>JBBBVU010000015.1:6807896-6836875 GCA_037177055.1 Atherinosoma microstoma | reverse complement strand
CAGTAAACGTATAACTAAGTGTCTGTGATGTTCAGCCAACACAATCATCCAGTCACTCTGAATTACATGGCTTTGCTTCCATTAATAATGACCTTTTGCTGTTGATGCGCATCCTTTAAGCGCACAGATTAACTTTATGTTCTGCTGAGATTAAGGAAAATATTCTTCATTTGTAATTGTGGAGCTAAAAGCATGTTATTAAGTATGATAAACTGTGCCAGTGTTCTAAAATGTGTTCCTGTTGGACAAGCTCCCAATCATTATTCCCTTGTGTAGTTGTTTTTCCCGTTGTCTTTTGGCAGACACATGGTAACATCAGCGGTGGAGGTAGTCCCCTGCCCTGAAGATTAGATTGTAATATTTACTGTACACTAGTAAAATAGAAGCAAAATCATACCTTCTAATCTGCTTCAGCAGGAATTATCCTCGTAGCGTTCTTAAGAAAGTGCAAGTAATTTTATAAAGTATCAGTATTTCACAACACAAGTGCTTCTGTGGTTTAAAAAAAGAGAAAAAAAAGAAAGCTTGCAGCTTCAGTTGTGGCAGTGTTCATATCTGGACTTGGCCTCACACTTCTAACCATGGATGTGTGGATAGATGACAGACACTGGCCCTTTTTTTTTCCCCCCATGCAGGTCCATGGAGACCTGGCCTCCCTGTTCAGCTCACGCTCAGTTCCGCTTAGCTCTGTTGGCTCAGTGCTCTGTGGATGCTCAGGCTGTGAGCAAGCGTTGCCTGAGAGCGTGACTGGCATGCTAGCTACTAGCAGCCCTGGCTACATAAAGCCATATTGATGTGCTTCCAAGATGCTGCCAAAGCTAGCAGATGACGCTAATGCTGCCAAGGCAGTAGGTGGGGACAGATGCTACCTGTCCTCGCTCGCTCCCTCCAGCCAGATTGTACCCACTAACAAAGCAATAAAGCTTAATAGATCAGCATATCACTTTTATGGCAACATTCATGCTGCAGTTTGGAGGCAGTTTACTATTAAAATAAACCTCAATGGCAGCAGCTTAGTTAGCACTAATGCAACACTGGACAAGTTTAATGCTCCAAGTTGTCCCTTTCTGCATTTCTACAACATTCAGTTGAGACTTTCAGGTCAGATGAACTGCGCGCACCAGATTGTCTGTATGCATGAATGAGTGAAATTGATGTTTTTCCTGGCGGTTTGATAGACATTCTTTAACATCCGTACAACATATCCTCTCCCCTTAGAGGATGGATGAAAGCACATTTTGTTATTTTGTTTCCGTCTCATGTTTGTGCCTCTCAGTTGTTCGCCTTTGAGCACGTGTCTTGTTTTTTTCTTAGATAAGTGACAGGTTGATTGTCTGCTTTTTGGCTTTTCATTTCATGCAGCAGGAGGTTAACAGTTAAAATATAAACTCTAATACAAAAAGCCAAATAACAGACACGTACTGCTTGTTGATTCTTGTGGTCCGCCATTACTTTGTCCAATTATGAAAGTTTCTGTTGTTCTATATCCTGTGAGCATTTTAAGACTGAGGGGTTTCAGTGTCACCTCCTGTAGTTTATCAGCCTACTCCTCTCTCAGCTGTAGCCCCCTCAAGCAGCACTGTGATGTTAAATTTTTTTTTTCTTCCTTTGGCTTTCACCCTTTCCATTTTCTACCCTTTTTATTCTTGGAACAAAACTCCTGCGTAGCAGAACTTTTAAAACGGGTTGGAAAAAAAAGAAAACGGTGACATTCTGCAAAAAAGTTGCTCTTTGACCCAATCATCGTTGCTTCTGAAGTCCTGATTGGATACCGCTTGTGCGTTGAGATCATGGTGGGCTCACACTCGGATGTGAGGTCCATTGGAGTAGGTACTAGCAGATGCCATGGCAGCAAGAAGAGTGTTGATTGGTCATTAGAGAGGCCCCACTCCTCCACTCACACTCCTGAGAGGACCCCAGGGTCTCACACTGTGTTTATCTCAAAACCCCTCTGCCTTTCTCTTTTGTCTCACCTTTGTGACTTTGCTAGACTGTCTCTTTTACACAGAACTTGATATATCGTACAAATCCTTTTGAATTTTGAACCAGTTTTTCTCTGAACAGAATTGAGGAAGTCTTTTTTTTAACTTCAGTGTTATGGTAATGAGTGTGAGTGAACTTTGGAAAATAACCACCTACCTTATGTTTAAATTAAGTATGTATTGATTTTGGTCTTGTGCTTTATGTTTAGGTTTTAGCTAACTTTCATTTTATTTGACTGCATTCAGTAAAGAAACTATATCATTTCAAAGTATTGATAAGAATAAGTAACATTAATGTGAATGGATGGTATGACATTATGGTTTCATGTGTACACGTCACCGTGAGCCATAACATCAGACTCCTTTGTATTTTAGTTTTGATGTGTAAATGACGGATTCTCTCTGTTTTTGTGGTGCTCCCTTGTTCTGTTGTTCATGTCCCGAGTCATTTGTTTCTCCCTGCTCACTGTCATTCATCCATTCATTTGCTGTGTACAGTAGTGGCCTGCTGCTGGCTAGCTCTGCTTCCATTCATACTTGGTCATCTTATCTTAATTATCTGTTTAGAAGTACAGCAGAGACCTTTCTTTATTTGGAATTAATGCTTACTTTTATCTTTATTTTTTTTTCTCTTTTTACAAATACAGATCAGTAATTAATTCCTTGTGTCATTTTATAGCAGTATGTGAATGTTTCTTTTTTTTAAAGGTTTGTATACACACTAAAACAAGCCGATTTAAATCCATTCCCATTGCCTGCAGCAGCACGGTTACCCTGAGTGTTCAGGGGGCTACGTTGTCTTCAATGCTGGTCCAGTAACTACCATAGCTCCCAGTGGACAAGCCTGTAGTACAACAACGTGAGGGGATGGCATTACTAAACAGGCTGTATCGCACCACATTTTCTGATAATCATAACTTTATGAGAAAGTTGGATTATTTATTGTTTTTGATTGGACGGTGGACATCATCTGGGATAAGAATGAGCTGCAAGCTGTTTCAGTCAGTCTGGTAAAACAAAAAAATCAGTTTCTACCAATTCATTGTCTGAGTGTTGTTGCTGTCAGTTTCAGAGCCTCCATGTGTGATAGAAAAAGTGAGATGTGTTCACTACCGAGGCCCCGAGCGCAGCACCCGAGCAGAAGCTGATAAATTTGACAGAATTGGCCCCTGAAGCTGGATATTTGTGGGGCACTAGCGTGTATTTTGACCAATGTAAAAGAGGCCTTTGTAGTTCTGTGTTCACCCATCCTGTCCTGAAACTGCTGGGCTTTTTCACTTTGTTTCTGTCCAATCACAAACAAGTTACAGCACCTCTTTTCCCATTTTTGGTTGTCACAAGTTATGACAGGAAGAGACGGGTCTTAAAAGGAGAGTAGAAAGAGGAAACTGACTTTTCAGGTGGTGTCATATGACCTTGTTACACTTTGGCCTATTTGCAGAACCCACGCACGTATTCCATCTTAGCTGCAAGTAGATGCCTCAGTCTTGTCTGCAAAATGGAAAGTCTTGTTGGTCAAAGAATGAAGAAGTGGGGCAAAATGAGACTGGGTGGGGTGGAGAGGAATGGAAGCAGAGAATATGCTTATGATGGCATATAAACTGAGAGGTGAGATACAGAGAAGGTTGCTGGTTGAGCTTTCCCCACTCACTTAGGCAGCACTGAAACTCCAGGGGCAAAGTGTTTTTTTTTTTTTTTGTGATAGCAGGTACATGTCGAAGCGTAGTGTGTGTGTGTGTGTTACGCCTGCATGACTGTGTATATGTATGCACAGCAGCATGGGTGTGTGAGGCTATGCATGAACTAGAAATACAGAAACTGAGAGCTGCAGGAGGCTCATCTGAATTCACTAATGCTGCCAGACTGGGGGAACATGGAAAGACTTCTAGGCACTGACACTGGCAGGCTATTTTTAGACTTTCCCTTTCCATGGCAGAAAAGTGAGGAAAAGTAGGGACCCGATCAATAATTTAAAATGAAAGGATTTTTGATAAATGCAGAATAGTTTCATAACATTATACCCACTTGCAGCCTGTTGGTGTCTTGCTTGTTTTTTTTGTCTGTGTGTCTGTCTGCATGTGGTATGCATCTGTGATAACAAGTATTCTCTTACGACCACGACTCTTTAGTTTTAGACCTTAATTGCCTCAACTAAGAAAATAAATAAATAGATAAAAGCCGTGGCTAATTTTTGTTTTTAAAAGATAAAAACACAGAACCAAAGGCTACAACTGAGTCCAACGGAAAATAGCTTCCAAAAAAGTGTTTTTTTTTTTCCTTTTCTTTCTTTTTTTTCTTAAACCCAAATTCTGTCAGAAACTGACAAGTAATGGTTATGAATATACTTTATGTTTAGCACAGCAGATGGCACAAGCATGCACACGCAGACACTCACAGTTGCTCTCCCACAATAATATCAACCCATTATTCTGAGTCAGAAAACAGTGATTGGCTGGTTCTTATGCATGTAATACCAGTGTGGCCTACTTTAGCCCCACAAATGAAAAGGATTAGTACAGCTCTGCTTTAATGTAGCTTTGGTGATGTTAATCTGGCCTAGTCTGGCAAATTGGATTTCATAAAAACACTGCGCTCCAAAATATGTTGACTTTTGTGACTGTCATGTAGGGCACACATTACGATGACAGGATTTAAACAGGATTTGTAGTTGACTCACTTTTAACTAGCCCAAACATTTTTTTATTGAATATCTACTGAAGCCTCTTATCAGTATCAGGGGCTCATGCAGCTTTTCAACCAGGTTCCTAATTATATCAAACAAGACTCTTTATAATCAGATTCTAGAGTGTTGCCTTTTTTTTTGTGAATGAGTCTGATTTTAAAAGAAAGTTTGAGTGCAGAAATGCATACATTTTCTCCTGGCTGCGTAGATTGATCTTTTTTTTGTAATTTTGAATTTACTAAGACTATTACATCTTAAGAATTCTGCAAATTCAACTTGTAAAGGATGCGGAAAGACAGAAAAAGAGCATCGGTTTCTTTAAAAGATGGAGTTTCAGGTTGCATTCTGGCCTGATTGGGCTGCTGCCAGAGAGACTGATGTGCAACACTCTAAAAGATGAATGATGTAAAAGACAGAAATGTGTTTTCCTCGGCAATTAAGGAAATCAACCTACTTATTGACATGATATGCGGACTGGTATCCTGACATGTATACTTTTCTGTCCTATAGACCTTAATTTTTTGGCCAAGGCCAAATCCAAGTCAAGCAGAACTACGTGTACAAGCGTGCTGTCTGTGCTGTCGTCTCAGCTTCCATCCTTGCTATTTACATGTCAACAGCTATGCCCTTAGGCTATGTCTCTCCACTCACGGCTGCTCCTAGGTTGCCTGACACCACACAATTACTGTAAAGATGATGGCGTTTACATGCGTTCCGGAGCCCCACTGGCCCTTAATTTGGGTTCTGGCCTATTTTTATAGAACAGAAAATATAGGTCAATCTTGATGCCTCTGTGAACGTCTGAGATCGTTTATTGTCACAAATCATGTAATTCACTCCCAGGGTCTTTGTTTTTGTGTAGGCATACCCACATATTACTACACCCTTCACCTTCCAATGCTTCATCAACCTTTCAAATCTTTACATCCAATTTGCTGTTGTTGAATGTTTTTCCTGAGAAGTGAAATATTCAGAAATGATCTAAATTCCTGTTTTAACATACATGGTGTGGATGTTTAAAACTCCAGGCAGCCTGGTATCACAACCTGGATAAGCCTTTATTTGTGGTCATTTGTCACAGATTAACATGTTGTATCCAGCTGGTGCTCAGAGCCCGCTCGTTCCCAGTGTTACAATGAACCCACAGGTACCCAAATGTTTTCATTTTATTTTTGCATCATAGTGGATTTAATTGTGAGATGCCTGAGTGGAGAGTTTAAGTTACTATTGCATATGTGCACTTGGAGGGCAATGGAATATGCGGACCTAAGCCTATACATACACTTGTATGAGTATTATAATTAATGATAGTCAGCCATACGATAGACTGTTATTCATATTTGAGTGGAATGGTGCAGCCTAAAGTATTTAAAGCTTTTGTGTTGGAAATACCAGAACCGAAACACTGTAAGATGCCTTTGGCAAGGACACAACAATACTGCAACAAATGTTTGAGGTGTGACCACATAAGTCAAAAAGAGAGAGAGAGCAAGAGATACAAGGAGCAAATTGACAGAAAAACACTTGGGGGTGGTGGGGTACTGGCGAGATGCAAAGTCATTAGGAACCCAGTATTTTCCAGTGCAACCATTTTACAAAACTGATAAGTTTTAAAAATGCTAAAATCTTTAAAACATTTACAATAATCTAAAGCCCCGTTTCCACCGAGGGGGTCTGGCTCGGGACACGATGGTTTGGTTTGGTTTTGTAAACCTGGATCTCTGTTCTTTCCACAGCCAACCGTACCCTCACCTGGTATGCAGGGTATAAGCTGGATAGCTATAGATGTGTGAGCTACATAAAAGCGTGAGGTCATAGCGGCGTGATGCCTTTCTTGAATTATAATGTAGAAGAATGTGACACAAAGGGCAAAGATGTTTGTGTTCATTCTTCTTGGCATGCAGCTCTAAAGAACAAAAAATGCCGCTGTTCCCACTTTGTCCATGCCGAGTTGACCAATCAACAGATTGCTTCACCCTTTAGGGTGGGATCGGTAAGACTGGGAGTCCAACAGAAGGCTCCCAAAGAAGTAGGAAGGCTCGGGTCGGATATTCTGCCAACCTTTTCAGTTTTCTGCACGTAGAAATGCAAAAATCAAATGCACACCGTCCCATCCGGTGCCGAGCTGGACCCGTTGGTGGAAATGGGGCTCAATACTCTATTTTCAAGCAGGGGAGCAGAAAATCAGGTGAACCAATCAGAATTATCCTGGCTGGCATTAAGCTCAGGGTTTGACAGCAGCGTCCTTGGCAGATGGCGTCCGGTGGGTGCATTATTTATGCAATGGGTGGGAAAACTTGCAAGAACATCTTTGAATGTTTTGTAAACGTACAGCATTATTTCTAGAGTTTTAGAAAGATCACAAGTAGACAAAAAGATGTATTCAACCCGTGAAATTATGTTTTCATACACATAATTACATTAAGCCTGACTCTGGTATCAGACTGTCTCTAAATGTAAGGATCTGATTCATATTATTTGCTTCACATCTTTTCAGAGTGACTGTCTTTCAGGTTTTGGGTTCTGCTGTGATAAACAAGCAGCTTGTTTATCTCACCAAAACAAAAGGAATTGTGTTGACACGTCAGCTGCTGAATCACTTGCTGGCTCAGCCCACCTCCGTAACTCCACTGAGGTTCATCAAAGGCAAAGCGAAATGAAGTTGTCTCTTTTTGTTATCAGTCGCCAGCCTGCGCGATAAGATCTTAACATAAGTCAGTTGTACACAGTTTTCTTACTCAATGAGTTTGAGTCGGTATGTTTTCATCAAAAAACCGAACTTCATTTAAGAAAAAAAGACTCCACTGAATTACAAAGCAGTAATGGAGGAACAAGGAAACGGTTGGAGTTGTGCACCGAGATTGTTTTTCCAAGCAACCAGCTGAGGTATTCCCCCCCGGAAGTTTAGGTTCTCCAGAACTTGACATTCACTTTTTCTGCTGAAGCCAATTACATTTTTTTGGAGAAGTGTGTTTGTGTACCGGGTCCGGTTGGTTTGCTCAGTATTTTTCGGTCAGTATTTCCTCCATCAGTCCTGCAGAGCGTTGAGACCCCTGTGAATATGTTTGAGATTAGGCAGTGTTGTACACTTTTAACAGATAGAGATATGTTTCCGTCCCTGTGGAGAGATTGGCTGACTGACTCACCGACTGCCTGACTGAGAGCTGTCTGTCTGTCAGCCTTTTGCATGTGAACTTCAAATCGCAGCTCAGCAGCACTGAGCATGTAGCCGCCAAAGGCAAAGCTTTACACTGTCATCAGCACCACACGGCTGCCTCTGGGTGCTGTGCCATGTGACATTAACCGAGATCGATCCCCCTCCACACCTCAAGGAGCTGCTGTGCTACACACAATGTTTTCTCTGATGTTGTTACCACCATCTCAAAGAGAAGGAACTCTACGAAGCATCTGTAGCTGTCTGACAATGACCTGATCACCAGCTTTAACCAACTTTCCAGAATAAATGCCCAGAAACGACTTTTTGTCACATGATACTGAGCAAAAAAAGAAGAAGAAAAAAGCAAGTCCCTCTTTGTGGAAAAGCATTCACTCTTTGCAAATTATGGCAGTCATAAGACTTAACGGAATAATTTCATCAAGATTTGTTTAACTAAACGTACCTTGTTAAGGGAGTTAGATTCTTGTGACGGGGTATGTGCTGAGCATTATGCATACTTGCTCAAAAATGGAGTTATTACTTTCCTGTGCTTGCATAGATGTTTTGATTAAGGCAGATGGTTGGACCATATGGAGAAAAATGCACGTTTACATGAAGATATGTTTCAGCCAGCCAGCAACCCAACGATGGAATCATCCCAGTTTATTTGTGCTGCTGCAGTCACAACACTGTAGTCTGCTGTCATATTACATCTATTCCTAAATTAAGATCGAAGCCATTTCTTAGATTCCAGGTTAAAACTCATATTTTGGGATGAATTACTGTCTTAACAGAAACGCGTAATTAATCAGCTAAACATAATAACGCTAGAGAGGATTTTGGAGATGCTGCTTTAGTTTAGTCCTCCCCCCCCCTCCTCTTTTTTTTAGTGCGAAGGCGGTCTCCTCCACAACAAACATGCTGAGCGTGTTGTGTTGAAGATGCAGTCATGCGGAGCTGGTGTTTGACATAATGTTGGACCAGTATGGAATCTGACTGGGAATATCAACGCTGATACGTGGTGATACACAGAGGCTGTCACAAAGGTTGCATCCATATGCTGTGCCACTCATTCGTGAAGCTGTGAAATTGGGTTGCATCCCAACTAGCCCGGAGACAGTATCGCTTTCACTTCTCTCTTTCCGTCTCTCTCGCTTTTTCTCTCTCCACCTCTTCTCCCCCCCCCCTCTCCCTCTCTCAGCTCGTCCCACTGAAGCATTTTTCTCACATAGCTGGGAAGACGGAACAACTAATGTGGCATTAATAGGGTCACATCATCTCCATGCAGCTCTCTCTTTCTTCTCCTTCCAGCTGAGACTGTTGTTTATCTTCTTCAGATGTAGCTGTAGAAATGGCTTAGAAATCCCTCAGGCCAGCATCTCTCACATGTGAAGCCTGCCAGTTGGGTTTTTTGGCTGGTAACGCAGGCTCTACCTTAGAGGTTGTTTTTCTCTTTGTTTATTCAAAATTTCAAGCATTGGAAACAAATTTCCTTTGGAAATCCAGACCTATTTATAGACCTAATCTAGATCAACTTTGTGATGCATTTGCTTGTTTAAAATAAGAAAAAGGTGCTAAAATCTTTTCAGTGTTGTATGGAGCTGCTCTGTTATAGTCAAGATTTCACCACAATACCTTTTAATTAAATGATAAGCTGATCTAATTGAATCTCTGTAGTTTTATGAGTACCTCATCCTTACTCCGCTTAGTCCATAGTTCTCATTTGTTAGAAACTAGTGTGACCAATCAAGATTAGTAAACTTAAGGACCATATCATAGTTTAAAAAGTTTCTTTTTCCCCTCAAAACCTCACTAAATCAGCATGAAATGTAATACCATTTGCAGTGTGCCATGGGAGACGTGATAAGCAAAAGGAAAAAGACGTTTTAAACATCACTGAGTGTGTTTTTCTTTCTGCTGGCCTTTGAAAGATGCCAGTTAATCTGCTTACTCCTTTAATAGTGAATGGAGGGGTTGGGCCTCCTCCTGGCTAGAATAAGACTACTGATCCAGAAGGAAAACGATGACCACTGCAGTTATTCCTTCCTTTAGGTTTCGCAACCCCCCCCCCTTAGTTTTCTTTAGCCGCCCCTCTTCTCCTCCTCCTCTAGCATCCCTTCCCTTAGAGAGAACAAAGCTTCTTCTTCTGACAATAGACATTTTTTGCCATATGTTGGCTTGACATCTTCATCAGGTTCACAGCAGGTTACCTTAGTTAACTTTCACTCCACTGCCTGATGGGATTTTCTCCTCCTGTTTCTCCAGTCGGCCCAGGCTCAAAGTCTAGACGGCCTCCGAGGCAGAGTCCTTCTAGCCCTGTGTCCACAATGGCCATATTGTGGACGCTTAGTAGCGGTAGCTTCCTCCAGTTATAGCAAACAGGCTAGTGCTAAAACAATGCTTTTGTCCAGGGGCATGTGAGGGGGCCTAATCCACTACATACTGTGAAATAAATCTCTCTCTGAGATGAGAGTGAGCAGAGAAACGGAGTGAATGAAATCATTGCCAAGGAGGTTAGAGTGCAGCAGTTTAACCCCTGGCCAAGAAAGAGGGAGGAGAGGAGGCAAAGGGAGAGGGAGAAAAGAGGAACACGGAGAGGCAGGCACTACATCCCTTCATCTTTGCAGCACGGATGGAGGAGAGGGGCTGCCGGTGGCTTTCACAGCCTCTCTTCTCACCAGAGGAGCTGCTGTTCACCATATGGGATTTGGCCTCCCTTAACAAACAGGCCCCCTATTCACCCACAACACACATTCAGTCGTTGATGGAATAAGGTGAAAAAAGTGCTTTTTTGTTTTTATGCCTTTAGAACACTGGATGGCCATGAGGGCTCTAAGTCTGTGTTTGATTCACATAGTATAGAGAATTATAAACCAGAAGCTTTCATCTAAATGTGTATTCACACTGGATTTAGGGTTAGGTCTTTTTGTGTTTTACTGAAGTCTCAGTTTGAAACCCAGACTCATGCAGCCAGACCGCTGTTACTGAGCTGCTAAGGTTAGCCTATAGAAATACTGTGCACAAACATGCCTCTGCTCTGTGGGCGTATTTCATGTTCATCATATGTTTCTCAGTAGTTTGAAAAGACTATTTTTATTCAACACTATGCTATTCAAAGCTGAGTTTTCTTTTTTTAGTTCGTTGACAAAATGACTCCAAGTTGAATAACTTGGTGTGCTGCATCGGGCATTGTGAGGCTTCTGACACACTAGTATAATGTGCCAACTTTTTCCTCCAGCCAGCAGCATTAGCAATGACATCCTCTGCCAACAGCTTCTTTTTAGCCTACTTGAGAATCCCAAGAAGCATGCCAAGACGAACATGCCAACATTTTTCATTTTTAGCCTACTTGGATGTGCCAGTAGCCTCTGATTTATTTATGCAGAGAATTAAAGAAACGACAGGTAAAGCAGTAGGCCTATTTCTTCTCTTCTCTTTTTTTAGTACATGTATATGTGGCTAGTTTATTCTGTTTAATCCCATCACGTTTGATGATCCGAGTTGATACGAGAGAAGAGTTGTCAGCTGAGAATGTGAGATCTACCTCCCACTCTCAGACAGTCCATCCATGTCTTCCCACACCTCATTCTTTTGCTCTGCCTTCAGTATTCATTACGCATTACCCATTAATCCTCCTTTTTTCTGACTTTCAAAGACAGGTGTCTCAGAAATTGCCAAAACATTGATGTTTGACCAATAAGAACCACCACTGCCCCCTCTCACCGGTATCTGTGTTACGGCTCAGGAGCTGCCTGCATGTTGCCCCCATTGTGACTGTGAGAGGTCAGCCATGCTTGAAGCCCTCAGGGATCAATGGACAAGTTACTGTACTGTAAATATTCACTCCTGAGCTTGCTATCTATCTGTAAACACATATCTACTCATGCAGTACACATTTGCACACTGCAGAGACCAGTGGTCACTGCTTGAGCTTGTTGTCACATTTGCCCACCTTCATTTTCAAGGGTGTGAATGGAGGAATCTAACTCTCAATAGGTGATTTCAATTCAATTCTCACCCATTGGATCTGTTTACGCTCTGCTGGGGTGAAATATGCTATAGGTTGTTTTCATCCTGTCAGTCTAGCTGCCACTGGTGTCACATAAGATGGGCTGTTTTTCTGCTGCTTCCAGCAGCTCTTTATAGATTTTGCAAACTGTAGTGAATAAACACACATTTAGTCCTTTTAAGGTTTGATGTATTTAAGTGAACAGGCAGGTTTTTAACAAATTAGTGCACGATTAGTTTAATCAAATAGGCCTAACAATGCACAAACTGACAGACATGTGCACAAACAGGTATCAGTCAGAGTGAGCAGGCATGTGTAAGAGCAGGAAGTGGTTGGTTTTATGAACAGCACCAATAATACTGATGTAATCCTCAGCAAAAAACTACTTTCCTTGCAGATTTAATCAAGAATGGCATTTGCTTTGGTGTAGTATTTCCATAGATTGCACAGCAAATGTGTATTTATATGCACATGCCTGCACATGCCTGCACATGCCACTGCTCTTGTCCTTCTGTCTCCAATTCCCAGCTAAAATTGTCAGCTGCAAATCATAACATTTATACAAGGTTTATGTCAAATTCCAAGACTCTCTTTCTTTTTTTTTCTTTAAATGGAACATCCCAAACTTCCCAAACGCTGAGGTTAGAGGTATCCTGCCTACATTATCAGTGGACTTGATTACGTTGCAAAATATTAATGACATCAAAGCTGAGAAAATTGTGGGCAAATTACTTTCATTTAGATTGTTTTAACGTGTTTATACATTATTGCAAGCTTTATCTGCAGGGTTCACAGATTTTAGTATTGCAAAATCCTGCGTTAAATATTTCATGGAGCTCTTGTTGTGTGTGATGTGTGTGTTTGTAAGGAGGGGAGGGTGGATTTAACCGGTGCAGGATCTGTCATGGTGACATTTGTGTCCCCAGGCGGAGCAGCAGGGGTCCTCTTCACCTCCGTAACCTTCAACTTTCAGCCTTAACCCCCTTCAGGCTCCCTCAATCTTGCATCCACCACACGCCCTGCCAGTCCAACGGGAGGGGTATATGAATGTAAAGAAGTGAGAAAAATCGAAAGGGGGGTGGGGGGTGAAGAGGACAGAAAGCGGCAGGGGAGGGCAAGAGAAAAAGGGTTGTGGAAGAAAAAAAATGAGGTAAACATGGGAGAGCAATGAGATGAGATGTACTGGAAATGAAGCAGATGGAATGATAGGAATATGTGAAAGAGAAAAGAGAGAAACTAGAGGAGAAATTATTGGTAGAGAGAGAATAAGCTCACGAAGGAAACAAAGCAACATGGCACAGGGCAGAGTGGGAAGAGGACATGTAATTGATGAAGAAAGGTGTTGATCTTACTCAGACGCTCTCTAGCAGCAGCAGAGAGATATGTTGGGTATTAAAGCTCACCGTTCTTTTTATTTGTGCACATGTGCAGCTCTCTCCACCCGTCTCCAGCTGTGTGACTTCATGATGAATCGAACGTGCCAAGTCAACATGCATTAAATGTTGTGGAGGTGAAGTGCTGAGTTGAAGTCCATGTAGTTCAGCGTCATGATCTCTTTGAGCTTCCATACATGAACATAACACGGACTGTTAGAGGGTTTTTTATTTATTTATATACCTATTTATATCTGTTGATCCATACTTTGGGTAATTGTATTACAAGTTATTACAACCAGCATTGTTATTGTATTTGCCGTAGTATTTGTATATATTTGTATTTACCACCACTGTATTTGCTATATGTTTACATTTTTTACTTTGTTAATGCATGGTCTCTTTATAAAAGGGCATCTCAGTTAACTGCAATACGTACTCTGAATCATATTCACTGTGCCACTTATGCTGTTTAAGTTTTTATTTATTACGTTTATAGTACTTTTGAACTTATACTGTTTACATACTTCTATTTTGCTAGTATTTTTACACTTATTCAGAATTTAACTTATTATTTCTACTTATTATTATTACTTGGCTTATTCTTACACTTTCAAAATCTGGGGAATGATTCAGTTTACATTTCACTACGTACTGTATGTGTTTGATAGAACATGAGACAAATAAATATCCTGAATCATGAATTTTGGATCTATTGTTTAAAAAAAAATAAAATAAAAATCTTATCTAAAGCCAAAAGCTTCCTTCGAATAAGTACTCGGGTCAACCAGCAAATGGTGGTTGTTTATTGGAGTTAATCATCTATTATTATTCTTTCTCACCTGTCAGTTTAACTTGTAATGTTGATAGGAGGTCTTTTATGGATTCAGCCTCATTCTCATGCTTATTATCTAATCTTTCCAGACCCAAAAACTAAGTAATAAATGTTTCATTAAGGAAACTGACCTCAACTGTGGGCCATCCATCTTTTCATCCATACTGAGAAGAGTATAGAAGCCAAAGGTTTAGTTTCTGGGAAAATGGATGAAATGAATGAACAGATTGTTTTACAGGTAGAATGATACTTCACTGTCTGGCGTTGTACTATGTGGAAATAATCCAATGCCTCAGATGTGCTGCAGCTGCTGTTGAAACTTGATCTTGAATTCAGTCCCACTCTTGATAACTGTACTGCCAAAAGGGTGCACATTGGTTCAGGTGTGAACCAGTGGGCATGTAGTAGGAATGTGCAGAATATGCATTAAAGGTACTTCTGGTCTTGTTTTGATACTTATACACCCTTTTCCACAAAATATCGGCAAGGGACACAACAAGCTTCCAACGTCTTTTCCTTCGTTCCTCTCTCTTCAGTACCTTGTGTCCCTCACCTTCTGTCACATATCATTCTCCAGCAGCAGTTCCCATCCTCTCACCCAGTAAATAAGCATAAAATAGCCCCTAACTGTGGCAGATCATAGGTTAGGAAGAGGAGGAGGGGGGGGGGTGGTGGTCAGAATTGGAGTGCAGAGCCTTGAGCTTTGCTTCCTTTGATCTGCGCAGCTCTTTTCAGAATGGGGCCCATGAAATTATCCAACAGGATTACGTAAGGCATCATGCGTTCTGCTGCGTCCTGTCATGCATGCGTCTATTGTATTCTTCTCTATCACTGACACCCTGGGTTGTTAGCCATGAAGCTACTCTTGACATTGTGTGTGTCATTGCATGGGATCTTTCCTGTAATAGTGGCCATCTCCCCTAGCTTCATGAATATCTACAATACAATTTGGGCCACAAGCTCCCACCAGGATCATACAGCGTTCCATTGGGAAACTTAATCAGTCTAATACAGTTTGTTTTCATTTTTACAATTAATGGTGCAATTATACTAAAAAAAAAGTGCTGTTAAGGCAGAGTTGGGGGTTGTGTTTGTAAGCCTGTGGACCTTTTGTACATCTGTGACCGTGAACTTGGAATGTAAGAGCTGGACTTTTCAGACCCTTGCTGTTCCTGCCGGGGTCACAGGATGAACTTGGAGCTGTGGAAGCCATGTTTACCAGAGACCCCTGTGTTCACGCTGTGGCTGGGTGACTGCCTACTTTGCAACACGAGGCACACACTTTTGAGAAATTCGGCTCTGAATAAAGTTTGGAAGCTTCTTTCCACTGGGGTGCCGCCATTTTTCAATGATGATGCTAAGGTATCATATGCTGAGAAGGCCAAACTGCTTATTAATTCAGATTAAAAGGTTATTTACTGCAGTCACGGTCACATAACAACCCGTCATTACTGACCCATCAATCCTGTCATTGTTGTTGGGAAAATGATGCACTGGTTGAATCTGACTGTTCACTTATTCATGTAAAAATTTAATAACTTGACATCAATTCTGCTAATCTTTGAAGCAGAGTGTTTTACCTGTAAATAAGAATGACCATTCTTGGTTGTTGTGAAAAAATTGATCTATCATTTCCTTTCTAATTAAAGTCTACTTAGAATATATATATATACAGTATATATATATATATATAAAATATATATATAAAATGAACCGGTTTTTGTGTTGGTGTGTGGAGGATTATCAGTGAAACAGCAGATACTGTACAAATGTCTAAAAAATGGGATGTGCTCATTACATAACCCCCAAATATCATGTCATAAGATTTCCTGTCTGTGGTGGTTCTGGACCAACATTAGAGGGGGGAGGGGGGAGGGGGGCAGCTGCATTGTTGTAGATGCACATTCATGAGAAAATAACACAACAAAGACAGCCTTTTATGGGTTTCAAAATGTACTGTTTAATTAAAAGCAATATTATAACAGAAAATTAATTAGAGTTATAGTTTGAAAATACCACTATTTGAATAACAACATTTGAATCTCTGTTATCCATCCCAGCATCTCATCTCAACTTCAGATAAATGATAACACAACTGAACACATTTTTTTCTTCAATTCAAGCTAATGTTTCATCACTAGCTACGGCTCTTTGATGGATCTGTCCTTGCAATTATTGCATGTTTGTACCTTGTAGATTTGGCATGGATGGAAAAACTATAAGTAGCCTTCCTCCAGTTCTTCTATCCTGATGTTGCATCATCAGTGTCTGGGGTTTTAGGTGGGCTACATTTTTGGCAAAGCATAATAATATGCAGTCCATTTATTTTTAGTATTCGAGTCAACACACTGTATTAAAACTTGTATTTAAGTCCCCCGAAAGATTTTCAATTTTGGCTGCACTGGCAACTCCTCCCTGGTCTTGCTGATATCTGAAGGAACTGTTGAAAGAAAGAAAAAAAGGAAGGGGGGGGTGCAACAACGCTTAAAGTAGTTTTTGGTGGATTTGGTTTACCACTTTAACAAAGCACCTACATGCATAGAATCAGCTTCTCTTGCCAAAATAATGACAAATTTGGATTTTTGATATGGTATGAGTCATCATTTATTTGTTGTTTATGTGCCACACTTTGGTTCCACATCTCACGTCAGGTGAAATTATTGCAAATGATAAATGCCTTCGGCTTTGCCCTCAGCAAGGAGGGGTTCACAGGGGGGGTCCAAGCCTGCTGTCAGGGGGCTACTGGCCCACTGTGGGCACCCCCCCCCTCTAAACCGCCACTGTTTCTCATGTTGTCTGATCAGCCGCCAAAGTACATTTAAAGTATTTCTTATGATCATAGTTTTAAAGCTGAACCAAGCAAATTTCCTGTTTATATACTCGATGACTAACAAAATACCTTAGAAATAACTAATTAAATTCCTTGATCTCCAAATCCACTGATCATCGTGGCAAATCTGTCAACGTTAATGTTTATTTTATTGTTTACTGGAAATAGAAATCAAAAACCCCCTGTTAAAATAATCAACGTTTTGGTTTAAGATTTACATCATTTCGGCTAAACAACAAGGCTTGTATCAATGTCGGAATAATTAAGCAAATAAACCAGAGTGTGTGTGTGTTGCTGCGACTTTCTTAAATGTGCATGATTTGGTGTGTAATATAAGCTATCATATCTACACTGAGAATATAGATTTGCATATTTACAGCACATGCAGCCGAGACACTCTCTCTTGTCTTTCACCGTGCACTGCTCAGTGTGTGTGTGAGTATATAATTGTGTGTGCGTGTGCACAGATTCGCAGCAGCCACCCTTGCCCCCACCCCTCTCATTAATATGTATGTGTTCTGAGGCAGCTAGCGAAGACGGTGTGTTTCTCACCCGCTGATTAATGCTGTCTGTCAATTACCTCTAGATCCAACCGTGCTGTGGAGCTTCCCCCAGGACCACACAGACCAGGTTGGAACACACTCTGCTTTTTCTTTCCACTCTCACCAAATCTCTCACTCGTTCACCGTTACAGACAACCTCTACCACCCTCCTCCTCTCCCATCTCCCTTCCTTTCCTCACGCCCTCACTCACCCTGCCTTCCTGCCGTAACCTCCCCCAGTACCCATCACCACCACCGCTTTCCTTAGGAGCTTCCTCAGTGCTTCCTCTCCTCCTCCTCCTCCTCCTCCTCTCCATCTCCTCCTGTCTCACTGTACGTCTGTTGTTGGTAATGAAAAGCAGTGAGCGAGTCTTCAATAACCGACGAATCAGTAATTATCATGCAACCGTGACAGGAATGCACACCTCTGTTTTCCCATTTCTCTTTCACTATTCCTGTCTCCTGCTCTTTCTCATTGTCCTACTCTGCCTTTTTTCACCCTTTTTGCATCACATTTATGGTATTATTGTATCGCTTTCAATCTGAAGGCAGTTTTGTGCTCTTTGGCACAGTGTGTTCTTAATAAATCAGTAAGAGGTAAGTAATGCAGGGCTATACCTGCTGTAGTCTCCCTTAAGAGTGATGCACATTTTCAAGGAGGGCATGATTCAGAGGATTATTCCAGTATGTCACAAATTAGGTTTTATTTTTAGATTTTTACTATAATTTCCCAGAAAACTAATAACGGAGAGCAAGAGAAATTCATCCGATGTAAATCTGCAGGGGAATGAATCACAAGTAGTTGGATTGTCACTGACCGTAAACCAAAATAATTAAACTGATAATTGTAACGCATATTATGAAGACATAACTGAAAGATGACCCAAAATTACATTTTTAGTTCTTATTACAGATATAATAAGTACAGTAGGTAAAAGTTTAACCAGGAAGTTGAACAACTAGCAAGTTTGGGCAGTATTTTATGGTTTGCTTTTGTTTTCTCTAAGGAAGTAGCAAGCCAATACCTCAGATTGGTAACAGCCCCCAAAACTAGCCTAATTAAATACCTGGCCCCTTAAAAACATTGTTAAAAAATGCTGTGTTGCATTCAGTTACATTCATTAAATCACGACGGGCTGCTTAACGTCAAACAGTCCTGTCCCCATAATACCTTAAATTAATATTATCCCATTAAATTCCATGCAGTGAACATTATACATAAGAAACCTGGAAGTGAAAGAGTGTTTGGTGGAGCCCAGAGCTGAAGTGTTGGAACTGGCATGAGAATCTGTTATTGTTTTAGTATTTGCTTTTATTGCCCCACCTGACTTATGTTTTTACTGTCGTTAACTTGCTGAACAGGAAGTTATCATAACTGATAGAAATGAAGACCCATACACCAAAATGAGACCCAAAACCTGAATTGTCCTTTACGCCAGTCATATTTTCTCTCAGCAGTCTCAAGGGGACAATATGCATGTTTGATTTGATACGATTGTGTTTAAAAGACTTGCTCTTTCCCCCAAGAAATATACTCCGCCTCTGCAGGGTGTCTTTGTTTCTCCTCTCTGGCGTCGCCCTCAAAGCACAACAGTTTAGTACTAACTTGATCAAAATGCTGTCAAATCTTTTATCAGTATGAGTATTTAGGTGCATACACACAACCTTGTAAGTAAGACAATCACTTTCCTGTTATTACATGATCGGTCCTGCTGTTTTTACATGTGGGATCTTTGCACCAGCATTTAGTCTGGTACCGCAGATGACAGGAGAAAAGCAAAGCGTGCCGTTTATTGTCAGTGTCAGGCCTTGTGGTATATCACTGAACAGATGAGGGCAATGGTCCATCAACTAAAAGAAAGGAATGAATGGACGTGTAGAAGTGAACACAGAAAACGACACCAATTTGTTTTTGAGATGCCAATTTCAACAGAAGAGGCCAGCTACTGAGTTTAAACAGCTCTCTTGCTTCTCTGATCCACTTTGAGGAATAAACAGACTTGTAGAAAGATGCTTCAGGCGATGTCTGCCTGCCCCACAAGAACCAGAGCTTGCTACCAGAATAAGAGGTAAAGGGAGTGAGGGAATGAGAGAAATAACAGATTTACAGAGGTAGGGACAGGAAATAGCAGTGTAGAAAAACATAGTTTAAAAAAGATGCGCACAAGAGAGACGAAATAGTGTAAAAATAGTGTTTGCATTTACGTTGGCTTCATCATTCCTCTTCATGTCTGTTCAACATAGCCCCCCACAACCTTACTTTTCTTTCATTCTGTTGTCGACCAGATCGTTTGTGTGGATAAGATGGCCCTTAAGATGGCTAGTTAGCGTGCTGTGTACAGAGGGATTGGCCCTTTCCCCCGTTTACATAAAGGCGGTATTCACGGGCCTCATTACCAGGATTAAGGCTCCTTTCCTTCTTTGTGGGGCTGAAGGCTGGAGTCCTCTCTGTAGCCACAGTCTCTGTCTTCTGTGGCCTGAGCTGGCCAGCATATGGCAGCAGCAGCCAACAGTCTCTGCAGAGAGGCTCAGAGCTCAGAGCAAGGCCTCCTTTTGTTTAGGCCGTTATTGTTGCTCCGCGTAATGACATTTGTAGGCCGTAGAATCGGGGTGGAGGGGTTAGTCCTCCCTAGGGGAGGGGGGGGAGAGGGAGATAGAAAGAGGGAGAAAAAGAGAGAAGGATAGAGGGAGGGGGAGAGGCAAAGACATGCAGACAGACAGGAGTGTGGATTATGGAAATATGAATTGATTTTTTTTCTGTTCGGTGGTAGAATAGAAAGCTCAAAGGAGAACAGACTGCAGGCTGGCTGGCACGCCGGGGTGGTGCTAGGGAAATTTGAAGTGAGAGGCGCTTGCTCCCTCTTTCTCTTTTTCTCCCTCTATCCTCTTCCTTTTGCTCCTGCTTCCTCTGTTCGGCCATCAGCCCCTGAGACTCTTGATGCCCTGGTCATCCACAGATGCCACTTGGATAGAGATGGAGACAGAAGAGAGAGAGAGAGCGAAGGGGGGGTGGAGATGTGGCTAAAGCATATATTTGAATTGTAAGAAGGTTTTTTTTTTTTTTTCCCCGAATGAAGCAGACAGATGGAAATCTGTCTGTTTCCTCTCAGATCTCATCCCAAAGTTGTTCAAAAACACAGCAGACACAACACACACGTACACACAGAAATGGTTCTGCCAGTTAAAACCAGCTAACCACAGCATGGTGTATGGCCCACTTCCTCTGTAAAGAACAGAAGATAATATGATAAATACTCAGCAAGCTCCACAAACGGAAGACCATTTGAAACCTACAGAGACTGTCAGCATCTTCACCGTATTTAAAAACGTTAAGCTGCTCACACAAACACAGCCTACTGCAAATTGCTGTACCAACATGTCAGAAACTACTAGTACAGCACTATTCTTAAGTTTGACAGGTTACAGCTGTATTTAGTTTCATGTATTTTGTGTTTTTTCATCATTTATACATTTTAGTTTTTCAGCTCAGTTTTCATTTATGGCTTAAACAAAGGTTGATATTGAATGTAAACAATGAGCCATGAACTTGAACCTTCGGATTTACACAGGAGCATCATACCTGTTAACAAAAACGTAATTTATGAAGACACCATTGGGGAAAAAGTGAGGGGAGAAGAATTACAACAAGGCTAGAAAAATCTGTTTGAATCAAACAATAGATTTATTTGTAAAAAAAAAAATAAAAAAGTTGTTTTTTTTTCTGCATTTTTCAAATGGAATTCCAAATGAACTGGGACCCAGTATCTCGCTGGAGCGTGTATCTTGTCCATAATCTGAAAACTTGAAGATAAAATGCTGCATCTAAAGCTGAGGTTCTGGATTTTTGTATTTTCTGCATTTTGAATGTATACCTAAAGATGAAAGTGTTGAAAAACACTCTGTTGAATGCATATTTCCTCATTTCTCAGCCTATCATGCTATTTTTCTTTTGTTTATATTTTTGTTATACCTCTCACTAACTAATTTTGAAAATTTTCCTTCTCTTCCTCCCAGTAGTTTTCCTCTCAGAGCCCCGTTAGAGAAATTACTGACATAAACACAGATACTATGTATGCTTTCTTGGCATTTTATAAGTATGTAAATAAGTCTTAGTGATTTAAAATTTGAATGAAGTTATTCAGCCTCTCTCTTCTGTATTATACCTCTCTCTCCATCACCCTCTCTCTGCCCTTCTTTTTACATGATTCCTTTTTGCCTTTGCATATATTCCTATCTGCCAGTTAGTAAACCTTTCAGTTTTCACAAACCTTATTTTATATTTCCCCTCTCAAACTGCTGTTGTAAGAAATTGCAAGCTAAAAAAAGAAAACATAAATAAATAAATAAATAACTTCTTTTCTGCATGTCTGGTAATATCAAGGGAGGAATAAAGGAAACATTGAATTATAAATGGATTTTACTGCAAGGGCCTTTTATTAACTGAAAACTAAAGTTGATGTAAACTCTCCATGGCTATTCCGCACATTTTACAGTGAAAAGGAACCTTTGATCTTCCTGCTGCATACTGCATTGAGTTGACTGTATGACATGCTGTTTTTAATTCATGCCAAGGTTGCAGCGTGCGTGAGTTTCGATCCAAAGGAAATATCTGTGCTTTGATATGGACACACACTGCTGTGTATAATCAATTTGTTATATTTAATGCATTCCAAGACTCCCCAGTTCGGTATATGAGCAATTTTTTGTGGCTTCCTGTCATGCGGTTTTATCTGCTCGCGGCTTTTTGAACATGTAGGTGCTGAAGAGAGTAGTTAATGCAGCAAAGAGATTACAGCTAAATTGATAAAAACTGACTCAAATCCTCTGTATAAAACACATTGTCTTTGTGCTGTGCTGTATTTTGCACAAATCATCTCAGAGAGAATAGCTGGTACATTTGCTTCTTCTATCATCAAGGTCTCTTTGAGTGGTTAACAAACTCACAAATACCTGGTACTTATTACAATAGTTGTAGGCTAAAGAAAAATGTCATTGCATCTTAGCAACTTTCTAGCAGTTTGTCGATGAATTGTTATTAATTTATTTTTCCTTTCACAGTTTTATACCGCAACAATATTATCTCCTTTTTCAGATTTATAAAGATTTATTCAGGGCAGTTCAGTTTCACTGTAGCACAGAGTCCAGTGTAGGTCCTGAAATACACACCTACCAGGTGGTAGTTGGGGATAGCATTTAAGACCCAGTCAAACTCTGCTTCTGATTGGCTCAGACTGGAGCATATTTGTCTAACCCTGAGCATGAAGCTTTTTTATCCCAATCTAAACCAAGCGGCAAACTGGAGCCAGTAAGATAGAGTTCGGAGACTAGAAGAAGATTACTGTAATAAAGAATTAGAAGTCTGATTAGCTCTAAGTTGATTAGAATAGGAATATAAATCCTTCTTAGTCACCCTTATGCTTTTTTTAAGGACTTTAAGTAGGACTTTTAGATAAGGCAGCTACAACAAGTTTTTCCACCTCTTTTGCAAAGCTGTCATGCAGATATATTTATATTGTTGCCATCATTTTGTTTAATCATTTTTAACTTTTATCTTGGACCTTACAACTTCAGGCAAAACTTATTTCTTCTTCATACAGTCCAGTATATCCATCTCAGAAGCTCAATGTGTCATCAGCCAGACAGAAAGAAAGATTGAGAGACAGACAAAAAGAAAGAGAAGAGGAGAGACGGACAGTCTCTTGAGGCTTCATCCTCGGAAGCTCTGAGTGCTGCTCTGACACCATGCTCCATCAGGACGGGCTGGCTGACATGCAGTGATTGGTGGCCACAGCTCTGTGGACGGGCTCTGGGTGGGGGGGGAAGCAGCAGGGAAGAGAGGTCGATTGGGTTGGTGGGGCAGCAGTGGTCTGAGGGAATGAGGTAAAGGAGAGGAGCTGGTGGACATGATTGGTGGCTTCATCCCTGAGGGAGTTCAGTGTTGACCCATAGGAGAGACTAAGATGGAGGGTGAGAGGTGTTGATGGAGGACTCGATGCGGGTGTGCAAAGGCTAGAGAGCAAGAGGCCAGAGATGCTAACCTAAAGAAAATTATATGTGGGCCTTAGATGATGCCCTGTATAGCATCCAAAGGAAAGAGTGATATAGAAAACCAGCAGTGCTAAGAAGAGAAGAATGTGGAAAAATTATTATTTTTAATGGAAATTTGTGGCAAAATGTCAAAATTGGAAATAAGCTTGGTAGAAAAGAGAGTTGGTTGCATAAAAGTTTTGTAAGAAAGCTTTGTTTTTCATTATTTAGAAATGGAAAGTTCCCATAAGATTGCTAAATGTATTCATGCTCTCACTATAACAATATCAGTAATGTGCCACCGTGGTGAGCTTGGATAGAGTGAAGATAATTTTTAAAGATTTTAACACAGGAACAAAGCCAACGTCTTCCCCGAAAAGAAGAGAAACAGTAGTGATGTGTATTATTCAGTCAGCTCTTTGTATGCCCTTGCTGCCAGTTATGTGAAGATATAACTGCATAGTAAAGTATAAAAAACCGGTATCATTAAAACGGAAAAAAAAAAAAAAATCAAAAACAAGAAAAAATCTTCAACCTTTTGTGGGTTCATTTGTGCCGAGGTCTAAATGTGAGTATTTGTGTATGTGTATGATGTCTCAGTGTGTCGCAGGGTCTTGTCTTTCCCCTTCACTGCATCCTGACAGCGGTGTCAAACAAGGCCTCATATGATCTGTGTATGTCTTTGAGAATATGTCTGTGTATGTGTCTGGGTTGATACTGTTTTTATTCTTCTTCCTAACCCTTTTCACCTCAGATCCCTTGGGTGTTCCAGGGTCTTGCCTAATGGACAGTCTCGCCCCACTAAGCTGGCCTTTGGCTTGGGCACTGAGCTGGATGCCTAACTAGTGCCCTTTGTTGCTCATGGGTCCTGATTGCGCTGACCTCTGGGCTGGCTTCCTGGGAGAAGAAGGCTGGTAGAGAGGGAAAAGGAGAGCACGGGAAGTGTTTTTACGCCCCGTTGCTCACATCTCTCCAACATCAGCCAGTAACTGGAAAAAAGAAAGCGCTAGTGTGTTTGGCAGTGGAGAAAAGAAATCTTGGCTGCTTATGTTTCCCAAGCTGTAGGTGAGCAGTTGATTCAGGCATGTTTTCTGGACAAGGTCTCATTTGATCTGGGTTGAATTAAGACATCATTTATAGGAGAATGTTTTGTGAACAACCACACAGGTTGTGTTGCAGAATGTGTGTTTAAAATTGCACAGGTCAACAGGTGGCGATGCAGTATATCCCCATTTTCTGCTTTTTGTTTAATGATTTAGTTAAAGCACTTACAGTGCTTTGGATTTGGTCACAAAACATTTCTGTGTTGCTCTTTTTGGTCTTTGAAGCAGTCTTTGGAGACATGGCCACAGTAAGGGGAACAGAGATTTCTGAAAAGGGAACAGGGAGATTGTTTGGGGTGTGACAGTACATTGTTCCACCTTGATTCGTTTCTTGTATTGTCCACGGATTTGTTTTGTTGTTCAGGTAAATATAGACAAACTGGACTTAATGTGTGTATACGCTACCAGTCAAAAGTTTGGACACAATTGATGAGAAAGTGTGTCCGAAACTTTTGACCGGTGCTATTTAAAAATGCCCCTAAAATCTCTGGCTTCAGTCTTTGAAAATATGTCCGTTTATGTGTCTGGGTTGACACCGTTTTTATTCTTCAAATGGCTTCAGTTGCAAGTCAAGAAAAAGTGCTTTATACTTGGGCGCAAGTTGTAAGTTTTAACCAGGAAAGTCATATTTGTGGTGTTTGATGTCAAACTTTCCTTAACCACATACGGCTGCTGCTAACAGAAGTATTTCCCAGGGAACATTGTGGCTTAATTAGCATGCATTTTCCCTTAACCACCCCATATATGGCAGAACCCGCAGCCACCACTCACACACAGTCAGAAACGGCAAACAAATAGAGTGATGGAGAGAGGGAGTGTAAGGAGGAGGAAGAGGAGGGTGCTGCGATGACCTGACCCTCTCTGCTAGATTCCATGTACATCTGTCAATGAGACGTCCACAGCCAAATGTTTAGCAGCCAGTGTTGCACTACTGCTCTCCTGCTGAGCTTCAGTGTATACATTCTTTTTGTGCGTGAGTGTGTGTATGTCTGCGTGAGTGTGTGACGCCATGTGTTAGAGGCAGGCCCACATCAGGGTTCATACAGTTGAGCTTAGCCCAGTGGGAGTTGAAAGCTTAAAGAAGGAAATCCCCCCCGGCTGCTTGATACACACACACTCACACACACATACACATACACACATGTGCTATCTCTATATCCCTCTCCCTCTCCTCCTGGCACTTCATTAATGAAACCAGTTCTTGTATGTTTGGGGCATATGCAGCTCTCTTGGTCCAACACTATAAATGTGTGTGTGAATGTGTGTGTGTGTTTCTAAGGGAAAGAGACATCTCCCCCTATCACATGGTAATATATTCAGCAGAAGATCTCAGCAGAGGCATAATACTGCCGCTCTCCCCTGTCTGAGTCCATCTGTGATATGTAGAAAGGACATCAGCAGGACAGAGTATTAGCCCTGGAATAATGTGCACTGTTATTGTTGATGGTCCGTACTTGGTCCGCAAGCAATGTTCACCCTTACTCTTTAATATAAATACATCTATTGCAGAACAGGTTGAAAATAAGCGAGTACAATGCAACGGATGCCATGAATTCTACCTCGGTGCAATGTTGTTAAGTGCAGCTGTTGAATGGGGAACCAATTTAAAGCTGGACATGGAAGTTCAGTGGATGAATTCACTTTATCTGCTCTTCTTTAATTTCACTGAAGACAAAACTGCTGGCAAATTCAATGACTTCTGGGCTTCTAATTTCCAAATGCCAATTGCAGTCAGAAATTAGTATAAGCTGTCGTGGCCTGAGGAAGTCTGCGGTTTAGTTGCTCACAGGAAGCCCATATGAAGGTCTTTGTTTTGTCCTTGGTTTAGGCTCTGTGCTGTCCTTAAGGATCATGAAGCAAAGATTAAAAACTTTTTTTTTTCTTTGCACATACACATTGCAACCTCTACAGCTAAAATGAATATAGGAACACATACATAGTATATGTCAGGTGTTGGCAAGTGCTTGAAGAGATCTCAGGATCAATCTGCCACCTTCAACACCTTTTGAAGAAAAGCTCTGATAACACAGGACTACTGTTAATCACCATAACCCAGTTCACTAGAGACACTCTGCAACAGAGGGGTCATTGGGATCAGAAACTTGGAGAAGGGAATTAAAAATAATCCAGAAAGACAAAACTCCCTCCTCCCCACTGATCTCCCTCTCCAATCAGCGGAAGCAGAGTGAGCAAGAATGTGAAAATGTAACGCCCCTGTGTCAATTTGAAAGTGTACCTCATCGGCTCATGTGCCCCTCCACCCCCATATCCCACCTTCCCCCTGCTCAAGCAGCTGTGTTGCTTTGGTCCGGCTCTGAAGGCCGTTCTTATTACCGGCACAGAGCGCAGGTCAGAATGGCAAGCCGGCAGCATACTATTAAAGCCTAATGAAAGGAATCTCTGCAGGGTCTGAGGTCTGCAGCGGCCAGAGGAGGCTCTGTCTCTGCCCATTGTTCTTCTTTCCTCCTTTTTCTGCAGATTTAAAAAAAATTCTATCTGTAAATCAGGCCTCTCCGGAATCTACCCAATTTCTGTCACTGATTTTTGTCCCTGTCACTCATTTCCATCTTGTCCTTTCCCCTCTATCTTACCCTGCATCTGCATTGTGTAGAGTTTGACAAATTCTTCTTTGGATATAAATAAATGGGACTTGGGTTAGTTGGGTCTCACTACCTTATTACATGTTAAACACATATCATTAATTATTTTCATTAAGGTCAGAGGTTAGGGTCACCTACTGTACAGAAGTCTATAGTAGTTTCCATTTTAGGGTAGATATTTGTCCTGACATGAGGCATTAGATGCTAGTCCTCTCATTTTATATGTCATGTATTTATGACCACTCATTATTGTTGCAGTTGTGTAGCACCTTGAGAGTCCCTGGATTGTAACTGTCTTACTATGTTTTTAATCAGTTTTAAGCTTAGTTTTCATGCATCATGTCTACCCAATCAAGGTTTCATACCATCATACATTTTTACTCTGCATTATTTATCTTTTCCTCTCTGTCTAAAACCAAGGCTCAGCTGTCCTTGTGCCTTTACACATTGCAAATGAGTGCATATCCATGCAAATTCTTAAAAAGAAAGGCTGAGAATTTGAATATTTTGCTTAAAGCTGCACCCAGGTCGACCCTGCCATTCGGCATTTGAAAGCAGTGTGTCTGTTTGAATACTGAGAATCTCTCTTTGTCATGTTCGCCAGAGGGGCTGGGTGAGCGAACCAGCACCGGCAGGATGGGCAGAGATCGGCTGGGTAGCTGCACACAGACAGACTAATTGGGAAAAGGGGGGCGAAAGAGGGGATGAGGGGTGTTGGTAAGGGTGAGGAAAAGGTGGGGTATGCAGGAAGGGGGGATCTAGGATGACAACAGGGGGTTTAGGAGGGAGGTGAAAGAGGATGGAGACTGGGGGTTGGGAGGAACGAGAAAGTAAGGGAGTAGGTGATGAAGAGGGCATGAAAGTGTGCTGGAGGAAGAGGTGAAGGAAGGGTGAGTTTAGACACTGTGGTTTCCAGCGCTGATGTGTTAGTAGCCCTGCTGACTATGTCATTATGCTGTTGGAGGCTGGCTGGATAACCACAGTTCCTGCCTACTTCAAACCACTGTAGTCTTTCACTGTGCATGACACATGAGGAATGCCTCGTGCAAGCTAGTTTTCAAGCATTTATTAAACATAAGTCTATTTCCAACTTCTAACTAAAGGTTTTTAAATGCACTAACAAAGCCGGTTTTCATCCAGACACATTGTCAAACTCACATACTTTGAGGTAAAATGCCTTGACAGGTGCGACATTAAGTCACCTATCCTATACATTATCATAATCATCAACTTTAACCTGTAGCTAGTGAACCAGGTTGGACCCCATTTACCTTCAGAACTGCCATAATTCTTTGTGGCATAGACTCAACAAGGTGTTGGGAACATTTCTTAAAAACGTGTGCTACATATTGACATGATAGCATCACACAGTTGCTACACATCCATGATGAGAATCTCCCGTTCCACCATATCGCAAAGGTGAAATATTGGATTGAGATCTGGTGACTGGAGGCCACTGGTGTACAGTGAAGTCATTATAATGTTCAGGAAATTAACTGGAGATGATTTGAGCTTTGTGACATGGTGCATTATTCTGCTGGAAGTAGCCATCAGAAAATGTGTAAACTGTGGTCATAAAGGGATGGACATGGTCAGCAACAATACTTATACCCCTTTCACACTAGTACCTACTCAGCCCAGCCCAGCACCACACCGCCCGATTTGCTTGTGTTCATATTACAGTTTTCCCGGAGTCGACACACTTTTAGCCCCTACTCTATCGAGGTTCTGAAGGGGCTGAGTGGGGCCAAAAATGGTGTGGTGTGCAGACTGCAGGCCGCTATTGGCCAGAATCTGACTTCATGGGATGACTCATTAGTGCGACTCCAGACCGCGCC
>JBBBVU010000015.1:6786550-6799370 GCA_037177055.1 Atherinosoma microstoma | reverse complement strand
TGAAACATGACAGAATTCATTATCCAGGTTTTAGAAGTGAATACAGTTTTTAAGACAACCTTTTCATTCATTCTCACACTTCACACTGAGCTGAACTATGCCAGAATAACACATTTACATTCTCATCTGCCCACACAAATATGTTACCGAGGTGCTCGTAATGGTCCAAAAGTTTAGCAGTTATTGATATTTCATATGTGTATTTTTTCTATCACAGTGTGCTTTAAATGAGGACACTGAGCGTGGAAATTTTTTTTTCCTTTGCATAATTATGCCCCAACAAAAGCTATTATCAGTTAATTCCCATTTAATTGCGTGTTGATGCAATGTTTTTACAGATGTAATTACTTTACCATTACAAAGAAAGAGAACTCCAGTGAAAATCTCAGTGGACGGGCTTGTGCACTTAAGTATTAACTGAGAAAGAAGTGCAAAATGAATCAATTTTTAATGAATGTAATAAGCTTTTTAAAAACAACAAATTGGAAAAAGAGCACAAAGCTTCTTCCTGTTTTTCTGTTTGTGAAGCAGCTCTCCTGTAAGGTCTGCCTTCGCCTCCGTATGTGTGTGTTTTTGTGTGTGTGTTGGCTGTTGATGGACAGTCGTGGTGGGTTTGTCGCTGCCCTGATGAGCTGCTGTGAAGAACAGTGCCCTCACACCCCCCTCACACACTCACACACACATACACGCTCACACATATATACCACCCACCCTCCCCGGCCAGCTTCCATGGCCTTTGTTTTTCTTTTCTCTACCTCTCTGACTCATGCTCTCTGTCTCTCCCTCCATCTCTCCCTCTCTTTTCTCCTCGTTATTCGGGTACTGCCACAGTGCGACAGCAAAGACGCTTGGCCCATAATTATGCATGAAGCTTCACTGCCAATTAGCAGAGGCTCCCCTGTCCCTCTCGCTGAGTTAGACATGCTAATTCATTTGACATATGATGTATAAAATTCATTATGCATTCTGAGTAGTTTGCATGACTTGCTTCATTTATAATAAAATAACGTATAGAAAGTTTTTTTCCCTTTTTGTTCATTTAAAATGTTTTTTTGTGCTTTCTACTTATGTTTTACTCCCCTGATCTCTTTATTTATTTATTTATTTATTTTACTATGTGGAAAAGATGAGTGAAAAAGCATAAAGAATGTTCTCGATAGTTTATCTAAGAAATGAGAGAAATGCGTAAATTATTTTCCTCCGTCCAAGACCCTCGGACAAAAGTTTATTATCTTTGTTTATTATCCCAAAAGCTGTTTCCAGTTATCCAAGACAGTATTAAAGACACAACAGCAGATGTGTTAAAAGTTTGGAACCACAGAGAAACTGAACAAAATAATTAAAGTTGCACATCTTAAACAAGTCAGACTCACTTAACATTTTGTCTTGTTAAAATCTAAGGCGAGATGGCCCAGGCTCACCCAGTTTTCTATCCATCTAATCATTTCCCAAGAATATAAAATGAAAGTAATTAAAGCAGTTTGTGTCTGTGATTGTTGAAGTGCTGGGACCGTAAAATTGTCACCTCTGCTTACAGGAGGAAGTGCCTTAATGAGTAGGACAGTTTTATGTGGACAGCCCTTTGTAGTCTCGTTGCTGAAGTCGTGGTCATAAGGATCACACTCCCTAAAGGCACAACCTCCTAAAGAAAAAGAAACGTGCACACACACACTATTTTATTTATTTTGTAGTTTCATCCTCAAAACTTATCTCATACTTTTTCTCTCACATTTGAGAGATTTTTTTCCATTGATCATTTAAATAATTTTTAAAGAAAAAAGAAAAAAAAAGTTTGGTGTGACGGCTTAAGCTTTGGGATACATTTCAACGACTGTGTTGCTCTGGTTTGTGGTCACTTATTCAGGAGCTAGAAGACACTTCCTCCCCTGTACTTAACCCCTGACCCGAGAAAGTAAATGTGAAATGCAATCTTCCACTGAGCCATCTACAAAGTGTACGTTGACTTACGATTACAGATGTCTGTACTTAAAGAAGATTTAAGACTCATTTAAGGAACAGGAATAACTGTCGTGCTTAACACCCAACAAGTTCTTTATGGCAGCTAAACAGGAGATTTTGTTAATGGTTTGTTTTATTTCACTCTAGACTTTAAGTCGGGTTATTTACAGCACGTGTGGAAACAAATTTAGAAGGGTTTATTTCGGCTTCTTTACATTTACTTCGTGAGTTCCAAAGTTGCTTCCTTGGTCCTGTCGGATACGTGTTCGCTGGTCTGAAGCTCAGATGGAGAGCGTGACTGGCTGTGAGTGGGTCGCTGATTAACCGATTCGTTCTTTGAGCACATGGCACTTTGAGACGACTTGTGTTTAAAATGGCAGGAGAGATTGTGGGACCCCCACGCACTCTGAGCACTCCAGTGATAGATGCCTCTCTCTCTATCGGAGGATTTGCGAAGCACAAACAGATCTGAGCAATGAACTGTGACGAGTAGGAGTATCTCTCTGAGCTTTCCAAACTTTAACTTCACATGTACAGAGAGCAGAGCGCAGCAGGGGAGGGGGAGAAGAAGAACAAAACAATGCATCTTTAAGATATATTCATTTGATTGCATTACAGAAAGGGAAATAACATTACCTTCCATCGGAATATGTTAGAGGAATATTGATAATTCGTGGTTGACTGGCTTCACCACTAATCACATGTATTCCTCTAAAACAGGATTTATAGCACTTTGGTGTAGGAGCATAATGAGTGAGATCTGCGAGGCCTGACGGCTGCTCTGACAGTGAGAGTCTTATTTACATCCCCCTCAACAGTGAAAAATGAAGGATTAATGTCCAGAAGCGTTTTTAAACACAGGACATAAAGGAGGCAGATAGTACTTAAGCTTTGTTCTCCCTCTTAATCATTATGTCAGACTCAACTTTTTTTCCATAAAGCTAACATGTAAGCTGACCCTGTATGCAGATAATTGTGCTGTATGTTGTTTGACGTGGCAGAAATAGGTCTTTCAGGTTGATATCCGGTCAGCATGTAAATGAACATAAGCATGTTTGATTTGGTCTCTCCTGCAAGTGTGACCTGATTGCAGCAAATCTTCATGCAGATGTCAAAATATTGGCATGTTAAGAGACTGATTGTTTCAGACTAATGGTCACTCAGCCTCTCTGATTGGTGCGCTCCACTGCACTTCTGCGGGAGCCCAGGCTGTCATTGGCCTCTCGCGGATTTAGCGATATGAAAATTTGCATTAGGTTCACTTTATTGTTTTTCTTGTTGTCTGTTAATTCCAGTCTGCAGAGCAGCCAGTGACCCATGCCCTGGAAACTCTTCTGTCTTCAACCGACTGCCTGAGCAGCACTATATATTCTCACACTCAAAACTTTGCTCTTAGATTTATTATCATGTAACAAAAAAAAAACAAACCAAAATTTGAAGCACTTTATCAGATATTTAGGAAAGTAATTGTATTTCATGATTTGCATTCATCGCTGTTCACTTACTGACATTAAGAAGCACTCCTTAATTTTGTAATCAGTAAAAAGAAGGCTTTTGAATGACTGGCTCGTTTGGCTACTAATTTATTTTTTGACCCCTGCATCCCGGCAAGTTAATGAAGCATTAATGGGAGTCTCTGTTTATTTAATCGCAATGCTAAGAAGTCCTTATCCAAAATCATTACGCATGCAGTGTTCAAAACTGCATGTTAAAACCCCAAACTAAATAAAAATTCAATAACATGATAGGATACCATGTTTTTATTATTTGATTGCATAATATTAAATGAACTGAGCCCTCAGAGCTTTGATGCCAAAAGAAAAATGTTGGCCATCTTCCACCTAGAAGACAAGCCGGCTTGGCCAAGAATATGTCAACTTTGTAAAAGAAGCCATGCTGCAGATGCTTTTAGCTTATGGTGGGTGTACTTACTGATTAGCTTTAACAAAAACACCGCAGTATAAATTATTTTGAGCTTGTTAATGAATTTATTTATTTAACATTAATTACATAAGGCAACTTTTTTTTTTTTTTATATGTGAAGGGCATGAGAAGTAGCAGAGAGAGGGGCAGGAGGAGGAGGAGGTGGAGGAAGGGGGAAAGCTGCATTTTTGTTAAGCCTGTGCATCTGGGACCAGCATGCTTGTAAACCATAGCATCCCTCCGCATCACATGAAAGCAATGGTGTTTTTATATTTTTTTTCAAGAATCTGAAATCCATTGTTTCCTTTCTTCTACCATCCTTTACTGTTTGCTTAAAGAGCAGACATGACAGGAATTCATAGCATGCAAAGGACCCTGGATACAAAGAATGTCGTAATAAGGACGAGATAGCATTTACATTTTCTCAGTGTTACAATGACTCTGTGCTTTGCAGTAGATATAGCAGGAAACAGAATTCGTTATCAATGCCCTATATGTATTTGATCTTTTAAGCAGTAGGTCATATTATTTATAGACATTTTAAAGCAAAGACACAAAACTAGTTCCAGTTTCTGCACTTGAATCGAAGCAGATGCAAGTTATTTATTTGAAATACATCACATCCTGTTTGTTAATTGTAGAAAAACGATCAGATGAGTCGAAGTTTGTTCATGTTTGTGGATTAATGCATTTCTCTTTGGCTCTTACAGTTATCTACCATGGTTTGAGATCTACTACAAGCTGCTAAATACCCTGGCAGACTACCTAACAAAACAACAGGTAACCCTATGTTTCCAGTCTGTCGTCTTTCCAGTGTTGTGTGGACATAAGGCACATTGTATGTGCGTTACATTAAAAACAAAATGAAGAAACGGTAGAATGATCTGACTGAGAAACAAGCAAACACAGTTTATTGTGTGTGAGTCTTTATTGTGGTTAGACTGTGTTCTTGTGCATGTCGTCTTTTGTCTGCAAGTTTTGTTCACCGTCTTGGGCTCGACTTGGTTCTTCTTGTTAGCAGCAACAATGTTGACATTTCACAGACCAAACGCTGATCTGACACTGGAAGTTATTCCTGATGATTTACTGGAAAACAAATCGTTAAGAAAAACACACACACACACACACACGTACACACAAACATACACACAAATGCGTGTACTTCACACAAGTCGTCTCCCCTGACTATTCACTGTATTGTACTAGCAAAGGGAGGGGAAATGTAAAATATGCAATAAACTGGGGGAGATGTGCAGCATCTAGTGTAGAGGGTGTAGGTGATGTTCCACTGTTTAGACTGAAGAGAGGGGAAGAATGAGGGAGGGAGACGGAGCACAGGAGAGATGCAGAGAGCTCTGGGACCACTTTTCAATTGTCATGTAGTCGCTGCTTCTCCCAGGATCCTCGGGGAACAGTGATCAGGACAAAGTGTCTTGGTGAAATAGACAGTCACATCTCCTAAACAATCAGCACGAATACACAAAATTCTGCAACTGAAAAGAATTCGGTGGAATAATCTAATGTAGTAAAAGAAGAAGAGAAGAATCGGACAGTTTGTGAGTAAGAAGGAGAGAGGCAGAAAGACTGCTGGAAATCCTGGGTGACTGAAATGTTAGTGTGCATGATTTGGTTTCTATTTACCCCGCTGTCCGTTCCAGGCGAGAGGGAGATGTTGACAGACGAGGGAAGACAGAAGAGCGATGAGGGTTTAAGGCGAGGGGTAAATGAACTGTTTCCCCAGGCCGTGTTGCTGACCATGCGTGTGAGCATTGAGCCTCTCATGACAGGAGGCTGTTCGATTGCACACACCCTTCCACCCCTCCCTCCTACCCTTCCTCTCTTTACTCTATATAGCTGCCTATCTCGTCTATTTCTTGGGCTTGCGCGCACACATACACATTTATTTCCTCTCGGAAGTATCGGCTTGTAGCAAAAGCCAAGACAAAGTTCTTGGAGATGGCATCAGAGAAAGAAGCTAAACAATAACATCCAGCCTCTGTTCAAGTAGTTGGAGTACAAGTTGCACTGTCAGTGTTGTCCCCCCCCCTCAACTGTCTTTATGAAAGACCCAAGAGTGTCAAAGAACTCATAAATGCTGGGAGAATAATCTCCAGGCCCGTTCTGTGGTCAAACCAGCTCTCGGGACAGCTTCTTAAAGCCTCGTCTTTGGAGTGGGGACCCCCGGTTAATTAGTGACAGCCCGCTCTCGGCTGTAAATCAGCGCTGCAGGATAATAAGCGTCTGCAGCCCTACACTCAGCCGTCTTTTAACCTCACCATTTCTCGTTAAACATATGTCAGTCGGATGTTGTCGAGCCCTTCAGGCCTCGCTGCAGGATTGCCCTCTGGTCTGCGGCAGCGCCTGTCCCAGCACAGTTGTGAAGATTGACACATAACTAGTGACATCAGCAAAAACAAGTAAACAAAATCCACATGTCCCATGTTTTGTTTTGTTTTTAAAAAAAAGAATTCTGCTTGTGTTTTGTTTTTCTCCCTTAGGAAAATGACTTGAATGACATGCTAAATTCTCTCTATGATCTGCCTGTGCCAAAGCCCTTCACGCCAGTCAACCTGAGTGTGGTACGTATACATCTTATATTCTCCCACTATCAAATGCAAGGCAGCTGAGATGGTGATGGAAAGCGAGAAAGAGGACAGGAACTGCAGCAATGTGTTGCATCAGAGGAGGTGGTAACAGCTGGCTAAAGTAGAAGTGAGAAAGACTGAAGACATAATGTATAATTGAAAAGTGGAGACAAATAGGGAAGTATAACAAGAAATAAAATGAAATCGACACAGCGGAGAAAAGAGGAGAGAAAGATGGCATGGAAATGAAAAGAAATAGTGCAGACAGGCAGAAATAGGGAGTGATTGACAAAGTGCAGAGGTTGAGATTGAGAGAATAAATGAGGGAATGGCAGAGTAGACGCAGAGCACAGAGCAGGGGGAGGTTAAGATACATCGGGTAGGAACAGAAAGACACACAGGGCCAGGGACTGACACTGTGTTTGGAAACAAGAAGTGGCGCTAACAGGTTTTTGTGTGATAAGCTCAAGCTGGACATGTTTAAACTTGAAGGGTCCTTTCACAACTCGTCATGTCTCCCGCTTATCAAAAAAGCCGAAATGGCTTAACGAGCCCAGGTCCCTCAAAGTCGGCTCGTGTTTGAGTTAACTCTGACAGTCTCTCCTTGAATGCTCCCAGCTCCGACATAAAACACTGTCGCTTCCATAAGCCTGGCCTATTTAAGTAGAACGTAAAGGTTTTTAGTGAGTCTGTTAAGCTCACAATCTCGGTTTTTAAGCCGCTAAGACTCCACACCGTAGTGGGATCAAACCTGCTTCAGTGTTAGCCTTCGTCCTTGAGGACCACCACTCCTTTTTTTGGACCAATTAAACAAGTAACTGTAGGTCTTTTCTGCAGCAGAGGTCTCAGAGGGCTTCACATCTAATTACACGGACGGATTTACAGCAAAACAAAACAAATATGATGTAGTTGATATATCTTTGTGCAGGTTAACAAGGTCAATTAAGATTCCTTGTGATTTGTTTTTCTTTGTGCCAGTTTTTGTACCATCTGTGTACTGTATGAGAATAAACCTTTTTTATTTTTTTTTTGTATCTCAATCTCAGAGCTTCATTGAAAAAGCAGCCCCGGAGAACAGAGGTGATAGCTTCATCTCTTTTCTAGAGAAGCCACTAGTTTGATATTTAATTGATGAAGCAGAATTTTTCCCTGAAAGAGTGTTTTTTGTTTTATCGTGGCAGCCAAGAAGAAGAATCATTGTCCCCTTTCATGTGTGAACCCTGTTTTGCTCTCTCTCCCTGTCTTATTGTGCAAGAATGAGCAGTTGTATATTGCCACTGGGCAAGTACTGAGAGATCGGCGAAGCAAGGAGCCGGTGAGTGGAGGGGAATGAGTGAACGGCAGAGAAGGGTGGAGGGAAGGAGGCTGCTGTGAAATATGAAACTGCGTCTATACTAATCGCATGGGAGCCACGGATTTCCAATTTGGCCAAATAAGCTGCGCTTTCTTTTTAAATATAACAAAAACAAACTATCCTGGGCCTTGGTGTGTGTTTCTTCTCCTCTGGAAAACAATCAAACTTTGTAAATGATTAATGCCCTTCCACTCTGCTATATTCTCTCTCTGAATATCAAAAGTTTTTTTTTCCCTTCTCTTTATGTTTAAAGCAAAGGCAATTGTGCTCAAAAAATCTCCTTGATGCCCCTCCAGTTAACCCACTTTCAATGTTTTTATATAAACAAGTCTTAGAAAGAACAAGAAAGAAGGCAGATAAGCAAGCAAACATCCAATAAAAGGCTGGTTTGTGTAGAAGAGCATGGCTTGTGATTATCACAGTGCCATAAATTTGTAGAGCAACATGGGAACATTATTTAGCACACACAGCACAAGAAAAAGGAAAAACAAGGAATACTCCACTGTAGTTGTTTTATATGATTTTGGGTGGTAGTCCCTAGTCTCAGCAGCATGGCCCAAGTCCCTGATCTTTTAGTACCTTTTATTTATCTAAAGCCACACATTTTTATTCAAATAATTATTTCCTGCTTTTGTTTTTCTTTCTGCATAAAATATTTATTATCAAAAGCAAATATTTAAAGATCAGTTCATCATAAGATATCCTATTTTACCAACTTGGTTTGATTTTAAAAATACTTGTCATTTTATAGGAAAGAGCTCACAGACAGAAAAGAGATTTACAGTCAAAAGCTCAGTTAAATAATCCTCTTAGGACCAGGTGCAACATTTAAGACCTGGAGCAGTGGTTGCATCCTTGCACTTCTTTGCAGGTGAAGATTTTTCATGCATCATTTGTGTCATGGTAAAGTTCCAGCAGCTGATTAAACCACCACTGCATCTAAGCTGTGCTGAAACCACTAACTAAACAGCAGTTCTTTTGTAAACAGAAGAAACTGCGGTGCAGCGCAACAGAATTCACGCGTTTCACCACCTCGTCATACAAAATAGAAACTTTCATCCCAGCAAGCACATGCAAATTCTTAAATATAGCTTGACTTTTTCCCATTGCACATCACTTCAGGGAAAAAAACAAAAAAAAAACAGTTTTCTTTTTGTCTCGTAAAAACAGTCAAACAGTCGGTGAATAAACGACTATTTGCTTGTTGTTGTTTTTTATCTGCTAAAGACAAAACAACTAATACAATCCCTTCATATTTGAACAAAATATGAGTTTATATTTTTGCCCTGTTGTTGCTGGAAACAGGGAAAAGAGTCTGATCAATTCACACAAATAATCCCACCTTTAATTTATTCTTTAGTGCAATTGTTGCTGCTAAAGTAAAAGAAACTGGGTCTCATTAAGTGCCACGTGAAAAATAATTTGTTTTCTGTACATAACCTTTACATCCTAATGGTACCTGCGCGAATTATATATGAAATTATTACTACAGTAACTCAAACCTTTAAACAAATTGACTTATCATAAAGAAGGGCGCGTAGGCGTCGGCAAATCGCATGCACATGCATATTCTGCCTTGAAGAAAACAAATTCAGTGGCAAAAGCCTGGATGTTGGTTCCAGTTTAGTGTTTGTTTATGCTGCATCTTTATGCTCAACAGCAACAATGACCATCCTCTGGGAATACAAGAAGTGTTTACTCCTGATAATTGTTAGCACATTTTAACACTTAATAAACGCACACTTGGTATAAGAAGGGAAACATTTAGTTTGTTTGCTAACGAGCTAAATACTCCAGTGTCACCAGTTAGACAGAATATCGCCAGCTAGTTTTACTAGTTCTTCCCAGTCTGTTTTTTTTTTTTTTTATTTAACAATTTTTTCTGCATGGCTGCAACCAGCTTTTGTTGTTCTCTCTTTTTTTCTTTTTTTTTCTCTTTAATCAGAGACTTTCTTGTTTTGTGGTGGTAATACATTGGCTGGCGTTGCTCATTTTGAATGGCTTCTCTTATTTTGCACCTTTTCGATCATTATATATTTTATATAATGCACGTGTTTTTCATTTGAGGAATACATTTGACTCTTTATACTTTTACTAGTTCTTATTTAATCCTTCTATTTAATTTCCATGTGTAGTTTTTGGTCTCATGAATGCTGTTTTGCAATTCTGTAAATGTTCAATGTTTATCTTCCTTCAACAGTGGACACAACTCAAAGGAGAAAAATTCTCAGATATTAGAGGAAACAGAACCGTTCATTAGCTTCACATTATTTTCTTATTGGTTTGAATTAAATTGAACAGATTTGACTTAATGATTCGAATATTAGTCACAACACTGAACTCTTAGAGGTGCTGGAGAATCCAACGATGACACCACAGTGCATTTAAATGACGAACCGCAACAGATGGTTGAAAAAAAAGGCCCAGAGAAGCGCAGATGTACCGAGGTTACATGAGAGAGTGTGTGTTTGAGAGACACAATAGTGTGTTTCTCTTGGTGGTTTGTCTACCTCCAAACAGCACCTCTCTCAGGCCCCTTTGATCTGAACACTGAACCTGCCCTGCTCTCCCAAAGTGAGACAGGCAGCCCTGTGATCCTCTAAACAACCTGTGTGTGTGTGTGTGTGTGTGTGCGAGCGAGTGTGCGTCTTTGTCGATGTGCACATATACTTTTGTATGTGTGTTGGTGCTCCGCAAACCCTTTTAATGCTTAAATAAAGACTCAGTTTTCCACCGGAGACATCACCCCAGTGTATGTCTATTGGGAGCTGAGCTGCTATTGAGCTTTCTCTGTACTGCAGGCCTGATAAAAGCATTGCCACAGTTCAGACACCAGCTCAGCAATTCATATAGACAGAGCTGAAGATGAGCCATAAATCATGGAACAAAGTGAACGGCCTTTTTCTCCCCTCTTCCCCTCATTCTCTTCTGTGTGAGTGGTATGCTTCACTTGTGACCTTCCCCTCTTCTTTCTCCTCCATGTTTGTGTTTTTTTTGCAGCACTCCTACTTCATCGCCCCGGATATCAATGGACTGCCAACTATCCCTGAGAGTGTAAGTGTTCATGGAAAAGGAAAGAAAAAGACACAGACGGAGATAAAGAAAAATCCCTCCCTTATGGAAACATCTTTGACTCTAATCATGTTTAATCTAATACACATGTCACCGTTTGAAATTATTGCATCATCCTCTTGTTTCAGCTTTATCTCCTGCAGTGCTTGTGCGTTTAATGTCGAAGTTCAGTGATTGGCATAGAAGACTCAAACTGAGAGCGTGCTCTTTGTTGATTTTTGTGCTCACATTTGAGCTCAAATCTTTATGGCAAGGGACACTAGATGACAACAATTATCAGTCTCATGAGTTTGCTTTGACTGAAATGACTGAAATCCGACTTAAGTGAATCAAAGGCATGAATTTACTTGAAATGTATATTTCGTACGCATTTATTTTCTTTTAATCCAGAACTATCTCAGTAGAGATAGAAGTCTTTTTCAGCCAGCACTTTATCTTTCTTTGGCTCACACAGGCACACTCTCAGTCTGCAAGGCTGACACTTTACTGTAAGCAAGCTGTACTTGGACAGTTTGTTATATACCTGAATATCCCTGTGTTCCTGTCTATTTACAGCGCAACCTGACAGAGTACTTTGTGGCCGTGGACATCAACAACATGCTCCAACTCTACGCCAGTATGCTGCACGAACGGCGCATCATCATTACCTCAAGCAAGCTTAGCACTGTAAGTCCATTCCTCTCGGCTGCAGGCGGTTTTATGTCCGACCTGCCAGGTACAGCCACAAAATGAGAGAGAAAACATGTCGAAACATTCATGTTTAAGTGTTGACATATTGTTTAGAGGTTTCTAATTTCATTTTATGGGTCTAAGAAACCCGGTTTGCATCCATCAGTGTTCACATTTTTTTATTTTTTAGTCCTGGACATTGCTGATATGCTTCGTCTTACCTCATGATGTCCTAAAGTCAATGAAGATTAAAAAAAACAAGGTGGTTGACTTCTGGATTCTTGACTCTGCAGACATGAATGAGAAAATGAATGATGCACTGAAGCCAAAGGGAAAACTCCAAAAAGAATAAATTTATCCAAATGTCCCTTTAATTCTGAAGCTTTTGTGATAAGATACGTTTTTTTTTATGATGAGGGTTTCTTGCAGGATTTTAAATCAGTCATATCCACAGCCCCGCCCCACAGACCCCAGTTAAACCATAATATAAGAGAATGTGCTAACACACACTCATGTCTAGTCATATTTGTTATTTTTGGCTTCACATCAAATCCAGACACCAAATTAGCCACCCGAAACTGTATATAACTTAAATGTAGGACTGTTTAATAGATTGAACTTGATTCTGCTCATCAATATTCCAGCAGGATATCAAACCATAATCAGTATGATGAGAATATTTATCTGACATGGCTCCGATAGTTGCACAGAGAGAATTAAAGCTCTCCCCGTTTGCTGCAGACAGCAGCGAGCTCTGACAAGCTGTGGGATCCACTCTAAAGCTGAATTATATGGGACTGCTTGTGCCATATAAAGGCAGAATATTAATGTCCAAAAAAAGCCTTAAATTATCTGTTATTACACGTCTTAACTCTCTCTAATAATTTAGCTTTACTTCTGTCTGTCTGTATGAGGGAGGAACTCTCTGTGTCTTTCTCCCCTCTTCCTCCTTCTGTTCCTCATTCCGTCCTCTCCCCCGTTATCTTCGTGGCTGATGAGGCAGAGCCAAATGTTTATGACAGATGAGATGGGAGAGGGAAATGATGTCATACAAGTTCTTTCTATATCTGTGGTGTAGCTGCTCCTACCATCCTATCTACAAGTCTGCAGCAGACTTAACAGCCGGGGGGGGGGGGGGGCTGTGGTGGTGTTGGGTGCTGGAAGGAACAATTCCCAAGGTCCCCCGTAGGAGCTATAATCAGGGGGAGCTGTAAAGATTACCCATCCCTCCGAGAACTCCCCCTTTCTCCCCTCAACT
>JBBBVU010000015.1:6754198-6785391 GCA_037177055.1 Atherinosoma microstoma | reverse complement strand
TATATACTCGTGCATGTATACATGCGTGTGTGTGTGTGTGAGACAGAGAGATAGAGAGAGCATTTCCTCTGCCCGCTCTAGGTGCTGCCTGCGTTAAAGCCCCCAGTGAACACAGCATGTCAGTCTGTCGGTACATGGCAGCTACGACTCCCAAGCAGCCAAAAGCAAAGGAATAAATCATGATCTTACAACAATGCGCCAGTTGACTTATTGCTGTTTCGTGACCGGAGGTGAATGGGACCGCTGTTTTTAAAAAGCCGGTTAGTTGTGGCGCAGAGGCGGGAGCCAGTCGTGCGTGCAGCCTTGTCATAGGGCCGTATAATAGGGCTGCATCGGCCCTTCGTCTAACTAGTCAGTTGGGAGGACCCCCCAACACCATCACCCCCACCACCCCCTGTGTCTTTCATCTGCCGAGGCCCCCCAGCTCTCGAGCCCAGCCTCTGCCCAGCCTATCGCCCGTGCTCACACAGCCCGGCCGCAGCGCCGGCTGACAGCAGCCCTCTCATCAGGCTGTCAGGCCTATGCTAACAAGGAGCTATCCATCCACCGTGCCCTGGAGTGCCAGCTGTCTCTCTGTTTCCAGCTTTTTCCTCTGTTGTTCCTCGCCTCTCTTTCCCTTGACTTCTCTTCAGCCTCTCTCGTCTCTCTCTATCTCAGCTATTCTTTCTCTGTGACATATTATTTTCTGTCCATCTGTCTCTCACTCACTCACTACACCTCTCCTTTCTTTCTGACTTTGCCTCCCTCTTCCTGGGAGTCTTAATGTCTCTCTGTTGTTGGGCAACTGCAGAACATCAGGACATCCTCCCCCGCCAGCTCCTCTTTCCTTTCCACCCCTTCATCCCTTTCCTCAACACCTTCTCATTGTCCTCAATAGACTTTCCTCGGCCCCATGCCATGTGTATTTAGGTGTGTGTGGTACGTGCAAATGTGCACATAGTGGGTGTTTTTGCGTGTTGTCTGGTCACACAGGTGTTTGTACCTTATGCCTTCTGTCTTTCCGCGAGAGAGTCGGCTGTTGTGTGAGAATGTGTGGGAGGCCTGGTGTTCGCTGTTACCTGCATTGTCCTCCATGCCCTCTCTTTCTCTCCCGGTGCCACCTACCTGTTTGTGGCACACTTGCATTGTACCAGGCCTGACACCTGCGTTTGTCAACACAGGGAAAAGCAGAGCGTGGGTAATTGGTGACTTACTCTATGCATGGGAGGGGAGAGGGAAAGGCCAACACAGCAAGAAAGTAGCAGAATAAATGTGGGAGAGGTGGCATCGGACAGAAAGACAGCAGGAAGAGAAAACGGAGCATGGAATAAATAGTGTAAAAACCTGGGAAAGGAGATGAGAGAGCTGAATTTAGTGAATGCGTCGGGGAAGATTTGGAATAAAAGGCTAGCTGAGGGGAAATGAGTGTTTAAGGCTGGTGTGAAGAGGTCAAGAGCGACTATGTTGATACCATTCCTCCTGTCAAATTGAATTACGTCGCCTGCAGCAGCATCCATTTTTCGCACAATCTGCTCTCTGCACAGTAGAGTCTGTTAAAAAAAAGGATTCTTCAATCAAAATGAGCATAAAAACAGCCCGCTAAAAGGGCTCAGTCCCTATCAGATGGCTCCTTTTTATGCAAAGTATGTGAACATGGTGTCGTATTTCCTGTTGTTCACATTAGTTGCTCAGGTAAAGAATAATAATGTGGGTGGAAACACTGGCCAAGTCCGCGGGGCTCAGGCTTGCAGCATTTGCAGAGCTCTCTGGTGGTTTAAGGAAACTGTGCTGTTTAAGAGTTTTGTTGCTTCTCAGGCTATGAGACGAGGTAATCGGAATATGAAGACGTGACTGGAGGTTGATGGCTCGTGCACATGTTATTAACAAACTTTAGTTAATTGTTACAACTCGTATCAGCTGTCTCCTCAATGTAGATGAAGCACTTATATTAGTTTTATCCATTTTAAATGCTAATTCTGTGGAGCATTGGTATATTAGTCTGTTGGCAACATTAGAAGTTTCAAACAAGTGCGGAAAAAAAAGGCGAAAGATATTTTCTGTATTATGATGGTCTTCCACAATGAGTTATACAAAAAATATAGAGGAGCTGCTAACAGCTATGAATCATTAACAGTAAAAGCTGGTAAAGAAAACTTTTGAACACAGGAGGAAAAGTACATTAGCTTGCATGTTTTCTGAAGCTTAATCTTCTTATTTGTATATAAAATATTTTACATACTTTATGGTGATTGTCTTGCATGCTAATAAAAGAAAACAACACAAAGATATATAGTACGTAGTACATAGACTCTACTGTTGGCATGATGTATGGAACAGGACACATGGATATAACTGCTGTGTGACCTTTTAGCATCAATTTCTTCACATTTTTAGTACAAATTTTTAACTCTTCACTTCAACCTATCTTCTCATCCAGCTTTCTCCTCCTCCTCTCCTCTTTATGTCTTCCTGTTTGTCTCTTTTCCCCTCCGTCCTTCCTGTAGTTTCACTGAATGTGTGTGGAAAAACCAGTGTTGGTGTGGGCACTTTCTGTCTAAGCCACAGCACACTAAAAAGCTCTCAGGGCAGAACCAAAGACCTTGACTGCTTTTTGAAGCAGGCTGTCGCTGTATAATCGGTTAGCTTCTCTCCGAGGAAGGGGCACCGCACACCCACCCACATGCACACGCACCACACACACACTGTAAGAGGCAGGCAGCCCCTCATTACTGGGCTGAGCCCTGGTCCCCGAGGACTGGACCCAGCACCTAATCCTGTATTTGTTCTTGGGGACTGTATCTGTGATTCTCCATTGAATGGAATATTAAGCACCCAGGTCTTTTGTGGAGCGTGTAAGCCATTTGGCTCCACTCATCTATTATTTATCAGCCTGGCAAATATTTTATCAGCCTTAGCCTCTCATGACCCACTCTCATGTGAAGACGATATCCCCCCCCCCCTCCCTCTCTCTCTCTCTAAATGAAGAAGAAAAAAACCCAGAAGGGTATGATTTTTAAAAAATATATTTTTCAATTTATCTTCCTTTTACTTTTTGCCTCATTTGTTTCAAAACTTGGACAAGGATAGGGATTTGTGTTAATCTCTTGAATTAGAGAAGCAAAAATGTGAATCATTCCTGTGGAGTTCCCTCCAAGTTACCTTATCTAAAGCGCACTGCTACTTTCATCGCTTTGGAGATAACAAATAAAAGAAACCTGAAATCTAGATTTGCATTATAAATCATAATCTTGGTTTCGGACTCCCTTCCCAGCCGGCTCCCCCAAGCCCCAGCCACCCAGCCTGAGAAGAGAGGCTGAAAGACTCCTCTTTTCACTTTCAACCTGGGAGTAAATCATTTGGGGGGCTCACCTTGAGGCCTGGTGGAGATAATTGGAGTTGGTTAGCGAGGTGTTCTGTGCCATTACCTCCTGGTACCAGCGAATGGCTGGGGCTTGTCTCGCACTCCCAGAGGAGGGATGCACTAGCCTGTTGGAGCTTCACTCAGTGTGTGTGCGTGTGTGTGTGTATACGCATACACGTGTGTGTATGTAGATCTGCAGATGGGTGACCTCTCTTCTTCACAATTTAATGGACCTTAACCATCATCACTCCAGAGAAAGGAGAAGGCTGTGATAGTTTTGATAGTCGCTTTTTCCACCAAGCGCTTTACTTTCTCTCATTAATATTCATAGCATTGATTTATTTTCAGAATTAACAAAAAAACAAAGTGTTTGCCAGGGAATTAATCCTGACAGGAGCGTGGCATTGTTGTTTCATTTGAAGACAGCAGGAAGCAGAAATATGCATATGCAGATACACAGAGCAAGACACCAATTAAATGTTGATTAAGTCCTAAGTATTGTGGGACTGTGTGTGTGAGAGACAATAAGAAAAAAAAATCATTGCTTTTTATTTACTGTCCAATATGAAAAATGAATGTAGTTAAAACAAACATGCAAGGAGGGAGTCACACAAACCCATACATGCTTTTTGTCCAAGCATGATGTGAGGGGCTGGATCCGGAGGGGTGGGGCCTTCTTTCTCCAATTCAAGCAGCGGTTGTTTTCAGCCACCAAGCTCACCCGTTTTTGGCCGGTCAATTGTGACACTGTGTGTGTCAGTGAGCAGGGGGTCTCCTGGTAGTTGTGCGTGTGTGATAGTGTGTGTCCGCTTCACACATTGACTGTGAAGCTGCAGCAGTATAACAGCGGCTGCTGCTCCGGGGTCCCAGCGGTATTGGCCTAGCCCACAGTCTCTCTTGGCTAACTCATGTTTCATTCTTTGGCAATTTGCCCTAATGAAGTCCCGCAGGAGCCCCTCAGACCTCTGTTCTCTTTCCATATTTAATCATGTTATTTTAATCTGGGGGATGAGCTAACGCCTCTGTCTCCTGCTGTGTCTGTGTGTCTGTGTGTGTGTGCTGCAGGTCATTACTAGAGCTGGCTTTTCATGAGATGGGATGTCAAGAGGGGTATGCTGGCTTTAAGACAATGGGAGACAATGACTCTAATTCAGTCTGTAATATTGGTTTGACAATGTAAGAAGCGTCTTTTGAAAAGCAATGTCATCCTCACGTGACTGCTTCTCATTATTTGTTAAAAAAGAGGTTAATTATTCCATATTTTTCCCTTTAATTTCTCAGTCATAGTGGTTGGGGTAATTTTGATTTTTATGGCTACTGTCAGCACTGTTTTGGTCTTTTGTTGTTTTTTGCGCAGGTCAAATCACAATCTCCACTTATTGACATTGATTTAAACAGCTGTCAACAAAGAACTGTTTTCATTGGTGCAAATTTTTCTGGCCAAAATGATTCAGAATCTGTGTTTAGATGGTTTTATAATACAAAATTATGTGTAAAAGAAGCATTATTACTATTTTTTAGTTATGATGACCAACAATGGACAACATTAAATGCATGTTTACCGTGTGTAAAGCAGATGTTACCCTTTTTTCTTTTTTTTTTCCTTTCGGTTACTCCTTTAGTAGTTTTTTTTTTCACATCAGTGTTTCTCTCTGCCTTGAGTCTGTCATGATGGTCATGTCTGACTCCTGTAAAGTGGTTGATCTTCAGCTTTCGGTCTGTTATGCTTCTCCAACTATAGCTTACAGGTCAAAAGTTCACAACGGCCACACTTTGCATGTTAGTGTAAGAAGGTCATCTATATAGTTTACCAATAATAACCCAGTGAAATCAGTGGGATCAAACACAACTTTAGACTTTTTTTTTTTATTAATTAAAATGAGAAATTGTGCTAAAATAACTAGAACTGTCCTCTTTAATTGTCAGTAGTGTAGAAGTAAGACATAAATGGGGCCAAGAACACGAGCTGCATATTTAGATGAAATATATTTTTTCCAAGACTTCTGTAATTGTTTCTGGAAGACAGTTCTTGAGGGAAAAATATCTTTGACCATAGATGGATCATTTTCCTTCTGTTTTTTCAAAGATTTTGTGCTGTGAAAACTTGTTTAGTTTGTCTCCTCTTGTCTTTTTCTGTCCGTGTAGTTAACTGCATGTGTCCATGGTGCAGCTGCTTTGCTCTTTCCGATGTACTGGCAACACATCTTCATCCCTGTGCTGCCCCCGCATCTTCTGGACTACTGCTGGTAAGGCTGACCACCTCTAAAGCACACACACACACACACACACACACACATAGACATGAACAGATATGATCAATACCATCGTAATAAACATTTCTACATCACTATTTTCCACACAAATGACTGATACACAGACACGTAAACACACACACATCATGCCATGCGCGCCACTTATGCATCAAGCTCAGCCACTAAAACCTCGGTGTAAAAGTGCAGCCGCACATGTTCACACATTCTCCCACTCGTTCTTCATGTTCCTATGCATACTCCTGTGGTGCGCCGTCTCTAGTGTGGCTCCTCAACATAATGAACGGTCCACATCACCTTGCTCAATATTTCATGCCACACTCTGATCATCTTTGCTCTCTCAGGGGTTCATTACCACCCATCCAACAAAAAAATCCAACAAATCTGAATGGAATTGATTGGAACTGAATGGAGGGCAGTAATAACGGCTCATCTACAAATCTACATGCGTTCAGGTCAACTTCAGATCTGCTCATGCTTAATGTGCATGTGGGGAAGTCAGCTTGTGGAAAAAGAACAGGTTTTTTTATTTTTTTTTATTAAATCAGATAACTCCTACAGTACAGTGCTTTGCCATGAGGGACACATCAGCTTAAAGAAACTGTTCATCACTGACAGTGAAATGTGATTTTCAACACGCTGTGAAGGCTCATCATCATCTTATTGAATAACAGGGGTGTCTTCCATGCACCGATTAGATAACTAGATTATATTCGATGCTCCGCTTGTGTTTTTCTATGTATGCAGAGAACATCTGAGTTTCTGAAAGTCAGTGCTGTACAGCAGCTATAGTGCAGAGCCACAGGACTGCTGTTTGTTTTTCTCTTGCTCTAAGTTGATTACAAGCATGTTGCTTCTAAATTACCCAAGCCGGGAATACGATGACCTAAAACTAGCCGCTTCTTTTACTGCGTCTGTAAACCTTATCATAAAAATGGTTTCTGTTGTATGATGGTTTTTAATGATTTTTTTTTTTATTGGTTGGGAAAACAACATTTCTGTGCTGCTAACTTTATTATAAAGATTATTATTATTATATAAATAAAACCCTGCAAAGCATTTTAAAGAATAAAAATGAGTCTCAGCACATGTGCTTTTCAGAATTCCTGGGAATGATCCCAGTCTTTTTACACTTTCTAAATGTACTTTGTGAAACTCAGTGACTAAATATCTTGTTATAGATTTAAAAAGAGAGATTTAAGTGTTCAACAAAAGCACTTGTCATTGTTAGTATTATAAAATAATACTTTAAAATGAGTTTGTGTCATTTAAAATGAATGTTATTGTCTTGATTTAGATGCATCATTCTATACATTAGCACTTTTTTACCTGATTTTTTACTGTGGGTTTGTATATTATTTTCATCCCTCCAATATGTAAAATCAAAGTTTTTGCCATACTTTTTCTTTTTGGAAAAATAAACTTCTTATTAACGAGGATAAACCCCATCCATGTATACAACACAGCGAAATGCAACAAAGCCCGGAAGCTCTGGAGCTTTCATTTGATGAAAGACTGGAAAGATTAATATGATATTGACATGACCTTTCCGTAAATGGACTAATATAGTCTTTAAACAAAACCTAAAAGAAGAAAGTATTCTCCATATTTCTATTTTGCAACATGTAACCCTCTGATACTGACACTGCTCACTTACTTGTTATACTTTTTTCCATCCACAGTGCCCCCATGCCATACTTTGTGGGAGTTCATCTTAGTCTGCTGGAGGTATGTATAAGCTTATAAATGTGTATGTAGAGGTATATCATGATAGTCTGACTACATGATGTGCATGTATAATGTACATCATGAACCTCAGTGTTCTCTTCCATGTCATGCATACTTTACATAACAAAGGAAACTGCTGGTTGGCATATTGGTTGTTTATTAAAGTCTTTTCTTTTTAAATGGTCAGTTGTTGCAGCGTTTGGTTTTAGTGAATCTGTTGTTTTAGTAAAAATTGATGAAATGGCAGTAATTTCCTGATGCCTCCTACAGTGAATCTCTTTTATTTTCCTCTCCTCAAATCTCTTTACTGCTTGTGCACAATCTGAACCAGAAGTACAAAAGACAGAGAGAAAAAGGCAAAAAAAGCATCTGCAAACAAAGAGCTTTTCTACTCCATTGTTAAGCCTTGTGTTGGTTGGGGGGCAGGCCATCATCAGTACTGCTGTTGTGTGTGAACGCATGATGCAAGAACACACACATTTGCTCTTGTGTGTAAGTGTTAGCATTAAGTGTTTGTGTGTGTGTAAAAATGTGCAATGCACATATAATGCAATGCACATGTGTGTTTGTGTGCACGTGTGTGTGATACTTGTCTGACAGTTGCGGCAGTGGCAGTATTTATCACACTCTGCATCCGTGACAGACCTTCTTTCCGCCACTACATAATTAGTCCAGATCAGCATGTGAGCCTCCGCTGCACAGGCTGTCACAAAAGTGACAAACTAGAAATTCACACACTATGCTACCCCCCCCTCCTCCACATCCACCACACACACCTGCCTGCATCCTCCTGCACCGCGCTGAAATAATTGTTGAATTTGTCGCCATCAGGATGCGCACAGCACAGCATCACTGTGTTGTTGTTGATGCATGAGGTTTTGGTACTGTGGAAAATGTTTGCACAGTCCAAATGTTTCCTCTGTGTCGTTCTTCATTTTGCGAGCATGTGTCTGCGTGTTAGAGTAAAGATCTTCTAATATATATATCTCTTTTTTTTTTCCAACATGCAATTTTTCATCCTTAATCGTAAAGAACTGTGATAACTGTGGTTTTAAATATGGCTGCTGGATTTTTCTCTGTGCTGGGTCTCCAGGGAAACGCAGCTGTGCCAATTATGAATATAAAATCTTAAAATGATCATGATTTAATAAGCTGATATATTCTCTGACTTTTATTCTTATACAAGAATATGTCAAATACACAGGAATCAACTAGTTTAATACTGAATCATACTCGTGAATTTTTTATTTTTTTTTAATACATTTTGCAGGAATGTTAGATACTTTATTGGTTCATATTATATAGGAAATCTACTTTGATTGCATGTAACCATATTTAGATATTGTTGAATTTCCTCTATGTATATTGTTGCTGTATATAACACCATACATTTCCTCTTATAGAGAGTACGCAGTCGATCACTCGAGGATGTGGTCATTCTGAATGTGGACACAAACACCCTGGAGAGTCCTTTTGATGACCTGCACAACCTGCCCAGTGATGTGGTGAGACACACACACACACACACACACACACACGCACACACACACACACACACATACACATATTAATAGTCTCACTCACATGAACACAAATTCTCTTTTCTTCCAGCGTAATCTCACACTTGTATTTCTGCCCACGTGCACACACACTGACACAGAAACGCATACACATCCAGAAACTTGTCAAAGTATAGTTCTGTCCCCTCCCCACATCATTAATGACTGCAGTTCTGGCTCCTCAGATTGTGGCTGTCTAAAGTAAACTCCCGTCGCGTCGCATGACGCTTGAAGGCAAACAGCATTCCCCGACCATCAGAGGCTTGTGGGAAAATGTGAAACTCCCTTCCCTTCATCTCCATCCATTCTAATCATTATTTCACAAAGTCTTGAATTTCTGCCTGCCCACTGGCACGTTTCTGAGAGCGAGAGATAGGAGGAGGGAACAAGGCAAAAAAAAAAGAGAAAAGAAAAGGCAGAGATGGGTGATTTTGTGGGGGGAGATAGTGGGAAGAAAGGGGCCAATTACCAGTGTGGGCAGTGAAGCCACCTGCCAGCACATCGTCTCTTTAATTAATGGAGCACTGACGCTGGTCAGTGCTGCAGGAAGCATCACCATGGCGTCAGGGTCACTCACACATTTACACACACACACACCTCCGCAACCGTAAAGAACAACACACATGCTTGTCTCCCCTGTCTTTGTCAAAGCAGGAATCTGTTTGTTTAGTTAGTCCTCACAGTGTGTGCATTAAAGCTTCTCTGTGAGGCACTAAGATCCCAGCTGTGGCTGTGGACGCACTATTACCCACGCCGCTAACAGCGTATACTCAGGTTCCACTGCCTGCCGGACTCCTGCCCCACCAGCAGTACATATTTCAGTCCACTGCCCAGCAGACCTCAGATCTGCTCACGCTCCCACACTTCTCTGTTTCTCCTGATGTAGCGCAGCTCTGCCTACGCTGACTTCCTGCATGTATGAATGCCTTTTTGCTGTGCAAACTTTTCTACACTTTATAACATTTTCTGCCTACTTTCAATCCTGCCTGCCTGCCTTATTTCTTTCATGAAAGCTCAGTTTTCCTGGCACCTGTCTGCCCTCTTGTCTCTCTCGCTGTACTTCCCGCCAGCCTGGACGTTTCTTGCACCCGCTGTTTGCTTCTCATGCTTCTTTGCCTGTCTGGCTGCAGTACCTTCTTCTCGCTGCCTGCCTGCTTGCTTTCCTGCACCAGGGGACTGAAGCCCTAAATTAAATTGCAAACTGAGTTTGTCATAAAAAAAGATTCGGGGCTTTTGAAAAGCGACAGAAAACGGAGAGGAAAGCCTTTGTCTTTACTGTGTGATAAATTAAGTGGCAGGCTCAGTGCCTTTTTTGCTTTGATCCTCTACTCACCAATTTCTCTTGACTAATGACAGAACATAGCCCACATATCATGTCAAATTACAACACCTGAAATGGAAACGTCACTGGCATTAATATATTTATTAGAACAAATTGTTGTTGTTGTTGTTTTTATTCCCATTCAGACTTTTTTTTCCCTCCCTCTCCTGTCTCCTCCTATCTTTTCACAGAGGCTAGTAGATTAATAACAAAGCGAGCAGGTACTAATTGAGTGGAATTCCTGGTCTCTTGTTAGTTTGCTTGTTAGTGATGAGGACATGCCACATGGCATTTGATGTTGGTGTTTACACACGAGGAGATGTTTGAGGCATTGTGCAAATTGTTGAACTGGGGCCTGAAATCCTGATTAATGCTGAGTGATTCTCTGCCTGGGCTGAGCTGCCATACGTTATTTCTGAGCTATTAAAACCACTATTCGTTTCTCTCTAATTCTCACTGTAACACTGGCTACTTAACAGTCGAGCTTTATTCAGAGTGAAACCCAAGCCCAGAGACCTATGAAGCAATGATTATCCTCATTTTAAAAGCCCAGCATCACTTTGTATGAATATATAAAGCAGAAAATGGATTGGAAAGGTAAGGGCCACAGGCTATTTTTTTGTGTGTGTATTTCAAGTCTAACTATGAAGGAAAACAAAGCAATCTGATGCTGATTTTAACAAACCTAATTATGGCAGTGTAGGCTGGAAGCACATATGGAGTTCATTACGCGGCTCGGCTGACCAGTGGCCGAGCTTTTAGCAGGTTCAGAGTTCACAGTTGTCCTGAATTAGCCGTCCTCTTTCAGACAGGACCCCTGCTCCAGCCCCACAAGTACCCGCCCCTTAACGGTCTTTTCTCACAATTTCACACTTAATATTTCAGATTTATTGACTATTACAAATACTACCAAGCCAGTAGCGGTTCCGTTTGACAAAAGAAGGAAAGATCTAAATAAAGTTATAATTGCAAACGGGTTTAAAAAAAGGATGCCACGATCATGTGAGAGTTATTTCTGAGTTCTTGTTTTTTTTTGTTGTTGTTGTTTCTTTTCTAAATTGTAAATTTCATATTAATCAAAGGTTCAACATTAATTGTGTTTTACTATAAATGAGTTGTTTTAAGATCCAGGACTGATTTTGACAGTGAAAATGAAATCAAATTAAAGCCTTTAGATTTGTTTTAGATTCTTCTGGCATTTTTTATTATTTAGAACATGAACAATATGAAGTAAAAGGTCATTCTAAGCAGATCTTCTCTTTTTATCTTGCATATTTGTTTATTACTTGATTTGATTTTTTTTAAAATAGAAGTTATTCTGATAAACAGTGTCGTGTTATCAAAAAAATTGGGACCTCCTGAAAAGATTTTCCTAGTACATTTTTGTAGGATTTTGCATATCTGAAAATTGCTGGAGTTAAATTGAGAGTTTCAGTAGTTTTCTACATTAATGTTAATCTCAAGGAAACTATGCTTGTGTCAGTAAAATCAATGTGTTGAAAAGCACACTGAGAAGAAATACTCAATAAAGAGAAACAAACAAACAAAAAAAAACTACAGTTTTCCCCTGGAAGATCAAGGTTTTTTTTTTTTCCTTCTTTTTGTGAGATCCACTTTTGTTCCTCCAAACAGAGATTGCGCTGATAAACTTATAATTGACTTTTGGTTGGGGAAGTTGTTGTTTACCTCCCTAGTCATTAAAAGTCTCCAAGAATAGCAAATTAGGACTCTGTTAATTCTGAAAACAAACAGGGTGTGACTGGATCAGATTTTTATTTGATCCTGGCATTGATCTCAAACCAATGATGTTTTTTTTTGTTTTTTTTCATGTATTATTCTTTCTATGCCTCATATTCAAGGTAAGGTGCTACAATGCCGCTTACATCTTTATTTTCAGATGCTCTTTCTCTCTCACATCACAGCCTTAATTCCTTCTATTCTCCTCCTCTCTGCCTCTCGCTACTTTGCTGACACCGTGTACCCATACATTCCTAGCCCTCGCACATTTGATCATTTGTATTCCCAATCAAGGGGGGAATTTACAGCATACACTCCTACTTCCTGTATTTCAAGCCTGCATTTGGAGGTTTACAAATGAATGAGGGGGTTGAGGTTGTGTCTGTGCGCCTCTCCTGAGATCACCTGGCAAACTTAATCAAACATCGCAGCCTTAATTTGGTGTTCAGTTTCCAGAGAACATCTACATCATCATCATCTACAGCAGAGCACAGCAGACAGCAGGCAACACACACACACACACACACACACACACCTACACGTTGTCAGCCAGGAATGTTCATCAGTGGTATTTAGATTTAGTTCAGCAGTAAACTTTTCCTACTCACATATTTTTGGTTTGTCCACCAGATCCCTCATTCTTTCAGCTGTAGATGAAGCCTTTTTTTACTCGTGCCTTAACAGTATAGCAGAGCCACCTACAGTAAAGCAGCTCACATGCTCCACTAACTACATGGTAGCTTAGTGCTGGGAATGTCGTCGCTCCACCTTAGTTACAGACTGTACTTTATCAGAAACAGTCGACACTTCTAATGACAAGCTCCATACAAAGATCCAGCTTTTGTTGTTGTTGTTATTGAGCTCGTGTTTTAACCAACAGCAAATGTCAAAATCTGCTCATTTAAAACGTTCTTTTACGGGTTGTGATTGTTTTAAATGGTGCTGAACTGTGCGCACGCTCTCGCTGCGATTTTAGCAGCCCTTCATTTACTCATGTGGAGTTTAAAAGCTGCACTTCATTTTCACATATAGTCGTTCTGCCGGTGGTTCACTCTGGATTAGAAGTCAAAAAGGGAGAGCAGCAACACCCACTGCGATAGTTATTGAAGCGAGAGATGACATTTAGCTATAGTTAATTATGTATGCAAAACTCAGCCGCTCAGCTGCTATAAGAGGTCAGCTTGACAAAGTAACCCCACACCGGGGAGAATCTCAGCCCTATTAAAACACACACACACACACACACAAACACACGAGCACTTTTTCTCCCCTTTGCTTTCCCACTTTTCTTTCATTTTCCCTGACGAATGCTCTGCAATGCATCTACTTCTCATGTCAACAATTATATCTAGGTTTTTTGTGAATGATAATTCAGTTCTTGCCAATTTAATAATCAGTGAAATCTTATTTTTTTCTTGCTATCATACCTAAGACTATTGAATTATCTTTACTCCATTAATAATCCCTGTTATTATGCTGTGTTACAGTTAGGAAAAGGTTAATAGAGGGGGAAAAAATTGGAAAATCATGATAGCTAAGATTTATTTGTAGCTGAATGAATGAATTTCATAATTCTAAGTCTTATTGTTTCTGCGTGCATGTATGCAAGTGTTAAAAGTATACTGTCTGTTCTGTTTCTTTAAGATCTGTGTGTATATGTGTGTGTTTGTTCGTGCGCTGTGTGTGTACAGCTCAGACTGCAGCACATCAAAAGAAAGTGGGAGATTTTCATAACTATTTTTTTCTTTGTAGTTCTTTAATTGCGTCCCCATGGCTTTCTTTCCCTGGACAGAATCTTAAACAAAACACTCTTTTTGTGAAGAGAAAACTCAACTTTTTTATTCCTTTTTGGGGTTTTTTTTCCTTTTCTTTCAAACAACAGACAAGTGTCGGGGTCATTATTTAGGGTTTGCCATGCTTTATTACAATTTTTGTGTAAAATTCTAAATATATATTCAGTGTTTGTGTGTAAAAAATTTTTCTTTAATTTAACAATCTTTTTCTTCATACATTTACATTAAAGGAAATTAAATATTGTCAATCAGGCTGTTTTATTTCCTGTGTTTTGTTTTTAATAGTTGGGATTCATGGATTATGCAGTGATGAGGTTTTAAAACTTCTGATTACTTTCTAGGAAAAATAGTTTTTCATGCACGAGTAGAGACGGACTGATTTCATTTTTCTCTGACGATTCCAACTTAAATCTTACTCACTCACTGATGCTAATTTTCATTCTTTCTTTGAACTATAATTGACAGCATGCTTTGATTTGAAAATTTAATTATGAATTCATGAAACATTGACTGTTAAATAACTTTTACATTCTCTGTAAAAGTTTCTCTGAATCCGCACTGAGCCCTCTCCTTCTTTGACTCATCACACAAATAAGGCCTCAAGTTGGTAGACAGATCTTTCTTACACAAATAAAATGAATCAAGAACAGAATAACTCTTTGTCCAACTTTATTTAACCCTTTTAGACCTGAGGTTGAATCTACATAAACATTCAGTTACCAACATACCTTCCATTATATGTCACATTCAGCCATAATAGGACTATGTTAATTATTTTAAATGTGGCTGTCTTATGGTACACTTTGGTCTTGCTAGTTGTAGCCACTTTTTCATTTAACCTGGAATTGTTTAGTGACAGTATGATGTGTGTCTCGGAGCTTTTGTCCAAACGTTAAAGGCTTTTCTTCCACAGCTCACTTTGGCCTTACAGGTATTACAAGTTGTGAGTTCAGTGATGGGGAAGGTTTTCCATGCTGTTAGTGTTAGTGTGGCTTTGATTAGACTGTGTTGCCGTGTGCATAACGGTTCTGTCTCTAAACCAAAGTGCAGCTCTGTCGTGTAAATTCGACAGATGCAGAATTGAATCTATCAGAGAGTGATTGGTAACCAGTGATTAAGCTCCAAACTGTACTATTACTACCATCCAGTCAGTAGATGCATCTTTATTTAGAATAAGAATAGATTTTGAATAAAGCATTAGCAAAAAATTTTTTAAAAATAGCACTGCACAATATATCCGTTCAAGATTACAATATCCTCACGTGTTATATTTACATTACTGAATGTCCAGTGTCAAGGCGTTCTATATTCAGCTTTCATGCCATAGATTTTTTGCTGCTTTATGTAAAAAGAAGCACTTGAATGGTTGTAATAAAGAAGTCTGTGAGCAAGTGTACCACAGTATATACACAGTAGTATTTAGTGGATGGGCTTTGATATGACTTAGAATCCCTGATGGATGTTTTGTAGATATGAATGTAGCAAGGCCTTTGTGTGCATACACTCATGGCCACACACACTTTCACACAGAGGCCCATTGTCACCTACAGTGGTATCATCCCTTACAGTCAGACAGGGATCATCATTGCACCTGCTAATTACCATCTCCAGCTGGAGAGTTAAATGGAGATCTGTTCTATGTCCGACCTTTGACCCCATGCTCTTTATGTGACGTACTTCAAACCCTGTTTGGGGCTGTCTGGGCTGGGCCTTAATGAGGCCCCATGTCTGCCCTCTGTGGGCTGTGTGCCTTGGATGCCCCGCTTTCATCCCCGACCATCTTCCCTTGATGTAAATTGAAAAGATCACAGCTATGGGGAGAAGACCTGTACTGGAAAGGCCTCTCTGCATAGATTATGAATATCATAACTCAACAGTTTTTTTTTTTCCTCCCTTTCCCCTCAACCACCCACTCCCCTCTTTCCTCCTGCCACCCCTTCCCCGTACAATGCTATAGTTCTAATTGGACCCAATGGGGGAGTCTCTGCCTTTGATCTCATCACCGCCACTGTGACTTTACACTAAAAAATGTCACTGCCAAATAGGGTTATCACCTGTAGAGCCTGGCCTTCCTCTGATGCCTGTACGCATCTCGTTAGCTTCACTCAAACTGTAGAAGTTAATTAGTTTGACAGAGCCATTACCGCCGAGGCATACCTGATGATTGTAGTGTAGCTACCATATTCAAAATCCAATTACTAAATACACATTTATTTTTTCTGTCTAGAATTTAAAAGAGCGCGCTGTGGCGTGCGCTTTGATTTCTATTAGTGAAAACGATGTTCCTTCTCATACACTATGACTGTAAGTGTTTGATTTAGTATATGTGACAATTTAATTAATCACTACGTACGACTAAAGAAGAATATTTATTTTCTGACTTTATCCTTCTTGTGAATAAACGTGAAACTTTGAACTCGTCGCTCCATCACCCGTTTTTATAACACTGGGATCCAAAACACAAGTGATTGTGTCCCAGCCTCATTAAAAAGTGTTTGCCACTGGAGTGCTCTCACCCGTTCAAAGCTGCTGTACAGAACTCTGCTGTGTGCAGAGTAAACCCAACTATCCCGTCTGCTCTGACAGTCTTTGGGGTATGCCTCCCCCTCTTAGACTGACAATGTGTTCGCTTTGATTTTTCCCCCCCAAAAAAGACAGTTTAATGATTTGCAAGGATGGGAAAAAAAAAATAAAAAAATCAGAGAAAATGCACATAAACATGAAATATTAATTCCAGAAAGGGTTTTACATAAACATAAAAGCATTTAGTACAATGAGTGAATATGGAGATGACACTTGTTAATTTAACCGTGATAAACTTTCTGTTTGATGCCTGGGAGCATTTGCAATGGCAGCACGGGGACATTATGGAGAGTGAGAAAGCCCAGGGGAGAGGAATCAACACAGTTCATTTTGTCTTTGTCCCAGTTTAAGACTGCCACTCTCTGTGTCTTGCTTTCCTTCTTTGTCTCTCAGCATCTCTGTTCCTTCCAGCCTGTCCTCTGTATGTGCTGCGCTCACACTTTGCTTCCCCTCCCTCAAGTCTTCCAGAAAAGCTAATTGCAGATGCCAGACTGTGATATCGGTGTAACGTTGCAGCTTCACAGCGTGATATATTTAACCCCCTGTGATTGAAATAGACCCGGTCCGAATTTGATCACACTGCAGACGATCTTGGATGTTTTAAAGGAAAACACACACTGTTTTACTCTTCTCTCTTCATTCTTGTCTTTTTACCAACTGTTGCATTAAAACTAATAAGTGCGTGAATTGATGCATGCCTCTGTGTCGCTTTACCATCATGACCAGGAAATAACCACAGTCGCATGGGGCACATACACACAGCGTAGACACCGTTTTAGGACACGACTGAATGGATCGCTAACATTTTAAATGCAGTGTTAAATGGAAGAATCAGACTGCTAAATGAAAATGTTAATTTGCTCAGTTTGTGGTTATTTGAACACACTGCTCTGCTTGTGGAGTTTTTATTCAGCAAAAAGAGTGGGTTTGTAGGACAGCAGACAGTCTAATTGGAAAATGTTTGGTTTGGTCTCCCCCGATGATGTGCAAAACATGAAACTCTTCCAGGTTATAGGAACATTTGTACAGGAAGAATTAAAGAGAGCGATGCTTGTAGATATTTTATTTAAAAGATGTTGAAAATAAGAATCACAGCTGTCGGATTTTCAGCTAAGTAAAGGTTAAACTCAATCCTTGCAACAGCTAACGGTCCACAGCAATCTCAACCTCACATACAAGCCAATCAAACGCTGGGCTTTTGTGAAAAGCTGGCACAGTCTACTCAGTCCCTCGCTACATGACATCACTACTGTATCTCTGCCGCATCCTCACTCTGCTACAGCACAGTCAGACCACTGCTGAGCAGGTGAGGAGAGCCTCTTGACAACTTCCTTCCCCAGACTCCCCAGGGCCCCGTGTCCAGGGTGAATCTTTTGTCATCCTGAAACAAGCTCAGGCCTGCTGCTCCTCCACTCTCGCCTGGAGTCCTAGAGACAGAGCCAGGAGAGAGGGGGAAATAATTAAAGACGTTTTATGTCAAGAATCTCCTTCTGGAGGGAGTCTGGGAGAGCCAAGAGGGGAGGGGGAAAACAGCAGGACTGGATAGAAAGGGAAGGGGAGTAAGACATGGAGGCAGAAATGAAACAGAAAGAAGGTGATGGGGGGGGGGGCTGAGAGAGGAAGAGCAAAGATGCAAGTTTTCATTTCCTCTCTTCAGTCCCTTCCCTCCCGTCGCCCCCATGTGCTGCTCAATTAGCAAAGCAGCAGGTGCTCCCAGCAGCACAACAGAAAAGCTTGCAGGAAGGGCTGAGCTTTTCTCATTCTCTTCTTTCGCTCTTTTTTTTTTTTGGAGATGACCTGCAAATGTGATACTTCACACCCAGAATGGGCTAGCTGTTTTCTCCACCAATTTTGGAGGTGATAATTTAACTTTTACCCCATCTACCTCCCCCTCCCCAAACCTCTCTCTCTCTCTCTCTCTCTCTGTCACTTTCCATCTTTCCTTTTTTCTCTCCCACGTTCTCTATCCACGCTTTCCACCAGGTGTCCTCTCTGAAGAGCAAGCTGAAGAAGCAGTCGACGGCAACAGGAAGCGGCGTGGCGAGGGCCTTCCTGAGAGCGCAGGCCGCTCTCTTTGGATCCTACAGAGATGCCCTCAGATATAAGCCTGTAAGATTCCAGTTTCATCAATCACTTCCAGTCACTGACTGGTGCTCTTACACTATGACCAACTTTAGTTTAAAATCAAAACCAGAGTCGTTTTTAAGCCACTTATATTTGAAGCTTAAGTCAGATAATGAGAAACACTTTTATTGCTTTTGTTACATTTTTATAGATGGCAGATTTTGTTTTATAGTTTCTTTGCTACGTCTCCCAAGGATTTCATCACCTTGCCAAAAGTGAGAGAGTTGTTGGTTGTCTTTCTTTGAACATAGATGGTTATTCATAACATAAAAAAAAAGAAGTAATTGATTGTGAGTGGTTTTAGGGGTTTAGTTTGGGTTTGTAGTATAGTTGTTATGCAGCTTTATGCTCTGTCTTCTGGACTGGATGGAGGAAGTTTTTTTTTTGTTTTTTTTTAGATAAATTGATCATTTTTAATCTGAAATTCTAATAACATTATATGCATTTTTTTTGCCCAGGAATATATAGCAATTTTAGCATCTTTTTTTACACTGAACTGCAGTAAAAATATCCTTTGATTTTACACCCTCATAAAGTGAAGCCCATACGAAATTTGTTGATAAAGACAGCAAATTAACTGATGTTCTCACAGATTCACACACATTTGACTTCCTCTATACATATAACAACCAAACACACATTATCACTTGCATTTAAGGTTTTGATCAGAACAGTTCAGACATTAAGATGACATTATCTCTTCACGATGTGTAGCACACAGTACCAATCTCGTTTAAGGTGAAATGAGATGAACTTGCGTCTGTTGAGTCGGAGGTATCTTTGAATGTGTGTAAAAGGTGTGTTTTCAGTCGGAGCATTGAACTACGGTGGGCCTGTCTGAGGCAGTAAAATGTCAGAGGAGCTAAGAAGAGTCAGGACGTTACCTTTGAAGATCCCTTTTAGCCACCTTTGGTGTTTAACTCTCCTTTACTAAGCCCCTCTAACATTTCTTTTCTAGATCTTCTCTGCTTATCAAGTCTGAGTCAGAGCAGAGCAAACTACACCATGTCCTGTTTGTCAAATAGCAAAGCCTTTGTTCCTCTGGCTTTGAGATTAATTGGACTTTGTGGACTCCTGGAGTCAAGATGCTACATTATTGATGCTGTCTCTCTTTTCTCTGTATACAGACAGTATACGAACAAACTGCCTCCCCTCTGACACAAGCGCTGAGATGCGCTATGTTTGTGTTTGAGCACAACATGCAGTAATTTCTTAGTTTGCTCACGCTCACAGTGGTCTGTTAAAAAAAAAGCCTTGGATTGAACATACACGCTAATACATAAACAGTACCTCGGATTTAATGAAAATACTGAAGATGTTCTGCATTCTGAAATTTGTGGAATATCACTTTGCTATTCGTCGCTCTAAGCTGAAGAAAAAAATCTTCCTCGACAGAGATGAGCTGTGTGCTTCACAGACCCATATGCCTCAACAGAAGGAGGGGTGTGGATGCATAGAGGGAGTCTTGCTGAGTTGTAAATGAAACAAAACTGGGAAATGATAATGAGTTAAAAAGCTATCAGCTGATTTCTTAAGTCATCATTTTCCACTCAAGTCGATGTCTCCCCCCTCCCCCCCCTCCCTCCCTCCTTTCAGGTACTTGACATTGGCACAGTGTACTACACATCTCTGACAAAGAAGTCTGAAATAGCAATTCAAATTAGTTTTTACCACCACTGATGAAGCCAACTTGAAAGTGCATATTTCATAGATGTGTGATTTGTAGTACTATTAAGGAGCAGAATTAGCTAAAGTTCTAACAATCTAGGCATGTAGCCAGTTCAGAAGACGTGACCGTTCTGCGAGAGTGGTTGGTGTGACACCACGTATGTCGGTTTGGTTAAAGGAAAAAGTTTCCTGAAAAAATGTTCACATAAAACAGAAGGACCATTAATTCAATATGAAGCAGAAAGCAAAAATCTGAAATGATTTTAATGACAGTTGCAATGATCATTACATGATGGAAAGACATTTTGAACCAAGGCAATCCCTTTTCTGTGGCGCCCTTTGTTGTGTTATTATAATCACATAATCACTGGTGCCTTATAAAGATCAACTCAGAGCTCTACCAGAAGTAGGGTAAACACTACCTTTCTTCCTTTTGTTATGCACTTATAACTTCCTGTATGGTGTATCTTCATCTCTTTAAATATGCAATAATGTGCACAATGGTTGTGGTCAGGCTGTTTTAATCTTATTTCAATATGGTTTCTAGCTTTAATTCATACATTCAAAAGAATAAAGAAAAGTTTATTTGTATAAAGGAGTGAGTTATATACTTTATGATGATACATAGAAGTGTAGCATTTAATAAATCCAACAAAATAAACTTTTTTAGCTCTGAATGTTATTAATGTATGGATTCCCCCTCAGAACTGATTATAGCAGCCTTGGAGGAGGTTAATAAGTCAGGCTGCTTGGTCATATTGTATGTAAAATGTAAAATGACTCATTCATATCTCTTTTAAACCCAAGATACCTTTTGATAGAAGCATTGTAAAAGCCCGAGAAGTGTTTGAAAGCAAACCGGAGGGTTTTCTGGAAAACATGTCAATGATCAGTGGATCCCGTGTTTCTCTTCTTCTGACGCACATAGGAACAAAATATGGAAATTAATTTAAAATCTTCAAGGTTTGGGGCTTTTTTTTCTTCTTTTATTTACTTCCTTTCCTCTAATCCTCTGTTATGTCTCATCGCTTGCATTGATAAAACGAATAACGTCGTTATTGTTCACCTCCTGTAGTTGGGAGGTTCCTGCAGCAGTACATATTGTTATTAAGTGCAAGTCTTAGTGAACTAAGACACTGCTGCTCCTGGCAAGTTTTTTTTTTTTTTTTCTAAAGTGGCATTTAGCTGTTCACTATCCTTTTTAGTTTTGTTAGCTACAGTTTGATCCAAGGCTGTGGAGGCCAATGCTGATTAAACTATATGTCAAACTACTTTCAACTCAACTTTAACGAGAAAAATAGGCCTTAAAAACTTTTTGTGATGCAAGGGGAGCCTTATTCCTGGGATGTAATTTGGGCCATTGATATCATCCGCCCATCCCTGAAAATGAGGTTAGTCTCCAGTGTTGTTAAGTTGTTTTTATGTGCCACGCTGTGCTTGTAGCCTAGAATAGACAAAGCACATTGTTTTACTTCAGAGGAATTTAGAGCATCATTGAAATATGTGAGAATTATGTTAATTATGAGAAAACATGAATTGGAAATGACCGGAGGGCAGTGTGTGATTGGCCTGGAGTGGTTCTGTTGTCATCCTCCGTGTCTATAGCTCAGAGGCCAACAGACATGATGTAAGAAATAGTAATAATGTGATAATGTGTTCATGGGGAGGACTGGGAAGTTTACTGGGACACAGTCATCTGGTCCAGGGTAGATCATGTGTGCACTGCCAGGGGAACTGGTTTAAAGGAGACAGTTTTTTTTTTTCTCAAAAACTTATGCTCTTCCTTCTTCTCTTTCCTTCCTGTCTCACTTTTACACAAGTTTTCTTTTAGTTGTTTTCACTAATGAAGAAATCAGCTGAAATATCCCTTGGTTAGAAAAGACTTTTTATAATATCATTTCACATTAATAAATAATAATCCACATGACGTGAATCTGTGAATCACATTACAAACATTCTGTTTCGTTTCGAGCTCCTGTCTCTCAAGTCACCACACACATCTGCCCTTCTTCCTCTGGCTCATTTCTGAGCTAAGTAAACATGATGGGAAATAGATTTGTACAATCAGAAAGCGACAAGGAACGTGTTGGAATTAATTGTCTATTTTAATTTGTGCCAATAACGTCTCTGTGGACTCCACAGGGAGAGCCAATCACATTCTGCGAAGAGAGCTTTGTGAACCATCGCTCAAGCACCATGAAGAACTTCCTGTCCATGGCTGTCAACCTGCAGCTCTTTAAACAGGTACAAACATCTGTGTGTGTGTCAGTGTGTGTGAGGTTTAACAAACCAGCGCTAACTACTGATAACAAGCTGCGACCAAATAGACCATCATTGAAAATGTAGGAATCATTTTATTTCATATTTTCATATTATGTTTCTTTGTATGAAAAGGCAACAGTTGGTCATCCTCACACTACGATGGTCTACTGTCACATACATGAGGACATTAAACCAAAAGTCTAAATAGAAGAACATGACACAACATGCCATCAGGGTCAGTTTATTTTTAAGGTTTAGCTTATCTTTTTCTCTTTTTATTGATTACTTATTCAGCTCTCAGCAAACTGTCAGCTGGTCCCAGTTTGCATTTAGTATCTTGACAGTTAAGTTGTTCAGACGGAGGAGGAATGTAGAAGAGTGCAGCCTGGGATTACGGACGGTTACTGACCCTTGCAAACAGTTTACTGTGCTTATCGCTGAGTGCACATCTTAATGTTTCTCTGTTTGCTTAATTTTATCTGTAGCACAAACAAAGTCAGCCACGATAAGTCAGGCCTGTTGAAAGTACACCGACTGTACAAAACCATGTGAAGTTTGTTTTTCTACCCACATGTCTGCACACATCTCTAAAAGCAAAAGAATTAGGACAGATTTCAACTTGCTCCTGAGAAAGTTACCACTAATAGATATTGTCATCTCCACTGTGGGGATATTTTTGTTTGTGTGCACTGTGTTTGTCTGACTAGGAGCAGGTATCTTGTATTCATGTGAGGTTTTCCTTAAAAAAAGAAGAAGAAAAAAAAATCACTCATGTATACTTAATATGTTTCCCCCCACCAAATCCCTTCGGTAATACTAAACTTAGCGTAGCCAGAGCCGAGAGGGAAAGACACCTCTGGCTCCGAAGAAAATTTCCTCTCACCCTTTGTGCTCTCTGACCCATGATAGTGGTGTGATTTACCCCCAAGAGTACAGCACAGCAGCCCTCAATCAGCCTTTTGTTTCTCTGGACACCCTGTTCATAATTTTCCCAGGCAGAGCAGATAGCGAGCAGCAGTTCAAAGCATCCTCCCGGCTGGCTCCCGCCTCAGCAGTAGCATTGGGAAACAGGCCCTTATCTCCTCCTCCTCTCCAGCACAGGGGATGGGGTGAGCTTATCTGCTCCACTCCTCTTTCTACTAAAGTGAGAAGGGCCAGTGGTTCGCCCGAGTGCTGCTCTGGCCATGACCCGTATCCACTCACAAACATGCAAGCAGTATTCGACTGGCGTGGCCACACACACGTACACATTCATTTTTATATGGACAGGCACACTTCCTGAGAAAGGAGATTTTTTTATACCAATTTTATTGGATTTCAGGCATTTGCTCCATTAAATATCAAAATCCTATCTACAGACATTAAACATAGGTTATGTATATAATATATGAGTTTGTTAAACATTGCATTTAGCAGGGAGTAGCATCTTCTTGTTTGAACTTATGTTAAGTGACTAGTTTATGGCTTATTTTCTACTGGGATTGTTGACAGAGGGGACTGACTACTGTTTTTGTGCTTGGATAGTATAGAAAAGCTCTTTGGGTTGCTCAGTTATCACACAGAGAATAATGAAATGATGGACAAGAACAAAGGTCAGCGGTTAACATCATATGATATTATTTTATTCATTTAAACACAGTAGCCAGAGTTTGTTTTAGTTGTGTCTGCTTGACCCAGCTTCCAAAATCTAAACCATATTCTTGAACTTGGTTGACCTGAGTGCACATTACACAGGTTGAACCACATGTGCATAATTCAGAAGTGTTACCTGAGAGGAAGGTGTTACAATATCTCTACAGGAAATTACTTTTCTTCAGGTTCTTTATTGATTGATTGAGTGTTTTCACTCTTTTTAAATGACCTCTTTTGTTTTATTATCAGCCTTAAATTAGTCTCATATTGGGAGCAGTATGGAGTTGTTAATGCAAATCAGCAGCACATTATGAATATTTGGTGACCTAAAGTGCTAAGTGGACTGGTGAAAGTCAGCAACAATCTAAATATAATGGTTTTTTTGGAGGATAAGTATGTACTGCATTAATAAAATCATAAATAGGCTTACTTCTTATGTAGAATATTCACATTTTAATGGACACAAATCTAAACAGATGATTGTATTTGAGTTGTGTGTTTAGGTAACTCGACTCATAAACTAAAGTGATATTATTTTACTTCTCTGTGTGTAACTGACATTAAATCTGCCTTAAATAAACATGCTCATTGGCCACATACATTTTAAATGTCACATTTCCAACCCCCCCTTTAGTTCACTGAGACTTTATCCTCTCTGCTCGGTCCAGCAACCCGTCTCCGTTCAGACCAGAACAAGTGGGAGAAATCTTCCAAAAGAATGCGGGGGAACATCTGTCAACATTAACCTGCTTCCTATCAACTGTCCTTGGCTCCTACACTCTTATAGACTCAGAAGTACACTCACATTTTCATGTGTATGTTATGTGAGCAGAGATTGGCGTCAATGAACTCTCTTCCTCTTGTTGGAAGAGTCTGTAGGAGAACTTGTCCTCAGATGATTTACTGCCAGAGGTTCTCTATATGTGTATTAATTCATTCGTGATGTAGTTGAACAGAATTCAGAGGCAGTCTTAGAAAGAGCTGCTTGTACTTGCAAAATCAAATTTGTACATGAATCTTAAAATCTTTTAATGCGGTGCTGTGTATTACAGCTTCAGTTTATATTAACATATAAACATGCCGTACTAATAATGCCTGTTAAGTATCAGCTCCAGAAAAGCGCTCAGTGATCAGGATTGATTATTTTCTCTGACATTTGGTTACCAATTAAAATCATAACTAAATTGTCAAAAATAGGAAACACTTGAAGTCTTTTTTTAAGCTGCATTTCTCCGCAAATGCACCCCCGAAGAGACCTAAGCTCAATGTCTGGCTTCATATTTCAAGAGTTTAGATAAATCTAAGCCATGGAGACTGACCTGTGAATGAGTCAGCATGCTGGTAGCCAGATGGGATAACTCTTTCTTTTTATTTTATGAAACAGCGACAGGAAACAAGATGACATGGAGACATGAGGAGATGGAGCAGGATTTGTTTCCAAGTGTGGAGCTGTGTGTGTGTGTGTATGTGTGTGTGTGTCTGAAAATGGTTTGCATACTTTGGCTTGACTATTTTAGTATGTTTGGCTCAAGCTTCATGGTCAGAAACAATCTAAGTATAATTATTTCATTACATGACTGGGTACACATTTAACCCTGTTGGATGATTCTGTTGGTCCTTTAGTATTTTTTGTCTGAATTAAAGAAGTAAGGTTATTATTCTGACGTTCTAAGTTTGCATGGCCTTTCTATTAAAAACAAAAGGTTTTTGTTTTTGTATTTGTGTGTCCCCATGTGCATACACGTATATTAGGGTGAGTGTGTTTTTTTTTCAGTTGGTTTACATGTGTGTGATCACAGTCTGCCATTGTTGAGTAATGTCTAATTAAGGCCCACAGTGAGGCACGTAATCTGGCTGGGGTTAGAGAGGGGGTTGGGGGGATATAAGTGGATGCTTGGGCTAGGTGATGATTTGGGTTGATTATCTCTGCTAATTGGGCCAGCCATGTAGCTGAGCAGAGGATGGAACCTGCAGTCTCACCTCTCATTAAAATGATCTAATGATGAGTTTCCAGCTCTCCTGACCAGAGGAGCGGGTGGCCATGTCGGTCGCTAGTTAGCAGGCTGTCCCTGAGGACGCGCGCCCTCCAACAGCCTGCGCTGCTGTTACATCGTGGACACACTTACAGGATTGCTGAAGTATAAAAAAAAATAAAAGTGATCTGCCAATATGTTGCTGTCAAGTTTTTGTGTTTAAAAGAATAGCTTAGCATTAGTTATTATTAAAAAGCTGAAATAATCTTTACAGGGTAGAAGGTGTTGATCACTAACGGATAGACAGACAGAAAATTAAGCTTCACTTTATACGAAGAACAACACAAAATAATGCTAAACGGGACATATTACAGATTAATATGTCCCAACAGAAACTTGACAAGAAAGAATTATTTTTTGTAGATTTTTTTCTGATATTTATAACTACGGGACATGAATATCACAACAACTTGGGGCCAGTTTGGTTGGTTCAGTTAATAGGAAATAGTGAGTGATTTCTATTTCTATTACTGTTTGGGTAATATTGGTGGAAAGTTTTATGATGGGCCAAAATGCAGAGAACAGAAAAAAACTGTGATGTGTTCACAAGTGTTTTCCTCCTTTAGTCTCATCCCTGATTGCATTTGATTGAAGCTGTAAAGGCTCATCAGTGAAATGTCATGTTTTCTGTTTGATTAACGCAGTAAATGTATTCTGTTCATCTGGGTTGTGTCATGTGTTTGTGTTTGCTGACGCTTGCAGAACTTTTTTTTTTTTTTTTCCACTGTGCTTTTCTGCTCATGAAATGTTTTCGCTGTCTTGGCTGTTGAGTCTATATTTATGAGATGGAGTTTTATGCGCTCCATGTTACAAAGGGAGGAAATGAAACTTCCTCATGTCTCAGACAGTGTGCAGCATGTAGTCTGCTGCTCTAATCCCTCACCTGCTCCACATTAACAAATCCCTATTACCTGCAGCCCACCTAATCTTGGGATGTAGTTTCCGTCAGGTAGGATTAATAACACCCCTCTGTGGCTGGAGTGTTTGAATTTGTGCAATTGTGTGTGTGTATTTGTGTGAGTGTTAACCCCCCCTCCATCCTCCAGTCTTTAATAAGCATGTTGTAATTTATGGTTGTAGTTCATCGACGGACGACTGGCCAAATTGAATGCAGGCCGCGGCTTCACTGACGTGTTTGAAGAAGAGATCACAGAGGGGGGCTTCTGTGGAAGTGAGTAATCTTAGACTTGTCTATGAATTAGGTGCTTTATATTTATTTTCCATGTTTTATTCAATACACAGATGCTATTGTGCTATGATAAATATCAAAACATTAAGCAGAATGAGCAAAACCTTTATAGAACGGTTCTTTTTCAAGTCTCTAAAATAGCTAATGGTTAAAACCAATAATAATAATCTTATTTCTATTACACCGCAGTGGTCTTGAGTAAGTTTTATCATATGTAAATGTTCAAATATTTCTGGTCTTTTTCTCTTTATCCCATCTCAACCCCTTGCTCTTAGCCCTGCAGTATTTCTCTGTTCTGTATGTTTCTGCCAAGGTCTGGGGCATCCCAATTCTTTAGAGGGATAGAGGGGAAGGATGAGGCGATAAGACCACCTTGGCCGTAGTCTTGGGATTTCAAATGAAGCACTGCATCAAATTTCCACACAGTCATCAAGCAGTCATCACTAAGCACATAATTCTATAAACTAACCCAAACAGGTTATCCACTAATGTGATATGTACTAACTAGCATGTGGCTAACTACAGCAACACGTTTTCCAGTATATCATACATACTACAATCAATTGACCAACGTTATCAAGTATTGAAATCATTTTCTGTTTCTCAGATTTGTCGTCAAAAACCGTAAAAGATCCTTCAAAGACAAATGATTGTGTGTTGTTTCTGTAAAAGTGATCTGCAACAACTGATCCTATATTTTTTAAGGGATGTCCTGTTTCGTAGGGGAATATTTCATCCCAATTCAGAGTGAGCGATAATACTTTAATTCAAGTGAAAGAAATGGGTTTAGACCAAAGTGGTTAAACTAACTAAATAGATTCTCTCTAGAAATGAGGTCATTTAGTCTTAAAGGCTTCAGGCTTTAAGTGTATTTACATGACAAAGTGTGTCCATTCAGGCGTTGCACTTATATTTTGCATTATATTTTAGACCGTTTTTAGGCTTCATCTGATTCTGAATCGACACGGCAGAGCCATGTACGGTAACTCTGATCTTTTTAGCGTGTGGGACAGTAACAAACTAATGCAGTAAAATATCTCTGCTGGATAACACCCCTTCATCCTGGCTTGTTTGTTGATAAGACTGTACAAAAAAGAAAAAAAAAAGTTTTCAGCTGAATTCTTTTACAATCAATAGAAAGATGTATCGTACATCAAGGAGGAACTGAGTTCATTTTCTGTGCAGGTATAGATCATTTACAAGTTGTTTTTTTTTACAGCAACAACTATCACATGTGAAACTGAAAAAAGAACCTTGGATTTTGGAAAGGTTGCGCCTTTTAGGTGTCCTTCAAGTTTCCTGTTTGAATTCAGAAGCAGAATTTACTGTAACCTGGACCATTATAAGACGGTTATTCTGCAAAAGTGACAGAATAATGACTCCAATAGATTTATTGAAAGCAACTTGAATGAAAATCATATTAAAGATCATTTTTATTGGACAACTTTATCAATATTTTCCCATTTTGAATTATACCAGTAAATCTTGATCTGGTTTTGTCCACATACAGTTAGGTATGAAAAATATGCAGAAGGCAAAACTAAAGCCAAACAACAACTGAAGACAGCTGCAGAAAAGGCCTGGAACAGCATAACTAAGCCAATCATTGGTTATGGGTCCAAGACTCTGAACATTTTACTTCAGATTATGTTAATTTGGCCAGTTAAATTTGAACCCCTGAAAACGAGGGCTCTATATATTAAAGGGATGTTATTCAGCCCACAGCCTGCACATGAAACCTACTTAAAAACTAAAATAGCAATGTTAAGATATTTCCAGACTGATCTACATTTGCAGATTCCTCCTTTCGTCTGCATCGTCAGGATCATAATGGTCTACTGAGGGCCGAATGATTGATTAATTCCTCCTCTTCTGTTTCTTTTGCCAGGTAATTCAAGGTCCTACCAGCAATGGATGCACACTGTGAAGGTATTTATGTCCTGTGCGTCGTAGCCAAAAGCTTTTACCAGTGGCATTTTTCTGTTTCACTCATTTTATTCCAGAGTTATATTTAATTAATGGCCTGATTGACACAACTCAGTGTTTGAAGTCTTGGTCTTGCCTTTGGAATGAAGGAGCTGCCTGAATGTACAGATCCAGCTTGAGTGCAGTGTGGTGTGTGTAGCGGCGCGTGCAGCAGGACAGTGGATACAGACAGGGAGGAAGACAGAAGTGATTTGACGTGACAAGACGTCCTCCGACATGACATGTTGATCTGGCAGCAAACACAAGCGTTACTCGGCTGAACCAACCCAAGAACATACATCTCTCGCCCCTTCATCTCTTTCTGGCTCTTTCCGCCCATCCCTTCCTTCCTTTATCTATCTGTCTTTATCGCTCTCCCTCTTTTCATCTCTGTCACACCCCCCTCTTCTCCCCGTCCCTCCCTCTCTCTCTCTCTCTCACTGAGTATCTCTCCCTCACCCTCCCCATCTCCCCAGGCCGTCAGCTAAGGCTGAATTAGTTCTCTAGAGTGCTCTTCAAAGGTTTGTTAAAGTTCACACTTCCTGACTGACAGGGATCTATAAGAGAGGCCTTCACCTCGGCCCCTCTCCTCCTCTCCCTCTGCCAACTTCTGAAACGCTGTCTGCCATTTACTCTGTTTAGCCATTTAGCCAACGCTTTGTGCTTACACTAAAGACCAAACAGACAGACGGCAAAGGAGGGAAGCAGCATCTCGGAGTGAGAAAAGAAAGGAACACGTAGAGATTGGGTACCACAATGTCAGTCTGCCGAAGTCAAAGTATGAATCAATCACACACAGCCCCTTCCATCACCTCTCCATGCTGTGAATCTGAGTTTATCTTGTGTTTTTTATTCTTTATCCTGCTTCACCGCTGTTTTCTGCAGTAGTTACTAAACTACTGCAGTAGTTTTTGGGGGGTTTATAAATATCACTTGGGTGCTTTCAGTGTTAGTGTAGAAAAAGGCAAATTTGTGCAAAATTACATATAAATCATGACAGTGATGGCAAACGTCACTATTTAGTGTTCACTTGTGATGCTTTTCAGGAGGAAAAGGAAATGTTGTAATATGAGGTGATTCCCATCTGCAATAGCCTGCTGACTCTGTCTCTGTGGACTATGGTCAATATTTTAGGGCTTCAAGTGTAGCCAGCAAAGATCCAGATTATGGATGATGCACAACTCTCCACTTAGCTGTCTGTGATGTGCTCGGTATGATTACTCATAGCTGCTTGGAATTACAAAGTTTTATTGATTGAAAACCGAAGTCTTGTGCAATAAAATCCTGGCCTTTCCCTGCAGTTTCTGCAGATTTTAATGCAGGTGCCCATTTGTAGAGATCACTTTTTCAAACATGTCATTCAAGGTAAAGCATTTCTTCCCCATCTTAATCAACAAGACAGTAAGTGAGTCGATGCGTTTACATGATGTTAGAAAAAAACGGAATTATTGTGTTTGTCCAACTGAAACCTAATTTTAAAAGTAGATGTAAACATACTTGTACGACTGAATTCAAATTAAAAAAAGCATGACTGGCACATCCAGACAATTAGGTTGGTTCAATTGGTGTCAATCTGGCTGATGGGGGGTCTGCCTGTGCACCACTTTGACCCTGAAGTTTAAAAAAAAAAAAGGGGATTTTCGGAATCACTACAAGAGATGGCCTGCATCTTAAAAAAGAAATCCCCAGAGCTGTAAAGGTGACCACTTCACCACTCGTCTTGTAAACATTTGATATCAATAGAATTGTTAGCCAGTTGTTTTTGCCTTTGACGCAACAGGTCAACTAGTAGAAAAGTCTCTGTAGATAAATATGTATTGCTGAGCTCTTCTATTGGTCACAAGTGATGAAACCGAAAAATTTCCTTAAGTTTTCTAGCGAAAAAAAGTGCATATTGTGGGTTGCTTTTCTAGTCTTCTAGCTCTTCTAGCTGCAGCTATTCTTCCTGGGGTCCATTAGAATTGTACATATAAAATCATAAAACATTGT
>JBBBVU010000015.1:6708173-6754098 GCA_037177055.1 Atherinosoma microstoma | reverse complement strand
CATCTTAAAAAAGAAATCCCCAGAGCTGTAAAGGTGACCACCTAACCACTCGTCTTGTAAACATTTGATATCAATAGAATTGTTAGCCGGTTGTTTTTGCCTTTGACGCAACAAGTCAACTGGTAGAAAAGTCTCTGTAGATAAATGTATTGCTGAGCCCGAAAAATTTCCTTAAGTTTCCTTAAAAAAAGTGCATATTGTGGGTTGCTTTTCTAGTCTTCTAGCTTTTCCTCAAGTGTCCTGGTTTCAACCGAGAACTGATTATTTCTAGGAAATTGGTTTTAGATCCAAGTATGAGTGTGAATGATTGTGTGTGTTAGGCCTTTGATTAATTGGCAATGTGTGGTAAAGCAAATGGGCGGATGCTGAATATAATAACATTTGGTCTCATTTTATTTGCAGATCATGGCAGAACTACGTAGACGGAAACTTTTCAGACCCTTTTAATTTTTCATCTTTTGAAATTTAGACTGATCTTGAACATCTCGTTTTTGTTTATTAGTTTATTCATTTAGATCCCCATGAGCTGCAGTAAAACTGCAGCTATTCTTCCTGGGGTCCATTACAATTGTACATATAAAATCATAAAACATTGTACAGTATTTAAAGATCCGAGGTTTGGAAGAACATTCTAACTTGTATATAAATCAGATGTTGAACATCCCGTGTGTAGAATATTGTTGTGTTTTCAAAATAAGATGAAAATTGCAACCCAGCACTAACTTCCTACCATAATTTTTTACAAATGTCTTGGGAAAAACAATGGCAGCCATGGCAAAAAACCCAAAACTCTGGAGACTGATTAGTTTGTCTTTTCTGGTTGAGAAAGAGCAACGATTTAGGATAAAATGGAAGAAAAATATTTCTTCACATGATTCTACATGAATTAGAATATCAATATGAAATATTACATTGGATTTCTGTCAGGATCCATAAATGTTACATACTGAAAGCGAGACCAGGTTTTTGGTGTTGAAAGACTGAAACGTCCCTCTTACATAAGTATTAACTCCCTTCTCGAAGTATTTGGTACAAGCAGCCTTGAACACAATGGCTGCCTCGAGTCTTGGGAATGGTCCAACAAGTGCACATTTTGGATGTTTCTCCCATTCTTATTGACAGGCACATTCAAGGTCACCCATCTTAGATGGAGAAAATCCGTATACAGCCATTTTCACATCTGTAGAGATGCTTTACTGGATCCAGGGTCAGACGCTTGATTGGTTATTTCAATGCTTTCTTTTAGTTTTTCTAAATCCAGTCTAGAAAACATTTCCAATAAGGATTGGTCTGTATCTTTCTGCATTCATCTTTTCCTTTCGCAGCCTCTGTCACAAAACAACAACCAAACAGAATTCTTGCCATGTTGAGACAGATATTTAGCTTCATATCATTGTTTTCACTCACATACAAGCTTCTGCCCTCTTGATTATGTCCAGAAATTTTAGTTAAGCTCAGTTTGTAGAAACAACTCAAGATGCAGCAGAATGTCATAAAACAGGGTTCAAGTACTTGTGTCATTAAGATGTTTTCAGTCTTTGTTTTATTTAACAAAATAAAGAAAAAAATGTAAAAAAAATTCTGTTCAAATTTGACCGTATTTGTCTTGAAGTGACTGACAGATAGTTTTGTCTGTTACAGAGAGGAGGAGCACTCTTCAACACGGCTGTGTCAAAGGTATTTCTGTTTTCTTTACATTAAGAATTCTCAAATCCATAAAAAATGACTGGAAACAGACCTCAGATTATATTTTGCCGCTTTGACTGAAAAATTGAATCGGTTTGTTTGAATATATCAAGATTAACTTTAAAATAGTGTCATTTGTAATTGGCCGTGGAACTAATGGGATCGTTGTTCATGACTGGCGTATGTTTGATGAGCAGCGCCGTGTCATTACGTGCCGTACAATAGGTGGTCAGGGTGCCCTTTCATGTTATCGCATACTGTTAGCGGCGAGGCTCCCTTATCCAGCCTTTTGTCTGCGTGTTTTTGCCACGGGGATCAAAGCATTTCTTGATGTTACATGAAACTAAAACAGAATGTTAATGCACCATGTTTTGATTTGTAATCTGTGTGTGTCTGTCTTGTTTTTTTCCTCCTAGGCCAAGGTTCATGCCAAGAGGGGTATTCGGGACATTAAGGGCAGACTTAAAGCGAGGGTGAGCTGCCTGGACCTTCACACCTTCCCGACGTGCATGCACATACTCTGAAATGCATGCCAATACACACGTACACAACTCTGTTCTGAGGCGCACAGACAGACACATGCCTCCCTCATAGAAACAGACAGGAAGGCTGCTTTACATGGAGTGTGTGATTCTGACGTAGGGCCCTTTTAATGACTGTTGAAGCCTGCTTAGCGCTTTGTTCGGGGCTGTACATTTTTAACTAGCGCCCCTCTGGCTATGGCCTGTCATGTCATTCGAGCCCCAACCCCTCTTTCTCTTTTATTGTCTGCATATTTCATCAGTGAGCCTGTGATTTCCTCAAAGCTAATGTAACGAGGTGTATGTTTCCATAAGCCTGATGGATTTGATAAGGCAATAGCAGTTTGATCTGTCAGTGGGAAAGAGGAGAGAGGGCACCGATGATGAAGAGGAGGCGTGTGCGTCGCTCTGCGCCGTGTTTGCACACACAAACTTGCTCGGTAGAAGCAAACAGAAGTGCAGGAATCTGTTTGGTTTTGAAGTTAAACAGATTTCCTGTTCGTTCAGAATGAAAATGCGTTTGCGAATACACATGATCTGCAGGGCACTTCTGTTTTTGCCAGCTGCACAGTTCTACACAGGGACACCGAAAACACAAACAACCTGCTTAGTGTGCGTTATCATGGGTGTTTTAGTCTTTAACTGGTAGCCAAAGTTAACTGTTTATCTTATTGACAAAATAATCCCTCAGTGCAATAGTAAGTTGTAAGTACTTTACAGCTTTAATAGCAGATCCATTCATTCTTGCTAAAGATTTAAAGCCACGGTGCTGCTTAAGATAAAGGCTTCTGCTTAATGAATATATAACATATGACCCTGTAAAACAGAAAAATCTTTCACAAGTTAAATGTTAATAGGAAATGAGAACGAAGTGGATATAGGGCTGCATTGCTTTAGTTCAGAAACTCACATATTCTAGTCAGGATAGGTCAACACAGAGACTGTTGGATTTATATAAATCTTCTCTCTCAGGAAGAAGAAGAAGAGGGGATGACGGTCTGTGCAGGGTCTCCTACCAGCACCAAGAGCCTGTCTCCAAGGAGACTGCAGAAGATGAGACGGGTATGATGCACACACACAGATGCACATCAGTAAATGAGTTAACTACATTTACACTGACTGATCATACCAGAGCCCACTTTTCACTTGACCGACGTGGATTCAGTCTTCCACTTCTGCACTCTTTTCTGTCCACTTTTTGTTCTCATCGCTCCCCCTCCCCCCTCTTTTTTTTTTTCTAGCTCCAGATCTTTTTGCCTCTTTTTATCTCGTTCCCTCTTCTCTCTTTCCTTTTCTCTCCCCCCCCGTCCTCCCGCTCTCGTTCTATCTTGTAACAGCTCTTGGAAGTACAGTAGTTTGTCAGGGTTCCAAATGTAATCATAAGCGATTTTTTTTCTTTCTTTCAACACACTCATGTTGTACATTCAGTATTTTTCTCTGAACGGCACGGACAGTCGAAGCAACTCATCTGCAGGTCAGCATTTCCTCTGAAGAATTTGCTTGTGCACCATAAGTGGATAGCATGTTTTTTCTTTTTCCTTCTGTGTGCAGAGCTTCGGTGTGATGTGCAAGCGCATGCACGCTGCCAAAATACACATCCATCAATAAATATGATGAGAGTTAAAAATGTTTTTATTTTAATGACAACACACCAAAGTGCAGTTTAAATGTGCTCTTAAATTTCTTAGTGTAGGAAGTTAAGTTTCATCCCAAAATAGTTTCACACTTTCGGATTAAGCATATGCACATAGCCACAGGGATGGTAGTTATATCATCTCCCACTTCATATCCACACCTCTGTCGTCCCAGCTGGAGTTTTTCGCCTCGTACTGGACTCCAAATTCTCTTTTTAAAAAAGCACAAAAAATAAAACTAGCCTGCTTGCACACGCTGACATTTTGGTCACAGTCATGTAAGAGTGTGATTAGGAGAGGTTGTGCTGTGTCTAATTAGTGTTGCGTTTCCTGTGTGTGTGATGAGGCTGGAAAGGCTTAGCGCGGGGAAGGTGTGACGGCCAGGGGAGAGGAGAGGAGAGGAGAGGAACGGCAATTAGGGCTTTTCTAAAGGCCTCCTCGGACACCCTTCCTCCCCCCCAACAGCCAGTGCACACACAAAGACAAGCCTACACACATACAGATTAACTGTTAACATGCAGTTGATGTGCACAACGCATACACTGTGTTCAGGACATACACACACGCTGACACTCCTGGTCATGCCATTCAGGCCTGCTCATCGCCACAGTAACAGGTCCCTGGAGACCACTGGAGGAGGGACAGGCGGTACTCAGGACGGCATGTCCTACCACACAGCTTTTATATGTGTGTTCACATGAAGTCAATCACTTTGTCTTTAATCACACACAGTGATCCTTCCTGTCTTTACTTATAGTCTTCTTAATGTTGCTTAAAGTTTCTAACATTAAGTTTAACAGTATATTGCAGCAGCAATATGTGTGAAGTTGAATCTTTTCCTCTCAACTAAGAGCAAGACTGTACATGAAAAACCAAGAGGCCACCATAATCCTTAAACTCCGCCAATGTCCAGAAATGTTCTGGAAAAGATGAATGTTTTCTGTATTTCGTTGGGTTTCAAGCTTCTCAGTTTTATTTGTTTCCCCACAGATTTAGGTCCATCACTCATAAACTTTAAAACGGCTGTAATGTCGGGAGGAATGTTTTTGTTTACAGCTAATTTATTTGCTGAAGATATAATACGATGAAGACATCCTCTACTGTAGGCCTTTCTTTTCAGATGTAAGTACCGATGCCTGCAATTTATTCCCTCTCAGCTGACTGTTTATTTCACTTCATATTTGCATTTCAGTTGGTGAAAAAAAACCTCTATTGTTCCTTCTTTCTTTGTGTCCCACCTTTTTATCTGTTTTTTTTTTTTTACTGAGTCTGCTTCCAATGAAATGTTAATACTGTTGTTCTGCCCACGACTGTTTTTGACCAGGTGTTCATGCACAAGAAATTGATCTCAGTGGGACTCACACGGTTAAATAAAGGTTAAGTGAAATTATCAGTAAGCCCCCCCCCTTAGTCTTAGTGCCCACATGTGGAGTCCTTTTGCTTGACCTACCTTGACTAGCTTGCTATGTAAAAAAAAAAAAAAAAGCATAAATAAAACCATTTGTTAAGTTTCTGTTCATGCCTTTAACAGATATCCAAATATTACCTAAACAGCTGTGCACTCTTAACATAGAAAAATAGCATTCACCTAAAATAAAATCTATTTTCTTGACTCGATAATGTGTTATGTGAGGTGTGGAGAGTACATATTCTAAATATTTCACTCTGTGTGGTAATAAACAGCAAATCCAACCATTACATCCTCACAAAGATCAAATTTGTTGTAGTGTTCTGCATTTTTGGTGTTCACATTAAAGTTTATTTGGAAAATGAAAACTTTGAAAACATATTTGATTTAAGAAGAAGGACTTTTTCCCATAAAGAAGTCCTGGAAAAATCTTCTTTGTATATTCTAGTATAAAGAATTTATGTTGCATATAGATTTTTTTTGAAGGGGCTCCATTTTATACACTATGCCACCTCATTTATCGCATATATTGACCAGCATGTCAGCACACCACTAAAACAGATCAGCTAGTTATTTTCCACGTAGACCTAATATTGTTCTCAAATATAGCTTGCCAAAATCAGAGCCATAAAGTTGATACAAAACCAGTTAGAAGTTTGTATTGGGTTGTCCACATGTTTGACTGAGAGTAGAGGATACACGTGTGTGTGTGTGTGTGTGTGTGCCCATACTTTTACCCAAGCGACCAGGCCTCATTCATTTGCTATTGTAGATAAATTCAAAAACATTTAGTCATCGGCAGCTTAAAAAAATGTGATATGATTAAAGTTATTCCACCCTCCTGCAGGAAAGAAAATTCCTGCTGCATTTTCATCATTCATCATTTTTTAAGCAAACATCTCTGTCTGTCCTTGAAATGAAATGAATGATCCTGGTGAAGCTCCTTTAATTAATCATAGTGAAATAATCAGAGTTCTGAAATACATATTCTATTTGATCAGCCAACTCATGTACCAAAGTGGAAGTGCTCCTGTCATTTGAATCCATATTTCAGCCGTATCCGGCAATGTGGGTGATTTGTAGTGTTTGGTGAGTGCGCTGATTAAGAATGTAGGAGGATTCCTTTCGTTTGACAAAAACAAGACTGTATTGGACTGCTGACTTTGTGTCTGATGCAACAAACAAACCATTGTTCTGGCTCCTGGATGGCTTTGAGCGTTGGTGCCAGAGTCTCTTTAAGATTTAGCATATGTAGTATGTGTGTGAGTGTTTTATGTGATACTGTGCTGCAAATGCAAAGTATGTCCGCACCTCAGCCCTTGAATGCATGAGGTTATATCGAGCGTATGTACTGGATGTGCACGAACGGGCTTGCATTTTGCAATTTGCCTCAGGTTGGAAGCAAGAGAATGACAGCTGTTAAGAGCACAGAGGAGAGCAGAGGTTGGGACAGTGTTATGGACAATGACAGCCAGCAGGCTTGCGGCCGGGCTCAGCCCCAGGCTCTGGGCTCTTCACCTGGCGAAGCAGGAGAGATGCCAGCCTGGAGAGCAGCTCCAGGTTGAGGGGGAAACAGGGGGTTAACACAGATGTAAAACAGGAACAAAGTCATAAGTGTGTAAGGAATGCTGTGTGTATGTGTGTGAAGTATTTATGTGTATTCTACTTCATAGTTTGTGTGTTTACCATCAGCGGACACGTATATGCGCGGTACACATGACTTCCGATGTGTGTTGAATTACAAGGAATATATATTACGCCGGTTTCTCCTGCTTTCACACATGCACCGACTAGAAATATATCCATTGCTCATAATGCAACACACAGACACTGTGAGCACATTAAATTTGGTACATGATTGAAAACACTTCTTACAATGTCAATAAAGCAAAAGAAAAAAAGCGAATTGCTAATAAGTTATTCACATTATATTAATGAGCTGTAGATTATACGGCATGCTTGAGCATTTTTGTCATTAATCTTAATGAAAATTATAATTCAAAATGTAAAATAGCTGATTAGAATAATATTGTCAATAAATGTTGGATGACCGGTTAGGATGCATCACAGGTTACTTTAGCTGCTGAGTTTCTGTCCATACCTGACTGTGTTTTCATGGTTATTTGTATGTATTTGTAGTCTCCCACTTCGCTTAGCTTCCCCCTCTCTTCAGGGACCAGCAGATTCCTTTCTGAAACTAAAGTGCCACCTCCTGGAAGCCTCGGCGTACTGCACTCCACCCATTCACAGAAAGACACCTGGTGATTTTTAGGGGAAGACTAGAATAAAACGAGCTAAATGCACATTCTCCTTCTTTGATATGGCTCCTGTTTCTAAGCGAAAAGGGAAGCAGTCTTTTAGAAACAGCCACTTGGACAGAGGAGCAGTGGATCTTTCCTCAAACACTTTTTTTTTTTTCTTTCTCCACCTCCTTCCGAGCAAGCAGCTCTTAAACAGGCAAACACAAACTTGGCTGTTCTTCTGCAAAGGCTTAGCTTCTCCCCAAGGTTTTGTTTGCATTTTACCGGCATCTCTTTACATAAACTGCCAAACTGTGAGATCAGTGCCCACTCAGAAATACCATATGAAATGTATAATGTTAGAGCAGGCTATTAAAGTCCACCAGTGTTTGGCCCCGTCACAAAGAGACATAGTTGTTCCGCATAACTGGTCATGCAGGAAAGAAGGCGCGAGGAGGCGAAAGTTTGTTTCTCCTAAAGCAGCTACTATAATGAATGGTGATGACTGTTTTCCCCTCATAACCGCAGAAATTAAACATAATTTGTTGTTCAAGTCTGAATATGTTTTCACTTGGATATATTTCATACATTTGCTCGTTCCTTTAGGAAGCCTGGAGTTTAGAAATGTGTAAGTAAAGGATAGCTTAGTTAGGTTTACAACTCTTAGCTTCATTTCTTTGCTTCAGAAATGAATTTAGTCTACAATTGTGGATTGCAAAGGAGAAAGTCTGGCTTCTTTTACTTATTCAGTCAAGGACACAAATCAGCATAATTCAATTAACATGCAAATAATGAAATATCCTTTCTGAAAAGTCCAATCTTTTCCATAAACACAAGGGGGCTTCTCTGCATCTTCAGAAATACTGGATGGAGTTGGTGTTACTGAAATAACCGCAGTGTTTTTATTATTTTCCTGACTCCTGCTTCCCCCTGACTTTTTCACTCTCTGTGCTCTCGCTCGGTCTCTTACTCGTAGCGACGTGGCGGAGAGGAAGGAATCGAGAGCCAGACAGACAGAAACGGTGACATCTGTCACTGGCAGCAGACTGACGGAGGGAGAAAACGAGAGACAGGGAGGCATGGAGCGAGAATCACTTTTTTCATTTTCACCTTTCAGCTTCCCATTAGCCGACAGCGAGAAACTAATGAAGGAGCGGTATGATAATCTGTTGTTCTCCTATTTCATGCTCTCCACTGTCCTGTCAGGCCTGGAGAGATGTGGGATGGTGACAGAGCTGTCACAGCTTTAACGGGGGGGAGAATCTCTCATTGCGAATGTCTATATTTTTGTTTTTGTTGTTTTCATTGACATGTAGTGCATCAAGGGCTGTTTTTTGGTCTCAGCAGCTCTGAAGAACCATTTCCGTCACGATAAAGTGACTGCAAAAGCTCGCTTTGTCTCTAAAACAGCGACATGAATGCAATACGTTGGCCATTTTTAAAAAAGCGGGATAAACCCACTGCTGTGCCAAATTTGGCGCATATGTTGTAAAATGCTTGGTTGTTGTAAACAGCTTAATCTTAAATGTTGCGCTGAAGGGTCACAGTGAAGAGAGGGAATGACAAATTGATAAAGCCGTGAAGTGAGGTACCATCCATTTACTGCTCCCCGTGGAACTTCCTCTCGGGTAGACGGCACCAAAGCTGTAACTGAGATCAGAGGGCCAGGCTTCATGACCTGTGTCTGGTTGTGTTTGGGTTCACCTTGCTTTAATAAACACCTAGACGCAAAGAGGGGGCCCTGCCCTCCCAAACACGGCCCGCTTGCACAAATGAACAGTCTCAGTGACTGCATGCGCCCCCGATCACGCAGCACATGTGCCTGCGGTGTTTGTGTGGAAGCATTTCTGTCCGAAGCAGACCCTCCCCAAGCGTCTCACAGGTGCATCTCCGCTCTGCTGGCCTGCCTCGGCTGGCTGGCACATCGGCCCGGCCCCAGATTTACTGCCCTGACACAGGAATCCATTAAAGGCTGTTTAGGGATCCCAGGCCTGAGCCCCTCTGAAATCTCTTTCATTATAGCTCCAAGCTACCATGGAAGGGGAGCGGCTTGGCCAATCAGCAGCGCCGCCACATGTGTTCATGTTTAGCCTGATGGCTGAGAGGCTTAAGTGGCTACTGCACACATCTCCTTCGCTGACTTTTATGGAGAAAATGGCACTTTAACTCTTTGTGTTTTTTTTTTTTGTTGTAATGTGACCAAGCTTGTGCGCATGCAAGTGTATGTGTGTATTTCGTGGCCGAACACAGGCTCTAAATGAGGGCAAGCCAGCCACACGTTACATTCCGCCTGTCTGGCTGGCACTGTGGCAACTAATCAAGACCAGCTTGGTTTCAATACTGACCAACTGAACCCCCCCCTCCATACCCACCAACACACACACACACACGCACACACAATGCAGTCTTAGGGGCTTTGAGTTGTCTCTCCTCACCTTTCTGTTTTTCCTTCTTTCTGTTTTCTATTCATTACCTTCCTTTTAGTCCTTTGTTCACCTTTGTCACAGCTTAAACAACAACACAACTCAGCGCCTGCACTTTACACACTTTTTTTTTGGGTTGTAACAAATCATTTCTCGCTGTGACGGGTTTTGATGCTGCAGCTTTGCCGTTTATGGGTTAATAAGCCGAGAAAACAAAGAGGTGGAGCTAAACAAGCGTCAAAAACGGAATCCATTGCAATGCCCACTTACAGTATACTGCCACAGTGTTAGCTGTACCCTCTGAGTGCTTGATTGTGCATAAAAGACACAGACTGAAGGACAGTTAGAGGAAAGAGGTTAGACGCAGGAGGTGAGCAGCAAAAAGCAAAGAGTGTAAATTAGAAAATGAGAGATAGTGTTAACATCAGTGAACATGAACACATAGTGAGAGGAACATGTGCGTCGTAGTGGAAGGCATGCTAATAAGTGGCCTGGGGCAGATTTGGGCTCCCATGGGGAGAGTCCTGCCCTGCTCTGTAAAGCTTCTGTCTCTTCCTTAACCCGCCCATTAAACACAGTACACAGGTGGCTTATTAAACTCACCGCATCAGACAACTGCGCTACAGACTGATCATTCAGCTCTCCGTGGTGACAAAAACAATCACATGCACTGGTGCCATAATGCAAATGATCGATGTAGTCACCCATATCTTAGCACTCAAGTGCTTTTAAGTTTACATGTAATGCTGAATTTGACAAATTACTGCAGGCGCTCTTAAAGATTTTCATCCCCGCAGACCCAAATTTGACAAATTTAGCTTCAGCCCGCAGCATCTCGGCTCATTAAAAGAAACTATTGGTTCGTTCTTACGGGGACCCACCAGTCACAGACCTGCATCTTTTTCCTGGTGGGTTGTAGTTTTAGAAAAATCTCCACCTCAGCAGAACATTAATCTACACTCTGTGTTTTTAAGGAGTCATATATTAACACGCTGAGAAGCTGGGAGCCCTTCAGGTCTGCTTTTGTTGTTTTATCATGTTATTCCATGTGTGTAACTGCATCTACTGTCTTTGTTATTCTCATTAACAGCATAACTTCAGCAAGTCTCCCATGAGAATGGGCCCTCGAGATTACAGGCTTGATGATGATGAGCTGGACACTGCCAGCAAGTAAGTAACTATAGACTTTTTTTATTTTTGTTTTTTTAAGAAGGACTGTGGTTTATAGATTGAAAAGTTGATTGAATGTGAACAAGTGTTTTCCAAGAAGATAGTCTTTTCTGATCTTTTTTTTTTTCTTACTCATGATAATACTGCCCCCATGTGGACTCATTTATTACAGCGTTAGTTGATGGACGAACATGAAATATTACAATTTAGTTTCTCTAAAATGGAAAAAAAAAATCCATGTTTTGAATTTTTTTTTAAAAACATGTCATTATAAAACGATGAACACCACTGACTGTTCTTTGAACTCAGGATCTCCTCCGAGGACAGCGGGGATGTCCCTTCTTACACCGAGGACAGTGATGATTCCCTGGAGCTGGACCTGGACTCGTCGCGCTCGGGTCAGATGAACCTGCTGGAGGAAATCTTGGATTCTCTGACCACCACAACAATGGATAAAGGAAAACTCAGCGCTGCCAAGAGCCTGGACTTCTTCATGTCTATGGATGATTTAGACTACAAGGCCCCGGTATTTAAGGTCAGAAGACCACAAAAAATATTTAGGATAAATATTTCTGTAGATATGAATTTATGATTTGAGATGGATGACGAGTTTGAGTTTGTGCTGAATTTGGAAAAGCCTTAGATAAACCATATGCTAGCCGGAATTCATTATATTCAGAAAGCCGGATGGATATTGAGCAGATATTTCTTTATGAAGATTGTTGTTCTAAAATGTTTCCTTTTTTTTGGTTTTCTTTCTACCAAACATAGCCTGCACTTTGTAGCGAGTCCAGAGCTGGAGATGAGAGTAGCTGCGGTATAGGAGGGGATCAAAGTGGATGGAACATGGGCCAGGATGACAGCGCTGTCCACGGAAAACATCTTCCACCATCTCCACGCAGACAACCAAACAAGAGCAGTATGAAAGTGTCAAAAAACCTTCCGAAAGCTCCTGTCCAGCCCACCGTCACAGCTACGACCCCTGCCCAGGAGGCTGACGTGTCCAAGTCACACCCTCGTCAGTCCTCGTCCTCCGAGTCGGACCCTGATCCTCACCCTGTACTTGCAGCGCGACAGCCGGGAGACCGCTTCTCCTACTCGCCCTCTTTGTCCCATAAAGTTACACCCATGCTGCCATATCCCTCTCTCTCACACACCTACAGTAGTACAAGCACAGGTTCTCCCCCAAATTATTCTCCTGTACCAACGGGCCGGTCGCGGACCATCTCAGACCCTCAGAGCCCGTCTGAGCCTTCTCACACTCAGAATCAGACTGCATCCACTGGCGTCCTCAGGAGGAAGGTGCTGTCCAAAGAGGCAGTGAGGTACTACCAAGAAAAGAGCCTCAACAGGCAGAGTAGCAAGGGTCACCTTGAGGGCCACAGGAGCTCGTCCAGGAACAGCCAGGCAACCGTGCAGGTCCCCTGGGAGAAAGAGGTGTCCAAGGAGGGGCTCCTAGGTCTCGGCCTGTGTCTGGGTCAGGGTAAAGGCTCGGGGCCGGCTGTGGGGCAAGATCCGGGCCTCCTCGAGGAGATTGAGTCCATGTGTTGCCTGGGCTCAGTCCTCCACAGCAGCATGCAGCTCTCACAAGTCCACTGCAGCAACAGTCACCACCAGGTCCAGGGCAAAGCCACAGACAAGTCCTGAAAAACTTCAAAGTGCTGCAGGTTTTACTCTTCCATTACAGCTTCCAGCTGTCTCAGAGAACATGGTCAGCTCTGACCTTTTTTTTTTTATCTGAACACTCGCTTATGAGGAAAAATTATTGACTTACTTGATAAAAGCCAAGACAGACAAATAGTTACGGAGCAGGAAGAGGTGAAATAGTGCACTGCAGAATTCTCCATCTGTCATCCATCAACTCATTTACATGTCACTACAGCAGCAGTTTTTCCAAACCTTTAGAGGAAAAAAAAGACAAACCCTAGTTCCTCTGATCGAATCGGATGTTCTGCTGAAGTGACAACTCTTTGTTATTTTAATTTGTAAAACAAAGTCATTCTTCTAGCCGGGCAGAGCCACTAAAATCTGTCTGGTCAAAAGTTTGGAAAAGCTACCAGCTTAGTGGAGACTAGCCTTTATGAAGTGGACTTTTTTTTTTTTTTTATTTTGCTCTGCAGTTGCAGTGATCTGCACACTTGTTTTTGTTTGCTGTACAGCTTCATGAAAATTTTCACCTTTTAAAAAGCCACAACTCAAATCCATACTTGATAGGATGGAGACTTTTACAGTGCGTTTTCCAGTCAGTTCGGTGTTTCCTTCGCATTTCCATCTGAAGACTTTTTGCTTTGAAGAATTTAGAAAAGTGTCAGTAAGTACTTTTAAGGATTAAGAAGGGACCATATTCCTTGACGCACCATGATGTCAGTCTGTAACTTTCTGTGTTCGGAACATTTCGCATAATGAATTTGCACTTCTGAATTAACTTGTAATACTCATTTGTTACTTTCTGGTACGAAACTTATGAGCAAAAACAGCAACAACAAAAACCGGATTTTACACACAAAGTCCACGCAGGCCTTTGAAACTAATTCTTCTGTGTACGATGTAATGGTTTTAATCACTTTGCCTTATATGGACGTGGTTTATTTTGATACTCTGGTGTTTTAATCTGCAGATACCCCAGCAGGTACTTTGTAATCAGAATCAGATTTTAAATTCAGCAGAAAGCTTTTTTCTCATTGAATTAATAGAGTGATTAATATATACAATGTGCTTTATGCTGCTGGTTATTAAGAGATGTGCATGAAGAGCCCTCCATCTGGATCTCCCTCCTCTTTTTAGGTTCCTCAGGACACCTCTGTCGTTTTGAAGAGAGGCAAATACAGTCAAAAGTTGAAACTAGCCAGTGTCTGTGCTTCATGTCCTTTTCTTTCTCTTTTTCCACCATCTCCACTCACAGTTTTCCCAGTTCTTTGCCTTTTCTTCTCAGTACATCTAGTACGACTTTCAGTACGACTTTCAGTACGACTTTCGCTCTCGACGTTGTAACTTGAGGCCAGTTGTTGGTGAGCTTATGAAGTTCGGCTCGGTGGTGGAAAAGGTGAAAAGTGAAGGATGATGATCCACAAATCCCATGAAATAACCAAAACTAACCCTGTTCTGTTCTCAGTATTCAATCTCTGTCTCTGCATTCAGGCTTCTCCAACCTCTGTTGCACTTTGCCTCAAGCATGTTTGCTCCTGCTGAAGATGTTAACTTTTAAAATAGGTCACAAGTAACAGAAAAAATAGTGTTTGTTGCGCACGATTTTCAAGACGAGTTCAGTTTTGTTCTTTTCATAGGACTTGTTGACAAAGAAAAATGTACAACCCCGGAATTATCACAGAACTTTGTCTTTATTTTCCTTTCCGTCTCCTTTTTTTTATTTTTTATTTGCCTTTTCTGTCTGTCATGATGAAATGCAACTTCTGTCTGACTAGATTAGAGTTGGGCGCTGTAATGTAATTCAGTGGTTGATGATTGTACTGTAATGAAGCAATATACTGTAGTTCTCCTCAGTGTAGCTACATGGATGTAATGTGTACAGGGTCTAAAGTATTTCTATAACCGACTCTCCTGTGGAGAGGAGCGCCACATCCAGAGATTGTGGCTTCCCATCATTCTCTGCATCACAACAAACCCAGAGAGAAAACATTCTTTCATACGCTTGTGTTGGGATTGCTACATTTATGGTTCGTTGTTCTTATGATTTATGCCAGACGCCAGTCGGTGTGGCAGTTTAATAGCAGCTGTTTCTCCACTTTTTGAGTGCTGCTCTGCGTTAACGATTTGCTCATAAAGTCTTTGGCATGTTTCTAAAAGCCCAAGATTCAGTCCTGGTAAGGCCAAATAGAAAGAAAAAAAACCCAACAAACTACAGAACAATCTCTGGACTGGGCCTCATTCACTGTAAACACTTTAACATGTATACTATGCAAATACTTTGAATTCTTCAAGAGGTCGGTTTTCTTTAGCATCGATTATATTCTAGTTGATCAGTTTCCTCAGAAATCTAAATCCGATTACTCCTGTCCCTTAATAAATATCTGACTATTTAAACATGTGTGAGCCAAAGTATGTTAGCGATGAAGTGTGTGTGGTGTGCCTTATACAGTAAGAGTACCACCCATAATAATCACAGCAAGGTACAGTATAATGAAGATGTTTTCGGACCACCCTACATCCCAGTAAAGAGCGGTGAACATGTCGGATTTTATGTGACGAACAGACATGAAAAGCCCCGCTCGGACCTGAGAAACTCACCTGAAATGAACTTGGGTTTGTTGTTTTTGCAGCGGTTCTGTTTTTCGGTTTCGGCTGCGGTCCAGCTGGAGTTTCTCACTGGTTTTTTTTTTTTTTCTGAGTGGGAGTATTCCTGCTTGTATTCAAGAGGAGATCTCTGACTTTCTCTGGGTTATTTGTCCTTCTGTAAATTAGGTACTTTCTTTGATTGTTCTGTTAGGTTGATGGCTTGTATAGTTTGTGATTTTTTTTCTTTTCTTCTTTTTAAAAAAAAATCCCACTTGCTCTGAGCTAACTGTATTTTTAAAAAAATACTCAGAGGAGTTAATTTCATATTCAAGAAAACTTATTTTCGGCTGAATAGATATGTATTTTTTTCTGGCTTGAGTATATTTTACATGGATAATAATATATGATCAGTGTTGTAAAAAAAAAAAAGATGACACCGGAAATTTGAATGTTCTATATTTTATTTTTGGAAAAACAAAAAAAACATTAACAAATGTCCCATGTAGCAGAATCTGTGCAGAAGCATTAAAAGAATAAGCCGAGACTGATGCTCGTTTGTTTGTGGTACAGTGCTTTACTGTCGTCTCTGCATGTTGGCGCTGTACGCTAGGATTTTGTTGTTACACAGATGTGGTCTATTATGTCGATGCCCATTATTTCAGTATTGAACACACGACGTGAAATGGTGGAAAAACTACACTGTGTTGTTTTTTTTCTGCCTCATATTGTAAAGTTAAATGTCACCCGCAGTATCTTTCATGTAGAAAAACAAACATTTCTGCTGTTTTTGGTACTACTGTAAATCTAAGCGTAGGGGACTGTGGGAGGAAATACGCGAGTAGCCAGCTGCTGTCGAGGAATATTTTAAAAAGCTATAGGTATTCTATACAACAAAAGAGTAATTTGGGGGTGGGTTGAGGGGGGGGAGGGGGGCTTTGTGACGGGTAAGGAGACCTGATACTGTGTGAACTTAGAGTGTGAAGTTATCAGTAAACATTGTCCTGAAATCGCACATTTTCAGGGAGTGGGAAGCGACAGATGAGCTTAAGTTTTACAAGTATACATTAACATCACTCCCCCAAACCCCACCCTTTTTTTTTTTTTTTTTTTTTTTTAAAGAAAGAAACTTTGTGTTTATTGACCAGTACAACCAGCAACTGTCTCAGTCTCTAGTTTGGATGTCATAATGATTATTAACTCATTGATATGCCAATTACTGATGTTGTTCTGATCGTGTGCACACTTGCATGTTCTCATCTCAGAAGAAATAACTTGTCTCTAACAGCTGAGGTCAGTCTAATGTGCTATTGATGAGTAACTTGGCACAACTGCACACAATGTATGCACTGTGAACTGAAAATAAATTATACTGTTTCATGCTCAAGCGTCTCTGGACTCTTTTCATACGATCTGATGCGATAAAACTTTATTATCCCCTCGGGGAAATTAGTGTCTTGGACTCAAATGCTGCAGACATAAAAGCTTTTACAGTAACAACAGAAAATTAAGCAAAAGCATCAAGTTTTCACATTGTCCATCTATTTTCAGAGGCAGAAAAAAAAGAAGTCATAAACTAAGAAAATTGTAAGTGTAATCAGCAGTTCTAATGTTAGGATGTAAATCTTCTCCAGGTAATGACTTCTCAAACATCTCCATATGCTGGGATTTCCTTCCTTGTGATGCCTGGAGGGACTATGTATAAAGGGTGGTTGTAATTCCTGAGTAGTTAATGGGATATAATTTAACATAACGCTCGAATTAAAGCTGAAAGGCTACGCTTCAGTTGACTGCTTCATTCTGAATCCAACATGATGGTGTGACAGAGCGGGGGGGGGGAATCAAGACGGTTGTGTCTCTATTCCAATACTTACTGTAAAATTTTCTGATAGATTATCAGTGTTATATTACATTACAAAGAACAATATTCATCCATCCATTTTCTATACCTGCTTATTCCAATGCAGGGTTGCGGTGGGCTGGAGCCTATCCCAGCAGCTACCAGGCGATTGGCAGGGTACACCCTGGACTGGTAAGGTCACCAGCCCAGTCCAATATTCACTGTAAAGCAACTACTTTTGGGGCATCAAGCAATGAGATTATACATTTGACAGTTCACATGGCTGTATTAAAGGTATAGTGTGTGAGAAATACTGACATCTAGTGGTAAAGATAGGCACATGAATTACCGGTACTTCAAATCCCAAGTATATTTGCGAATGGACGGTGGCTGTCAGTGGCTCAAATGTTTGGGATCCAGCGGCCTCAGGTGCAGCAATGACTGCACTACAGGTAAGTACTTTAACATTATGTGCTTGTGTACTGTCCTCTTCTGTGTGCCTTTTAAGTTGTTTCTTATCCCAAATGGTGCTCTAGTACCTGTCAAAGCCTGTGCTGTAGTTTCAAAGCTCAGAAAGTTCTCACTTCACAGTTTCAACACAAATTGTTTTTATTTCTACTCCCCAGGAGCCGGTTCCTAAATCAGGCTTTTTCATCAAATTACCATCAGGTAACAGACAGACAACCAAGGGCCTGAGGTATTGGTCAGCGTTTCCGTTAGATGAGTTGAGCCAACCCTGCACAGAGTACAGATATAACAACATGTACGCTCGTGCATTAGGTGACTGCATTTTTTGTTAATATGACATTTTCTTTGCTTGTCATGTCTTACAGTAGGTTTACATTGTTCCTCATAATAAAGCATTTATGGCACAAACACACATAAAACACATAACATCTCTTTATTTAATCAGCATATTCCAGTCCAGATCAAAGTGAAAAATAAAATTCAGTTTAAAGCAGAAAATAATCATGACAATGTATACACATTCAATGAGTCTAAACAACTATTGTATGAGCCCATAAGATAGCCTTCAACAAACTACTTCTGTCTACTGCAGCAAGTCCTCAAAACGGCCTGTTGGGAGACATTAAGTATGAAAAGTGCAGTGACCATAAATCAATGCTGGCATCAACATGGACTGTATTGATTATTATACACTGTACAAAGAGGCATTTTCCTGTAATAAATACACATGGATGGAATTTTGTGAAATCAGAAACACGTTATTGTGTATTTTCATCATCACAAAAAAAAAAATCTCTGAGACAGAAATCAAGCTAAATGAGAATCTGCTCCTCTTTAATTCATCTAAATATTGTAGCTTATCTTATGAGTGCTTCAGAAAATAAAACACAGTACCCTGCCGTTTTAGAAAATGTCTTCTTTTTTTTTAAGAACTAAGATTACACATACATATGACTTAAAAATGAACTAGTTTATTAATGGCATCTCATGTGAAAACCAAAATGTACTTTATCAAAGTACATTTTCCCAGGCTCTTTTCCAGGGTGACCTTAAGGCGTTTTTATGAGCCGCTGGTTCTTTCTTTAAAAAGATCTACATCTACACCACTAAACAAGGTGGAAACCATCATAAGAGGATGGGTGAAGAATGAGTACATGCATGAAGAAAGACAGAAGGGGTGTAAAATGTTGACATGCAGACTTCAGGTATTAAATCCATGGAAGTATCTGCTGTCATGGTGCCATTTCTGTGATTAGAGATAGTCTCATATTTTAAACCTGCATCTTATATCAGTCTCTCCATGGGGGGTGGCTGGGTGATGCTCCACATCTCCACCCGAGATCCCTCCTTCTCCTGCCGACTGGGGCTGTAGGTACCATGGGTAGCGCGGCGATTAAGAGCCACCACTAAGCTGACGGAGGTCAGGATCAGAACCAGCAGTAGAATAACCGACACAAGACTGATGGACAGCAAGAGGTCAGAGGTCACACCCTCTGAGGTCAGCTGGAGGAGCAAAGGCAGAAATATCACAAGTGGTTCATGGAAAAAACGACCAAAAAATATGACGGTTTAAAGATGCTTAAAAGATACACAGGATGAACACGGATTTCTGTCTTTCGCACCCTTTCACACACACTTTTTCCTCTCCTGACTCCTTCACACTACACCAGGCGCTCCACGCGTGCTGCCAAAGTGCTGAAGGATGTGTTTCCCAGCTCAGTGGGTGGGTTGCGACCACCAGGAGTCTGGAGCTGCCGCGGACTGAAACCTCCCTCCGTCTGCCGCCGCTCTCGCAGTTTGGCTGCAGCGAGCGCCAGCCCCAGCATCGCCACTATCGCCACGCCAACCAGACACGGTGCCAAAATGGCAGCCACCCGCGAGCTGTATGTAGCACGCTCCGTCTGTGAAGGGTCACAAACACACACACACACACACACTCATACAGCCAAGATGCTGCCAGATGATCCCACCAGCACATGCTCAACAAACACTCTTACACCCAAAATAGCTCACACAAACACACACTCCACTGCTTTAAAGTAGGAATAAAAGCCGCTTTACAAGAAATGTCAGATTTTTATCCAGGCGCTAGCGAAACTTACACACATTTGTATTTAACTTACACCCTTTGTCCCTTTGATCTTCACACACTCAAGCACCTTCACCCAACTATCTTGCACAGAAACACACTTTTTCTGTCACCAATCAATCCCATGGGAATTAAGATGAATAGAAACCTCCAATGGCAGCAGGTAGGTGATTCTTACATGTCATTAACAAGGAGCAGAAAATAGAGCAGCACTTACACCAGTAGTTGCTGTTGGTGTGATAGTTGTTGCTCTCTGAGTAGCTGCTACAAGGTTACAACAGCACAACAGCTTTAAGTCTCACTCCACAACACTTCAATTCCTTCCTGACAGCATCTTCATGACTAAAGCATCTTGCTGAACTTGTCAGGTTACACAAAAATAATCTCAGAAGTCAGCAAACTTTACACCGAGCAATCAACAAGGAAACATAATTCTAATTTAAAATACAACCATCTGTATCCCGAGGCAAAAAATAACTTGTGCGCTCATGCTTGACGCTGTAGACATTAGAGTTTCTCTCCCTCGCTACAACTTCTTTGTTGACTCTTGGAAAGTGCTTACCTGTCACTGCAGCACAGTTGGCTGTCAGAGCGAGTGTGACACAAGCAAGCCGGAGCAGCCTGCAGCCAGGACCTGCCATCAGTCACTGACTGCCACACACAGACACGGAGATGTCTAACTAACCAGTCTCTGAGGTACACAGCGAGGCCACCCTGAAGCCTCGGCAAGAGCAGCAACGCACAGAGACGGCAGCGATGCTTCCCCGCTGTCAGCACTATCAACCTGCTCTGTGTGTGTGTGTGTGTGTGTGTTTGTGCATGTGTGTGTGCCTGCCAGATAAGCTGCCCTCATATGTTTCTGTGAAGCAGACCGAACTCCTGTGAATGCCACCAGCTCTCTGCTGAAACTGCACTTCGGCGCCAGATGCTGATTTTTTTTTTTTTGCTGGCAAAGCACATTTCTTCCTCTGTGCTTCTCCTGCTCTCAAAGGATGGCCACATCAATGCCAACACTGAAAAACTGCTTCCCATTTCCTCCCTCTGTCGCCTCAGCTACCTGTGTCTGCAAAGGACACACACACATAAATGCATTTGGACATGACAAATAAAGGACAGGAGCTATGAAGAGGTGGGTGCAACTGGATGTTCAAAAGTATGCAAGCGGTAGGAGAATATGTGATTTTTGAAAAAAAAGAAACTTTTTATACTGAAATAGCTACTTTGGTTCATCATTAATATTAAAAAGAAGTGGGGAGAGGGTTTATTCATGAGTTCATGAGGTTCAAGTCAGAAAAACCAAGCAGCCATTTTTCAGATGTGTAAAGGTCTGTGTTTATAGCTCAGTAAGAGGATGCCCATGAAGTTTTATACTAAAAAGAAAAACAATTTTTAAGTCACATAAACTGAAAGCACGTTAAAAAGAGATTTCTTACAGACCAAGATGGAAATGAACCTGTAAAACTTCTGTTAATGTTCACACAGGAACTTGGCTAATGTGAACCCATCCTACACTCTGCTTCATGCCATTCCCTCACTCTTTGTATGTGTACGTGCATTTAAACTTAAGCTATTCCGGGATTTACATCTTGTTAAAACGGATTAAGAATCTATGTGTGGCGTGACATTATCCACCTGACCACTGCAGGTCGAAAAAAGCAAACCCACACACACTCCCAGACCTGATCAACAGTGAGAAAATAAGAAAAAAGATTGGAATATTTCCTTAAAATTTGCACTTTGGTGAAAATGGAGGAAAACACAAATGAAAGGAGGTGTGATTACGGAAGAAAAAGTGGATGAGAGACATTAAAAGAGGACAGACAACAGATCAAGGCTTATTCTTTTTTTTTTTATTAGACAAGAAAGACAGAGATCGGACAGAAAGGACACAAAGATCAAATATGATGAAGGAAACATGAACAAACAAGAAGTTACACTCAAAGATGGATCATTCAGCTTGACGTTAAGACTGAAATATAAACAATAACACACATGAAGTCTACGATAAGAGACACACTGTACAAGTGCAGTGATTCAGTGCTGACCACAACAGCACGGTAAACGTTGACAGGTACCATTTAAGCAGAGCCGTGGAGAATTTAGGCTTAAAATATCTTTGGCTCAGATAGGAAGGTTTAGAGAAACAGAAATCTTCTTTGGTACAAAACAACACACAGCAGTCAGTCACCGTACCGCTCTGAACGCACATCAAGAACAAGTGAGACATCTAGGCCCCTCTAGGTGCTTTTGTTGCTACAACACTGTTTTCCATAGTTCACAAATTCATCCGTACAGAGCTCCTGAGATCCCGTTCAGGGAAGACTGACAGGAAGTCATCAGTAGGAATCATAAATAACTCAGATTTCATAATGTTGCTCACCTCACCTGAAAGGGCTTCACTGAATGCGGTGCCAACATTCCCACTGCAGCATAACAGTTCTTCTAATTCAATATCATTTGTGTTTCGTAAAAAAAATAATCATAGAGGGTTCTTAAAAATTCTTAAGTGGATTTTTAAGCAAATCTTAATTAAGAAATCAAACTTGAAGAGCCAATAATATGCTCTTATTCTGAAAAGTCAGTTTGATGGTCCACCAATGGATGTTTACATGCTTTAATGTAAAAATAACTAACAAAAAACTATATATTTAGCGCTTACTGTCCATTGCAGCAACTCCTCTTTGTCTGATATGCTCTGTTCTTTTTCCTTATCTTTAAGGGCTCCCTCCCAAAAGGCCCAGTATGCCCCGATCTGTGAGCTAATCTATTGAAAATGGCAGCATGTTAGCTGTTTGTGTCCCACATGACACCAGTTTTGTTACATAAATGTGTTTCATAGTGATAAAGTAGAGGAAGGAAAGTCAAAAGTACAAATGACATGTTTTAGGCAGTTCCAGAGCAGCGCTTTCTGTGGGAGAGAATAACTGTTTGGTGTGGACTTTGTAGCTTTTACAAATAAAAACTACATAAACACACAAAAGCTAAAGTAAAACACCAAAAATCATAATGTGATGTCTTAAATCTCTGGAAAAATTAGTAGACAACAGCTGTTTGAAACAAAGAAGAAACTAATGGAGGACTTTTTGAAAAAAGAATATATATCAGTTTGAATCAATTTCATATAATTAGTTTCTGATGATGAAAAATATCTTTACTGCCGGTGCAGCCATGCACTGTGTGTCTGTACTAACTGGAAAAGTGGGTTCAATTGGATCATATCGATACCTCCATTTAATAAAGTGCTGCTTGATTGCAAAAGTATTACTTTAAAGGCACAAAACAGCTTAATTACTGTTTGAATTCAAACCAAAGAAATCCCTGAAGTGTGTGTGCTAGTCGTATACACCTTCCGTGTGCTGTGTTTGGAAAACTGCTGGCCCTTTTTCATCAATGTATAATCAATCACCCATTGAAATGCACAGACAAATCTCATTCTGCATCAAACACCCAAAAAGACAAGTGCTGAAGATGCACTGACATGCACACACCCGTACACACACACACTCAGTCATTTCCTCCCCAGTCCACCTCTGGCTCGTCGTCCAGCCTGAGGATGAGGTAAGAGAGCAGCTGGAAGAGGTTCTGCCACAGCAGCACAGCCACATAAAAGTAAATGTCGCTTACGTCCTGCTGGCATGTGTCTCCAGCGTAGCTCATGTCACACACACAGACAAACTTGTTGACGAGGTTGCGGCAGTAGCCTCCATTATGACATGGGTTGGACTTGCACTCATCCACTTCCTGTTCGCACCTACAAACACATTTAAAAGTCACTCAGAGGCAAAGAAGCTACTTAGTTCTGTTCTCCGAGGGGAGCTCTCAAAGAATTAATATCAAATTCATTCAGCCGGTTTAAAAACCATTAAAAAGAATTTGGCAGGCAGAGGAAGCAGCAGTTATAATGAAAATAATGGAGTAAAACTGAGACTTGTCAGGATATAATGTCTGTTTAACTGGAGGAAACTGACATGTTGTCAGTTTCTCTAAAACAGCTGATGCTAATCAGCTATGCAAGTAGCTCCAATTACAGTAACCTAGATAGGAAATATTCTAAACGACCTGTGACGGTTCGAAGGTGTGGGAGGCTGCTTATCAAGCTCCTTTAAAAAAAGACTACAGTTGAGTTAAAAAAAAAACTGAAACTTGTAATAATTTTGTATGTTTGTGTTTTAAGTCATTGTATTTTACTTTTTAAAACTTTTTTTTTGATGATGACAAAATTAGATTTAATAAATCATCTTCTTCTAAAATCATTTAAACCTCCTACCAAGAACATGATTTTTATTTTTTAAGTTTTCAAAGTTTTATTAAAAAAAGGTTGCTTTCCATGATGTTTTAGTAAAATAAAGGTTGATTAAATGAACAAAATTAGCATTATGGGGACCGAAAAGCAAAGTTTTGTGGGGTTTTTTGTCCCACTTTTGCTTTAAATTACACTTCTACAGCTTTGAATAGAAACAAACTTTCTTTTAAAGAGTTGAATTCAGTTTATTCTTTCTTTTTAAGTGAAAAATGTTTCAAATGAGAGAACTTGATCATATCTTAAGCAGCTCATTGGCAGATTTGCAGTGTGTTGCTGTTTTAACCTAAAATTCAAAATGATATAGGTGTCCCACAAGGCTCATTTCTAGGAATGTTCATTCTGCAGTTGAGTGTAAAGTTAATCTTCATGCTGATGATACTATTCTGTAATTGAATGTAAACAATGCCCATTTTGTTTGATTTCTTTTGTACCACAACAACAACAACAAAAAGGTGGTCTCTTGGCAGATAAAAACAAATTCACAATTTTCTTCAAAGTCAGTTATTATAATGTGATATTGATCATAGATTTGCCATCGTTACGATAGATTGAAGAAATATTTGGAGTGATGATTAGTTTGCGGGCCGAACTGGCGAGCACATAAAAAGCTGTGATGACATTTTATTCCAGGATGACCCTTGCTAGTATTTATCATTGTTAAAGCTAGGTGGTCCTTCTTCTTCATTGGCGTGACAGACACATAGGGTGTTTTATTCATTTATAACACCTTGTTCACTTACAACACTATGTGGGTACAACCTTTAAATCCTAGCTCTGATCAAACACCTAATGGCTGGATTACATTGCAGGTGGCAGCAGTTATACTTAGCTTGGAAAATCCAGTTTTAGTCACGATTGACCTGCTACCTGGAATAACTTACAAAACAAACCTGAAACACGCCTCATTTATGTCTCTTTGAAAATTCCCAGTTTCTGGCCAAGCTTGTTAATTTGTCTTAAAGGTTAATTGCTTCAGTTATTGTTATTGCTTTTATTCTTTAATTTGGTTTGTTAAACTAATTCGTATCTTCTTGTCATTTTACATTTTTGTTTAATTTCTAAATTGAGGTCTCTTTTTCAGTGTTTTAAGTGCTTTAAGTAAGTCTGGCCCAAAAAAAAGTCGCAGCCTAGATTTAACTTTGCAAAAAGGTAGGAGCCTCCTATTGCATAATTACTGCATGGGTGATTATCTTTCAGCTGCAACAAGTTATTTAACCCCAACTGATGCAATGAATAGATTCTCATTTCTTAAACAACCATGGGGAAAGACACATCCTGTGGTCGTGGAAAATTTGTTAGTCTGCTTAGAAGGGTCAAATAATTGGCATCAAGTAGAGAAAACATTTAAGGAGATGCAGAAACTACTAACATTGGGTTAAGAACTGTCTAACGCATTAAAAAACCCGAAGGATAGTGGGGAACCATCATGTTCCAGGAAGAAATGTGGTCGGATAAAATCTTAAATAATCATGATCAGCGATCACTTCAATTTTTGGGGAAAACGAATCGGGGGAAAAAAAACAACAGTAGAACTCAGGGCTTTGTTTAATAGTGAAAGTGATTTTCCACATGACCAATGTGAAGGGAACTTAAGAGATTGGGATTGAACAGCTGTATAGTCATAAGAAAACCCTTAATCAGTGAAGCTAACTGGAGTAAAAGGCTTCAATTTGCTAGAGAAATTGCACTCTAGAGCAATGGAAGAAGGCCATGTGGTCTGATGAGTCCAGATCTACCCTGTTCCAGAGTGATGGAAGCATCAGGGTAAGAAGAGAGGCAGATGAAGTGATGAACCCATCATACCTACTGCCTACTCTACAAGCCTATGGGGGCAATCTATGATCTCGGGCTGCAGCAGTTGCTCAGGTCTAGGTTCAGCAACATTATGTGTCCAAAGAATTAGGTCACCTGACTACCTGAATATACTGAATGATCAGGTTATTCCATCCATGGATTTTTTCTTCCCTGATGGCACAGGCATATTCCAAGATGACAACGCCAGGGTTCATCAGGCTCAGATTGTGAAAGAGTGCTTCAGGGAGCGTGAGACATCATTTTCATACATGGATTCACCACCATAGAGTCCAGACCTGAACCCCATTGAGAATCTTTGGGGAGTGCTGGAGAAGGTTTTATGTAGTAGTCCAACTCTCCCATCACCAATACAAGATCTTGATGAAAAATGAATGCAACACTGGATGGAAATAAATCTTGTGACATTGCGGAAGCTTATTGAAGCAATGCCACAGCGAATGCTGCCATAGTCAAAGCTAAAGGCGGTCCAACAAAATATTAGTGTGTGTGATTCTTTTTTTTTGGCCAGGCAGTGTATACTGAATGAGATGGAAACTGAACTAAAAATGTGTTCTGTTGACAAACAATGATTATAACTTCTGTTAATTATTACAAATCTCCCTTTAATTCTTTGTCCATTATTTATCTATTCAATTATTAAATTCATTTATTTATCTTTCTTACCGGTGTCCTATGAAACCTGGTGGACAGTCGCAGGACAGATCTCGGTCAGTGCAGTTGCCTCCGTTGAAACAGGTGTAATTTCTGGTGTCATCGCCGCATACAGAAACAGGCAGCTTGGGCCTGTTGGAGAACAGTCATAATAAGGTAAACATGTGCTGTTTGTGTTTTACTTAAGGCTGCTGTGTAAAGCAGTATATATGCTGCAGTTCTTGCTTGCTTTCTGTCTGCCAGAAGCATCAGAATCCACCAAGGCAGCTGCTGCCTTTTCAGCCTCCTGCTGTTCCCCACAGGAGAGACAAAGAGGCTTAAGATGCGACCAGGATAATAAGATTAATGATCTCTGGCCAGCAACAGTAGGATGTCAGATCACATGTTCAAAAATGAAGAAGCAAACCGTCTATTTGCATGAGGTACAGCAGCTCTGCCTTGAAAGTCACTCCTCAATGGGTTCAAAAATACACTCTTATTTTTGAAAGTGTACAATTTTGGTAGCGGAAGCTGCTCTATGATGGAGAGAGATAATTTTGAACCAGGGCTGTCACTCATTTGAGAAAGTAGTTGGCTTATTTCACAACAAACATTGTCAGAAGGAGTGTTAATATTTGCTTTTCTTGGCATTTTGCTGCACAAAGTTGAACAAAACAAAAAAAAAAAACGAGAGGCATCATACACGGCATTTGAGAGACAAATATCTAACAGAAAACGAACACCTGGGAACGCATGACAAATAAAAAAAAACTCACGCATTTTTGGCATAGATGTACCATGGAACTTCTGGAATGCGTTCGCTGCAGAGGAACAGAGAGAAAGATGGGGGAGAGGAGGAAGAAAGAGGCACAAACAAGAGAGACAAACAAAGGGAAGTCATTTTGATGAAAACCATACAGCGTAGATGTTCCCAGTAAAGGGAGATTGCTTGACTGGTTGCTTGCTTACTGAGACACTTGCAAAGGTTTTCCATGTGCAAAAGAGGCAAAATGCAAGAGGCTGTGTGTTTACGGGATAAATGCTTGGAGGCGTTCCCCTGCTGATTCTCAGAGGCAAACGATAGATGACTGGGGAAAGAAACTGGCGCTGAACCAGAAAGCCCTGTGTAGTGAGACACCACAGCAGACTGAGGCCTTTTCAGGCTGACACTAGAATAGAAATGAAGCTTCTGAGACGCTCGCTGCAACCTTGGTTGAAATGTTGAACAGAGGCAGAGATGTGGAGACATTTACAGTGAAGGGTTTTTGTTTGTGATGTGGTGTGGTCCCTTGGCTGTGCAATTTTGAAGCATTTATTTCTGTATTTTGTGTTTACCAACTAAGCTTTTAGTTCTTCTCATAGAAAAGCTAAGACATTTTTGGAGCATCAAACATATCTATAAAGGTACTGTTTCTTGTCTGATCATCTACATTTTCCACAAGCCTTTTGCATTCCCCTCACAAATAACTGTTTTGCCTCACAAATTGTGTGTTGTTGTTTTTTTTAAAGAAAATATTGGGGCTTACTTGCAGAGAGGTCCAGTGAAGTTCTCAGGGCAGTAGCAGGCGTATGTCTCCATCCCGTGCAGACAGGTGCCTCCATTGGCGCACAGGTGGTTTTCACATACATCAATCTTTTCCTCACAGTCGGCGCCTGCATAGCCAAACTCACAGATGCAATCGTAGGTCAGCCCATTGACGCTGCAGTTACCGTGGATGCAGGGATTTGAAGCGCATGTGTCCGTGAAGACGTCGCAGCGTCTCCCGGCCCAACCCTCGGGGCAGCTGCAGTTATAGGTGTTGAAGTGATCCTGGCACTCGCCGTTGTTCAGACAGGGATTGGGCTCACACACAGAGGACCCGCTGCAACCGACAAGAGGAGGATCTGGTGATGCCTGGATGAACTGCTCCTCCTGCAGGCGTGGGAGGTTCACATCCGAGAAGCCGAAGTAAGGTAGGGCAATGCCGCCCAGCTCTACCGTGCCTAGACAACCTGTCAAGGACCAGCCAGCATCAGGAGCAAGGCCACCCAAGAAGATGTCGACATCCTGTCTGAGGAAGTTCAAGTTGCCACCTTGGCTCCTGGAAATACTGGCTTCCTCTATTTCATCATCCAGCACCAAAGTCCACCGGGAGGATTGAGCCCATGGTGCCGTCATAAATAAATGAACAGTGTGCCACTCGCCATCACTGACACCCCTTCGGCTGCTGAGACTAACCGTCGACACTCCCTCCTCTCGCTCCTGCCCGTCCTTCATAACGGCTTTGTCTCCAGAGGTGCTCTGAAGCTCCATGAAGAGGACGCCGTCCTGGACAGAAACTGTGATGAAAGCCGAATCCTTCTCTGCATGAAGGATTGCTGCATTACGCCTCCGTGTGCGTAGGTTTAGCGAGAGGTTAGTTAGGTTGCGGGATATGTGGCCATTTCCTCGGTAGGACAACACAGTGCTGTCATTCAGGAAAGTTGCGTTGGAGTAACCTAGAACATTAGGAGAAAAGCACATGTAGCTGCCATGATTATTTCTTGACCCATGTAAACATCAATGTAAACACATTTCTGTCTGATTTTTCATTTTCCACAAACATGAAAATTAAAAAAAAAGTGGCTTTTGAATGGAAATAATTCTTTTATCATCCATTATAAAGGTAAGCGGCGTTAAATCCCTTTTTCAAAAATAAAAAAAAGAACATCAACAAACATTTTCGTTGAAGAATTGAAAAGAAACAAATAATTGCGTCTAAAAGGAATAGTCCAGATGGTATTCATTACTCAACCAGCTCATCAATGAAAATCAGTTGGATTAAAAGACAGACAGGCGACACAAAGGTTCATCACTAATCCCAGCCAAAAAGGGCTAAACTGGCCTCAAGCCAATCCTACTTTACGGATCAGTTACGGAATGATGCGTGGAAAGATTGAGGCCAGTATATAAATAAGAGTGTTAAAACACTAAGAATACCGAGACTCTTATGAGTCAATGGTGAGTCAATGGCCAATGATGAGGTAAACATTCATTTAGAGAATGAGATAAACAAAAGAAAAGAACAAAAGAAAAACAAAAAACCCCTCCAAAACATAAAAGTGACATTTCAATGCTCCAGTCTGAACAACAGTGGTTTTCAGTTTGGTTTTGATGATTTTTATGTTGATTTTATGTCACTAAAGGAACCTAAAAGCAACCTCGTGGCTGAATTAACAAAAACAGCTCTGTATGTAACTTACATTCGTATCCCTGGTCCAGCATCCTGCACTCTGCATCTGTGGGGCAGGGTAACAGCTCGCACCACTTTACCTCCTCACAGCGCCGCCCTGATGTGTTGGGAGGGCAGGTGCAGGTGAAGTCGTCCCATTTGGAGAAGCACATCCCCCCATTTAGACACGGATTCCTCTAAGGGGGAGAAATTGATAGTGTGTCTGTTTAAGATGTTATTCAGCCATTAACTTGTAACATTTTCACTTATTTTATTGTTATTTTATGGTACTTAACATTTTGATCTTATGATATGAACCCTATGAATCCTGAGTATTTGCTTCATAACTTCAACATAGGTTGCTGTAAATTTGTAAATGTTGTTATGCTTCAATTTTCATTCCATATGTTTGCACATTTCAATCTACCAGAAAAAAGAGAGAAGTTAGTTTGTGCAGGACATCAGCGCTCTGTGTTCACTCACACTGCAGGTGTTGTCTCCAGAGCAGCCAGGTGTCACATTTTCCATGAACTCAAGAGGATAAGATCTCACTGAGGTGTCCAGCCCAAAGAACTGCAGCCTCCTGTCACCGATCCTCAGGTCCTGGATACAGCCTTTGAAATATCCACCAAATACTGATGTGTTTCTACTCTCCAGCAGACCTCCAACATAAACAGTGTCACCCTCTTGGATACCAACTGTCCCAACTTCCCAACTATCATTTTGTGTCTGACCTGCTACATGCAGGGTCATGTTACTCTCCATCATCTCTACATTCACAAAGTGAACTTCTCCGTCATTAATTGCACTCGCTGACTGCAGGCTCTCGAAGTTATGGAGCTGAACTGTGACCTTGCCGTCCTCCAGCCACATGTGCAGATACTGGCTGCTGTTGTTGGCGAGCACCAGGAGGAGTCCACTGTGCCTTCGTGTGCGCAGGAAGAGGGAGACGGAGAGGTTCGAACCAAGATCATCAGTGATGGTGAATGCTGCATAACTAAAAGAGTCCTCACTCCCAAAGCGAGCAGTCACATGCTCTGCAATAAAGATGAACAGGATGACAAAACAAAATGATGAAGCATGAATGAAAAAGCTTTAAAACTTTCAGACTAGACAGCATGAATTATTGAATTAACAACTGGGCTCAGACGGTTTCAGATTGGGAATTATGTGCAGCCTTTTAAATGAAAATAAATAGAACAAAAGAAAAAAAGGATTTTGTATAAAGACATTTAATCGATTAGAGTTTTCCCAGAATTCCTGCTAACTGCTGGAAAAGTAATTTAAGTAGATTATGCTGAATGACCTAAAGAAGAGACACAGGAAGAGGAAATTTAACGAGCCATTAGCCCTCATGAGACGTATGCTCTGTGTCCACTGTCAGCACTTTCCACTGGGGGTTGGTCATCTAATTAGATGGCAAACTGCTGAGAAAAAAACCGGCTTAGGCAGAAAGAGCAAGTCATATAATACCTTATATAAGTGTTATTGTATGTGTGTAAATATCTTGAGTGTGTAAATGTTTGCAGGGATTTGCATGTAACCAAAAGTGTGTGCACTTTAAGTAACAGTCATCAAAAATTCTCCGAAGGTTATAAAGACCATCTTTGGGCATAAAAAACTGGAGTGGTCAGTAGTTTTTGGGGAAAATTGAGTGAAATTGCAATCAAATGATCGTGTTAATGATTCGGTTTCTAATACCAGCAGTCCATACTGTAGATAAAAGTAACACCTACATGCATGATCTGATTATTTCCAAAAAGGAATCTCTTGCATCCGTAATCCAAATCAGATAAGAGGATCTCTGTCTCTGCCTCTTTACTGTGGCTTTTGACTGGTCTCATCTCTGCCACCTTCCAATACGCAGCAGCAGCCAAGGATGTTATTTAATGACCCATTTAAGATATATTGTGCCGTACATGTCGGATTCTTCCCCCCAAAAAGAAAGCTTAAAGCTTTTCCACATGTGTGAAAAATTATTGAATTTCCCTCGTGTTTTGTATGTGTAAAATCAATAAATGAATACTTAGTTAAATAAATATGATCAGTGAACATACCCTCTTCACAGTCGTGCCCCTCATAAGGCCTTGGACACTGGCACCGGTAGCTCTGCCACAGGTTTACACATTGTCCTCTATTTTGGCACGGCACATCCAGGCAGCGATCCCTGTGGCTGCATCCCGGAGACACATTAACAGCAGAGTCGCTCAACCATTCCTCTGGAACGACAAGCTGCCAGTCCACAACCACATCCCGCATGCATCCGATGAACGATGGAAACGCAGAGTACTCACTGGGGCCATTTGGGTCTTCAAGGATTCCCCCAATAAAAGTGTTCTGAGGAGACGTCACAAGCTTGACCAAGTTGCTCTGGACTGGGGCCACACTGTGGCATGATTGGCTTTCACAGGTTCCAGCATCATCCAGTAGTTTAAGGCTGAGTACCCAGTTTGCGAGCACAGCCTCTACAGAGTACCACTCTCCATCTGTGACATTATATGGAAGCTCCAGAACTTGGCTTAGGTTTTCTGTTTCAGCCCCAGCAGAGGCCTCTGTCCTCAGTGTGAGACGTAGCAACCCTTCCTCCAGCTCCAGGCTCAGCAGCAGCCCCCCAGTGTTCCGCTGGAACAACAACGCCCTGGGCAGAACAGTCTCGAAGCTCAAGGTGATGTTACAGGCCAATTCAGCATCCACCAGGGGATTGTGCAACAGCAAGTAACCTCTGCGTTCAAAGGAAAACGTGGTTGTGGTTTTACATAACGGCCCAGTGTACCCAGGCGCACAAGAACAGGTGTATCCGTGAGTCCCATCCAGCAGAAAGGGAGAGCAGGAACCTTGGTTCTGGCATTCATGGCCCTCACAGCCCACTAACTCCACATCACAGTTCACACCTCCGTAAAAAATACCATTATAACTCTGTTTGAGGCAGTGGCAAATGTAGCCTCCAACATGGCTCTCACATCTGCCCCCATTCTGGCATGGACTGGGGTCACAATGGTTTATCACCTCCTGGCAGAGGGAACCTGTCAGTAGAACAATAGAACAAAGTCACACAAAGACAAAACCACTCCTAAACTTTGCTGATATAGCCCTTTAACTCTTTATAAATGTTTGTGTGACAGTGTGGTACTGTCACTATGCCTCCGATTGATGATGTGCCCTGGCTACTTGGCCACAGGGATATCTCTTTGGCTGACTGGTCAGCACACATGACTCTCACCTGGGAGAAAGTGGGTTCAAGACCCTGCCCAGGTCCTCCTTGACTCTTCCACACTGTCACATTTGCTTGATGTAACTTAACTTGTATGTTAGATGTTTTGATTATTTTGCTCGTTTACTTGCAGCGTACACAGGAATATCACCTTAACTCAAACATATTTTTATATTTAATTCCTTTTTGTACCATAATTCCTATGTTTTCTAAGTGCTTTGCCTCAATCATAACAGTCACGTTCCTTTGAGGGACATGTGCTCAGGTAAGCGCCACCTGACAATAACCTGTTAATCTCATTTTTCCAGGCTTTGTTTTCCTCTCCGCACCATCCAAATACCTGTAATCATCATTAAGCATGCTGAGCTGGTCCATCCATGACTCTCAGCTTTGTTGTTTGCTTAAGTTTGTCTTGTGAAATCTTTGCAGATATTTCTATTCTATAGATCAGTTTGTTAAATCTGTATGGCTAACAAACAATTTAAATATAAAATTAAATCAAGTTAGTTCAACTTTGAGATATTTGCTTTAAAAATTTTAAAGAGTAAAAGGAAAACAGGGATTTAATACACCTTATGTAACAGCTTTATTCTGTTCAAACAAATACTATATTGTTACCTGTTCCAAGCAACAAAATCCACAAAATCCATGGTGCGGGTGTCCACGTCATGCTGTCACTTTGCCCCCAGAATTGCCCCAAACTTGTCCATCTGCATCATATTAGTTTATCATTGTACCGGCCATCCTAGTTGAGATCAGCTCCTTGTGTACTTCTCTTCAACACGTAGGGCTGAATAGCTCCAGTCAGGAGACCAGCAAAGCCAGATCCTGAGGATTAAGCTAATGCTATTTAGCCACCTTAGTGAGTCAGTGCCACTGCAACTGGCAGAGAGTCAATTTTTAGAACACAATTCTCAGCAGGCAACAGCTCACAATCTTAGCTGCACTCCCAGACCAGGTCTTGTGTAAGGAGAACATCTGAAAAGTATAGTTTGATGTAATATTCCTGCAACAATCTGCTACTGTGCAAAAAAATATCAAATTGTTCTATATCTAAATATAAGTATTGTTACATTTTTAAAGGAATAACACGTAAAAAAAAAACTCTTAAAAGGTGACTCAAATGATTAACATTTGCCTTATTCTATGTTTATGTTCATTTTTACTCAGTGTCTTATTTTCTGTTACCACTGGAGGGCATCAAAGTGTAAAATGTTCACTTCAACAGTTCTGTTCATTAAACCCAAAAATAAACACAGCTTGCTCGGTTTGTTTTATGGTAACTGGCCTGTACTAACACAACACTTTTCTAGTCATATGTTGACATGTCACATTCACCCATTCACACAGCACTTTTATAGTTACATGCTAATATTTTCTCTGATTACTCAAATTCATACCCCTGATAGGCACATCAGGAGGCAACGTGGGGGTTCAGTGTCTTGCCCAAGGACACTTCGGCATGTAGTCAGAGGGAAGCCAGGAATCGATCCAACAATTTTCCTCCTAAGCTACAGTCGCCCCTAGTGTTATTTTAACATTACCGCTGTCCAGGGTGCTGATTCTGGAGCTTTTGTGCAAGCAGCTGATCACCTCACTAATAGCCACTTTCCTCTTTAGTTGAATTAACAACACAGAACATTCATCAGTACTCTCCACTCAGTTTTTCTGCTTTATAAGAGAGTTATAAAGGTTTTGATGTCTAACATCTGTGAGCAAGTCAGACAGTTTTGCTCGTCCATTCTTGCTGTAAATGTTCCTTCCCTTCTTGACTTCAGCAAGAATAATTGTAAAGTTCTTTTTTCCCCCTTTCCAGTAAGAAATCTCTTTCCTATAATTATCCTCTTTGTCACGAGGCCTATTTTTTCTGCCTCCTGTCCAAAATGACATACCCAAAAATAAATTGAGTATATCTTCACAACAAAAAGGGCTTGATGTATAATCTTGGACTTAAAAGAAAGCCAAGACAAGTGAGATTACTACAAAAGTGTCAGAATCAAGATATCAAGATACATTGTCAAAGTAAATTCACCTGGGACACAGTAGAAAACGTAGGGCTTTATGGAGGTAAATATCTCAGGAACACACTGGCCAATGTGGATGATCGACACCTCTATCTATGGTCAGAGTCAGGAGAATTGAGGGATAGCTCCCAAATTCACCTTGGAGACACCATGAGGATCCAGTAAGAAGAGAACGCCAAGATTATTTATCATAGAAATAGAGAATACTTCCAAGATCTTTAGGATTAATTTCAAAGAAAGACAGAGTCATAACATTAGCCGCAGTTTTTTTTTAGCTGGATTAAAACTTTTGACCACAAAGCAGCAGAGGTAATGCTGGCTTTATGATCTTATGATTTTTAGGTTTGCTTTTCTTTGACTGCTATCTTGCTGAGATGAGACAGATCTCTTATAGCTGAGTTTCTCCCCATGATTTTGGTATGCTACATGTTAGGATTGGTGTTTCCTAGCATGTGCAAAGATCTTCCCTACTGCACGCATGTTGGTGTGTCAGTATGAATTACAATAGAGCCTGATAATCCGCAGCATTAAGTTATAATTCCCAGGTTCCACAAATGAGGATCTGTATTACAAATATTTACTCAAATTTTGAATAAGCTACCTGTTGTTCCTTGAGGGCAGCTGCAGATGTAGCCTGCAGCCTGTCGATGATCATAGTGTTGAGGCAGCAACGGTTCGCTGCCATACAAGGCCTGCCATGACCTCTCAATGCAGCTGCCACCATGCATGCAAGGCCTGCTTCTACACTCATTGATGTCTACCTCACAGTGACGACCCACAAACCCTGAAATGAAGAATCAGATGGTTCAGATAAGGACAACAGTAAACATGGCTTCCAAAATCTGAAATGCCTAATGCATTACTTTTTGTGTTTCCCGAGAAAGAAAGGTTCCTCACTCACCAGGCCAGCATTCACAGGTGTAGTTACCCTGGTCGTCCTTACAGATGGCACTGTTAAAGCAGGGTTCAGAGTAGCAGGGCAGTAGGGGGGTCTCACAGTGTCGGCCAGTGAAGGCTGTGTGTGAGCAGTCACAGCTGTATCTGAAACAATCACAACAGGACGATTAAGATTTTAAAATGACATTAATAATAAATGTATCTATCTGTCTGTCTCTGCAGATGAGTCACATTAACAGCAATTTATTTCCAAAGATGGGGGGTAAGGGGGGGGGGGCGGGTACTTACTCATTCACCCCGTCTATACACAGAGCCCTGTTTTGGCATGGCTCTTCTTGGCACTCATCAATGTTGATTTCGCACCGGTGTCCTTGGAAACCAGAAGGGCAGGTGCATGTGAAGCCCCCCGCGTAGTTATGGCAACTGCCTCCATGGCGACATGGCTGTGATTGACACTCATCAATCTGGACCTCGCAAGTGGTTCCTGTGATCATCAAAGTAAGGCAGATGTCAGAGGGCAGGTGAGCCTGCTACACAGACCGAGGGCAGAGGGGGAATATGAATGAGGCTTTCATGTGACTGACTGTGATCATGTGTGGATTTTTTCTTTTGTCTGCAAACCTTCCCCTCTGCAGCTGTTTGCCAATCTAAAGCTATAAAACTAAAAGAAAAAAGAAAAAACAGCAGTGTGTGTAATACTTCTGAGAAAAAGAGGATTTGAGTGAATATATCTAACAAGATGACCTTCTTTGCTGCTGAATGATGAGAAATTAAATAACTCAAAGGATTCCCTCGTAAGCGATCAGTTTTTATGAAGTCATAATACCTTCATGTTATTTTCAGCACACTGATTCCTTGGTGACAGTATCCCGGGTTTATTCGCTCAAATGAGATAGATTTAGTGATATTTAAACATTACTAAGCAGAAAAGAACATGAAAAGAACATTTTGACAAACCTTAAAAACAACATAATAAAATATCTTCTCACAAACACATCTGCTGGTGGTGTCCTTTGGAGATTTACTCACCGGTGAATCCAGGCGGGCACAGACAAGAGAATCTACCCACTTTGTCCACGCAGGTGGCTCCGTTGCCGCAGGGCTGTGAAACGCACTCGTTCACATCAATCTGGCAGTGACTGCCCTGGAAACCGGGTACACAGAAGCAAGCGTAGCCGTCCTTGCGGTTTCTGCATATCGCTTGGTTTTGACAAGGGTTTGGGGAGCACTGGTCCACAGCTGAAGGAAGCTTGTCAGGAGATCCACCTTTAAAAACACATCAAGCTTTGAAATATCAACATCACCAAGCACTGCTATCTGAAACACTTTTTATTATGTGATGTGTCTGTTTCAATTGCTATAAGGGAAAGTTGCCAATACACTTATATAACAGTGTAAACACTCATTTATAACATCTTGAAGAGAAAGATCTTTTTTCATATCTACAACGTAATAAATCTATGCACCAATGTGCCTAGATGGAGGTGGGCTAGATGGAGGTGGGCTCCTGATTGCTGTTTTAACTACATTATGTCGGGCATTATGCACTGGTGAAAATAAGAGTAAGCACTTGTCATTAAAAGGATTTCATTTTGAAGGGTCTGAAGGCCTCTCAAGACATCATGGCTGGCTGCTAGGGTAACTAATTCCTCTGTCTGGCTCAAGCATCCACTCTATTTCCATGGTGACCCGATCAAACCAAAGATCTGAGCCATATATACAAACCTGAGAAATTAAAGGTAACGCAGACAATACTCACACTTGACAGGCAAGTGTTTATAAAGGTATCCCTAATAAGGTAGCTGAAGCTGCTTAAACCTTAATAGGGGTAGGAGTGATTCATTCTTAAGATTTTAAGTATATTAGGTTGCACCATCTCAAAGAAATGAGCATTTCTAAAGGAGAAAGGAGTCAGAAAAGGGGGTACAGTATTGTACATTTCTGTCCCCTAGGGTACATTCTGGACTTCTGTACCCGCTAGAGCTCACAACTGGACCTCAAAGTAACTATCTGTACATATGAGATCCTGAATGGTACATTTTAGTTACCAAAATAAATGGTACATCTATGTACCGTTTCTTCTAAATGTTAAGATACAATATTATAAAACAGTCTGCGCTGGCAGGAAAAGGAAAGGAAGAAATGGTTAAATAAGCTTTACTCATAGATGAAGGCTTTACAGTTCCCTTACACATTCAATACAAATGCCTATAAATGGTATAGATGTGCAGTCTTGAGGAAAGAAAAAAAGTGTATATGTAAATTTAGTTTTGTGCATTTAGATTATTTTATGTTCTCTAATTTATCACACGCAACTATTTGTTTAACATGGTCCTCATTTGTATCATCACCCTGGCTGTAGCTTAGTAATAGTGGTCATCTGCAATTCATAAGGTGGGTGGTTTGAGCCCAGGTTTCCCAAGACCCCATGTTAAAGTGCCCTTGGCCAAGACACTGAACCCCACATTACATCTGATGTGTTCAATGACATGTCAATGTGTGCGGATAGAGAAAGAGCATTAGTTTCCTTTTGTGCTGTGATGGAAACAAACATGTTCTACTTTTAAATTAGGGTAGAAGACAGCCACCGGGTTTCCGGGCGGTACCCTCAAAGTACCACCTGAAAACCAGCCTTTGTACCCCTAAAGGTACAATTAGGTTCTTTATTATCTAAGAGTGTGTGACCTGCATACCATACTTATTACAAACCTCAACATGATGAAGCAGTGCTTGTTTTCTTTACTCTTCCTGCTTATGTCATGAATCATATTTGTCCAGCGACTTACTTCCAGGAGCTATTACAGTACATAAGCTAGAAAACATCAAGCACAAATGAATCCCAGCAAGTCATTTCAAAAATGGCATACTCCAGGCAGAACAAATGGGACCAGCTCAGAGGCAACGATGCTTTTAACACATAGAATGTAAGGGGACACAGAAACTTGATAACAAAAAAGGAGGCTGCCAACTGCTTGAAGTGTTGCTTCTATCAGATGACAATCAGAGTAAAGCACTTTTCTAAAAACTTTGAATGCTATGCTTCAATATTGGAGGCATAAGACAGCACTTAAAAGAGTGTTTTGCATGATGGGTGCAAGGAAATGACAAAATCATTATGAAGCTAGAGGCCATTGCATGTTGCCCTAATCATCCTTCAAGAACCCAATCAGACTGAGAGGCTGTAAAGATACAGAAGAGAATAATTACGTTCCATCTTCTCCTTCTCAGACACCAATCATCTGGGGGAGGTCAATCAATTTCACAGAGAGCCAGTAGGGCTCTCCAGGATCAGCTTATGCATGTCTAGACTTGGACTCAAAGTGAGAATGGGCCGTGCACCCTGCGGATATGATGATGATCTAGGATATCAGTGGCGATGCATTGAGCATGTGCATATATTAGCCTTCTTTACAACAGGCTTTAAATTCAGACCAGATTAGATGCAAACTTTGCAGGTATAAAGCGTAAATACTTTAGGGTTGGGAGACAAACTGGCATGAATTTTGACTGAGATCCTAACAGGTGGTTTCTTTACTTTTCTTTCTTTTTTGGTTATACTACTGAATCCCCTTGTCTTTCAGTATCCCCCTGAGGCAGAGCTGAGAGGACCACTGCTCCAGCCAAGCACACATCCCCTCCTACAGCATGCAAGGCTTCTTCATATGCAAATGACTTCTCAGAGTCTTTGTTTGGTCCTATCTGGAGGTCCTCTAATGGCACATGTGGGACACCTGACATCTCTGTCCTGATGCATGTTGCTGTTGTATGTGTCTGTGTGTTTGTTTCAGTGGAGATAAGAAGACATGTCATTACGAGGTGTTTTAGAAAGCAACACAGACATATACTGCAATCCTCTTTTGTTTAATCACTTGTCCGTAACCCCCCACCAGTTTTTCAAAACCTTTTGATATGTGACTATGCTGCCCCCCGTAGTTAAATCTCTTTCAGTCATGTAAGCCTTTCAGTCTTTAGAAAATGTGTAGACATTAATAAAGGCAATGATGTCACCTCACATTCATGTAATTAAAATTCCAAGCATGGATTGGTCAAAATACAAGCCTATAAATGATGTCAAATTTAGGAATGGAAACATGTTTTACAGTTTTAATTTGTTAAGATTAATAAAAGAAACAAGATTTGGTTTAGTGTTGTAGTAGCAGGCTTAAATAAAAGTATCATGTATGAGGGAGTAAAAATGATGTTTCCTCACGTGAGGCAGAACCCTCTGGGGTGTCCAGCAGGACAAAAATAAATAAATAAAAAAATAAAAAAATAAAAAAATAAAAAAATAAAAAAATAAAAAAATATATATATATTAGAATATAGCATTCGTGGTCAACTAAATAAGAACCGAAATACAACTCAGAGCCAGGGGCTAATAAGAGCAGTCACTTACCTTTTATTACCAACAGCGTAGAGATGAGAACTGTGCAGGCAAAAATGTCAAAATTACGATAACGAATTAAATCCATAATCATGGCGGGAAACCATCCTGTTTGCTGTATTCAAGTCTAATAATAAGCAGATGTCATTTCTCTTGGCTTTTTCAGCTTCTGTCTGCTACAACTCAGCGGTTGTGAACTCACAGACTCACTTAGTGTGGACTTGTCTTCGTGCTGGACTGGAGTACCATCAAGAGCCTCCATCACACGCGACATAATTACTGGAACGTGGGGTGCAGTGGGACACACAAAAAAACACAAAACACACACACACTCATACACTGTGCAGAGCAGTAATGGATTACATGGGTAGAAGTTATATGAGTCTAATAAAAACAAAATAAATAAATAAATAAGCTTAAAACAAAATAATGACTCTCTCTAAACAAAGATCCTCTAGAGTAGCCTATATAACTGCATCAGAAACATGTTAATAGTTTGATGAATTTATTGTTTTCTAAAAGAAAATGCATTTAATAAAAATCTATTTAGCATAATTATTTAGGTCCATAGGCTAGCAATAAATAGGCCGGCGTTATTACTTTATGATGAAACTATAATATGATTAGTTAAAACTCTAAATTTAATTCGACTTATTCCAACTGAGTGAACTGTTTTGTTTTGCAGATTGATTTGATTAAATGAAACAATTACAACTAAATCCTTTTATTTACACATCAATTTTTTGGAGGGAATATAACAGTTAGCTGAAATGAATATTCTTGGTGTAATTACTTTCTTTTCCTTTGTTATTTTACTCATAAACTCCACAAACGGCTTCTACCTCCCACAATAAGCAAACCTAGTGGCTCTTGAGCTCTTGAGTAGCCATTCGTTTCCATGGCAACCCAACCAGGAAGTAGAAGCACAGAAGAGAACGGAGGACGAGTTTTCCCTTATCTGTTGTTATTAAACAAACCACATTGGTTCTCGCCTACATGGCCCGGGTAAAGTTCCAGAGTTTTATTGGGACAACTTGACGGCAACACACCCACCGCAGGTCCAACATGTTGGCGTCTACAAGAGCCACTTCAGCGCCAGGTTTGTCGAAGTCGAAGCGAGCATCGGATACCGCAGGTGACGTTAAATTATGCACATCCAGCTGGTTTAACATGACAGTGCTGCTCTGCCAACAGTTTTTTTTATATAGAAAACGCTGTCTATAGCAAGGGAGGCTACAGCTTTCGCATATACATTGCATTAATTTATAAAGTAATACTTTTCCTACTTTTAAAACTTTTGTATTGATGGATTCACCTTCATTATCTTCCAAGTCCCCAAGTGTGGCACTGGCTGTTTTCTCAACGGCCTGCCGTTGCTGTAAAACATTTTTTTATTCAAATACATCCCCCGCTTCAATGCGGAAAAAATAATGCAATTCGACAGTCTCTTTTTGTTGTAAATAAACTTGGTTTGTACCAGTCCACTGTGGCAAACCAGTGAGGGGCGGAGTTGGCCGTTTTACAGCAAACGGCATATATGCCATTTGCCGTTTTCCCCTCTTACCCTTTGTCTGTACGAATATTAAACACGTATCTGTGGTAAGCAAGGTTAGTAGTTCACAACAGGATTCTACTTCAATATCTTCAGTAGGCTACTGTTTCTGTGGTTTTCTACCAACATCATGCAGTACTGCTCCATACATCACGTGGTACAGCAGGGTGGTGCCAGTGTTGGATTACACAAAATTGTCACAGAATATTGTTGCAAACTCTCCAAGACTCAAGATTGAATTTATAATGCTGTGCAACTGAGGAGGTACTTTGTAAAATATGTTTTCAAGGGAAAGTTTTCAAAAAAGGCAACATGCTCATCATCTTTGAGACACTTCATATGTCCTCAATTGTTTGGTTTTTTTTCCTCACTATATTCCAATTTCCCTAAAGCTTCTTCTATCCTGCTGGAGCCAAGATGTAAGAAATATCACAAAAGATACATGTAACAAAAATACAGAAACATACACTGAAGTATTAAACTGTAAGATTTATAGCATTCCATCATTTTGGTGCAGTTATACACTGTAATGGTTTGTCTGTGATGATTGTTATTTGAAATCCAGCAGAGACCGAAAAGAAACAACCTCTTCCTGGCAAACATGGGGGTATCCCACATGAACTCCTGGTCAGCCTCACCTCCACGATGTGCAACAAGAACACTCAGGGGCACACTGCACACCATCGTCACTGTCAGGTATATTTCCCTTTCCAGTTTATTACGTGCAATTCATTGTGTCATTTCTTTCCCCTTTAGCAATACTGTATTGTTTTCAGTTTCTTTTGTACAGTTAAACATCTAAACAGGTAGACACACCACAGTCTTCTATCAAAACATGTTTAATTCAGTCACATTTTTTGAAAGAAAAAATATTATGTTGCTGCCAACAGAACTATAATACACCACATGTTGATACAATGAAGCAATGAAAGTTTAAAGAAAACAAACTGTATTCCTTTCCTATTGAATATTTGGCTATTTACTTATAATAAAGAAAAAGCTAAGATAATTAACCACAGGAAACTTTACAGAAAACTTACTGAAACTGTCATAGAAAAAGTTGTCATTTGTCTTTCTGTGTGGTGGTTGTGACTGGTGTTTTTAAACTGGTTTTGTATACAGAGCTGTGGAATCAGACGGCCGGATGCAGTCTGGCATCATTCATTTGGACGCAAGAAATACAAATACTTTTTGGAGCAGCCAACATCACTGACAGGAGCTGGAAGGTCGGTTAAAACCTTATTTTCTAAATGTCATAATCTGAAACGGATCAGCTAAAATGAGGGCATCATGAAATATATCAATACATCTGTATTCCCCAAAATATAAAGATGCACTAATAATTCCAGGAAAGTCTTTCATGAGTTGTGTTTATTTTAAGGGATATTTCCTTCCTGTGTGATGCTGTGGTCAAGCAGAAGGGGAAACAACCCCTGCCACCTGTGAGTGAGCAGAGTCTTGTTGTTGACCAACAGGTGAGTTGCCTCAGCCTGACTATTTTTACTTCCTGGACTTGTAACAATTTATGCAAAAAAATCTGCTGTACTTGTTTATTTTTTTCTATTAGAATTAGAAGTATCTATTTATTTCTTCATATGGGGTATAATACAAGTTTAAAGCAGTGCCTTCAAAAGAATGACATGAATGAAAAAAGAAAACAATGGATTAATGGTTAATCTTGTACATTGAGATCACATCATCTGTGTCCATTTTTCAGTAACATGTTATAAAAATACAGCTTGACAGCTCAAAGGATTGTACAAATTGTACAAATACCCCAGATTAAAACTCACCTGGACTCTTCTTCACTAAAAACTTTTTAATATTCAATCAGTATTTACTGACTACATCATTACTGACATCGGTATTTGTTTCCCTTTGTTTCTGTGTCCGGCAGATTGTCTCATTGTCTCTCTAATGTTCTAGCCTTGCTCTCTTGTGTTTCTTACCTCTGATGTATGATCCTCATCCTTTATGCTTCATCCTTGTTTTACCAGCTGTGCCTTCTTGTATTGTTTGGACTGATCATTATTTTTTACTTTTTATTGTCACCCGACCGTGTTTGAAAGTATTTTTTGGCACAATAAATTTGGATTTTGGACTACCTGTTTGATTTCTGCACCCTTGATGTAAAACTAAAATAGATTATATTTTTCATAATCTGTTGTACAAGGTTTACTGGCTGTGATTTATGCTTATTGATCTGACTTCAAATACTAAGGGCTGTGCTAATCAAGGCAGGCCATGTAGTCAAGTGCAGCCGAGACAGCAGAACATCAACTGGTTGTAACAAACTCAAATCACCTGATCAATCAACCATTATTCTTCTGTAGAAGAATTGGTAAATGTAACACAGAGCGCTCTATTTAAACTCTCCCAGCCTGCCTACTTCAGACACTTCCTCTGCAAGACCTACTCTCTTTTCAGCTGTGTTTTTAATCCATGCCACATCTGTTTAAAGCTGGATTCTGTGAAGACCTGACTGACTTAGATTTACTGCCATCCATCTACACATGTAGAGAAGTTGAGGACAGAATATGAGCTGCTAATTATGACCCCTCTCTCTTTCAGAATTTGAGTGTATCAGAAAATGTGATCCCAGAAGAATATTACATTGTGAAAAACAAAGGGTTACATTCCCTTGAGCTCTACGAGGAGTGAGTCTACTGCATGATATTTAGTCCACTGCACCCATGTTTATTGTAATACCTTACATTATCATCTTCCAAGTGCACGTTTTCCGTCAAGTCTCTTGTTTTTTCTCTTTCACAGTGCCTTCACAGTGCAGCTGAAGGATGAAGATCAGAAGTTACGGATCCTTCCATCACTGTGAGTCCAAAAAGATGGATTGATCAAATTAATAAACAATGCTTAGTTGAGTAACCTTCACTGGGAGATTTTTGCAGCTTGAATCAGGAATAGTTAGGCCTACTAGCAAGATGCTGGTTATATTAAATGTTGGCAAAGGAGCCTTATGTTTGTTGTAATAGATTTGTATGTGTCTTCGGTGTCCAGGAGGCCCAGTGGCAGACTGGAGGTGGTCCAGTTGATGAACATGATGGATGACATGCTGGAGAAGGCTGGAGTGGATCAGCAGACAGAGGAACTGACTGAGCTGTCCCAAGTAGGTTCTGTACGTCTGTGGCTGAGTGAGATAACAACTGAGCTCATGTACAGAGAAAAACTGGTTACAGGCACAACTTTGAAATGAAAATATAGACTGAAAAGATTCATGGATAAAGATTTCTGGAAAAAGAAAAGAAAACAAAGGGGAAAGTACTGCAGGCTAAGATTTAGATGCATGTATGTAGGGTGAAATCGTTCTCTGAGTGTGTTACTGCTGTTGTTATTGGTACAGTTTTTACCTAAACCCATTTGGAGTGTTTTCTTTTTAACTAGAGCACTCTGATGATACAGCCTGAATGACTTGTTTACAGATGGAGGGACTGCTTGAGTTAGTGAAGGCTGAACAGAATATATACAACCTTGTTTTCCATGAAGTGATCAGGCAGGTAACTGTGAACTGTGCGGAGAGAGGACAACTGCTCGCCAAACTCAGGTTAGCAACCATCCGCAAAACTAGCGCCGAAAGTTTTTTTAGGGTGGTTTTATGATCTGAAAACTAGATTATTAAAATGTAATTCTACTCACAAAATGAAAAATCATTCTGCAAAAGTGTTATATCACATTTTCCTTCTTGAAATTCAATGGAAAGCTAACTTTGACAGAATGGAAAAATTTGACAGTGTTTACACTTTCAGAGAATCTTGTTGATCTTTTTCTATGATGACTCAGGAAGCTTTCTTGCTAGCAACACATGTGCTTTGTCCAGACAGCGCTACCAGTCCCTTCTGGATAAAATCCCATGCCGCCTGAAGACCTTACACACTGAGGTTGTGGCACAACGTGCATTGGACCGCCGGCTCACTGAGGAAATCCATCGCATCAAGATGTCCTTCCAGCAGCTAAGCATGTACGTAGGTCAGGGTTAAGGGTTTACTAGATGTTGATTTTTTTTTTTAAGAGAGTATAATAAATTAATAATTTTGAATGATGGCTCTCATTACAAATCAGTTTTTTTTTAAAGATGTCTATATACTTATTTTTTGTATACTATCTCTACTAACAGATATGTGTGTGTGTGTGTGTGTGTGTGTGTGTGTATGTGTGTGTGTGTGTGTGTGTGTGTGTGTGTGTGTGTGTGTGTGT
>JBBBVU010000015.1:6687880-6708073 GCA_037177055.1 Atherinosoma microstoma | reverse complement strand
GACTCGGAGAGTTTCCCCTCAAATGTCAGATTACATTGATGTTTTTGTGAGGCTGAAACTAAAATTTTTGGGAAAAAGAAAAAAAAAAAAAAAAAGAAGATATATCATTGACTAACAGAGGCATGAAAATCAAAAACACAAGAGGCGTTAAAAAAGCAATATGTTGTTTTTTTCCCTGCTTTCTCACTTGCTCTGTCAAGAGCAGCTTATTATAGCGTATTGATTTATAAAGCTTTAAATGTGATCCTCCATGTCCAAGTCAAGGGCAGGGTGTGAAAGAGAACGAGTGAGAAGAGGAGAGGAAGGGAGAGAAAAACAATGGGGGTGGAAGAAAGAGAGAAAGACCAAGGCAAGAGGAAAAAGATGTTTTGAAGCGGATTGAGTTAGAAAGAGTGTCCACAACGTGGGGAAGCGGCAGCAAGGCATTTTCAGAGACGCTCTAGAACACAAAAGGGTAATTGTTTTAGCCCAGATGTTGCTTTCGCACAACAAGCAGGATACAATGTTCCTACTGAGCTGATGAGCCCAATCAGTGAAATGATTAAAAATTGATTTTGTCCCTGTAATTACAGTATGTAAACTACTTAGCCGGGATTGCAAAGGAAGTGATTTTCTAATTACGTATATACTCTGGTGTCTAATGATTGGTTTTTTGAAGTAATGAAGAGAGGGTCCTAACGACTCCACTGTGTTCTGTTGTTGAAGGGAGAAGGCAAGAGAAGGAGTGTGTGTGTGTACGTTTGTTTGTTTGTGTGTGTGTGTATGTGTGTGTGTGTGTGTGTGTGTGTGTGTGTGTGTGTGTGTGTTCCCAGGGAACTATCCAAAATCAAAGACCATGACGCCTTTGTTTCCCAGCAAGCAGAGAGTGCTCACCAGCAGCTGGCTGAGGCACACAGACAGACACAAGGCAACTCAGAGTAAGTCTGTCATAAGAATAAAATGAGCTTCAGTTTATTTAAATTCACCAAAACTTCTTTTAGGAGTAAATTATTAAAACATACTGTAGTTCCTGTTGAGCTAATACATTGACTTGGTACTCATGCTGTGCACAGAACTGATTATGGTACCCTCTTTTTTAAGTTATTTGTCATGAAAGAGAAAATAAATCTTTCAAAGAATTTTATATTGTGATGGAGTAGAAGTACAGCTGTTTTTCAGAATACATTAATTTTTTTTTGTTTTTCTTTAGGCTTTATTTCAAACACGTGCAAAAAAAAGACAAGACAGCAAAAAAAAAGACAAAACAAACATAAACGAAGAGCAAATGAAAGCACGTCATGATTGTAAACGATTTGACAACACGTTTGAAAGGGAGGTGGAAGAAGCATTTGCTTATTTAATCCCACCCCTTTTCCCCTAAGGACTATACATTAACTTCCCGTATGTCTATTTTATTTGTACTTTGCATATCTATGCAAATGTATGAACCAAAATGGTTAGGTAAATAAACAGTGTCTTAAAAAGTTAGTGTTCAAAAACAAACAAACCCACAAAACGAGAAAACAAATGATTTAGCAGTCTAAGAATCTTGTTTTTATTTTAATTTTATTTTTTTGTACTAACCACTGCCATATTACATACACATTTCTACAAAAGCACAAATTATGACCTCTCAAATGATCTATATGCCACCTCAGTTTGGTCCAGGGTTACCATGAGCTGTATGAGCTGCACAGGGGTCGCCTAGAAGCTCAGCTGCACCAGATGATTGAGGACAGAGACTGCTGGAGCGAGTTTACCTTTACCCTTGCCCTGCAGGTAGTTGTTTTTTGTGTCGTGTGCTGATGATGAATTATTGTTAATGCTGAATGAATGAACATTGTGGACTTGGAAAAAATAAGAAAGAAGTTAATATCATTTGTTATGGAAGTGAACTACACATGCTCTGTTACAGGCCTATACTAACATTAAGCAATGTAGTAGAGATTCATCAGCAGATTTAATTTCCCTGTATGCTCAGTCCCTCTCATAGTCAATATTTGTTTAGAGGGGAAAATGTTAAATGTTAAAATTTATGTTCAAAGATGCAGATAAAAACAGTTGATGTGAAAGAGTTCAATATGTCTTCTGTCAGGTGATAAATGTAAAGAAGCTGCATGTGGTCAGTCAGCTGCATGTCAGCGAGCAAGGCTGGTTCAAGACGGCAGAGCAATGCCTCTCCTACCTCTCCTCAAAGGTAGAAGTGCAGCTCCAGTTTGATGCCACATTTTAATGAGATTCATTGTAAACATCTCTGGTGGCTCTTGTAGACTCTGACTGTTACTGTGACACTGTAGGACACAGAGGACCTCAATACTATAATGGAGTGTACTGACTCCTTGAAAGAGCAGTTGGTTGCTTTACTGTCTGAGCTGAAGACTACTGAGCATGCTCATTGTGCACAGATCAGTGCCACGCAGCAAGACATCACCAAGTGGCTCTCCTTCTTCTTCACACATGAGTGAGTACACTCAAAAATACCACAAGAATAACACATTGATAATAGTGTTAGTGTGTTATGATTACTAACTACCATCACTAAAAAGAAAAGACATTCAGTTTGATGGAAAATTGTGTTAATCTAACGTAGCACTGTATGTATTCAGCCAATAATGTTTTGTTTTTGTTTGGTTTTTATATCATCAGGTCTCCGGAATCAAAATATGACAAAACATCAGTGGAAGAGATTCATGCTGATTTGAAGCAGTGGTCACATGTAAGAGCATTTACAAATTTATCTGCATATGTGCTTTTTTTTTATATTCATGAACTTTATTATCCATCTAAGGTCCTTTGATTCTAACTCCATAGAGAATTTCTACCACAATGTCATCATTGTCACATATTGGATTTGTCATATTCCTGATGTGCTTCTGATCAAATCAGCTCATCACTTTTATCTGTCTCGTCTGCTGCATCTCTCATAATCATCATCACACTTCTGATCTGGTCCATGTCATCTTCTGTTTGCCACACTGTCATCTGTCTGCTCTGTTGCTTCAACTCAAAACTATTTCTTTTCTGCATGGAAGATGGATTTAAGCTGATCAGAGAGGATTTGGTCTGCTCAAACAGTCTTTAAGCCAAGACAAACTGTTGTTTTATATCTCACATGTCAGTGGCCATTCTGGTACTCTTAACGTTTTAAAAATCTAATCTGGTTTAAAGCCAAACTTACCCAGTAAACAAAAAGGATTCTCCTTTTGTACCCTATATTTCTTCTGTGTCATTTCCACAGATGTTGGCCATCCAATGTGAGCACTACCAAGGTGAAAAACAGCTTTCGTGTCAGCAGAAACTTTGCAAACTCTCTGGTGTCCAAGAAAAATGGCTGAATATCAGCCTTCAGCTGTTTGAAAGACACCCTTCTCCTGATTCTGAAGCCCCTGAAGCCCAACAGGCTTTAAGAGAGCTGGACAGGGTCCTGTCTGAAGTTCTCGTACTGCTGGACACACAAGCCAGTGGGGCATGTGGTGAGAGCTGACAGTCATTAGTAGCATAACCCCTTAAGCCTCATTTATGCTCCCTTTACACTCGTAAATAGGTACGTTTGTGTCATACGTTGTTAAGTCACTGCCCACATACTCCTATGCCTCATTTACAGTGGAATGGTTGTCAGGCAGAAAATCCACTAGAGGGAAGTGCAGAGTTTAGAGTTCACCTCCAAGTTCTGACATCAGTTTTAGACAGTGGTGGGAACAGTGAAGGAGGTCATGATAATGCACAAAAAAAGAGACGTAAAAAGGCAGCACAGCAGAGGTCTATGCGGCTATTAAATTGTGTACATTGTGGCTTCTTGCTTCTTCCTTGTTCCTTTCGCTGCCCCAACAATTTCCGGTGGTACTGCTGGGTTCGCCCCATCTTACAGTCAAGGTAACTTTATTGATACTTGAAGGTAGCTTTGTTCTGCAGTATGTCTGGGTATGCATCCCTGAGCTCTCTGAAAATGGACCAAAATACAAATGGAGGCATAGGACAAACAGCCTTAACAAGACTTTGTTAAGGTTGTTTATCAAATATTAGTCTTGTTTTTTTTGTGTAAGATCTAGATGGACTAAAAAGCTGAAAATAAATCTAGTTATGTTTTTTCAGGGATTCACAACAAGATCATGTCACTTGTCTGGCTAATGGAGGCCTGGGTTACCAAAACTGCTTCAGTGATAGCAAGGCAAAAAGTGATGTCTACTTCGGACTGGCAGGAGCTGGAGGCGGCGCTGAGCAACTGGCATATATTAGCTCAGGAAGCAATACAACACTTCAGCAGCTCACAGACAGAGAACAAAATGGACAAAAATAAACCTGACATATAGTAGGTCTTCCATTCAGTGGAATTACCACTTTAAAACGTATAAAGTAGTTTCTGCTAAAGCTGTACAATGGAATTAATGAAAAGTCAGCCACCTCGTTTTCAATATTTTGAGTTTGCTTATTATAAAAGCAAACTTTTGAACAACAGGCATTTTCTATTTGTTTATGAAATAAAATCTTATTGTTTTGTTAGTATTTCATAAAGAGAAAACTGTACCTGTTATTAAAATGAAAATAACTAATATTTCCTAATTAGCTCTTTTTTTCATATAAATCTCATAATTTTGGCAAAACATTTATTTATTTTGGGCTACTTATTAGTTTCAATGTTAATCTTATTGAATAATAATGCTCAGGATGCATTCATCATTTTTGCAGATTAGAGTTTTTAAAAATGTTTTTATATTGTAATTCAATCACATTTCTGTAGTTATACATAATTAAATAACATTGTTTCATTGTATGTGTTTTTTGAAACAGCACAGAAACAGAAAAGGTATTGGATGACTTTCAGGAGTTTGCAACCAACCTATCTGACTTTATTCAGGGTGAAAACCAGAAACTCAGAGAAGAAGTAAGTAACTATAGCTTTGCCTTTACTTTAACAGACTTATCAGCACATATTGCTTAATTATTGCAACATGTTTGTTCAGTGCTGGTCAGTAAAAAGTTTAGTTATCATACCAACTGTCACTAAGAAGCAGTTGTCATTTCAAGGTTTCAGGAAAAGACACGTCAGTTGTCATTGCAGACAAACAAAAGACTGACAGCTTCCATATTTTCTTTTAATTTGCTGCCTTTTGTACTTTTAAAGAATTCCTTTTGTGAAGTTTTCTAATGTTCACTGTTTTTTTCCCCTACCAGGCCAGTTCTTTTCACATGGCTCAAAGACGCTGGATGTTGGATTTGTTGCTTGTCATGGTACCGGACTATAGTGAGGAGCAGAACCAAAGACATAAACACCACTACACTGCAAAGATCTCACCACAGACTCTAAATAAGGATGCCAGTGTGCTGGCTGAGAGACTAGACTGTTATTCTAGCTACATTTCCAGGTGCCAGTAATTGCCATGTGCTGTTTTTTTTTTAAAGTAGATAACTAACAGTTCATAAAACAACCAAACAGCGCATTGTTGTTATCTGCTAATAACAATGAGCAGAAGAAATATTCAGGATTTACTCATGAGGAAATATGTATTTTTGATTTTAGAACATGCACCCTAATTCTGGAGGAGGAGATTGTCCTGGACCCACATAATACTAGGAGTGAAGAGAAGTTAAATGATTGCAGGAGGCTGCAGGTAAATGGTCTGACAAGGCGTTTTCATGCACACACTACAGACCATACATTCTCTAGAGATGATTCAAATGGTTTGTATTCAAAAATGCAAATTTGCTCTGAACTTTGTGCGAAGATTTTTCACCCAGATCCCTCATAAAAATGGAAGATTACCGAGTGAGATGATGTGTAAATCTAACAGCTAAACTTTCAGAACATCTCCTGCAAGAGCTAGTGTGAGCTAATGAAAGTTCTTGAAGATTTGCTGCCTCCCATTCCTTAATCCCAACCTGAATGCTACTTTTTGGCCATTCTTTAACATTTTGTATAAGGGTCAAATACATATTGGAGGCATATTAACACAAAATCAGTCATCAAGAAGCCATATTGTGTTTTTGTATCATGTCCTGCCTTCTGTGCACTAGACAGATGCTCACCCCCCTCTCATCTCCAACCGCACATCTAAAGTACAAAATCTCATGTGTCAATGGCTATTGCAGAAAAAGTCTGGACCAAATTTCCCCCTGTAAAACATCTGGTATACGTGTATGAAAATATCTCTAGCTTCTGAAATGAGTCACTATGAACCTCATTTTTAACTTTAAGTTTGTCCTCAGAGGCAGTGTGTTGATTGGGTGGAGACCTGTAAAACACTGCTTGCAGGAGTTCATGGTGATCCTGTGGAGTTACCTATGACCTACGGATCTGACCCAGCAGACAGCATGAGGGCTCAGGTGAGGATTCTTCTCAAATACACTCCAAGCTAATTTATTATTCTAGTTAATTCTAGAGTTTAAATTAAGTTTAATTAAATTATTTATTTTTTATCATACTGATTTGACACCACTAAAAAAGATGAGACCGAGTCACTGTTCTTGTATTAATTATTTATTGGTTTCACAGATATTAATTAATTGATGCATGCAGAGGTTATTTAAATCTTACAATTACGATTGAATTATAAAGTAATTTGGTTATGATCTAAAGTCAGATTTTTCTGTTTCTAAAAGTTGGTTGTGTGTGTGTTTTTAGGTGAGTAGAGATGGTTCAGTGGAGCCTAGAACAGACAAAGAGATCAAATATGAGACTGAGGCAAACCCAAGAGAGGTAAGTGACAATAACAACTAAAAAGTTCTTGTGAACATGATGAAGTATCTTTAAGCATTATGAAATGTCCTTTTGAGATTTGCCAAACAGACTGAAATGAATGTTCCAATGATCTGCATCTCTTTGAATATAAAAAACAACAAAAATGGATTAGATGCAAACATTTTTTAAAGTTTTGATTTTAATGTCCATTTACTGTTAAAGAATATGCATTATTATCTTCTGTTAAATTCATTTGCCAATCCGAGAATTTCATGTTTACCAAGTTAATCAATTATCTGAAATTATTTGCTGTTATTTATGGTGAATGTTTCTCTTATTTGTCATCAGAAGAAAACTGAAGAACTTCAAACACAAGTGGTTTGTCAAATATCAATTTCGTTCCTGCATGTATTTACCATGCACAGTTTTCTGACTGCACTAAGCAAAAAATATCTCCACAAATTCAGGATTTGCCTGAAAGAGTCAAGTAAATATTTTGCAGGTGATTGGAAAGATCTATTGTGAAAAATAATAAAGTATTTTTACTTAAGTACTCCACTTCTTTAAAGATGTAGCTACTTGTACTTTGATATGATTTTATGCTACTTTTTCCAAATTACTTTTTACACCATTATATGTTACACAGCTTTAATTATTAGGTACTTTTCTCACTAATATGCTCAGTTACACACAAATGCATGAACCTTGACAATCTAATAATGCGAAATATGATAATACATCAGAGTGAATAAACCAATATAGTGACTAAATTATGTTATACTGATAATACTCTTGTAAAAGAATGTTTTTATATTTCTATGTTGGAACTCTTTCTAATGTTAAGAATCTAAATCATGTTTTATCAGTTTATAAAAAAGTGAATAATCTGTGAAATATGGAGAAATTTACCAGTGAAATTTGATAAAATGATCCTTTTTCTGCTTTAATCTTTGGCTGTTTTAGCCAGACTGAGTAAAAATTACAAGTGTTGTTTTTGCCCTGCAGGGGGAGCTAGCAGTTTGTAAGAGCCCTGTTGTGAAACTGATAAGCTATGATGGAAATATTGCAGAAAAAAGTCTTGGAGAGAGCCATGTCCACTTACCTGAGGTCACAAAAATTAATGTCATAAACATAATTTGAAGTTGCTAGGCAATGCGTTTGTCTGATCATCTGTCTGCTTGCGTGTCCATCAGACTGATGAGCTGGTTTTGTCTCCAGTGACAGAAGAAGCCAAGAAAGCTTTTGGTGATCTAACCACACTAGTAAAGCTGCAAAAAGAACTGAAGTAAGTTTGCTTTCTTATTGTTGTACAGCACAATTACTTTTATGTAATATTTTCAATGTTGTTATGTAAAATAAATAATTTAAATAACTTTGCAAAACTATATTTCGTTTTTTTTGTCACTTCTCGGATGTGCCTTCGAAAACAATAAAAATATCAATATGGATGTTGTCTTTGTATTGTTTTTAAAAATATACCAATGAAACAAATGTTTACACTTCTTAAAATTTCCACACATAGTAGTCTCAGTTAACCATTGTCCATACAAAAGGACAACCATTTCATACTTTAGTCTGTTGTCACTCAGAGATTCTGAAGTGCGGGTGCTCAATGCTGAGCAACGATCCCTAAAAGCTGAGGAGGCCCTGCAGGCAGCACTGGAGAAGATCGAAGACCTGGAGAGAGAACTGCAGGGTCAACCAAGCCTGGAGCCCAAAAGTAATGAAGGTAAAAGCTAAACAACACATTTTAGCATCAGAAGTAATGCAGAAAGGTCATGAAACAATAATAAAGCATAGAGCTGGTGCTTGTCTTTGTGCATTTCAGAGGAAAAGAAAACACCAAGTTCTACCCCACCAACAGAAGCAATACCAGCTCCTCTAAAGAAAACCACAACTGAAGCTAAACCATCAAGCAGCACCAAAAAGACCAAGAAACGATGAACTTGCTGGCTTTGGCTTTTGGCTTTGTTTAACTTTTGAATGCTTTTTAACTTCATGCAATTCAGATTTGCTTTTGATTAAAGTTTATGCAGATATTTCACTGGGCTTCACTTTTCTTCATTTAATATGTTTAACTGAATCAGTGAACATGAAAACTGAGGTATCAGGCTGGATTATATGATTTTGTAGTTAAATATTTAAACTATCACGTGATATCAAAAGAATGTTGTTTGTATCAAGCCCGAATATGTTTATTTAGAGTATTTTTATGCCTTCCTTTTCAAGATGCATGAATTTCCTTTTAAAGCAACATCAATAATTTACAGGCCCAGATTTTAATAGGTCAAGCTCTGTCGTGTAAACCATTTTGTCAGGAGACTTGTTCACCACTTTGTTGCATCACATTTCCGAACTTTTTAAAATTGGTTGATGCAACAAGATGATGATCCCAAGTACAGCCGTACATCTGTAACAGAATGGCTGAAAAACAAAAGAATTAAGGTCCTGCAAATTTCACAAAGTCCAGACCTCAACCTGACTGTGCAGAGCTAGGTGTATTTAGTTATGCACCTCAAGCTCTGCATAAACAAATAGAAAACTGAAGAAACATTGGGCCTTATTCACCAATATCTTCTTCTAAATCTTCTTACATTTTTCTTTAAGTTTAACTTAAAAATTCCTTTTTACCATTTACAAATGTGGTCACAGACCACAAAATTGTTCATACCTTGATTAGTCAATATAAATCTCTCAGCAAGTTAGAAGGACATACCAAGACCAGCAATAGAATCAAATGACTATGACTTGCTCTTGGAAGAATTCAAAAGTTTTATTTTCCCTTAAGGAAATTATAATGTTAGGTCACGACCTGTAAGATCTTATGTACTTTAAAACAACAAAATACTTTATAATTTACCAACATTTTAAAAATCTGACAAAAAAAGTTACTGCAATTTTATTATTGTGTTTCAAATATATAAATAAGAGAAGACAACACAAACGCTGATTTTGTTCAAACGTGTCATCTGTGAAACGTTCGTAAGAGCACTCCTCAGTGATTTGTTTTTACCTGAGGACAAGTATTGGACACAGATTTTCACGAATGTCACAATTTTATTTTACTTAGTTTTAACACCTAGTAAAGACCAGTTCACTTTCTTTATATCCCATAAAACCAAAAGAACTGAGAGAGGATGAACTTTCTTTTTTACGTGACTGTGTATGTGTTTTGTGCATGCTATTAATGTTTACATGTGGATGCAGCAACAAACCGTGCTTAGTAACGAGGATTTTCATGTTAGTCTGAGCCATGTAGCGATTTCCATTGCAAAACTATGCATACATCATTTCTTACCTATTTTATCGTTTTTTTAATGGTATTGTTTACCTTGAATATTGAAACCCTTCACGTTTGAATATTATCCTAATAAATATTACTATGAAGTTGTTCAGCTGTTTGCATACTTTCACAGAATGGTGAAATATTGCTCCCAGACTGTCTGAGATCCTCTTTTTTTAACATTTTTCTACTGTGTGTTACAGATATCAAATCCAAAATTTGCCTATATTAGAAAAAAAGTCACGATATATGTTACCTTTGCACTTTTTTCAGTTACATACAGGGTTTGAATAATTTGAGAATCATTGCAATGATCAACATTTCCTCCATTAACTGTCACATCATTGATGAGTCTGTCCCTTGCTCCCCCGCCGTCACCCCTCCTTCCTCTTCCACAGCTGGGGGAGGAGGTGGTGGGAGGGATGAAAGGTCAGAGTTCATGTTGAGGAGATCTGGAGGCAAAGGAAGTACCAGTGCAGGGTGAAGAAGACGGAGGGAGGACCTAAACCCATCCCAGGCAGTTAGTTCACTTTCTGCTGCTTTTACCTGCAGGAGACAAAAACAGCTGAAATGGATTTTCTGCACAAACTCTGCTGACGATGCACAAATGTGTTGGTTAAAATGTGTGGATGATCAAATATAAGATGCGTAAGTAAATATTAAAACAGAAGCATTGCTCATAAATGATATAGACTATTGTGTATATGATTTATTTACATGTTACAAGCTTCTGTTAATATGTATGGGGTCCTTGACTGTTTGTCTGATATTCAATGTGGTGTTTTGTTCTGTTTTTATGTATTGTATTGTCATATTTGGATGCATCCAGGCTCCCTCAATAAACTTTTAAATAGCTTCCATGGGAAACCTATTTCACACAATTATATAACTCACATTAAGTTTAACATGACAATAACTTTGTATGTTAATACGTTGAGTGAGTGTATGTGTGTGTGAAATAAATAAAACAGACTCAAAGCTTCACTCTGTGAGTCCCAGGAAAAATACCTGGTTTGGTTACTTACTCTGACCTGCTGCTGTCTCTTGACCTCTGCTTCTGCGGCCAGGCTCTGCTGTAACTCAGCAGGAAAACTGAGCTCATCTCTGACAGAAAATCAAACACAAGCACCACCCAGCCCGGTCAGCAGAACGATCACTGTGCAACACAAATCTCTAATGTTCTCTTTGTTGTTTACCAGGAAAAATCACTATATGCAGAGAAAAAACCCTTTTTCAGGAACTGATACATTCTGCAGAAGAACTGCCTCCTCATTACACAGGACAAATTCACTCAAATTAACAGGAGCTTTTTATGCTTTAAGAAATATCTTGATTACATTTAGTCAGTTAAACAATTTGTTTGCAACATTCCCAGGCTTACACAGGATGCAGGGAAATTTAGTGTACACTTTCAATCTCCACTCTTACATGTCTGCTCTCTCCACCCTGATACCCCACCGGCAAGCAACGGAGTCAACGACCGCTTGTATCTGCTCCCCGATCCTCCGCCTGTGCAGCAGGATGTGGCTGAAAGTGTGTTGGGCAACAACGTCTCTGACCGCTGCCTGGACCAGACTCTGCAGCACCGTGGTCAGACTGGACAGAGCTCCGCTGCACAGAGCAACATTTTCTATCTGGTAATAACACACTGCACTCAGCTCCGGCCTCACCAAGTCCTTTGTCACCACCTGCAGAGAAGCATAAGAAAATGTAAGTCAAGTTTTCCTTTTCATTGATATACTATTACATTTATTTCTGTCTAGTGTGTTTTGTTTTTCTGTACCATGTGAGGAGGAACCTTCAACATTCTAAGTCGAATATCAATTTTGTAACACACATCAAGAAGCGGGAGGTAGAAAAGGAGACCTGGAAGGAGATAGGAGAGGCAGAGGGTTGTTCAATGTCGATCTCATGAATTTTTTCTGGCATATTCACTTTATTGATTTCCATGGGTTGTGACCCATGTCTTTATGAAGTCTGGCCTAAAAAAATAATGATAATAATAATGAAGAAATCTTGGGTTTCTTTGTAACTTTAGTCATCCTCCCTTTAGTCTATTTTCTAAAATAACCAAAACATTTGTCTTCTTCCAACTGATTGCTGGTAATATTCATAAAAATACTGGACTGGATATCATAATTATTGTACCTATTTCTCCCAAACACACTTTTTATTCAAAATAATTATTCTTATGTTAACTTTGTAATATCAAGAAACTAAAAGGAAATCACACACTGACAAAAACCTTTAGAAAAGAACTACAGCCATTTATGCTCCTGTGAAACCGAAAGCTAACAACATTAAGATAAAGAGTCCTTAACCTCCTCTGGCCATATAATGAGAATAAGAATGAACTTCCATGATGCCGACAGATAAATGAGAAAAAAACTGTAATTTGTGTTGACCTGGTCCTCTGGGTTTCCCTCGTAGGAGGTGACCGAGTCTGAAGATTACAGCTCTCTCATGCTCCCTCACAACCTGTTAATCAAAATGACATTTTTTCATTAAACAACCCAAATGAATGAGGGACATTAATGTCTTGATAATCTGATGTACAATACATTTAGGTAATCTTAATCCAAATTTTGTGGCATTATATCTCACATATAAATTTGACTTATTTTTACTTAACTGGCTATCAAAGCTAATGCGTTACCTTACTAATTTAAAAAAAAAGGGCTATAAGTGACAATAGCATCTGAAGAATAGTTCATTTACATGCTAAAAAAGTCCCATATTGATTGATCCAAATATTCCACTTCTTGTTGAGATTTGTATGTCTATAACTGTCATTTTTAGAAGAAATGGGTAAATTATCAGTTCTAATAATTATAAAGTTATAATGCGCTGGATTTCTATTTGGTTTGAGGTGTAGTTCGTACTTGTACGCAGAACCAGATGGAAAAAGGTAGGAAGAGGAGAACCAAAGCCAAGACAAAGACCATGAGCAGCCACTCAAACACTCCCAGGTTCTTGCGCTTCAGACCTGCAGACCACAGTGTTCAGTGTGAAGAACTCCAGACAACATATTCTTTCAACAACCTTTTTACATTAAACACAATGCAGAAAAAAAGCTCCAAAATGGCCTGAATTGATACTAAAGACACACAACTTTAAATTCCAGGTTTACTTTTGCCAACAGCTGCACACATATGTTAACATAAATTACTAACAAAAGTATATAGAAAAAAAGCTGTCTGCATCACGACCACTGAGCTTGTCCACAGGCTTGGACTCACCATCTTCATGCTCTGCTGCTTCCAAGAGTCCCAAGTTCTCCTCTTTGTTCTCATCATCTCTAACACTGTCTATGTCCACCACAGTAGGTTTCAACTTGACCTCTGTCTCATGCGCCATCTTCATCTGGTTTGTCTGTGGCTTGTCCTTCTGTGGTTTGTCCTTCCTCACTGACGGTGTTTCGGGGAGCCGACCTGCTTTGGGTGCCCTTCGATGTTGACTTCTTGGAGGTTCTGAATCTCCCGTCTCCCTCTCCTTCCAGTGCATCTTTCTTGGTCGGTGATTCGGCAGGACATTAGAGGACATCTCCATGCTGGCTGGTGGCTCTGCAGTGAAAAGCATATGAGTGATAGATGTTGGAAAGCTTTCTAATAAGACAAATTTGGGACTTCTACCACTGGAAGTTGCCTCCTCTGTGGGCGGAATGACTCGTGTCAGTGGTGTTGCAGCCTACTGTGTAAATGAGATGGAATAAAGATATTCTAACTTCTTATGCTGACAGTTTGAGTGTGGGCGTAAGACAACAGTGGGAGTGCCACTTATGTCAGAGAGCTTTTATTGCCATCAAAGTCATATCCTGAAAAACATTAAAATGCTTTATTTAGTTAGTTTGTTAGATCCTTTGCCAAAATCTATCATCACAATAAAAACTACACAAGCAGCAAACATTAAATGGGTCATGTACATGTTACATATTGAAAATGAGGGCTCCCAAACTGTAAATGCATCAGTTAATGCCTTTAAGTTAAAGACTTATTTTTCTGCTGTTAAATCATACGTAGGATGTTATATTTAACCTTAAATAAGATCACATCATAATAAAACCTTATGATTCTAAGTGTTTGTGTCCATTTTTTTGGTTTGTGCTTTTAATCAGAGATGTTTGGAAGTGACAATTGAAGGTTAAATGATGAGACTGATTGTTTGAGGCAAAGGGAGTCAGAGTGTCCCGACAGGGAATGTGCAGACTCAGGTTTTGAGGAGATGATCTCTGTTTAGACAGAAAAAGACATTCAGTATCCTCCCTAATGTGTCCTAATTAAACTGAATATTTACTCTAGAGCAGGGAACCTCAATCTTGGTCCCCGAGGGCTGGTGTCCTGCAGGTTTTAGAAGTTTCCCTGCTGCAACACACCTGATTCAGACTTGTTCAGAGCTTGATGTCAAGCTTTGCTATAATTACCCATTGATTTGAATCAGCTGTGTGGCAGTAGGGAAAAATCTAAAACCTGTCCTCGGGGACCAGAATTGAGAAGAATAAGAAAGAGAAAATAATTGTCAGTATGTATCTTATGAAAAACACACCTAAATTAGTCATCTGCTGTCAACTCCTCACTTGTTACACTAGGAGCAATGGGCAGCCATTTTTCCAGCACCTGGGGAGCATTTGGGGAATAAGAGCCTTGCTCAGGGCGCCACAGTGGTTCACCTCCTCACAACTGTTCACCTGATCTTTCATTTAATGACTATTTATTGAGCTAAAATAATAGACTGAAGCAGGCAGGTTTTTAAAAAAAAAAATTCTCAAGGCAGTGATAGTTGGACACTTTATTCTTATTTATTGTTATGTCTGGAATAAGATTTGATATTTAGGTTTATTTATACTGTGATTTTAAAGTTGATAATGTATAGTTCAAGATTTAAAAAAAGAAAAAGAATCAGGATTCAATGCAAGCTACATGTAGAAATGGATGGGGAAAGTCTTGGTTTCGGATAGATTCCTGCAGAGGTCCACTGTGCCTGTTGGACCTCTGCAGTAATCTAGCCATCAGGAAAACGAGCGGGGCCTCTAATTGAATAAACGATCTATGTTTAGTGTACCACGATTGACGGTAAAGTGGATAAACGAAGTCAAAGTGCTAGTTTATTCAAACTTAGCAATAGAGAGAACATTTGAACAATTTTGTTTTTAAACTTACGTTATATTATCAGCTGCTTTGAAGAAGGTAAAAGATTCGTTGCCCCCCACCACGCGCATTGCCGCAGCAAACTTGACGATCTGTTAGCAACAACAGGTGAGAAAAGTTTGAGCTAGTAAAGAAGGGTCAGGATACCTTCGGACGACACGGACGAACATAAGAACAGTAAGAAACTTAATTTTATGTCCACAAGACTTTTTATGCAATGTTATTACAAGGCAAAACTTATTTTTTTAAAGAAACGTTTATTACTCCAAAACGGCCGGAGCGGTAGCTACAGGATTTCTTTTCTTTATTTTTTTTTTTTTTAATTCTGCAAACCTGAGGCTAACATTCACTAATTTATTAGCCATTACAGTGCAGTAATTTAACTAAACTACAGGGAAACTACTGTCAGGAGGTATTGCATGATGGATAGCTACCACGGATATGGACGAAAAAAGCTGTCAGTAAGCGATAAATTCATTTTCATGTTGTAAAATAATTTAAAAGGCAAATGTAATAAAGAATTTTTAGATTACAGTAGGACATTACAGTTTATTCAAGTTTTATGAAACTTCGTGCAAACAATTAATTCGTTAACATTTCTGTGAAGCTGATTAAAGATGTGAAGCACAATGTTGGCCTTAATGGCAATGGTACTTTTATTCATATATCGCATGTTATTACAAGTTAACTTAATCTGCTTAATGCAGAAAGACAACATGCGAAAAAGCTATTGAAATAAGATATTTTGATAGTTATATTTCTAAAGGCATTAACACAGATTAACTTATTTAGTATGCTTTACAGCAAAAAATGCACACCAAATAATCTGTACAGAGAATATATTTGCAGGAAAGATGGGTGCAAAGACAAATGTAAGAATCAAACCTCTTGATTAAAAAAAAAATACATTTTTTAAGTATATCACAGCCACTGTGTAGTGTTCCTGGGTGGATGCTTGCTGAATACACACAATATTGTGTTACACTTGTCCTGTTGCTGTGTTCTCCAGGCACAAGCGGGCACGATGAGCCAAGAAGACTTTTTGGCAAACCTGAAGAAGGATGTCCGCTCTTTGCTTGTTTCATCCAAGATTGGTTTGGACCCTGATCAGCTCAGAAAAGACTACTTCAACATGTTGGGGCAACCAATGCCCCTGAAACTTCTGGGCTTCAGGAACATTATGGATATGGTTAAGGAGATGCCTGATGTCGTTTCTATTGAATACAAAGCAGATGGACACCCATATTTAAAAGGTATGATGTGTTTTTCTTCTATTTTCCATAGCTATTTGGAATAAAAAACTATTTTAGCTTACCAGATTAAAAATGAAAGTCTAGGATTGACCCATAACAATTAACATATCACTGGATTGAAACAGTTTGAGATGATTTGATAAGATTATTTAAATTTACAAATGAAGACTACAAAGCAAACACTTTAATTCTCTATTCACCATATCAGTTTATAGGTCAGCTGAGCATGTTCTGAATTTTTACATGATTGTGATAGGCTCGGTCTAAGGCAGGCTTTAGAATTAAATTTTTGCTGGCTAATTACAGCTTTTCTAGTATCTCATATCCTGATTTGTCTTCCACATTAAAGTTGTGAGTGATGATTCCACTCGACACATTGAGGAGCTTGTTGCCAAGCAGCGAATGTCTAAGTCTGACAAAGTAAAGAAGGAAGGATTTAGGCGTTACTCTCCACGTTTCAATAGTGTGGTCCTCCCTAGAAGAGGCCGTGCTCCTCCAGCCCTACCTGCCCATCTGAGGGCACAGCTCCGCATCCTTCTCTCCCAGGTATGAAGTTACAGTACAGTACATTTCTTTATGATAATCTGGACTGGAGCTTTTTGAGTTAGTTAGTAAAGCTACCCTTACTCTAGAGTTTGTTTTAAAGTTGCTATTGCTGTTTTGTAAGCTTGTTGAAGTTTAAACTTACTATGGTGTTTAATCGCTTTTTTTGTATCGTTTTTGGGGATGACCAATTAAATGAGAGTAGTAGAGGGCTGTGTAATGTTGTGGTTGCTTTCCTAGGGTGGAATTAGGTTGTCAGACATAGAGGCCTGTTACCTGCGCTGCTTTAGCCACCCGCTGCGTGTCCACAACTATGGCTTCTACTCCATTGGAGAGATGCTGGAGGCAGCGGGGGATATGGTCCTCATCCAGCAAGGCAGGTTTGGCTCAGTTATTACCCTGAGAGAGCATATGCTGCCCAGATCTCTCCAGAGTACGTCAAGCTCACCATGCAGGACTGGACCGATAAAGCCAGGATTCCGTTGGCCTGACAAGCCAGCTTCCACGGTTCCAGACATGAATGTCTGGGTACCAAAAGAACATCCAGGTGTGTTAATCGATTATTGGTTTGCTGGGGTCACTGAATTTCTCAGCTCCTAGATATTTTATCTTTTTGTCACTGTTCTGACTCAGTAAATGATATTTGTGCTCTCCAGCTGAAGCTGCAGTGAATCAAAGTCCGCTGAACCTGCAGTCTGAGAAGACGTTAAGCACTGTCTACAAGGAATCAGCTGTCGGTAGTAATCCAGTGATGGATGAGAAAAGCAGTGACACCACACCAGAGACTTGCAAAGAGGTTCAGCTTTTTCAGAAACGTGTAATCCAGGTGTGTATGTATTTGGAAACATCCTTTTTTTTTCTTTAAATATTTGTACGTTGGGTTGTTTGAAGTATGTTAAAGGTACAACCTTAAGAGGTGTTTTGGCAGGCATTCAGAATGTCGTCCTCTAAATGTAAGGCTTAAAAACTGTCAGATTCTTCATAAATAAGTAGGCTAAAGTGGTTTTTGGTGGATTATGTTAACAGTTGTACAAAGCACCCTTATGCTGAAAATCAGCTTCTCTTGGGGCCAAATTCAAATTTTTAGAATAGCACCTAAAAAATAACTTTGTTTGTGGACACCCGATAATAACAAATTCTTAATGTTTGGCTTGAAAATATCTGAAACTGGTTCACTGCTGTACCAATCCACCTACAAGCTTGTTTCACCAAGATAACTTTGGATTTAAATGTGGCATGAGTCATAACTTTGTTGTTTATGCATTAATGCGTAAACAACAATAGGTTAAGTTCTTTGCATTGACACATTAATTTTGACAGCCCTAATAAAAATCCCAGATTTATTGATAATTGTAGGCTTTTATTTTTTTTTAAACGATGCTCTGGTAACCCACTTAAATTATCTTTGGACCCCAATTTGGGAATGGCTGTTTTAGACCAACCATATGGTAAAATGTCACTAAAATCCATGAATGAAAAAGATTTTGTGCACAGGATACTATTTTTAGTCTAGTTACATTTTCTATTCTGCTTCTGTGTCAGCTGGAGGAGGAGCTTCGTCAGCAAATCCTGGAAAATGGACTTGCTGGCACCGTTAGTCAGGAGCTGAAGGACAAGTTACGCAAGGTCAGACTTCACACTACTTTATAGTTACATGTCCCAGGGCCCCGTTTTAATCCTGCAAGTGCAATGACAAACAGCACACAGACTGTTTGGCTCTCTCCCAAATGCACCCGCCATTATGTTCCATGTGTGTATAAATAGCAGCACATAGTGAAAAACAGCTGGATGAAATTAAACATAAATCAGGTGTGGCCATTTATTACAGTTACTCTCAGCCTAACACATCATTAGTCTCTCTGCTTGGAGATCACTGTCAGTCATGAGGCATGTGACAGCAACAGTTCATCAAATGGAACAACATTTTTTAATTTGTTGCTTCGGTGGAACATGAACACACGACAGCATAAATACACTGTCAGAGCCATGTTGGGTCCCTTTTCTCTTCTCCCCACAAAGATGACATCAATACATAATGAAGATGTTAGCTGCAGTTAACATGACCATATTTTTCTATGTTTAATCTGTTCACTTTGGTTTGCTATTTTTGTACATAATTTAACCACGACACGATTACAATTATTATTTCAAGAAACAGTCATTGAACTCATGTCTACAACCTTCTGCAGGTTGTAGGTCAGACCACTGGAGGATTATCTGTTCATGATCTACCTGCTGAGTACAAGGTAAAAAAAAAAAAAAAAAAAAGATAAGGAAACTGTCTTTAACTCATCATTACTATAACTTAAACCAGGATTTTCGCAATTAATAGTAAATTATTTACGTCTTGGTTCTACCTTAGCCTATATTCTGTGTTTAGATTTAAAGTGGATAAGACTTAGAAATTAACGCTTCAATGATTTATTCATTTAGTTTAGCTCTTTTGTTCCAGTCTGTCTTTAGGAAATGAACATTTGTCAACAATGTTGTCCATTCAGTAGATGTGAGCCCATTAAATAAAGAACAAACATAAAAACTATTCAAACTTGTATGTTTGCTTACTGCACATCCACATACTACATGTTCAAAAGCTGGAAAGAGGAAAACGGGAAAGACATATCTTCTAGTTATGTGTTTTAAAAAAAAAGTACATCTTAGTTCAAAGTCTTTAAAGTCAATTGGAAAAGATTTCACCGGTAATCAGCATCCTTTTTATGCTACATAAGAATACCTTTTGCTTTGGTATTCCTCATAAGGATGCATTTTAGTGAGAGAAATGGAACAGTTAGCATTTTCTCTGAGTGAATTGATTAGGTATGAGGTATTTGGGATCCGGAAGAGGTTAGGTTTCCAGTATAAATTGTCACAGTGAAACACCTCAGTAATGAAAACCCTGAGTTCAACCAGAAATAATTTCATTAACTCACTTATATTTGCTGTTTAAAATCATTTCCAGGTAATAAAACAAACAAAGAACGAGCTGGCCGCCTTGACTTTTTTTTTTTTTTGTTCCTCTCTCTTTCCTCAGAGACTCTTTGGGGAAGACTTGCCACTGTTACAGACTGGCTTTGTCAGCGTAACTGAACTTGTTGGTGCCCTGAGTGACATTTTCCACTTGATACCAGCAGTTGACGACAATGGACACCATTGGAAAATAATGGACATACACGACACTGACAACAGAGGTGTGGAGGCGCGTAATTGTAGTTTGTAGACCTAATTATTCAAGTTTCTTTTGTAGGCAAGGCAAGGCAAGGCAAGGCAAATTTATTTGTATAGCACATTTTCAGGTTCAAGACAATTCAAAGTGCTTTA
>JBBBVU010000015.1:6663817-6675619 GCA_037177055.1 Atherinosoma microstoma | reverse complement strand
TTCCACCGTGAGCAACTCCAGAGTGGAAGAAGGTCCAGCCCCTCTCGAGGACGCGGGTTCCAGAGCCCAAGCCGTGCATCGAGGTGAGTCCGACTATATCTAGCCGGAACCGCTCAACCTCGTGCACCAACTCAGGCTCCTTCCCCGCCAGATAGGTGACGTTCCACGTCCCTAGAGCCAGCTTCTGCAGCCGCGGATCGGACCGCCAGGGTCCCCGCCTGTGGCTGCTGCCCAGCTCACTACGCACCCGACACCCACAGCCCCTCCTGCGGGTGGTGGGTCCACAGGAAGGGGGGCCCATGTTTCCTCTTCGGGCTGGGCCTGACCGGGCCCCATGGGTGAAGGCCCGGCCACCAGGCGCTCGCCCCAGTACCCCACCCCCAGGCCTGGCTCCAGGAGGAGGCCCCCGTGACCCGCATCCGGGCAAGGGAAACTTCGTTCCAATGTTCTTTCTCATCATAAGGGTCTTTGAGCTGCGGTTTGTCTGGTTCCTCCCCTAGACACCTATTTGCCATGGGTGGCATAAAGCCCCCTACAACATAGCCGCTAGGATCAACAGAACAGTCAAACCCCTCCACCACAATAAGGTGGCGGCCCCTCCCTGGGCCGCCACCTTATTGTGGTGGAGGGGACATTGCATCTGTTATTCTGGTTCAGTCCTCACCAGTTGGTGGTGGTACTGCACCAAATCGTTGCACCACCAAAAAAACAAGAAGAAGTTGTTGCATCTATGTAATGACTGATTGTGATCAGAGGAGGATGGAGGAATGATGCTTTGAAAGTGATTTTCCAAATAGATTAAACTTTTATACAAAGTATCAGTATTGGATTGGTATCACCGATACTCCCTTGAATATTACTTGGTATTGGATCAGAAAGAAAACCAGCGGTATTGCACATCACGACCAGAAGTATCCCAAGGCTGAGAAACTGCACTATACAGCAATTTCTTCCGGGACGCCACATGACGTTGCAGGTGAGTATTACTTTATGCAAACCAGTTTGAACACACACCGTGGCTGATTCAGCAGAGAAACACAGGCGGTATAGGTCAGATGCAAGATGGATGTCAAATCAGCCGTCGTTAGAGAGCATGAAATCTGTGAAAGTTCTCTAGTGTGTCTTTAAGAGGAAACATTTACACCCTTCTTTTGAGGCTAAGCAGTCAAAATAGGCGTCTAGCTTCTCTGTCACTAACACAGAGAGGTTTTTTGTTAGTTTGCTTTGTTTTTTCGTTTCTTTTTTTTCTTTTTTTTTTGTATTATGGTTCCTTTAACATTAAAATGACTCCTGGTGGCAAAAAAATATAAAAAAAGATTTATTTGCTGTGTTATAAAAAAGTAAGGGTGCATTTAAAAACAGGTCAACCTCCTTTATTGCAAAAACAAGCATTGAACAAACATTTCTGGCTCAAACTTATTCATATGAACAAAATGTTCAGGATGAATTTAGAATAGTTTATTCCTGTTTTGTTGTTTTAAAGTCATTAAGTCAGTTTGATGTTCAAAAACTATCTTCATCACTCAGAAGCACTGAGCGGCCGCAGGCTGACAGCCACATTGACAATAATGACTTTGGGAATTCACTTTACATGCAAGCTGCTCGAGACCAGCGGCTGAAAAACAACCTTGCCTTGAATCATCCACCATACTTCACCTCCTGGGCTACACGTTTGAGTGGACTGCTGATATATGACTCCATGTTAATTCCTGAAAAATGTGACCTTTTTTTTTTTATTGGTACTCCATACTAAGTTAACTTGTAAACAAATCACTCTTCAACAATACAAGTCACATCAAATAATTCAACTTTACTAGATTTACACAGAAAAAATGTTTTATGGTAAATCTCAAATATGCAGACTAATTTCTGTTGGCTTTAGTATCGCTGTGAGAGACAACAGCGTCTGCACTAAAACACTGGGAATGGACAGGTCCAGATAAGCATCAAGTCATAGCTGCCTGTAAGAACAGGAAATAGCATTAGCTTTGTTGTCTCACACAGACACACACTCACAACGCACACACAGTGACCTCTTACTCCCCATGTTGCCATAGAGATGCAGCTCCTCTTTGTGTTGGACAACTGACCAATTGGATGCTTCTGTGTACATTTTTCTTTCATCATTTTCTTGTTGTGTTCATTCTTTGATGTCACATTCATACAGAATCAGCTACATTACTTTGTCAGATTTATTTACCAGGCTTCAGCTTCACAGCCTACAATTCACTGAACGGTGTCCCAGCTCTACACTTCCCAAAGTCCCATCAGCCAATAACACAGTGCTGATGGAACTTTGTGTTGATGTACTTTTCATAAACAGCACTTTCGTTTTTCATTTATTTATCCATAGCAGCTGGCACTGCTCCTGGGGACCAGCTTTTCTTGAGTAAATTTAAATATAACCTGAAACATGTCCACAAGAGGAGCTCACACAGTCATTCGTGGAGCAATGTCTCCTGTTTAGCTCCATCTGTTATTGAACTTGAGTGAATATCAAACCTTTGGGTTGAGTGAACATCTGCAACTGGCTCATGTTGAGCTCGTCAGTTAGAACCCTCATAATGGTAAATGTTCAGCAAAGCTCATTGGAACCTGGGATCCTGCTCTCTAACATGTGAATCACAATGTTACAGGTCCTACTTCTCCCAGCTTAACTGACTTGGACATTTCTGGCCTAATATTCATGTTTTTGACTGTCACCTTCAAGTGTTTGAACACAGAAATTTCTGCTCTTTCTGTGATCCATGAGCCAATTCCAGTCACACTAAAATGCAATACTGTAACACTACGAGCGGACCAGGATGTAAAGAGGGAAGGTCACTGCTGACTGATCCAGCAATCTGAGGCTCAGATCTAGTGTCTGCACCTCCCCCAGAGTCAATGCCATCAGTTAAATCAAATAAACCCCCAAAATACTGCCCTGCTCGGCTCCGGCTGGGGCTGTACTGTGGCAGATGTATATTTAAACATGGTGTTTATACTCCAGTCTTCCCGAAACGAGCTCACACTGTTTCAGTTTTATTACACATTAATTTTATTTTTTTTAGTGGTGATTTGGTTTTTTAATGTGTTAATTGAAATGACAGAGGAGAGGAATAGCCTTGTTCATCACTGGTAAGAATAATTTTACACAAATTCTTCAATAAACCACAAGTTTCTGCTTTAAACTTCAGGGTTTGTGCAGAAAAAACAAATGCAATATAATCTCATTAATGAGCCTAAGCAGGCTGGTAGATGAGCTGCCTTACAGCCTCCAAGGAAGAAATACGAAGCAAACCTTATACCAAGGACAGTTTGTTGGATCCACCAAAAACAAGTCAATCTACATGAAAAGATCCTGTTTACAGTTGAAACAAACATGGCTGCATGCTGGTTAAATGGATAGATAAATGCATACAGACAGACAGTTGTGGCCTCTGTGGTTCACAACCGCACCGGTGGTGTATTCAATGTTAATAGAGTTACTCACTCGGCGTGCATGTTATCATCTTGTTATACTCCCTTTCACATCATTACTGGCTAACGGCTACGGGGGAGGGGGGGGTCAATGTCATCTTTTTGTGCTGGAAACGTAGAAATGACAGAGCAAAATTAAACAAAAAGATACACTTTAATAGAAATATGTCAGCAGCAAGACTGTTAATTGATAGGCATCTTTGTTTTGTTCTGTTGGAAACCAGAAGAATTACTGTTTGTTGGACATCTTAAAGACAATTTGTAACAGTATTCCCGATGGGTATTCCCAACATTGATTGATCCCAGATCTTCAGTTCTATAAACACAGGGAAGTAGGATAGAAAAAGTTTACTGAGGAACAGCAGTGGAGTGATAAAGATAAATTCATAATGATATATTTTTTTATTTTTTTTGGAAAAAGAAGAAATTGTCTTGAAATGCAAGATGTTTTCAGCTGATTTAACATTTGCACCAAAGATATTGTCACTATAAAAAGCCTAGTACTTTTCATCAACCCAACATTTGTCCGCATCTTGGGCAACTAAGGGTGAAATCACTCTGCAGCAGTGAAGGCTGTTTTCTAGCTGAGTGAACACAGATCGAGAACAGACCTGAGCAGCCAGCTCTCCCCGCAGTTTCATCTGGGCTGCGTAACTGCACCACCATGACTCGAAATGTTTACGGGAACATTTCACTGTTCAAAACCACAAAATGTTTGTCAGTGATGGGACTATGGGAACATTTCATCAACAGTTTGTCTGGTAAAATGAGCTATTTGTTGTTCTGACCTAATATTGTTTATCTTTATATGTTGAATCAGAAGCCATTTAAATAAACATGGCTAAGGATGTGTTTCTGGCACATCTTTTTGATAATTGTAAACAAGGAAAAAGGACATGAAGCTAGGCTTCTTTTATGTACCTTTAAAGCATTACTTATTCCAAACATTGCTCTAGCACCTATCAAACAAATCCGGTACTTTTAAAACTCAGAGGGGTCTCACTTCATACACAGAGTTGTTTATCAATTCAGAGACACTGTCATAAAAATGGTGGCACACATATGGCAGCTGCCATGTATGTGGAGCCACGACAAGTAGATATAAATGGCTCATTCTAAGAGAACAAAAACACAACAGTTATTTTGATAAAGGGATTAGACACCAATAGAAACAGATTTGAATAATATATCAAATTGTTCTGTCATTGACCTTTGATTTTGTTACATGCTTCACCTTTAACTTTGGACAAATATATGTATAAACTTACTCAGAATAGACAACTTCTACAACGAATGTTCAGCATTAATGGATTAAACCAGGTTTACTCATTCCGGTCCAAAAAAGACACAATCCAGCAGGTTTTCCATGTATCCCTGCTCCAACACACCTGACTCAAATTAATGAGTCATTATCATTCATTTTACAGTCACTGGTCATTATGCAGAACTGGATCTCTCTCAAGCATTTCTTTTGAATGATTATTCTTTCATATCTTACTTTGCTCAGCTTGCTTCTTTTTGTTAAATTGTACTTAATCCTGCAGCATGCTGTGTGAGCCCCAAACAATACTCCCTGCCTTCTGCTAGCCTTGTCTTCTCTGTTGGATCTGAGATTGACTTGCTTGAATCTGAGTGTTTGCACCACAGCATAGCCCTGTTTAGTCAGCCAGGCCTCTTTCTCTCTATTGATATTTGCGTTGACTTGGTTGGAACAGTAAGTAGATTAAGGGAGCAGTGATTGAGGGCAAATCAATTACAGTAGCTCAGAGGTCTGTGTTTGGGGGTTTCACTGTAGCATTATTTCAGTTTTGCCAAGCAGACAACCACATTACCCAGCCCCCTGTTCTAATGGGAACATCCTGAACCAAACATCAGGGTAATATTTTTTCTGTTCTTAAACTAACAGCAGTTTATGTGAGACTAAAAGTGATCATCATAAATTAAGTGTTTCTATACTTCTCTCAATGGTATCACATTAAAATATAGGCTATTCCTGCTCAGTTAACTTGTTGCTCTCTTTTTTCGAAGGGTGTTTGGGTTTGATAGTGCAAAAAGTATTTTTTGTTCTTTGTGGCATTGATCTTATAAATCATTATCTAATACAGAATGTTGCACGTGGTATTTAATCATTTATAGTCTAAAAATGTTCGCTCCTAACTGTCCAATTTCCCACCGTAAACATAAAGCGATCTTCATTTCAACCTTGTTTTTATGACAGTAATATTAACTCTTATATATACCCGGGAAGAATTTTTACATTTTGTTCCTGACATGGACCATAACACGTATTTTGCCAAGGAGGTTGTTTATGATGCGGGGCGGCTCTCCTCTCCCTCCGCCTCCTTCCAGTCCGCCCCGTTTTGGACTCCGTCATCTCGCTTCCCCATCCCTCACTTGTTGGATGTGTCCTTCTGAATTCAAGCGATTTTAAGCTTCCTTGCGGTCCTTTTACCTTCTTGGAGTGGTCGGAAGATTGCCACCGTGTGTGAAGGTGAAACCATATTTATTGCGCGTAAAAGGCGCCCAACCCGGACCGTATATAGTCCTCGTCCCATTACACGTTTGTTCTTGATCCGATTGCCGCAGCGTGACTTTGCTCCTCAGCTTCTGGTTGTCTCCACAGCCATCTGTCTGACCTCTTGTCTGCTGGCCCCAGCATTTGTTTTTTCTTTCTTTTTTTTTTCCTGGCAGCGTCGTGCGCCCTGGACTCCTGCTCATCCTTGGAGAAGTTCCGCCGCAGTCCCGTGCACAGCACTTCTCTGCCCTGCTGCTGCCAAAAAGATACTGGTGGCTTTTTTGTGATCTGGCTCCACAGGATTAGCACGAGACGTACTATCGGACCATGTAACTAAATCAGGTATGTGTATTGATGAAAAGGGGTTGGATGTTGCAAGATTGTCTAGTGGAAACCCATTATTCAGACTGCATTCAATAATTAGTGCTTTTAGTTGTGTTTGTCGTTAAGAAGTGCTCAACCATTTAGATATAGTGGGTAAATTTAGTACAAGAAATACTATATACATTGTCTGCTTTACAGAGTAGATGAAATGACAGTGAAGCATCCCAGCAGGAGATGGAATATTGGGGTTTTGCCATCTCGCTGCTGCTGCTGTGATCTTCTATTGGCATTTCAATAAGATTTGACTGAAAGGATTACATAGGCTGAGGCAGACATTTAAAAGTTTATAACATACAGACATGTTTTGACAAAAAGGTTCACAAAGTAAAGTTTGACAGTGACATTTGAACAAAGTACCCTCACTGCTGAGGTTGGAGATTGATTAAACACTACTACTGTTTAGAATACAGGTACTGGATAACCACGCCTCAAAATATGATCAATTAGTTGTAATCCACTGCTTTTAGATCATAAAATGTATTATTTTTATTCAATTGTCTGTTTCAAAGAGCACTTTATCTCACTCTGCTTGAGTCAAAGTCATCAGTCTTTCCCTCCTCAATAGCTTTTATCATTTTACACACTAGTTTTAATAATCTAATGAAATAATCTGTGTAGATTCCATATATGAAGATGCTACTGCATTTAAAAGAAAAAAACAGATATTCTTGCACTTTGTTATAATTGCATTGCAATAGTATAAACTCGAGCTATTTCATGTTTTGTTTAGTTGATATTCATGTATTTGTATTGAGGAAGAGACAACGCAGATTAGTTTTTATTTTCCCCTTATTTTTTCTGGAAACTTGTCAACAGGATTGTTGCTATGGCATTTTAACTTTCAAAATGCTCCACACATTTGCAGGGGACAATTCAGAACTGCAGGCAATCCAGTTCAGTAGCTCTGCCCTCTTCTCTGTCCTCGTCCTCTGTTGTCTTTGTAAAGTGATGAAAATGTAGTTTTGTCATGTTAAATGATGAAATATCTCTGAGAAAAATATGTTGTAGGTAACATAAGTTGCATAGAATATGCTTTTCTGAATTAATGCTGCCACAGAAGTTTAAATGAAGGCCACAGAAACAACTCCATATCATAACAGAGCGTGGTTTTTCGACTTGTTGATGATTGAAGTAAGGATGATCCTTTTCATCTTTTGATTGGAGTACACAACATCAATTTCTTCTTTAAAAATATCTTGAACCTCGATTGTCTGATGACAGATTCCTTTGTGCGATGGTCCATCCCAGATGTCCCTGAGCCCAGAGAAGTCAATACTGCCTCTGGACAAGATTAATATAAGGCTTCTTATTTTACACTGTATAGTTGTGGCATTTTTTGTCCATTTTAAGCTTCTGCCACTGCTCTTTACATGCTGACATTTCTCCAGATTATGCAGCATGGTGAGAGAAATATGCAAATTTAAAAAAAAACCCAACAACTTTGTTTTTGGATGTTTCAGTGATTTTGCCTCACTTTTGCTTTCAATGTGAAGATCTCCCACCAATCTCTGGTCTCAACGACTCAGCTTTTTGTGACTAATTCTTTTGCAACGAATCGTGATTAATCACCTGTTGATATCACCTGTTTTCATCTCCTTCTTTTTTTTATTTGCTCTAAATTATCCTTATTCCAACTTCTTCAGGAATCTTTGCATGCCTGAAAGGCAAAAATAGATGGACATTTAAAAACTAAAGATGTTGATGAGAAAAAACATGAAACGTCTCAGCCTCATATGTCATATGATTAAGTAAAAATCACAGCAAAATGAAAAAAATCCCAACCTTTTTTTTTTTTTAGAAATTGGATTGTAAAAGAAGCATTCATGTCCAACTTTTTTCCGATCTTGTGCACATGGCAGCTGATGTATAATAAGGAAAGAGCATTGATCCCCAACACAGTGGCAGCAGCTGCTGCGCTACTATGACCCATTTCTCACACAGGAAGGCTAGAAAATACAGCCTGACTAAATAACTGTGGAGCAGCCTCTGTGTATCCTCCTGTCTTCTCCTGCCTCCCCTCCACCCTCGGCTCCTCCACCTCCAGTGACTGTGGTACAACGGGAAGTGTGCTGATTTCCCAGAGGAGTCTGCAGTCAGGCCTGTCATAGCTAATGCAACAGCAACAGACAGAAATGTATTAAATACACAAGTTGTATAATGGTGTGATGTGCCAACACTTCAAAACAATGACGGAAATGATAACTAGCTGCCAGCTACATTTAGTTGCCAGTACTACAGTGTTTTGTAATTGCTTCTCTGGCTGAAGAAATAAATCTTTGATAAATCTTCATTAATTCAGGAAAGTGTTCGCCTAAACTGGCTTATTAACTCTGACACTGTCACTGCTGGGAGTTGAGTAACAGATGTTGGTGCTTTCTCATGTTTATGCTGGACCTCGTGCGAACTGATGAAAGCTTTTCAAAACTTGTTGTACAAACTGACCTTCACATCTTTAGATTTCATGAAGTAGAGGCAACACACTCGACACAAACACACACAACCTGCAGATGCATGGTATCAAGCCACTAGATTTTTTTTTTTAAAGTTCCCATGGATAAATTTTCCTTCCATATTTTCAAAAATCTGAGTCATACTCAGGAATTTAAAAGTACATTAAAATTTTGCTGTGCCTGGCCAAAAAAAACCTGCCACCAAAAAAAAAGGTCTCACACTCCAAAAGTTCTTTAGCTTTGATAACGGCAGCATTGGCTGCAGCATTGTTTCAATAAACTTCCGCAATGACACAAGATTTATTTCCATCCAGTATTGCATTAATGTTTCACCAAGATCTTGTATTGATGATGGGAAAATCTGACCACTGCACAAAGCCTTCTCCAGCACATTCCAAAGATTCTCAATGGGGTTTCAATGGGGTGGTGAATCCATGTGTGAAAATGATGTCTCATGCTCCCTGAACCACTCTTTCACTGTTAGAGCTCAACAAATCCTGGCATTGTCATCTTGGAATATGCCTGTGCCATCAGGGAAGAAAAAATCCATTGATGGAATAGACGGGTCATTCAGTATATTCAGGTAGTCAGCTGACCTCATTCTTTGGGCACATAATGTTGATGAACCTAGACCTGAGCAACTGTTGCAGCCTCAGATCATAGACTTCCCCCACAGGCTTGTACAGTATGCACTTCATCTGCCCCTCTCCTTACCATGATGCGCTCATCGCTCTGGAACAGGGTAGACCACATGACCTTCTTGCATTGCTCTAGAGTCCAATCTTTAAGCTCCCTAGAAAACTGAAAGCCTTTTTCTCCAGTTAGCCTCACTGACTAGTGTTTTTTTTTTTTATGGCTACACAGTTGTTCAATCCACATCCCTTGAGTTCCCTTTGCATTGTGTGTGTGGAAATCTTCATTTCACTATTAAACATAGCCTTGAGTTCTACTGTTGTTTTTCTTCAATTTGATTTCACCAAATGTGTAAGTGTTCGGCAATCACCATCATTCAGGATTTTTTTCTGAATTTCTTCCTTGAAGACCATGGTTTTCCACTATCTTTGTAGTTTTTAATAATGCATTGGACAGTTCTTAACCCAATTTTAATGGTTTCTGCATCTCTTTTTTTTTCTTTCTGCTTGATGCCAATGATTTGACCCTTCTTAAACAGATTAACATCTTTTTCACGACCGTGGGATGTGTCTTTCAACGTGGTTGTTTAGGAAATGAAAATCTACTCATTGCATCAGTTGGGGTTAAATAACTTGTTGCAACTGAAAGATGATAACCCATGCTGTAATTATCCAATGTGTTATATTCAGGTGGTGATTTTTTTTTCTAAATGAATTCCAGTTAAGCACAAATGGTTGAACTTTACTGTTAAGCAAGACCCACAGTCCTTGCATCATGTCCACATAAGTTGAACATCTGAGGGTTTGTAGGCTTTGAATGTGACATTATGCAAACTGCAATTAAAGGAACGCAGAAAGAGTGTGCCAGCATCATGTCAGTCTCAAATCTACTAAGCCGTGTGAGGAATTTCAATGAGCCATTTTGAAATTGAAGCAAAGTTGATGTTACTATATGGAAGGCTTGTCTTTCATAGTTTTTTTTTTTATCTGTAATGCTTTCTGGAGGCAGACTGCTCTCCTGCCTTTGGTAGTAAAGTCTTACCTCCACCGACAATCCACTCAGCGTAATCTCCGGGACAACATGCATAGAAGAGTGTTTTTCAGCCGTGCTGGTGGTGTATATACTTTATGAATGTGTGTGTGTGTGTGCTGGCTTGGGGTGAGGGGGTGAAGAGAATCTCAAACTAACTTGCAGAAGGAAAAGTGTTCCAGTGTTTCAGAGGTAGTGCTTGAATAATTCATAAGTCCTGAAGGTTTTTTTCCCCTTTTTGTAGTAGCTGGATTGGGGTTTTTTTGCCGTATAGTTGGGAGTTGAGTGCACTGTAGTCACACATTAAAGGTGAGACGAGCTGTGTCCAAGCTGCAGTGCAGCAATAGTAGGACAGGCTAACAGCTTCAGTCAGTCAGGCCAGCTTATTTTAAGATTTTTCAAAAATCAGTGAGCTAACCTTTTGAAATAAACATCAATAGTTTCAGTATGCATATCTGGTTGTAAAGACTAGTTTTACTTAATATATGCAAATAATGAGTGGTCCCATTTATTCTAAAGCTAGCTGCATAAAGACAACAGCCTCCCACTTCCTAAATGGGTGTATATTAAGATTTAACATTATCTGTGTTTCTGTGGCTGAGCCTCACAGATTGTTATAGATGATTAGCACCACAATTATATTTAGGTTTACATGTCTCTGGGTTGTGCTTCATATCATACAAACATTTACATGATATTTTGTTGTTACCCAGCATATTGTCTTGCAGGTATCCTATTTGTGTGTTGCGTTGCCTCCCTGAACATTCGTGGTGGGAGCCTATAGTTGGTTTAATTTAATTTGTAATCAAATAATTTTTCATATGTTACACTCCTGCATCGTTGAGCCACTGAAATAACACATTTCTGTTATCAAAACAAGGAGTAAATCACAGAAGGTCTTTTCAGAAAACAAAACATTTTGGTAAAAGCCCTTATCTTTGTTGCTAGTCGAGTGAAACATTTTGTTCATTTACAGTCAGTGTTTGACTTTTTTCCATGCACATTAACACCTGCTGTGATCTTGAGGATGCAGTGTTATCATGAAATGTGTTTTTATGGCAAAGACTGGTGACTGAAAGACAGAATGAAGAATGAATAAGTTAAACTAATAAAGAGTTTTGACCATGCACTCCCTTTAAATCATAAAGACCCTTAAATTCTAACTTCCGTGTTGTGCCGTTTATGCTGACAAATGGACCAAAATGTAAAGATATTTGTTTATCTAAACATAAAAAGTGTAGTAGATAAATTCATCTTTTCAATTCAATTCAATTCATCTTTATTTGTATAGCGCCAATTCACGACAATGTCATCTCAGGGCGCTTAACAGAC
>JBBBVU010000015.1:6643356-6653682 GCA_037177055.1 Atherinosoma microstoma | reverse complement strand
TATATATATATAAAATGACATCATGATGATGCTGCAATCATATTCTTTAAAAAAAGTAATGACGTGTCCAAAACTAATGTTAAATGTGCTGAACCCAGAACACCCTGCAGCTCTAATTTCCCCCTTTTCTTTCAAGCTGACATACAGAAAAAACTTTATCATCAATTCATTTACCTGATGCAGACATACTTTATTTTCATGTCTTTACACAAGTTTATTATTTTTTTATTTTCTTATTCATTTATCTATTCATTTTCTGGCTGGATGGAGTTGAAGCAACAGAAAGATTTTCTGGGCCTGAAGCTTGTTCAGCACATTTCTGACAGCTTAAAGAGAACGGCTTGATGCTTTTCACAGGAGCTTGGAGCAAACTAAAAGTTTTCTTTCTATCTGTGTACCCCTGAAAACTTGAGCTGACATCATTCTTCATGCGCTATGTTTACACAGCACTGCAAACTGCTGCAAACAGCATGGCTTCCTTAAATGGAGAGGAATTTAATCAGACTTTACATGTATCACACTGCAGTGTCAGCTGGATTAGATGTTTGTGGTGAGTATTGAGGTTAAGTGGTGTTACTTAGTAAATGAATTGCTGGTGTTTTTTGCACACTGACTCTTGATGAATACATAGAAAATCTCTACTGTCAACTCTAATGGATGTTTTATTAGGATACTGGGATTTATATGGTGAAGCTTAAGTACATGTCTGTTTGACTACAGTACGTGTGTGAGAGTCTTATCAGTGTTTAGTGTTCTTCAGGCAGTGGGTGTTAGGTTTGAGGGCCTCTCTAATTTGGACCCAATAGTAACTGATCTAGCTTTTATTCTGCCTGGAATGGCTTGTGTGTGCATGTATATATATATATGTGTATGTTAGAGTATACTGTGTGCTGACATGGATAGTTTGTCAAGTGAACTAAACTAAAATTAATGGAACCAGCAAGTTTGTCTCAAAGTGCTTGCAGAGCAACATGTAAACAGGAGATAAAAACAAATCTGTGTAACATTTTGTGTATGTGTGTCTAGGTAAAGGATGATGTGGTGACAACATTGACTCCGTTTCCATTTCCCCTTTGCAGGATAAGTTGCTGTGCTGGCATTAATTATGAAAAATAGTTCAGTGGGCATAGTCTACGATTGCATGAGGTGGAGTAGTGTTATGATAAATGGTTTTAAGACGAATCTGTCATCTGCCATCCCATTTGGTCTCCAAAAATAATTGAAAGTAGTGTACTTTCTGACAGAAACATGGTTTATGAGTTTGGTGCCAGCGTAGAGCTTCATATTGCAGCCTGGTGGGAGAAGCACAGTCCCCTTTTCTTCTCTCCTGTGGACAGCTTGACAGTATTTTTTGCCTCATTGTGCTTTTCATTAAATAACTGATGCATATTGTTGTAACAATCAAATATTTAAGAACAATTGTGTTTATTTGTTCAGCATTTATGTCTTTTTAGTAAACAAAAAATGGATTGTAAATGCCTGGATGTTAAACATGGCAATTATCCAGAAACCCATCTTAAAGTACTCTCAGACAAAATAAAAAAAAATAACATTGCAATGATAAATTCAAACTGAGTGACAAATGGATGTAAAGAAACCTCGTTACAGCAGTTCTCCTGCAGAGATCACCACTAATATGTGATAAGAATGAATTTCTCTAAACTGCAAAGAATCCAGTTACACTTCCTCTAATTCCAATTCAACATGAACTCAAATTTATTCAGTGAATTGAATTAAATTCTTAAATTCTGAATTTTGTACAAGCCTGGTAGCGTTGTGGTCTGACATAGCATGAAACTGGTCAAAATCAAAGCAAAGTTCCATATTCTCAGAATCTTAATAAAAATTATATTCTGACAGTGTTTTACAGAGCTAATTTAGCTTCTAATAATCCTCCGATTGTTTTTTTCTTTTCTCTCTTCTGAGCTCTCACTGATAACTGTAGATACAAGCCAGCTATTCCATGACAAATGCTCACAACACCAAACAAATAAGATACAAATGCTCACAATAGAATCTATACTTATATAAAAAAATGATAGTATGTCATATATGAATATGAAATATGTTCACATATAGATTTAATTGTGAAAATATGTACAAATACTTTCAGAATCCAATGCACTAGTATAATATGTATAAAAAATGTATTTCCTTTGTAGTTCTATCACATTTAAGATCACACTTTATTTCACACACTGGTGAGACAAAGTTTAAAGGGCTTTGACCCCTTTATAGATGCTGCTTGTATACTCCTTTGGTTGATCTCACCTATCACACCCCATTTCACACTTTATTCATCATGTCACACCTATTTGAGTATTCCCATCACATAGTCACAAAGCTCTGGTCCCTTTTATAGATGAGTTGCTAAAAATAAAAGCAACCATCAGAGCAGTTCTAGATACACAGGCCCTGATTTATCAAAGGTTTGCGCCTCTTAAAACGTGCACAAACTTGATAATGGGCGCAAAAACAAGCAGCAGCTGATCTACCAACCTCTCGCAAATAGGAATAGCGCTGCAATGCATTTTGCGCTTTTGTCTTGGATGAATATGGAATCTGGGCGTTTCTGCCAGAAGGCGCAAAATATTGGGAGGAGTGGATGCAAATATACCAGCTTTGCACGTGCAAGGTGATTTACTAAATGTGAAACGGATTGTGGTGGCTGTTTTGCGCCTATATTTAGCGCTTCTGAAAATGCAGGTGTTAACTGGCTCAGATACGCACAAATGGCTGCACCTGGATGAGAGGCAATGATCAAATGCTGCAGGATTGCAGAGGAGCATCAGTCTGATTCAGAATATTTTCTCATGGCTTCCGGAACAAAATCTTTACATACAAAGGGAAAATTTGTGTGAATGTTACAATCACAACTGTTGTTTAGACAAACGTTGTCAAAAGTAGGCACGTTCATATTTATTATATCTATAACAACTATGATGTCATTAACAGAACATGTTAGCATTTAGCACAACTAGCACTAGCATGCTTGGAAGCTTGGAAGGCAAAGAAAAACACTCACCGGAGAAAACTCAGCAAACAGAACATAAAACAGTTCAGCTTACTTTTTTCACAAACAAAACATCAGATGACAGATAAGTTATATGTATCTCTTTCTTTTAATGAACTTTTTACTCGTGCTTTTTTAACTCAGAACCAGCTCACATTGTCATGTTGTCTGCTCGTTTTTATCCTACATCCTTTTTCCTTCTCAACAATACACTCTTTCTGAAAGCGCGGTGCACCCTCTTTTAGACATTTCAAAGAAAACCAGCGTTAACCCTAAACAGAGATTTTAACAGACTTATCAGTGAAATGTATGAGGGTTACTCTTCCAACTGAGTCACAATGGGAAAATGGTGTTGCATAAAGTTGGCTTGGCTTGGCTTACAAACCTAGGACATAAGTAGAACAATCACTAAATGGTTGCACCATGTTTGATGCCAGAAAACTCAGATCTGGTATGCTTCATGTTAATTTGGATTTTTTTTTTTCTATGGGGAGCTCCACAGTTGATCCAATCCAATCCCAATGATTGATTTTAATATATCCAACCATTGTATCCTCAATAGAACACATAAAATCAAATATTTAATTAAAACAATGAGCTTGTCTTATGTGTGTCTACTATTTCCCAATTGTCAATCACTTCCTGCACGGTGTTGGTCAGCGTCATTGCCCCACAGCAAGAAGGTTCCTGGGTGGAGCCTTCAGTTTCCTCCAACAGTCCAAAAGCATGCATGTTAAGTTCATTTGTTACTTTAATTCTCCCTAGGAGTGAGTTTGAGTGGTTGTTTGTCTCTCTGTGTTGGTCCTGCAATGGACTGCAACCTGTCCAGGGTGTTCCCTGCCTCTCGCTTAGTAGCTGCTGGGATAGACTCCAACCACCTGCAACTCTACAATGGAATTAGTGGGTATAGAAAATGGATGGCTTAGCTCATCTTGAATATTATGCCAAGTTGCAGACAATACATCTCCAAAAAAACCTGGAACAGGGCTTTGCTACTGTATAGCGTCCTCTCTGCTTTTAACAATAAGAATTGCAGAGCCCAGTTGCTGCAGCTCTGGAAGACACTGTTGTGCTACTCTTGTGTAATATTGGATTTTAGCTGCTCAAAATTCCTGTCTTCTTTGCTTCTAAACTGAGTGCTGGACTATAACAAGCTGGATGGTCCCTTTTCTCTGTAGTCAGGAGGATACAGCGTATATGATTGACTAAAAGAATTTCAAATATTGATCAATTTGACCACAGAACAAATTTTCACTTTGCCTCTGACCAATTAAAGAGCTTTGGCTCAGAGAAGATGGTGGCATGTTTACATATAATTTCTTTGTTGTATGACAGACCTTTAACTGGCACAGCAAACTGTGCTCAAAGACAATAACTTCTGTGTTCCTAAGCCTATGCAATAATTTCCATGACGGAAGTTTTGCATCTTTTTAATACAGTGCCTCTTAAGGACCCAAGGATCACAGGCAGCTAATATTGTTTTTTAACTGTGTTCTTTTTGCACATATGAATCTGAATCTTTTGATATTATACAGTATTTATTGTTGCGAAACATCTTTCTGAAATTGCTCCACAATTTTTCAATGCAGTTTTTTGCAGATGATGAAGCTGAACTCATTACTTCTGAGAGACTCTACCTCTCTAAGGTGCTCTTTTTTATATATATCCAATCATCTTACTGACGTGTAAATGAAAAAAACGGAATACTTAAAAAACCTTTATTAATTTGCAAATTTAACACATTTCAGTCTGTTTGCATGATATTACAGGTACTTCTATAAGTGTAAAGAAATAAAGTCTGATTAATTCATATGAGATGGCTGGGGAGTTAGTGAAGATTGTGGCTGCTTCTCTTCTCAATTTGTAACACAGCTGGCTTTTCATATTTACTCTAAATCCAATATGGTCCAGATTTATGGACAATATCTCTGAAAGAATGTTATATTCATGCGTTTCTGTGTGTATATTGAGCCCGGTAACCGTTTTTCAGCCCTGACTGTCAGAGGGCCAGGTGGTCAGTACCGCTGAGGGAATGATTGCTTATTCTGCTCATCCATCTTAAAGCTGTGATGGATGCCATCTATCGCATTACATTGTTGTTCATGTGAAAACAACACAAACACGTAAATGTCTTCAAATGTAAAACAGATTAAATCGCAAGTGAAAGTTTACAGATAAACTAGTGAGTGTATGCATACCTCCACACATTTCACATATGTACATCATTGATGCTTTTTTCCCATCATACCTCCTTTTTTCTCGCCCTACACCAGAAGGCGTCAGGCCTCCATCCCAATCTCATGTTGGACATGTTTTTATCAGCTATAATAGATTTCACTTCACCTGGACAAGCCTCGGACTGCAGACTACTGTAAAACCCCAATCAACTGGGCCCCTTGCTACTAAATCACTTTTACTGCTGCTGTCCTGTGATGCTGCATGTGTGTGTTTGTGTGTATTTCAGTGTGGATAAAAGAGAGACGTTGCTCAACAATATGGATTTAATAGGATTTGAAGACTTTGACATGTTCACCAAATGTCAATGTTTTCATTTTAATATGACTATCTACTTCTTTTTTCCTTCTTTGGCTTGCCGAGGGGAAATCAATTTTTTAACAAGGCGTTATCCAGTCTTAGAGATCATTTTCTGTGCTCTTGTTGCCACCTTGTGGAGAAGAGCGGATACAGCGAGTCAGTTTCCTCTGCTTTATTTCTTCCCTCCCTTTCCATGTCTTTCCTCAGATATATTCAATCAGCGTGGCTAAGCGGGGTGACGTCCCTCAACTGACCTAACTACAGTTCACCCATTCGACATTAAAACACTCCTCTGATGTAAGTTTGTCTTAAACACATTCTTTTTCATCGAAATATCTGCGAATTATTGAATATGACACCCGTTATTCTTCTTCCAGGTGTTAAGCAACTTTGCTGAACGTGAGTAAATCAAACTAAAAAATCACAACAAGGTCTGTTATACAGGACATATATCTTGAGGCAAATTAATGTTAGTTGCATTTATAGGCAATTACAATACTGTTTAACTGGGAATTTAGCCTTTTAGTCTGGTGTTTGATGAAACATCAAAAATAATAATACTAATATAATAAAAGATTATACTAATAATTTAAGATAATTGTTCATATTTGTTTATTCCACAATGTTTATCTGCTGAGAGGTGCAATTTGGTTTAAGTATTAAACAATTTCTACTTAAGATGAAGTAACATCATATCATTTAATACCTTTCTAAGCCTTTATAGTTACATAAAACCAAGGTAGTTGTAATACTTCACCTTGTGTTACAAATAGAGCGTAAATACACTGAATCTATCTTCACTTAATTGTAGACCATTGTTTGCTTTGAGTAAACTTCTTATCTGTTGAGCGTTAAGCTACCAATTACTAACGATATCACTTCCTGTGCCTGTACCAGAGTTTGATGGAGAGCTGGTCGGATGACAGCTGGAACTGTTGTCATAACTGGAGGAATACTGGCCACAGTGATACTTTTGTGTATCATAGCCGTGCTCTGTTACTGTAGACTCCAGGTACGACTTCACTATGTATATGATGGTGTGTGGATAAAGATCTTGCAGAAACTTTGAATCATTAAACTGAATCCTGCAATGATTTCACCAGAGGGAGGACCCAGAAATGTTTGAAAGTTGAATAAACTAGTGATTGTCAAGCAGTCAGTGGTACAGAGGAAACAGGAAAGTGGAATAATGGGAATCGGCAAACCTGATGAAAACAATCCGAGTCAGGAACATGAAGAAAAACAATGCAGACGTGGACAAGAGAGCTTGGCTAAACAGTACAAATACAGCACAGGTCAGACAGTGCAACAAGGCAGGAAGGAAGGCTGAAATGCAAGGGTTGCTAGGAGAAAAGAAACATTAAATATTTAATATCTGAAGTATAAGAGATCTGTATTTTGACTTTACTTTAGAAATGCATATTTCACTATATAGAGGAGAGATTTTCAATTTCAGAGTGTGAGAAGTTAAGCCTTCCCTGAGATCAAGTTTGGAAAACAGCTTCAACACTCCCTCCATCTTTTTTCTTGGTTTTGCTAACTTTATTTGTTCCTATTAGAATTGTGATTATGTTATTAAATCCAATTTACACTTAGTAACCACATATTGCTGTCTGACATAATAAGGCTGGAATACACTAAAAAAAAAGACTGCCCAAAGGTTTTTATTAGCTTCTGACTTTTTGAAAAACAGTTAAATTCCACAAGAACTAAATCATCTAAGCTCTGCTTTACGTTTATTCGTCAAATAAAGGCAAGATACTGAGAATTTTTTTTTAAAAAAGAGTTAAAAAAACTTGCTGCTATCTTAAAATAACATATCTCTTTATGAAGTGAGATTTTATGGCTCAGTTATTAATTGGGTGAAACAGCCATTTTTCACCATGCTTGTTGCTAGAAGATGATTGGCCCAGAGGAGAAGGTATGCCATGAAATGATCAAGTTTGCTACTTCCATCCATGTGACTTTTATGTTTTGTTTGAAACATCATGAACTTTTTACACACTTGGCTTTTTCTCCGTAGTACTACTGCTGTAAGAAGAATGGGTCTGACAGCGCCTCTATCTCTCAGCAACACTTTGCCTGCAACGCCTGCAGTATGTCTGGCCTGGATGGACCCATCATCACTCCACTGTCTCTGTCGCCACCAGAGCCACCCAAATCCTCCAATCCTACCAAACCCACAGGGGAGCGACGCAGCTACTGTCCCAGCTGCTCGCCTTACGACTCGCCCTTCTACATCCGTACAACTGATGAGATGCGCAATGGTGGCGAGCGCATCACCTACATGCCCACACACTATGACAACCAGGCTCTGGCGATGCCGCTGCCCGCTGTCCGAGGCTCCCTGCTGAGGGACACTCAGCGAGGCCGGCCTCCTGATTTCTACACCAACACCCGGGCCATCAGCACCGAGGTGTGACCGCCCCACGTTTCCACACATTTCCACACCACTAACACAACAGCAAAAAATTATCTTGACTTTCACTGCAGGCTGCCAGACAGTTAGTGGAGGTGACATTATCACATTTATTAAGAATTTGCGGTTCTGAAAGATTTAACAGAAAATTGTCTCAGCCAGCTGTTAACGAGTAAAATGATAAAGGACCCCTTTCAAACAGAATTCCTCACATCATTAATCACCATTAGTATTTTGTTTATAGATAAATGTGTCTGTGAGAAAAAATGTCCCTTTTCCCTCCTACATGAAACATAAGCCTTTTGACTGTTACTATGTGTTTAACGACTGAGGGCTATCTTGGATCATTTATGATTTTATCGTGCAACATATCTTCCCAAATGACAGCGCTCGGCTTGTCACGATGAGCAGAAAAAGGACTAAAATATTTTTTGAAAAAAAGCCACATCCCCTTGTGGATTTCAGGAAATGTGAGTTTCAGAAGACGTGCAGGAGGGCAGACAACTGGAGAGTTCTCTATGCAAGCTGCTGCTCTCCTTCAGCAGTTTTCATCCCATCAACTATATCTGGGAAATGTTATGAGCGATGTTAAGATGCTCCACGTGTAGATAGACTTTCCAAGCATTTAAAAAGATGGACCATGGATACAGAAGTTCAAAGTCTCTCCCTTGATTTGGAGACCCGTATGGAAGCAGTGGAGCCCGAGCCCATCGATGCGAAGGTGGGACGCTTGGAATGAACTCAATGAAATTCTAATTATTGACAATAATGCAAAAAAGTTTGACATGTACATATTAACTAGAAGGCAATCACTCAATCCCAATGTGTTCTTCTCTGAAAGCGATGCACGCTGGGATTTCATCATTTTGAATGAGGGAGAGTGATTTATGGTTTGTGCTATTTGTCTACACACTCCCTCTATACTCCTCTATACTCTGATATTGAATATTTGAAATGCAAATAACCAGTTTGTTTTTTTTTAATATTGTGAGAAAGTAGGTATACAAATTTATGTAATTAAAAGCTGTTTCACACTTCTCGTTTTCTCACGCAGCGTTGCTTGTCATCCCAAATGATGTATCCTGTGAAATTGGTCTTTATATTTCTATGTACAGCAGGATCAGGATTCAAGGAAGAATAAGCAAACCATCAAGACTCAAATGGGAATAATGTTGGAGAGTTTTAAGACATATTTAAACATATTTGGCATTTTTATTCAAGCATTTAGCAGAAGTTATTTTTCCCAATCTCTTTTCAGCAGTGCATTGTTCAAATTGTTATTGATAAAACATTAAATAAATTCTAAATTCTGTGACATTAAGCTGCACCTTTTATCTACTCGTCAAGACCACTTCACATTGCAAGTGGTTTGCTTTGGTTAAACTAACAAAAGAGATTTATTGAAAGCAGGGAAAATAAATGTTGATATTAAAAAATCACAAGCTATCACATAGGCTGGATTCTGTGAAGTATACAACTGATATTTATCTACTGTAGCTGTCCACTTTGACAGCACTATTGTCATTATTGATTTATTTAGACATTGCACTAGCTATACATTTTGCTACTTGAGTGCTTTTCTTTGAAAAATAAAAAGATTTTTAAAAATGTGGTCAAAACAAATTGTTCGTGAGAGAAACAATATTTGATGGGGTCACCTTTTGAAAATTAAAGATTTGTAATTGCTTGAATTTACTATTGTGTGTTTATTGAATAAATCCACTCACACACACAGAAACACAGATTTTATGCATATTGTATTTGATGTCAAGTTTCATAAAAATGTTAAAAGGATCTCTGTCCTTTTAACATTTTTATGAAATTTGACATCAAAGTAAAGTTCTTTGTTATGGAGTAATTCTTGACTGAATGCAGCATTGAGTCTAATTTCCACTGATGACTGTCATGAGGCAAACAGCTATGACCAAGATTAATTTTCTGAACAAAGCATTTATTTAGACCAGTGGTTTCTAAATGTCTTGCCCTCCATCAGAGGAGCAGGGTTCAATTCCTCCCAAGATCAGAAGCTCTGTTTATCCACTTTTCTTGTACAATCGTAGAAAAAATGATTAGACCACCCTTGTTTTCTCATTTTCTTTTCCCTTTTAATACCTAGTACAACTAAAGGTACATTTGGACAAACATAATAACAATAAAAATAGCTCATAAGAGTTTAATTTAAGAGCTGATATCTATCCATTTTTCATGGTTTTCTTGATAATAACCTAAATCACTGATGTTTTTACATCAATATGGCATTGTACTGATAAAAACAGTGCTTTTATGCAGATAGATAGATAGATAGATAGATAGATAGATAGATAGATAGATAGATAGATAGATAGATAGATAGATAGAT
>JBBBVU010000015.1:6623978-6643256 GCA_037177055.1 Atherinosoma microstoma | reverse complement strand
CAGTACCATCTCCTTGGTCTTAGAAGTGTTGATGTGCAGCTGGTTCTGGAGACACCACACCACAAAGTCCTTTACTAAATTCCTGTATTTATTGTTTTTTCTGTCTGTTTTAGTCACATGATACACACAAGAGTTAGTACTTGATAAAATGAACAAGATATTTTAAGAAAAACAAAACAAGGAGGTCAATGATTTTTACGTGACTTTTTTACGCAAACAATGTATAAAATCATTTATTCCAGATACATCAAGATTAGATTAGATCTTTATTGTCACTGATAGACAAACAATGGAGATCAATTTAGCAGCTCTGTTTAGCAGCAGATTTAAAGTGCAAAGACTCAAACTCATATAAAGGGTATACACAAAGACAAGAATCTATGCAACAGAATATGAAAATATAAAAGGATATACACAAGGTAAGAATGAAGAACAAAGTGTATGAATAACATATATGTACTTATAGAAAAAGACATGAAATTTTCTGAAAACACGATTTTTTGTGCAGCAGTCAAGAGTAAACGGGCACTAGTTAGAGTCAGGTTTCGAGTACCGTGCATGCGTGACACACTCCATACCGGATGTCGTGTAGCTAAACTCCCGAGTGATTCATCTTTTCAAACTCATACGATCTTCGTTGCAACTCTTCTGACACATAGCAAACAACTCAACAACGCTCTAAACAAGTAAGTTGACAGCTCTGTTACTGACACCTATGTTAATTTCAGAGTCACTTCTACGTGCACTGGGAGATGAAGTCTTGTTTCCCTCCTTGGTTCTCGTGATTGTCCTTCGGAGCGGGGCGGGGTAATGCTGAGATAGCTCGCTCTGCTATATACTGCTTCAACTGTTTTGGACTTCGAGCTGGTTAGCATTAGCCGAACTTAGCCTTGGCTCTCAGGTCTATCCTGGCTCACACACAGGTACTTCCTGTTTAAATCGCATTCACCTGTCCTGACAGCTAATCTCTTGTTTACAGGTCAGCATGAAATGAACTTCTATTATAGCAGCCGTGACGATGAAAAGCTATACTGATAATTGGGATAAGTTAGCTTGACGTTAGCTTAATTTTTGCCTGTCGGTCTGTGTTTGTGTCTTTTTTCGTATTTAGCTCATCTGCGAGGAATTTGACAGATTTTCAAGTGTCCAACTTATGCGTGTTTAACAACGTCGAAGGTGTATTTCTACTCCCAAAGTCATTTAACCTTCTTAACATTCGTACAATTACGGGTTAAATAAGAAAGCTGGTATAAAAGGCTAGGCTGCTGCTGATGCTGTGAAACTGTAATGTTCTCCATCCAGGCCCATGGACATCAGTGGGAGCAGTAACAACAGTTTACTGCAGTGAATTATGAATTATCTTAACACGGAATAAGACATTGACATCAGCCTGTTCAGGTTAATATATGAGCATCGCACCTATATTGGTTTTAATTGACACTTTTTGGAGTTGGGCCAATTATTCTGACCTGGCATTTTGGTCTACACAGTTGAGTTATCTGATTCAAGGGCTTACAGATGTTTGCCAGATGATTAGCCCAAACTTTGTACCACTAGTATTACACTCTTCTCACAACAACTGTTTATGAATCAGCTGGAGGATTTATGTCTGCATGACCTCATGACTACAGGTTGTGTCTTGCTGTTTTGTTGAGGAAAGGAGGAGCACAAAAGTAAATAAAATAGATAAATGATAGAACATACAGCAAATGGAACATAAATGCTATTTTTAAAAAAAATCCTATTAATTACCAGCTTTTCCATTTATTTTTTACCATTAATATAATATTTTGAGGGTTCAGAAAGTTGATTGTACAAAATTAGTTGTTTAATCTGAGAAATCTTTCTGGATATTTAGTTTAGTTGGCAATATTCAGACATTTTTATACATTGTATTACCACAGAAAGTAGCCCACATGTCTAGCAGTAAAGCTTCAGGAGGAATAATGCACATGGCACTTTTGAAAATGATTACGCTTATTTATACAAACAGATTGCGACAGTATTTAGGAAAAAAAACATCCCTTGCAATACAATTCCATAGGGGTACTAGCTTGAGGTAGGCCCGTTCTTAGATTTGGTAAGAGACCAGCTTTTTGTTTTGATGGAGCAGTCTTTATGTGGACTGTAGGGCAGCTTTATGAAGTTGTATTTGACAGCCAACCAGAATATAATCCACTATAAGGGAGTAGTCAGCCTAAATTTCACAATGATTTATCAGTTTTACCGAAATGCTCAGTCCCTTCATTGCTTTTTGTATCCTGTTGTTGCTGCTGCACTTCAGGCCAAAACAATGTACTTCATATAACAATATAAGTGTATTTTGAATGTACCATCAAAAGTTGATAAGTTGCATTTCACTATGAAAATAACTTGTACTTCTGAGGCTACAGACCTAACAGGAAGTGACTCAATGAAGGTGCTTGGTGCCATTCATTGACAGACACTGCTGTGTTCAAAAACAAGCTTCAAAGCTATTATTAGTGCCACTCAGGAGGCTGAACTATTTCTCTGTTTGGCTGTGTGGACTCACTTATTTTAATCTTAATCAGGTGTTGTGATGAGCTGCTGATGCTTGTATGTGTGGTGGTAATTGGAAAGTTTCTAGGAACATAAATGTCTTACAGGGCAGGAAATGAACTCCCAATCCTGTTAGTGCTAATGTCACACCCTAATCTTTCAAAGGAGTTAACCGTTCAGACAACTAAGACCGATGGGTGCCAGTGGGTGAGACGTAAACATTGAAATGACTGTTTAACAATTTCATCACACTGACAAGCACTGAGGCTTTAATCTGAGAACACACAAGACAAAAGACTGCACTTGAATTTTCAGGCTGATACTGTCTTAAAGATTGGGAAAACTCTGCTTCACCTTAACCGTGTTACTATGTTGATACTGATTAAACAGGTTTTGTGTGCTACATTCATAAGTCTATTCGGTGTGGCCTATAATCTTTCACAAGCAGGAAAAAATGCAGTCAGCAGGCTATATTGCTCTTTTTACACTCAGAGATCAGCAGACTCACTTCCACCAATATGATCTACAATAAAAGAGATACCACACTACGTGTATCGCCTTTCAATAGAAGAAGCAATGATGAGCAGAAGGAAAGTCCTCGTGTGACCTGTCTAAAGAATGCTCTGTTGAATCTTGCTTTGTCATACGATGAATAAAAGATCAGAGGCCACATCTGAGTGTTTATGCTGTCAATTCTAAAGATTAGCCCAGCAAATCAGCCCGCTGAAACACCAACACCCTTGCAGATGTAATGTTGCCGGTTAGTCCAGCTGTGTAGGGTGTTGTCAGTTTTTCTACCACACAAGTCAGTCTTTCCATACAGGCGGTGGTTGATGGCAGCAAAGCTGCCAACTGGGTCTGGACTGTAGGGACATGCTGGTAATGACTGGGTGCAAATTTGCTGCTGTGTTGGTAGTTTGAGTTAAATGCAAAGAGGATGAGACTCAGTGCCTGGAACACATTACAGCTGCAGCATTGGGAGATGAAATGATGCACAGAGGATAAAATGTTTTCTATGTCTGCACAGATAAGCCTGTCGAAATAACATTTCACATGCGCTCTTTTAACTTTTTCTTGTGAAATGATTTTCATCACATACATAGTTTAGCCTTAAAAAACAAAACAAGAACGGGTATGTCGTATTACTGATGTACTTCTGTGTGTTTGTATCTATAAGGGATTCATGGGATATCTGCACCGGCGTAGTCAACATTAAGTAACTAGAATTAATATCTAGCTCAGTATAGGCTGAGCGTGTCTTTCACTCATTTCAGATTTAGTTTGTTTTTAGAAGAGGAAAAATTAGCTCCAACAGAACCCAAACAGACACACGCTCTACATGGCCCAGTTTCCCAGCATGCCCTTTTACTATCTGCATTTCTTATCTGTGTTCCCACTCATTGCAGTTCCTGCCATAAGTTAACTGGTGGGAATGTTGGCTTTTTACGTCATGCTGTGGCTTGTGTAATTAAATTAGTGTGAATGGAGTACATGCCGCTGTAGCTTCCAGCGTGCATGTGTGCAGATGACAAGCGTATAAATATAATTTGGTTAGTTAAAGTGTGTATGAATGCCTTCTGTGTGCATGTTATCATGTCACTGTGTGTGAATGAATGGGCCCTTCATGCAATCCTTCTAGACGATGTGTATTTGTTTTTGTGTGCATTTGAATGTGCAAGGCCCTCCTCATTAACACTATAATCCCAACTGCTGGGTAGCTGCTAAAAAATGTATGTAAATATAGAATAGGATTTATAAATAAAAGAAAAAGCAAGTTGGTGAATGTCAGGTTACAGGTAGCTCTAATTATTGTTTTTATTCTATTCATTATAGTGATGCTATCATTTGAGTCTGGTTTATAGTATCAAGAAATAGTATCAAATAGCACTGTAGTTTATCCAAGTTTCTCTTTAGAAGTCTTAATATGTTCAACTATCAGCCACTAATGCAACATTTTCTATTTGCAATGTTTTAAAATAGATGAAAAAAAGTTAGTCTTTACAGTTAAGCGCTCAAATAAATATAAGATCAATGACTTATTAATTTGAGTTGTCTTTCTATATTTCTGTTTGAATAGCCCATGTTTATAGTACAAATATATGCGGTTTATTATCAGGTAAATATTATTTGTGAACGCTAAATGTGGTACATCTTGCCAGAGTCTTGCCAATTGCTCCTTAATCTAGGTCATGTCTTGGTATTAATCCTATTCATTACTATTCCAACAAAGTTCACACCTTTGCATGAAAACATCTTTTGTGGCGTGACCAACCCCTGGCAAACATACTCAACCAGCAAGAAGTTGAGTTCGTTGACTGATGAAGACGTTAAGGCATTTTCAACTCTTCAGTTTGAGATCAGACTAAACGGTGAACGTATTGATGTTATGTGCAGGCGGAGTTACTGATAGTAACACAATGTTCAAATAAACCAACAACTGCTCTTGGAAATACCACGGGATGTGATGACTACTGGGCAAAACATGAACATTTAATCCGAAAATGTGCTTGACTACTAGGCTGAAAATAGAGCCGTCTAAAGATGTGATTTAGGGAAACTCAATGACCCCATTCATCTGCCAGCTCGGCCTGTCAGAAGCTGTGACAGGCAACTAGAAAATGTGATCTTCAAGTGATTTTGACACACTGAAGGCTATTTTAGGGATTGTGCAACTATATGTTAAAGATTAGGTTTACAAATTGTTTTTTGTTCTGGGTAAGTGTTATTAACTCAGAGATGAATAAAAGTTTTGTTTCACTTTGAATCTGTAGGTTACAAAACCAGAAAGTCTGGCAAGTCTTTTGTAGGCATTTTCATTGTGTTTTGCTTTTGTCTTTTACATTATTGTGATAAACGCTGCACCCAATACTTCACTGTAACTTCCATCTGAGTATGAATGGGAATAAATACCATCCACACAGTGTAAACCTCTTTCTGGGACTTTTAGAATTTTCTAACTCCATAGATTAATTTCTGCAGACTTAATTTTTCCTAGATGTTTACGGATGCTGTTTACCAGTAAACTAGAAGAATGCCCTAATGATCTCATGCTTCTGTTTGCTGTGCATACAGACTCCCTTCCTACGGAGCTGGCCAGACAGGAGTGAAGGGGAGAGCTTTAACCCTGGTCTCCCTTGCCAGTCCTGAGTAAACCTTCTAGCCATGGATGACAGCTCCTCACTGGGCAAAGTCAGCAGCTCTACCGAGTCCGTGGCCACGGTCACCAGTGAGGAGTTTGTTCTGGTACAGTCCAGTTCTGCTGGGTCGCCACAGGGCTCTGAGGGCAAACCGAGACTCAAGGTCAGAACCAAACATCATTACAAGTTTGCATCTGAATAAGTCACTTAAAATAGTGTTACCCAGAATAAACAAAATGATCCAGGTACTGACAGCTTTTGATCAGATGTGAAGTGAAGGAAGATAAAACAGGCCAACAGAAACATTATTTTCTCCATCAATGTCTCCCTGGATTTAGTTTTCTTCAGTTTCTCTTTACAGAGCCAAATTTGACTAATTAGATCCCTGTGTGTGATGAATGTGTTTATTACCTGAATTTCATGCAATTATCATGTGAGAGAAGAAGATGATGGAGTGATTTACTCAGTCCACAACACCCTTCTTGCTTCTTATTGATCTTTATGCATCCTCTTTGTCATCGTAGTTTTTGCATCTTGTTTTTCTGTGTCCCGTTCTCCAATTTTTTTTTTTTTTGTCTTTTCCTGATTCCCCCCCAGATGTCTTGGAATGGGAATGATCAGCTCGAAAAAGCTATGGAGGAGGTGTTGGATGATGATGAGGAAGTGAAGGTAGAGAAGAGCTGTGTGGAAAAGATGGAGAAGCACAGGGAACCAGAGAGCAGAGCACTGGAAAGCCAACCTGCAGGTATGGATTTGCAATCAGTGTAGTTACTGTTTCTTTATCAGTAGCTTTTCAGTCACAAATAATAATGACGATTAAAAAAAAACCTTTTAATATAAAGTAAAATGTAATTCACTTTGTAGAGTAAACATTTTATTTCAACAAGATATTTTATTAAAAGCATTACCGTCTTGTACAGGAAATGTGCTGTACAAATAAACTTGCCTTGCCTATTTCGGTAATTGAAATGTCAGCTTACTGTTTCTGAGTTTAATCAGAACAGACCCATGCCATTGGTTCTCTATGGATACATTATGTTCATTTTTATAGCAGTCAAAAAGCTTAATAGCATTGATTGTTTGGAATGGTGACTGGGCAAAACGTACTGGAGACAACATTAATGATGCAAATATGACTTTGCTGATGTTTTTCTTTTCTTCTTCTTGTCATTTATCTATTGTTATGTGTTTCAGAGAATATATGCAGAACAGAAGCACATATTTATTACTCTGGTGTTAGTAAACTTACTGTGTTTTTGCTATTATTTCACTGAAACTGAGTTTCAGATTGAAACTGATAATAAATGAAAACATTGCTTGGAAGTAAAACATTTGATAGCAATCTTGCGTGCCTAAAAAAAACAAAAAAGCCTAGTTGTGTACATTCCACTGGCATACCAAAACCCAGACAAGCAAGGCAGGTATCTGAACTCTCTGACATTGCCTCAGCTGTTTTGTGTAATAGCATGGACAGGTTGCCCTGCGTGGTTCAACAAACAGTAAAGCAAAAACAGCCATTTAACAGGGGTCAGAGTCCAGTAATATTAAGTAGCAGTGAAAGGTATTGGCAATGTTTTATAATCTAGATGCACTGATTATTATATTTCAATATCTCAGACATTATTTTAATAACCTACCATTTTACCATATTAACTATAAATGGATTTAAGATATGCATGATAATGTATACACCAGTAATGTACATGACCTCAGAAAGTGGAATTTTTTTTGTCATTCTTTTGCAGCAAATCCTATTTTTAATGGTTTCACACATCTGATGGCATTAATTAAGTAAAAGATAAACAACACAGTAACGTAACCATGCCAGTTTCACACTTTACTTTGTTAACTCACATCTTCATAAGATGTTTAAGTGGAAACTGTGGCATAGTGAAAGTGTGTACAAAAGAAGCTTTACACTGCTGAGAGAAGAGGAAGTGTGTGAAGTACCTCTACACGTATATCTGGATGATTTCACTTGAAATGAAATGGATAGTGATAGCATTTGCTACACAGGAAGGAAGAACATGCTATTGTCTCTTTAGACAACTAGTTCAGTTAGCAATGTTGTCCATAGTGAAAGGTGTTGTTTCACAAACCGCAAGATGTCAAGGTATGTCCAGATATTTCATTGTTTTTAAAGACATACTATAGTGAAAACGTGCTGCAGGTCTGGCTGTTATGGCAGCTGATGAGAGCAGATAAAGAAAGACTTTGAAATTAGAAATTTCTTTTTCACTTCTATCTGGTGGTCTGGCTGACTTTTGATTTAATAACAATGGTGTTATTTTAGTGCTGTGGACTATCATTAACAATCAGTATAACCACTTGGTTTCATATGAAATATGAGAAGTTTAGTTATTTTTTCATGTTGTTTATTTATTTATTTAAAGTTGCTATCTATTTTTTTACAAATTTTTATTTTTACACACTTTTCATGTGTGTTGGTTTGCAGTTGTGCTGCAAAGCTGCAAAAAGCCCAGAGGAAATGGTTAGCATAGTGTTAAATAAGAGCTAGTCAGCAATGGAAGTCCAGCTGCTGCTCTCATTGTTCTGCTTCCTGTTTGCGAGTGTGAAAGTTTCAGGTTAACGGTCATCACGGAGAGGACTTACTAACTTCCTGTCATTTTCTCACCTTCTTTTTTTTTAAACTTTGCTTCTTCTTAGTGGTTTTTCTGTTGTTTCCGCCACTTTAAAAAGATGCACTGTTGTTTCCTGTTCATGTGCCATTGTTTTGTTGAGCACAAGTGAAGACATTTTTATCATCGCTCAAATTTTAGAGATACATTTTCCAATAAAATCTTTTCCTTCTATCCACAGAAGCATGTCCTGCACCATGCAATCCCATGGTCCTGGAGGAAGACAGTGTTCAGTTTAACAAACTATCATACCTGGGTTGTACCTGGGTCAAAGCCCCTCGCAACGAGGCGGAGGCGCAGAGGGCTATGGCGACCCTACGAGCTGAGAGTGCCATCCCCATTCCCATCACCCTGCATGTCCCCTGTGGCCCAGATGGCTCTGTGAGGTCAGACATAAAAGATTGTGCGAGGGAGCAAGTCGGACTGAATTATGACATGGATTAAATACAACAGTATATGATGCAGGAAAAGTTGATATGTTTGTTTGGCTTAATGAAACTACAGGATAAGAGTAGAGAAAACCACACCTGGAAAGCTGATACAAAAATGTAAAAGGATCAATGTGCAGGGCAGGGATATTATTGACTACGGTAAAGCCATACAAAACTGTGTGTAGTCATTTTACAAACAAATCAGAAATGTGTTGGATGTAAAATGTATTTTTCTTCAGTAAAGGTTTCTATTACCTTTGAAGCCCATTAACCAGCAGAAGGAAGATAAGTCAGAGATGAGAGAGTTGACAGAAACTTTCCAGCTGTCCCCACTCACTTAATGAAAACGGAACATGAAATATTTAAATGCTTCGTTGAGGAAATGAGACACTTGACTGAAAAAGTTGACATTTCTGCTCTGATGAAATATGAAGGGGCGCCTTGCCTCTCTCTCCATTTAATGGAGGAGTGGTTTTAATGTAAAGTTAATGCCCTGTATTAAGTGTAACCTTTACCGCTCCGAGCTTAATGTACAGTAACAGAAATGATGTATTAATTTCCCAGTACACTGACTCTCAGTTTCACTCCCATCAGAATTGTGGACCAGGCCTCTGGCACAGAGATCGCCTGCTTCCCCATCTACAAGGTGTTGTTCTGCGCCCGTGGTCGAGAGGGCTCAGTGGAAAGTGATTGTTTCTCCTTCACTGAGAGTTACCGAAGTTCAGAGGACTTCCAGATTCATGTTTTCTCCTGCCAGATCAAAGAAGCTGTGAGTTGGATACATTTAATCCATGTCACAATACTACAGCTCCCTATGGTTTCCGTTCCTCTGTAGAGCTTTTTACATTTAGATGAAGTTGGCTTTAAAATCCAGCGGAAATTGTTCTGCTTTTGTTTTCCAACAGCTGTTTATCCTATAAATAACTTGACCCAACTTGACACATGCATCTGTACCAAAAACAAAAATGAATAAATTTAGATATGAATTGCTTAGCCCTTATGATATATAGATTTTTATTTATGTTACCATTTCAGTGCAGCAAATAAAATCTTAGTCAGACAGCAGCTTGTTACACAACATCCTATGAACAGAAACCCTCATGAGCTTTCATTGTGAACCACCTCTCTTATCTAATGTATGAATATGAAAAAAATCTTGTCCTGCTGCTTACAGTGCAGCCAATGTCACACACACACACACACACACACCAACAGCACCAGCTGTAGTCCTGTAACCCTACAAGGAGCATTCCTGTTTAGTTTCTTTTTTCTCTAGACTTTCCCTATGCCTTTTCATAAAATATTAGTGTTGTTGCACCTGGTTGTACATGGGGAATGTGCCTAAAACAGCTCTGTATTATCACACTATAACAAATAAAGACAAGCATGTGACTGTTCAGTGGAGTGTTGAATGCATATTGGATTGATCAAGATCAGTTTACTCAGCATATTAGATACAGACTCAGACAACCAGAACTCTAAATGTAAATGACTAAATGTAAAATAAATAATCTTTTTGTCTAAAATGTGAACATACATTAAACCCTCTTATCAAAGATAAACCTTCAGTAAAATGAAGCAATAAAATTCTACAGGGCATTAATTATCTTGAAATACATATATGTTTGAGTTCCATTCAAAAATTACATTCGCCATGAGACCAGGAGAGTGGACTTTGCAGAAATGACATAATTAATGACAATATTGCTCCACCATTATAACTGTTATTTCCCACAGAGTACTCAAATGAAGGACATGTGTGGCTGATTACAGACTAGGACTCTGATAAACATGTGACACCTTTCACAACATTTCTTGTGTTGTATGTGACGTTTATAATGATGCAAACATAATGATAAGTTTTCCTAAAGCCTTACAAGCTGATTCAACAGAACTGACATTATCAAACCAGCAGAGGGTGCTATTGTCCTCCAGTTTATTTTTTCCACTCCCATATATAGTTTTATTTGTGTATAACAATGCTGTGTGTTAATTTCTCCCTGTTTTGTCAGTCAAATCCCATTTATTTCCCTCAGTTATGTATGTTTATTTCTATTCTCTTGTTGTTTTCCGTTCAGGTCAGCCGTATCCTGTACAGTTTCTCGACAGCCTTTCGGCGTTCCTCACGGCCAACGGACACCAGAGACACAACGCTGTCCAGTCCGCCTGATGGTGATCTATATACCTTCACTGTGTCACTTGAGATCAGAGAAGATGATGGCAAAGGCAACTTTAGGTATCTGATCCAAACATGCACACACAGTCAAACGATAAACCAATTCACACACAGTTTCTTACTAACAGGAGAATCCATTTGACAGATCTGTTGGTAGTTAGAAAAGGTTTAATTTGCCGTAATTACCGTAATACTTCCTCATCTGACTGTGATTTTCTCACTGTGGTAAAAAAGTTAATTAATATCGAGACAATATTCACATTTCTGCAAGGTATTATGTATCAGACACTTTTACAAATGGATTTTTATTAAATTTTTATGCTTCTAAAATGACCCAATAGCTTGTCTGAAAGCATATTTCAGGCTAGTTACATAAAATGCTTTCAGGAGAAGACTTGAGGAAAGACATGTCATAGTTGAACTAACCCAAATGTAAGCTTTGTGCTAGCATCACAGCTGGTAGAACAATATGATCACAGTGTATTGTCTTAGATTTTAAAAAAAATAAGGAACCAATGATATTTTCAGGTTACTTATGTCTACTTGTGTTTGTTCCCAACTACAGTCCAGTGCCAAAGGACAGAGATAAGTTCTACTTCAAGCTGCGACAGGGTGTCCAGAAGAAGGTGGTAGTTTCAGTTCAACAAATGTGCAACAAAGAGCTGGGCATTGAGAGGTGAGCAATTTCCATACAGTTTCATTCATTTTTAAATGTAAAACTTTATCACAGACTCCTAAAGGGACTCTATGTAATTGCTTAGTTATTGAACTAGCGACTGCCATCTATGGGTCTTAGCGGAACTGCAGCCTCCATGGTGAGCTTGTGCATGACACGAGACGAAAGAATGTCTGAGAGAATAAAAAATTAATTAGGTCCTATAAATGTAGGCCTAATTATAGTAATAAATAACTGATAATATTAATACAAAAGCCGCAATCTTCTATTGTATTTTTAATGAGGCCCTTCTGGGTTAGCGCAGCATTTACTTGAGAACGGCAAAGGTGAGTGTGTTTACTTTTTGTAGGCCACACTTTTACAGCTTATAGCCTATATCATATAGTCATCACACTCCAACATAGTCTCCAGCATATTATTCTCCAATCAAAGGCAAACCTTTGCAACGTTTACCTTTTTCATTTGATATTATTTTACAGTACTTGCACTGACAGTACTCCTGCTACTACAACAATACTTTTACCTGTTAGTACTAGCAGGTAAAGGAGAAAAAGAGCCGACTTGCATTTCAACTACAGCTAATATGCTACACCAAATAGGCTACACGATGTACTTTCACCTGTTTATTTATCACAAAATCCCCAAAAAGTAGAAAAACAATGCACTCAATCATTGACTGAACTAGTCACAGAAGTAGCAAACATCTTCTGTGACAACGTGCTGAATACGCTATGCACGGAAAGAATCTAGCATCTACTTCCATTACATATTATTTTTCTCGTTTGTTTATAGTTGTCTCTTACCTTTCAAGTAAAAGGAAGCCTGCTGTGGGTCTTTTCTCATATCCAGAGCAGCTCTAAGCATCCTCCGTTTCTTTACTCTGGTTTTCCTCTGCGCCGGTCAGACTCTACTTTAGATCTTTTAAAACTTTTCTTTTCTTTAGTTTGTTTGGGGTCTGTGATGGAGTTTGGGCTGTGCTCGATGCTGGCCTCGTCTTGGTCTCTGCAGACTCCATCCTCCCCGAGCAACAGAAAGCTACCTGACGCACAGGGACGTGCATTACGCTACGAAACTGACAGTTCGGACCGAACTGCTCTCTAGCTGTACAGGCTTATAGCGGCAGTCGCAGTAATTAGGTCAGGGCTCATTCTACACATCACGGCATTGTTGGAGCATGTATGGGGTAGAAAGGCTGTAATTTTAACATTTACAATTACATAGGGCCCCTTTAAGTCCAAGTTAATTCAAGCAATTACATTGAATAGATAAAACAGAGGAACAAAAAAACTTTGTATAAATCAGCACCAATAATAACTGTACCAATGTCTCCACAACTAATATTAGTGTCATACAGTAACTAATGTTCTATTATTTGAAGTCTCAAGATTAGAGATTTTCTGAATCATTGAACTTGCAAATAAATCTATAACTATGATCGGTTTGTATAAATTTAAAAAGCACTGATTCCTCCCGTCACAACCCTTTTCATTTTCCCTCTTCAATTTCAGCCTCTTAATAATACTCTCATGGTTTCATTATAAGCAACTTGGAGCCTCAACTTGCTTTTCTGTAGTTTGACCACAGGTTTGCAGTATAGAGCAGTTTATACACAAAGTCTGCTGATAAATATCTTCATCTGTCATTTGTTCTGTTTTAGAAAGTCCAGTTTTTATTTTTAATTACAAAACAGCATGCTGTATGTAACCTTTTTATTGGGTGTCATTGTTGCATTGATCCATTGAATGTTTAGTATTTTTCCTCGTGCCGTTTGTTCAGGAAGTAAATTAATCTTTTTTAACGGTGTGACTTACAATTTCACTTTTTAATCTTGTGCCCTTATCATGAATCCTTCCTTTATTCTTTGGTATATTTTGGGTTAATAATATGTTAAACATAAAGAATTTAATATTATTTGATACATGTTCTTATAAGAGGCAAGAATTGCTGTCAACACTGTGTGAATGCACAAGTACAGCGCAGATACTCAGCAGTGTAAATGTTGAACAACTTCAAACCACAGACGCATGAATCCAAACAAATGAAATAAATCTTTCAGCAAGGTAACTTTGATTTTTCTTTACAGCTTTATGTTGCCCACCCTCCATATGTTTAAATGTTTGAGCGGCACTTAAAAACTAGGGCATTTCCTCTTTTCATCCCTACACCTCTGCTGCTGTCAGAGGGAGACAGACACATGCCCTGCTCTGTATTTTTACTCCGTGGAAAACCCAGTTGCGTTTAGAATGGATTGTTTTCAGCTTGTTTTATAACAGTTTATTAATATTAATTTTTCATTTTCAATAGCCTTGTTTTAGTAATGTTCAGTTCCTTTGAAAACCTGTTTGGTTGTGCATTATGTATTGTGTGTGGATGCAGTACATTTTGTTTTCTGGTTATTACTGAGCAGCTGAGTAGCCCCCCGTGGCTGGAATAGCTGTTTTTTTTAATGTGGATTTTATGTGTCATTTTATTTCCATGTTACTCAAATGTTTGTAACACACTGCTAGTGAGAGACATTGTTAGTAAGAGGAATCCTGTTTGGTAAAAGAAGTACAAGACCTTGTACATCAATGATGGGTTAACTGTTAATGCTTTCTTTTGTACTGCAAAGTAGAAACCAAAAAGGAACCTCTTACATAAAGTTGAAGAGGCTTCACCATGTTCGACTGACCACCGCTGCATTATTTTGACCATTTTATGAAACTGGAAAAAAAACCTGTCGCTTCACTATAGATAACTGGATTAAAAAATCTATTTCAAATATTGATTTGACCTTTTTGGGGGACTTTGCTGATCCTCTGCCTTTTTAAACAATTTTTTTAATATATGCGCGGACATGATCCTATACTCGACTGATGCTTTCCATGTTCTTTCCTCTTTCAGCTAACTTGAGTTGTGAATGCAGGCTGTTGCTCAGCAGTGGGGTTAGGGATTTGTGGATATTATCTAATATGTCTTCCTTTAAGGTGTTTTGGGATGCTGCTGAGCCCAGGACAGAAAGTCTGCAACAGTAACATGCATCTACTAGACATGGTGAGCAAGACTCGATTCAACACATTTAAGTGATAAATATTTCTGATAATTACAACTGAGTAGAGTATATGATGCACTTTGGAAAATCATTATAAGTCATTTAAACGTATCATTTGTAATTAATAAGCTGGATTTATGGACTTAATAAGACTCCCCAAGACTAACCATTTCATTCATTTAACAGTTTTTAATGTATTTCAGTCATTTTGCATGTGGCAGTCGACCCTTTAGGACTGCATAAAAACTATCACAAGAAAATAAGACTGATTAACTCATTGATAGGAATCAATGGGCAAGAGCTCTGATGGAAAGGCTTACATCATCACAGGAACATGGAACCCCAACATGGCAACCTTCCAGCCACTGAATGAAGACACACCTAAAGGTTAGGACGAGTTATTTTTTCCTTTGAAGAATAATTTGACATTTTCCATGTAATACATATTCCAACAAACTCAGTTTCATTAATAGTCAAAGAAGTTTGATCTCAGTCAAAGGTTAGTTGTTATAAGTTAAAAAGCCAGCAAACTGTTAACTTTTTGCGGTCTGCACTTAAAAATGTCTCCTTTTTGTTATTCATAAATGCAAAACTTATCCTCGAATGTATTTATCCTTTCACTTGCTGACAGTAAAATGGTAGTCATAAGACAAATTGAGTTTACAACATAGGTTATGGTAGACATTTATAAGAACCTTTTTAGAATTATGTTTCAAAGGAAGGTATCTACAAATATTCAGACTGAATCACAAAGGAAACACTGAATATTCATCTTGCCTTTCTAAATTCATTATAGCTAACAAATGAGATGACTTTGCAGTGGTTGACTCAGAGTTTCAGAAAGGCTTAACTCAAAGGTTCTGGGTCTGTCAAAACAATCTATCTCATGGATGTCAGGCTACATAATGCCAGGATAACTTGGACGCAACAAATAAAAACATTTATTCGTAAATCTGCATCTCTCACTGTTGAAGCGAGGCAGAGATCCTCATTTATGGATTTGAAAGTAATGTGGAAATGACAGCATAAATTACTGACAGAATTTTAGAAATTCTTTTCAAATGCTCTTGCATAATCTACAAATGTCACCTTATTTACAGCTGCGTTTCAGGATATTCCATTTATTCTTGCTGAAATATCTGCCTTGATGTTAAACAAGGACTGGTAAAGCCTCAACACACTTTCAGAACAGGCTTTTTACAGTCATTTCGACTCCTCTGCACATCCACAAGGGGGTGTGGCATCCCCAGGATACAGAATGTGTTGCAGATTCCCTGTGTCTTCATAAAAACCAGAGATTAAGGGCAAGGCGAATCAAATTAGGCTTTATGAATTAGTTCAATTAAATTTGAATGAATCTAAGTGTGTAATTTAAAAAGCAAAGATGTTTTGATCATAAATAAAAAGGGTTTTATGTTTAAGAGGTGCAAATGTGGCATTTTAAAAAAAAATTTAATTTGTGAACTTTCACTAAAAGCTGCACTGCAGCTTTTTCATTTTACCTTAATGTTCTAATTTTAACTGTAGCAAGTAAATAGATTTTAGTATCTGGATATTGTTTTTTTTTTCTTTCAACTGAGTGGTTCATATCATGGAAGAAGAAGACAAACTTTTATACCTTTGGGTGTCTTCCAGATAAGCAGGTCTATATGACAGTGGCAGTGGACCTTGTGGTGACCGAAGTAGTGGAGCCAGTTCGCTTCCTGTTGGAAACGCTCGTCAGGGTCTATCCATCAAATGAACGCTTCTGGTACTTCAGCCGTAAGACCTTCAGTGAGACCTTCTACCTCAAACTCAGACCGGTAACTGTGACAAAACTTCTTCCTATATGCTTTCATGCTTTTACTCAGATATCCTGTTTGCCTTATGCAATATGAAGGTGCATATCAGTGATCCTCAATTCGGTCCTACAAAGGCTGCAATCCACCAGGTTTTCCATGTATCCCTGCTCCAACACAACTGATTCAAATTAATGAGTCATTGTGCAGAACCTGATAAGCTGTTGGATCCATTTATTTTGATCTGGTGTGTTGAAGCAGGAATACATTGAAATCCTGTTGGATTGCTGCCCTTGTAGGACCGACTTGAGTAGCCCTGGTGTATATGACCCATCAACTGTAAAATGGTTGTAACTTCCCACTGGTCAGAAGATAAGATACTTCTTATAGAAAAAGTCATAAGACACTGAATTGTTTCTAGTTGGTTTGATACCCTGCCTGTTGCTTCTTGATAGTTTCTAATTAGAGCCCGACTGATGTGGAATTTTTTGGGTCCGATACCGATATTGGGGGGCTTTAAAAAGCAGATATCCGATACATCTGCCAATTTCCAATATATTGGCCAATATTATGAAATAAGAACATGGATCTACACAGGATGCATACTGTGCATGGACACAGATACTTATAATACCCAGAATATGATTCAAGACTAAGAAACAGAACACCATAGAATTAAAATGAGGAACTTTAACAACAATTTTAATTATATATATCTATATCTATATCTATAGATATAGATAGATAGATAGATAGATAGATAGATAGATAGATGTGTCCTGTTACCGAATAATAGTTAAATTTCATAGGTTTAATAGATTTTATTCATAAAATAAAAGAATACACCATACTTCTCCTGAATGTTTTAATGAGTGGTAGCACCAAACCTTTGCAAATTGATAAATTCACAAATGCATAAAAACCACCAATGAAACCTCACTAAGGCCGGGCATTTGCTGCAGGTTCTTGAATATCCGGGTCAGGCATTTGCTTCTTCTCCCCTGTTTAAAAAGCAGATTTTTCCTTAGGCCAAGGGGACCTGGCGAAGCAGTGAAGTGTGGGGAAGCTTTGGATTGTGGACGCTAATAAGAGGCTCTGTCTCATTATTTGCGTGTGGGTAATTAACAGCAGCGCTTTGACTCATTCGCCTGATTGCCTCTCTAGTTATCTCCTCAGTAAATGGCAGTGTGTTGGACTGGTGCTGCGGTTTTGAGCTAATTAAATGATAATATTGTGTGGAGGTTTCTGCTGAAGATAACAATCTAAGGTGATACACACACTTAAAATATGCAGTCTTATTTAGCCAAAAACAGTCATTAATCATCTGAAGTACAAGAACTTATTGTCACAGCTGTCAGTAAATGCTGTAGACTTGATCATTGGTGTTGAATCAAAATTAATTTAACATCAACTTCTGTCAAATGTACAACATTGTGCCAAGATCTGGAGCTGCCTCCTCTTTTTGTTAATATATTGCCAAAAATGACTGCAACCTGTGCAAATGTTTAAGGAAATGCAACATATAAAGCAAAATGGCTTAAGTGTCAATTATATTTCAAGCTATTAGGCTTAAAAGTCAATATTTGGTTTGATCACCATTATGCCGTATGCTAAGTTTCAGTTAATAGCTCTTCTATTGATGGAAAAAATGATGAGAACACATTATGTTCCTTTTTTGACAGGCTGCTAGTAACTGTCTAAAAATACTATTTAAAAGTTTTTCCAGTGTTATGATATTTTCAATATTTAAATAATTATTTGTTCCTTGAAAAAGCAGACATACTTTACTATACCAGTACCTTTACTATAATATAAAGGAGCACAAATTGTTTGTAAAATAACTTTACTTTTTCAAATCATGATTATTTAAATGAACAATTTAGCATCTAGACAAAGAGAGACTATTGTGACTTGCCTGTATGTGATATTTATTTGTAAAGATCTATTAAATTTCAATTCAGTCCATTACAGTATTTTGTGAAGTATATGTGACTCATCTGACAGCCAATGCTTCTTTAAATATCAACAAAAGATGTTGGGTAATCCGGTATTTTTTCTTCTCTTGTTTTGTTATTCTAAATCCACAGTTGATGATGCCGTGTTTGTACAGTGAGCTTTCTTTTGCCCAGATTTCTGCTCCTGTTTTATTACTGTTAATAATTCATCATGTGGGTTAACTATTCACTGGCCTCTGCCAGTGAAAAACAAATTATGTTACCTAAGCTTAAGCGCTGAAAATAGGCCAGGCTTGATATCTCTTCCAATTTGAGTTCTCAGCCCTGACTTGAGTTAGTCATTAGATGCCATGTGAGTGGACAGATCAATACAGCTCATTGATCCATTCTTCCAGGTGGAGGAGAGGGGCAACTGCACTAAAGTAATTGAATAGACCAGAAATAAACATCAGTTGCCTATGACACAGAAGGTCAAGTTTGATAGTATCTTAGTTCTCTTGTGCGTTTCTTTACTCTTTTAGATTTGTTTCAGTCCTAACTAAAAATATACAGAAAATATATATGTTTTTATACTTGATTTGTTAGTTTATTGTTCACCACCACTTAATTAGGTTCATGCTTTTAGAGATGGGCTGCAAACTCCTCACTGCTAATTAGGGGTGTGTATTAACAAGAATCTGGCGATGTGATAAATATCACAATACAGGGGCAACGGTATGAAATGTATCCCGATATATTGTGATACTATAGGTAAGACGATCAAGTTTGTGATTTTTCTTTACCAGAATTTAATTGTATGAAAACTGTCACAACTTAGTAAAAACTCCAACCTGTAATATGTTTGACATTGATTTACTAAATGAGAACAGAGGATCTACATTTCACTACAGAAGAAATAAAAACACTTGCTCTTTATGTACAAGATGAATAAAGAA
>JBBBVU010000015.1:6605645-6623878 GCA_037177055.1 Atherinosoma microstoma | reverse complement strand
CATTTTGGAATAAGGGTGTAACATAACAAAATGTGGAAAAAGTGAAGCGCCGTGAATACTTTCCGGATGCACTGTACTGTATATGAACAATGGTCATACATGTAGAATATTTCCATTTTTGATTTAAGTATTTATCAAACCTTCAGCAAAATAAAAAAGAAAAGAACTTTTACTGTTTTCCTTTTAACATTATACATCTATATAAATCTAAAATGAAAGTGCTTCAGTTTCTTCAAGTAAACTTTAACAAAAAGTCAAGTTTAAATGCAACACAGAAATGAACCACTGCTGTTAATGTTTGCATACATACCAAATTGTTGATTTTGAGGAAGTTCCTCTTGTAATGCTTGTAGTATTTTCCTGTTAATGGTACATTTCTTGGTGTCGTCTTATGAAACCATAAGCTTAGCCTGATGGTGATTGGGATGATTGCCTTCTTGAGATTGGCCCTTAACCACCATCCCATACTGACACTACATATTTTCATTGCAGCTCCTATTAGTCCTGGACATATGGAAGGGAAAGCTGTACTAGTTGGAGGAAGTCAGTTCAGTGATTTGACTTTTCTAAGCCAGTCTTTTGATGAAGTTGCTGTTAACCCTGCTCCTCTACCACCACCTCAAACTGTTGGCACCAAAAATCTTAATTAAAATCTTGATTTTTTTTTTTTTTTTTTTTTTTTTTTGGTAATTGGTAATTTGTTGTTGCCAGTTATTTGATTGATAATCAAGCCTGTAGTGCAGTCAGCAGTCTTCTATCAATATTTCTAAGAACTCTTGATTTAGATTATTATTCACATGCAGTTGTAATGTACTTTGATGAACACCAAGTTTATAGAGAAGAAAGGTTCTTCCATTATTACTATAATAACTAACAAGATTTTCTAAATCGTGCATGGTTATAAAGACTGCTAAAATAAATCCTTATAAGCTCATTGGAGCTGATTGTCTTGATTTAAAACCTGTATATATCTTTCAGATGTCCAGATGTTCAAGAGATGCAGGCTTTTTGACTCAGAGCATATAACAAGTCAGATGGTCCCTTTTCCTTTTAGACATGAGGATGTAATGTCCATAATATCCAAAAAACTATAAATATTGACTCATTTGACCACCTCAATCCATTTTGAAAGAGCTTTGGCACAGAGAAGGAATATATGAATCATGTTCACGTACGACCTCGTCTTTGCTTGATGGAGCTGTATTTGTGGATGTGTGTGTTCACGCTCAGTGAATTTTAGAAGTGTTCCCGAGCCCAGGCAGTGATTTACAAAATTGCGTCTGTTTTTAAAGCAGTGGACCTTAAGGGCCCAAAGATCAGAGGCTTCCAGTGTTTGGCCCTGTCACTTGGTTGCAGAGGTGATTCCAGATTCTCAGAATTATTTTTATGGTATCATGCTTTGTAGATGATGGACGATTTAAAGTATTTGAGATTTTTAACAGAGGGAGACTATTCTGAAAATGTCCACAATATGTAGATGCTGTTTTTTTTTGTTTGTTTGTTTGATTATTATTAAACCTCTGTCCATCTTTACCTTTATATACAGACTGAGAGATTTACACCCAGTCAGATTACCAACTTGCTGCCATTTAATGTAATTGGTGACAATATGTTCTTTCAGGTTTATTTCCAGCTATTTAAAAATTTTCCAGAATATTCAATATATTATTGCGTTCTGATTTTGTCTGTATTTTATACAGTGTCCTGACTGTTTTGGATTTGGGTTTGTGTTGATTCCAGGGGTCTTGCAATTATTTTGTTGGTTTGCTCTTGCTCTAGGGTTATGCATTTGTATAAATAGAAAATGTTTACATTCTCATATTGGACATAGATTTGAATTCAAAATTGAATGTGAATGCAGATATCAGTCATTTTGATATTATTGTGTCATTTAGATCATGTTAACAGTTTCTTAAAGATGGATCATTTTATTTGTGACAAGATCATAACAAAAACGACTTTCCTTTGGGATCACAGAGTTATGTATTTGTTTACCACAGGTACCAGACAGAGTGGGTCAGAGCGATGCTGTGTATGAAGTGGTGAGTCTTCAAAGGGAAGCAGACAGAAACAATGAAGGGAAAGGACGACTCGTCTCATCCAATGAGGAAGAGGAGGCTGAAGAAGGTATGGGTGACTCTCATTCTTTCTCTTTTTTTCCCCAAGGTTGTTTAATTTCATCAGGGCTCAATAGTTCTTTTAGCTAGGTATGTCTTACATGACGTCGAAAAATCAGGCTTTCTGTGTCTCAGTGCAGCTGGCGGTGTGACATGTCTTGATTAGAAAATCATCACCCCAAATATGCATGCAACATTTCAGGCATATGAGCTTCAAAGCTAGATTTAAAATTGTGACTCGCATCCATTTTCCCTGCATGAGTCTTTTGTTATCTTCAATAATATGAAAATAACATATTTACCTTCAGAGGCACAATAATAGAAGAGCTGATTTGCCAATATGTGGTGGTGCAGTATTCAACAATGTTTTATTTTCATTTGTATTTTTTTTATTTTTGTGTGTAGCATGAACCCCTCATTTAAAGGAGATCATATTTCCAGATAAGCAGTCTGAAATAGAAGTTCACTAACACACACATACTCCTTCTGTCCTTCTGCAGCAGGACTTTGTCACAAACAAATTATATTCTCTTTATTGACAGACATTCATCAGTGGAGAAGCTTAATTCTCTTAGGCATGTAAACTCTGGCACATACATATACGCTCTATATGTGTAAATGTATGTGTTTGAAATTGCTGGCTGCATGTGTTATACTGTGCATAGCAGTGAGCTGCAGGCACAGTCTCAAGGGTTTTGGATAGTTATTTGTGTGATTATGCATGCACGTGTATGTGGTTGTGTGTCAAGCTGAGCACAGCCCAATCCTGTAAAGGCTTGTTGGCTTATAGCACTGCAGCACTGCAGTGTCAAACACCATCAAACAGTTTTCACATGCCCTTTCTGGATAAAGTAAACAGCCTTCTTCAGTCAGTGACATCAGAAAACAAAGGATTATTTTCTAATGTCACAAGTTTTTCCATGAAGATCTTAATACCTCTTGTTTTTAAAAAAATAAAAACTGTCTACCGGTACAAACACTCAATCTGACATGAACTTCTGCTAATCTGAACAAAAGGGTTAGTTAACTTTGTGTCTTCATAAATATAGTGAATCTATAAACTTGACCCACTTACAACTCAAGCCGCAGCAGAGTGGATATTTACCTTAAGTAACGGCAGTATTGCCAAAAAGGATGGAGGCAAAACAGCAGTAATATTAAGAACCCCTGCTAGACTCTAGTGGTTCCCAAACATGACCCACTTTCAGCCCACTAATATAAACAGGGCTGGCATTTCCACCTCAGCACTGGCTAAGTAGTGCAGATGTCTCCTGGCTACAATTCAGATTGCATGTCTCATGGTAATACTGGTTTAGATAAAGGTGTTTATTAAGCGGATGTGTGTGTCTGGAGGTGCATACATGCACAGTCCTGCATCTCCTCTCCAGATATTCCCTATCCAGGTTTAACAGTTTGTTGTATTTCATTTGACTGCAGCTTAATTCATTTAAGTTGAGATAATTTAATGGACTCAACCTTTTTATGAAAAGCTTAACAGCATTGTTTAGAAAACATATAGGTTGACCAGTCCTGCCTAAGGGGCCTTAAATTTCTTGAGGAATCTTAATGCTGCCATTTTAAAAGGGAAATGAATAGAAATCTTGAAAAATAAAATCCCTTCTCTAAACTGAGACAGTTTGAATTGAATGAGTGAAAAACTTTTTTGTGAAATTGTTTTTTTAAAAATGTGACGCAGCCGCATCCAAAGTCCTCATTCCATTGTTGCCTCTGTCTTTGTTGATGCTCTGAGCAATTTTCTACTTTTTGACCTTGATGTGCAAAATGGATTAACAGAATAGGAGACGAAATGTGTCTTTTTTTTGTTCTTTTTTTTAACGACCATCTATCAGCTCTCCTAAAATTCACGAGTCATACGCTGAGGCTGCGGTTGAGTTCTTTCAGTTGGCACTTTCCAGAAGCCTTTTTCTGTAACACCACTCTCCTCCCCAGAGCTGAAAATTGGATGTGCTCAGGGCTGTGAAGCTAGAGGTCAGTCTTATTGTGTTCAGAAATGAATACACTCCCAGCATAGATGCCACAGACTGGGTACACACATTCAATTCATGTGTATATTTGTTTTTTTGATTAAAGCTGTAATGTGAAGTAGGCCTGACGCCGGCATTCTTTTTTTTTTTTAACTTTTTTCTTTATAGCATGATTTGTTTCTTTTCTTTTGTTAAAGCTTTACACAAACACACACACTATGGGCAAATATTCTTTTTCATTTTTCGCTAAAGTACATTCAGGCATATTTTGATTGCAAACATACATCTGTATTCTCCCTCCGCTTTACTACAATACATTTAGCTGTAGCAATCCTGTATTCCTGTGGAATAACTGAATAAGCTGACAAGGTTAGCTGCAGTCAGTACACTGCTGTCAAATAAGAGGTCAAACAACAGAGTAAAAAAATACAAGATGGAAGGAAATTACTCCTCACTTTAACAAAACCAATCCACTAGTGGCTTCAACATCAAAGAGATCCTTTTTGAAAGTAATCCCACAGTAAATGTGTAGTCCCTCTACAGATTAAAAGGTAATAGTAATGGCCCTCGTCTTCCCAGTTTCTTTCATCACCTGGTAAGTTGGCAGTGGCTTTGGACTCACGCTTCTTTGCCACGTGGCCTAAGCAAATCAGAGGACAGAGGCTGCAGCCTAATGCTAGGTCTGAAACATTTGAAAGACCTCATCAAGCATTTATAAAGACATAAAAAGCTCTTGCTGAGGCAGTGAGGATGTGTAGGAGCCACTGTGAATTGAGCATAGCTGCATGTCTTAACTTATTCCAAAATGTCATGGCCTTGGTCTTCAGTGGGAGTGAATGATGCCTTTAAAGTCTCATAAAGGCTGCAGCTGTCTGGTTTTACTGTTGAGATTTCAGTGAAGTCAAGCGCTGTATTCTGAGAGGTTCTTAAAACACCGTTGTTACTGTTGTGTTTGCCTTTTCTCCAGTGTTGACTCAGCATCACTGGAATCAATAAGGGCTTTGAAAATGTACAAATGGACTGCATCTATAATAGCAAACAAAAACTGTTTTGGTTTATAGATGCTCTTTCGTTTAGATCAATGGTTGAAATGACAAAGTAACATATCTTCACAGTACCTTACAAATATGGTAGTGATTTTTTTTTTACTTTTTCCGTGGAATTCATAATAAAGGTGCCACTGTCTTTAAATTACATAAATTGCTAATTTTTATGATGGAATATTCTTGATAATCTGTATATTAAAAAAAAAAAAAAGCTTTCTTAAAGATTCAAAAGTTTAATATTTCTATGCCAAAATGTATTTACAGCTTTAGCTAATTCCCTTTCAAAAGTTGCTAATACCATTGGCATTTATGTGCCTTTTTTTCTATACACCTTTTTCGGTGTGGTATGTAGCAGAGCTCTCCTGCAACGGAGGCGACCAGACACTCAGTCATTGCTTCTGCTTCTAAACACAAGTGGTTAGCAGTGCTGATTGCCTCTTGTCTGCCTGACAAACCAGCAGACAGAAGAGCAGCAATAATGGAAGGTGTAGGCACTGCACAGGCACTTCTGCCTCCATTAACTGTGTGGGTTCAATATCAACAGGTTTTTAAATGTGCAATACATATCAGAATGGCTTTAGATTGATTTATTATTTAGTATGGGACAAATATCGTATGTTTATTAAATAACTGTCATTCCAGTTAACCAATCACACAGCTGCCACTATGATCTTTAGAGTTTGCATGAGACCTTCATGAAGTTAGACCTGTCACCTGTCAACATTAGTCACAATGCTTGAAATAAGTGCTGAAATGCTAACAAGTGAAAAACAAGACAACCTTCCTTACTTGGATTATTTACTGATTAAAAAAGAAAAAGAAAAGGAAGAATAGCATGAACAGTTTTGCATGATGATTTTTATTTTTTCTGTGCATCTGCATGCTCATGTGGACAGATGACAAACATTTACACCTATATGTTTGTATTAAAATGGACGTGTTTTTGTTTCTTGCAGATAGTGATAGTGAAATCTCCAGCGGGACGGGAGACGTTTCCAAAGACTGTCCTGAGAAAATACTGGAGTCCTGGGGAGGGATCCTCAATAGATGGTAGGGCATCCAACAAGACAAAATGTAGCAGAACGATAGCAGAAAGATTAAGATCCAATGGCATCTGAATGTGGACTAAATGAAAAGATAAAACGGGGTACAAAGAAATTTGTTAGATAGTTTAATGACTGAAAATTGATCACAAACATGGATTTTTTTTACATGTGTAATTAAATGTTTTAAGCTAGTTTGAAATAAACGTTAAAGCCCTGTCTCCCATTTAATGATTTGGAGAGGATGGTCCATGCATTCATAACTTCTTGATTCAATTATTGCAATTCTTTGCAAATGGGCTCAGATCAGTTATCTACTCGACATCTAAAGTTAGTTCAGAATGCTGCTGCTTGAATCTTGACAGGAATGAGAAAAGAGAGACCATAATACGTCTGTATCATGTGATATGCAATGGCGCCCTGCTCAGCAGACGATTGATTTTACTTTTAAATGCCTAAACGGTCAGAATCCTCCTTATTCAGTTGAGCTCTTATATGCTCATGTGAAAGACTGCGGTCTGCCAGAAGATTATTTTTCTAAATTTGCCCAGAAGCAGCAAAAAACAAAAGGTGATCAGGCGTTTTCAGTGGCTGCTTCTGAATTGTGAGACACTTTGTATTAATTTGCTCCCACCATTGAGAAGATAAAATCATTGCTGAAGACCCATCTCTTTTTTTTTGGGCCTTCCAGGGCTCTAGACTAACTTTCTGCATTCGTTGCAAATGAAGGTGCAAAATTTTCATATGAGGTTCAGAAAACTGTCTTAATTTGAAAGCAAGAATGTTTAGTAGAAAAATAAAACATTATAGTAAATAAGCTTTAAAGTGTTTGCTTCACTTAACTGAATAAAACTAAACATTTCAAACTTTGAAAATGGCTCATGAGGTCCTGCTGCCTCTGGCAAATCCCCCCCCCCCCGAATTTAAATTTAATCTTTTTCATGATAATCATCTACTCAGACCTGACTTGTGAAAGACAGCTCTATTCATCCATCCATTTTTCTATACCAATTATTCCAAGGCAACTCCTCTATGGCTCTCTTTTTTTATTATTTTTATTATCTTTTTAAAAACTTCTTAGCCACCGCTGAACTTCTGGGGGAGACTTGATCCCGGTCAGTGTTGCAGCGGTCAAAACGCATTCAACTCTCATCCACCTTTTTTCTGGTTCATTCATCTCAGGCATGGGGAAAAAAATTGTGAGAATGATTGATAACAACCACATATGAGCAAATAGCAAACTCCAACATATTCCACATTTTAAAATTAATTCCAGTTTCTACTATTCTCATCTGTGTCCTTCTTCATCATACCGGATGTCTAATGTGCGTCAATCTTAATTTCAAACGAACACACAAAAAGGTTTACAACTGTGGATCCGAGCCAATCAGAGGTGAAGACCGACCCGTTGTCTGGGCTTTTCATCACAATGTTATTCATCTCTGAGCTCGGGTAAGGAGGGACTGAACACAGAATACGCAGACAGACATTAAGAGATAATTAAAGTCCTTCACCTCGACCTGTGAAATGTTAGGCATTCTTCCCAATTTACAATTTAATGTATTAACCCTATTTTATTTCAAATTGGTACAGCAAAGAGCCTGAGGAGCTTCAGTTGCTGCACATCAGTTAATTAGATTGGTATGACATAACCGTCCATTCTCGTACTTTATGGTTTTACAGCAATCATAGAGCATTACACACAAACATTATTAACCACATAAAAGCTGTTTCAGACATCTTCCTTATATCAGACTGTTTACTTGATGTTGCATTAGCACAATGAAGTTAGGTTTATTGGGAAATTGCTTTCATATGGCCCCCATAAATGCATCATGATGAGATTTCAAGCATCATTAAATAGAGCTGACTTTGGGTTTTCAAAAGAAGGATTATTTTTTTTATATCTCATGTGGGAGCACAGCTTTGCTATTAATATACCAGACTACAGTATTGGATCAACGCTATTGTTGGTAAAGCTGTTGATAGTGAATGTGGTATTTAACGCAATAGGTACTACTATAATTAATATTGTGATAAATGAAGCATGAAATCTGTGCTGAACTGACTGCTGTCGTCAAGATTGTAGTTAATAAAGTAGAGGAACAATGTTGAGAAACTACAACTGTGCCACATCACTTTGTTGTACTGTGCAGTTCCTAGTGTTTATGCTTTTGCTAGTACGAATAGACATGTTTGGTCAGTCCTCCCTACCTATTAAGAAAAAAAAGAAAAGCAAAAAGATCATATCTTAAAGGCAAAACAGGCTAATATGGTGGGCTGAAAACGGGGCAAAATTTCTGTCAAATTTGTCCAGCTGCAATCTGGATTAATGAAGTTATTTTTTGTCTGTATTTGTGTGTTTATTAGGCATGGGAACCTGTCCACTCGTCCGAAGGGTTTGCCTTCATTGGTTCGCAGTGGCATTCCTGAGCCACTCAGAGCTGAAGTCTGGCAGCTGCTGGCCGGTTGCCATGACAGCCATGACCTGCTTGAGCACTACCGCATCCTCATCACTAAGGTAAACGCTCACACTCACAAAGCAGGATGGACGGCTGCTTAAAAGAAGTTTAATCTCATGCGGAGCTTGCCCTGGAAGTTTCAACAACTGCTTTCTATATATTCATACAGTATATGTATAACAGGTTACAAAGATTTGTTTATTATATCCTGACATGAGGGCTGTCATGGCAACAAGCTGTGTCCATTGGAGCTCATGTCTACATATCAACTTTTTGTTCCATTAACAACCCTCAAGAGTTACTTTGAGATACAAGAGTGATTTCTATAGTTTATCTCCATGTTGATAAAAAAAAAAACATGTCTCAGATTATCAAGACAACACTTACATAGTTTTACTTGTTTGCTTATGAAAATATTATCTTTAAGAATGCAAATTGTTGTATCCTTCTACTATTTCTTATAGAAAAACCCCAATGACTTCTTTGAGGCACTGTTGCAATTTTGGGTTGAGTTTTGGTGGAAACAAGTTAAGTTCTGTGAATTATTAAGGGATTGTGCCAATCGGATGAAGGAAACTAGAAAGTATTTTTCTCAACTGTCCGTCATGGCAGAGATTTCTTAGATTTAGCTGTGACATTTTAGAGCATGTGCTGCTCTTCTGGAATATTATGACTTGCACTGGATTTCTGACCTTTCAGGGATCTTGTGAGCATCCAAAGTGAATTTTTTGGATATTAAGCTTTTGATTGTGTTAGTGTTCATTTAACTGCAGCACTGCGGCTTATGTTTGTCAAGATGTTGTGTCTAATGTGTTTTATTAAACGTTTAGAATATGATGCCTCATTTTAAAGGACGAACGACTCAGGCTTTTAATGCCAACATGTAAATCCTTAGATGCTCTAATGAAGGTTCAAGTGCCAACTGCATGAACCGGGATAGGCTGAACACACTTTAAACAGTTTAATTCAGAGATAATGTTTATCATTGAAACCTCATGCATGCTGTTCTCTTGGAGGTCCTCAGAGATGAACGCTACACGTAAGCAATGATGTTGTGATAAGTAGAGGCATTGTCGGAGACAGTTGTGTTCGGATGTCCAATCCCCTTGTTTTAGGGGTTAAGATAAAGTGTGTGCAGACATTTCATACATGATGTGCTTTTAAAGAAATTTTGGTAATGGGAAAGATTGATTTAATGTTCATTTCAATTAACTGTTGACTTAAAGGCAACATGGTCTTTGTTGAGTTCAGGAAAAATAAAACCTACATATGCCAAGAAATGTTGGACTTGTGAAATTGTGAGATACACAACACACTCATCTTCCCTCTCATCATGTTAGATCCTGTTTTCAAGCTAACTTTTAACTAAGTTGAAGCAACTGGCACTTTTTCACTTTGCAGAACAACTGAAGGTTGACTTGGTGGCAATCAAACCAGGAAACCTTGGTCTATCAGTATTTTATAGCAGTTTGTCCCAAAATATAGGAATAAAAAAATAGGAATTTTACTTTGCAAATACATTTTGTATGCAACATACAGGGCAAATACAAAACAGTCTATGATGCAACTAAATCTATAAATCTGGATAATTGCTTTGTGACATATTAAATCACTGTGGTGTGCCATTGTACCGGTCTGTGGAAGCATTTTCTGTCAACAAGATTACTTTTCAACCTCACAAGCCTGAAACGACTAATCTGAACAAACAAATATGCCTCTGGTCAAACCTCTACCTCTAATACAGATTACTGTGGGGGTAAAGTTGTACTGAGACAGGTAACACATAAATAACAGAAACATTCGTTGTTGTTTGCAATTTTATATTTTCATCACATTTTTCATCACAACTGAAATAAGAAGTCATGAAGGTGAGAAACTTTCACTGATGGTGACTCTCAACTGGCCTTGTTTAGTAACAGTTCAGGGCTTTTAGTGATTCTCATTTAAATAAAAATCATCTTAGTGAAAGTCAGCCATTGGAGTATTAGTTACACAAAGATGTTGCTACAAATTATTGTGACTTGCACTGCATGAGGCTGCAGCTTCATGTCATTTAACCAAATGGAGATTTAGTTTACGGCTATGATGACGGCAGCAAACATTTTATAGCCCAGCAGATATCAATTGGGTTGCTTCACAATATTATTTTCATGTAATCTTTATTAATCGTTTTAAAGAAATGTAGAAGCCAAATGTTCAGATGTGATGTTGTAATTTTCTTCAAGTTCTGAGATCCATCTTAACAGGAGGTGCAGGGTATATAAACTCTCCTCCAGAGATCCTTGCTTTTATAGCGAGTCGGTATACCGCACAAGCTGGTGAAACAGCCTTCCTTAATCGATAAGCAGAGGAATAGGGGGGATAGACCCTAGAGAGGAGAATTGAGTGGAGAGAATTTGGACCCATAAACATGAGGTTGTGGCGTTTGAGTTGTGAGGAGGAGAGAAGGTTTATGGGGTAAACATCAAGAGAACTGGCAGATTTGTCACATTTTTTCCCTCTGCTGGATACTTGTCTCTCTCTTTATCTTGGTTTCTCTCGTTTGTATCTGTTATACTGGGGCACCTTTGCTTCTCCATTTGTCTGACCTGTTTCTTCTCTGTCCATTTTCCTGTCTCCTTCCTGCGTTATCTTTCTCATAGTCTGGCCTTTTCTTTTGTCTTCTGTGCCATCTCTTGTTTTAGTTGACAGTTACTTCCTCTGTATGTTGTCAGAGCCATGATTGTTTGTACCTTTACCTACCCCCAACCCACCTTCCTTTTCTCCTTCACTCTTGTTACATAAAAAAGCCTCCGTGGTTGAGCTCATTTATTCTCATTCCACTGTCTTCGCCACGCCCACATCTTCTGTCTTGCAGGAGTAGTGATGGTATTGATAGGCGGTAGGCTGAGCTATTAATAGCCACACCAAATAAATGGAATTGAGGGAAGACAAAGTAGAAAGAGTAAGAGGGAAGAGAGACAAATGGCAACAGTGAGGGCAATGTGGAGCTGATTAATGTCTGTTGTCTGGGCTTAGTGGCAGCATTAATGTTGATTGAATTCTAAGTGGCTGGATTGTCATTATTGTAGCAGGGGTATTGGTGTTGGAATTCGGCATCATGTATCACCATGAATTCTGGGCTTGGGACACAGAGGAATATCTAACTTCTTGAGAATATCCAGGGCCAATGTGACAATGACTGTGTTTGACTAACATACTGAGTATTTTGGCGCATGTGGAGCAGTGTGGGCTCGTTTGGAATCATAGATCACGAGGGTCATGTTGAGTCATGGCACATAAAATAACAAATACACACCCTGTTACACACAACATGGTCTTAGGGCATGTGAGACATTCGCTCCTTGAGCTTTTTCTTAGTTGCTTCAGCATTGTGTTTGGGATAAGGGTTTGGAGGCGAAGGGTGAGGGGGGGGGAGCAGTTTGCTAGTGACATTTAAACAACCTTTATGTGCCCCTATAGCTGAACAAGCTCAAGGTGTGCTGCCACGCTTGAACCCACAGCTTAAAAAAGCTCAGCCAGCTATTTCTAGGCCTCTCTTCCAAAAACCAATCTTGCTTAAAGCGCAGGTAGTGTGTTAACAGAGGTCAGGATTTCTCCTCACGTTTGACGGCTGTAACTGGAGGCCTGGAACAGCAGCCCTCCCACCCAACACACACACTCACTCACACATCAGGCAAGTAGGGACACAGACTTGATGAAACTGAAGGTCCTCCAAGTGGATTGATTTTTCTTCCTTGTCAGTCGCTCTCTTCTATATTCTATATATTTTAACTTAAGCTACAGAAAAAAAGTCCTAATAACCAGCTGGAAGCGTAAGCAAATTTATACTAGTTATAAGCAGCGGGTATTACCATAGTTACACTGAAAAGACACTATATTTAATTCTTCTGGATAGCCATATTCAAAATATCAAAGTTTTAGTGAAGCATATGTAACAAAGAATAAAATGTAAAAAAAAAAACCCACATATTTTAACAGTCTATGTTATTCATGATCCACTCTTAATTTTAAAACCACATGTCATATATTTATTTATTTGTCTGGTTCCTCTGTACTTGAGGGCAAATTCCTACCAGAGTATGATTTTTATCTAGATGGAAAAATTGTTGCTCTCAGGGGAAATAAAGAGAGAAAAAAAGGGATCACTTCAAAGTTTGCACATTACTTTTATTCTGTCTGTCATTTTCTACTTGGTCCTTTTGATATTTTCTGGAGCTACCTAGCGATGTGGATTCCCCCCTCCACTAGAATTTCTCTTCAGATCTTGTAAGGTGCCTTACTGGCCTGAATCATATTCAGGCCAGTCTCCAGCTTGGTGATGACATTTAATGTTGTTGTTCAATCAAACGTAACATCAGCAATGCAGTGGGGCTGGAATAATACTACGCCCACGCCTAATAACCCACATACAGATACGCAGAGTACAATGTACATAAGATGGGCTGCCATGGTAACTGTGAGGTTCTCTTGACTACTCTTTTGTTGAAGTTGTCTCCATGACAATTCTTTGTGTCTTTTACCCTTTGTGTCAGCATTCTGCAATTTGTTGATTAAGTACTTGATATTTTATTAATTGGAACCTGGGTAGATGGCCAGCTGCGTGTGAATGCCATGCCTAATGGCAACCACTGCAGTCAGCACTGTATAGTATTTATATGCGGTAGTTGGAATTAAGACTTCTGCCTATAGCATTGTCTTAAACTGCTAAAGGGGTTAAAATAATCAGTTTCTACGGGAGGAATCCATTCAAGTGTTTTTGATTATGAAAATATTTAATTGTAATTTTTGTTCTTCATTTTTCCTTTTTTATTCTTAGAAAATATGGATTTGATATCTTGATATACACTGGAGATGCTCACACACATGCTGTTTGCCCCTTTTCCAGACCTTGTGGATCTAAATCCTTAACATGCAATTAATGCGGCCAAAAACATGCTTGATTCTGACACTGACACAACCTTCATGCAGAAAATTCCGTTTTAAGTATGTGCAATACATAGTGTTCACATCCATAAATCATTATACTTTAGTTCGGTGTGCCAGTACGCTAGGTTCTCCCATCATTCTTGGATGGAAAAGTTCTAGTCCTCAAACCTTTCAACAGACGCACACTTCTCTCTATCCCAGCCTCATCCTTGTATCTGAAGGGACCAGCTGCACTGCATGTCCACAGCTACATAACACCACCTCCATTCTCCCCTTTATACAAAATGGGTCTATTCACAGCACAGCCGCCCTTCTCGTGTCTGCATGATTGTCCACAATGCATCCCTGCAGCTCTTATTCATGTACAGTAGCCACAGCAGTAAGCACCATTAAAAACCCACTGCTTTCCATTCACAAACTAAAAAAAAAAAAATCATGAAACTAAAACCAACAAATATCAAATCTATCAGGTTGTAATTATAAACATCCACTGTCTATTTCTACTTATTCTAAGGCAGGATCGTGGGGAGATGGGAATCCATCCCAGCCGTTGTCGGGTGAGATGGGGTAGAACCTGAACAGGTCACCAGTTGTTTAAACAATGTTACACTAAATGTTATGGGACACAGATTGCACATAATATAAGCAACCTTTTATTTTTATTTACAATTCCTTATGTGGATAGATTTTAACATGCAATGCCAGACTGTAAATGTGCTGCCATACAGTAATGAGTGCATCCACAGGGTGTGTATTAGCATAGCCTCTTAGCCACACTGACATTGATATGACAGCTCGGATTAAGAAGATCCAGCTTCCAGCATCCTCTCTGGTCACAACACTTCTGTGTCTCAGTCATGCTCACTGTAGTCTCACAGCTGGAGCAATGTGGAGCAATGTTAGAATAATTATTAATGTTCTGCTACTTCCCCTTCTGTACTGCAAAAGCCACTAGGGTTGTATCTGGTAATTCAGTACATTTATAATGAATTGAAACAGAAACATTAACATTTTTATTTTGCTTATGAATAAATTTCCAACTGGATTTGGCCCAGAAGGGCAGAGAAGTTTTTGTTTTTTTTGTTTTTTAATGTAGTTGGGGTGTGGAAACACCCCTTGAGTCTCCAAAAGCAATTTAAAAGAAGATACTAATGTGGCAAATGCTCATTCCCCTTTACTTTAATGTGTGAGGCAGAGCAAACAGCAGATTCCTGCCTGAAGAGATCAGGTTGCACACCAGTTGGTAAGATGGTCGTATTATATATTGTGGAGCCAGACCATGAAGAGCTAATGGGTGGCCAGGGTGAGGTCATTAAAATTGGGGAAATGGATACTGTTGTTTTGCCACATTTTTCACAAATTTGAGGTTATATGTTTTTCATTTGAACCCATTAAAATGCCAGTGCAGTAATAGAACAGTGAGGAAATAATAGCACTATTTGAGCGTCATGGACCCTGATTGACTCTTAACCTAAACAATGAAAAGACAGGGTGTAAGGATAAAGATTTTTTTTTTCTAATCCAAGTTTGACCTTAAGAAATTTGGTGACATCCATCGTTTCATGTGTGTGAGACTGAAGAATTAAAACATAAATGTCACATGTCAGTGCTTTTGACAGCGCAAATTCAAAAATATGGTGTATTTTATACCACAGCCGTTACAACAAAATAAATAAGTACTTGTTTGCCATAATAGTTTTTTCCTTTGACATGAATAAAAATCCATAATGGAAAAACACAGACTTATTGTTTACACCAAAGCTTCACAGATGCAATATGCATTCCTGTCTGACCTACAATGTAAGAGGAATGTAATAGGAACTACAGAATAATGAAAAGAAATGTCAACCTGAGTGGTCAGACAGGTCTTCACCACCATGCAGGGTGAGATTAAATGAAGATGATAGTTGGGGATTTCAGTGGGTAGCCTGTTTTTGACCTTTTAGTTCTTTGTTTCCATTCACCTGTAGAGTATACATGGTGACATTGTGCTGGAGGTGAAAGTATTAGAGATATTTTTTAGCTCAGTATAACAGTATGAATTGTAGTGATGTGAATTTTGATAGTTATACCTGTTGTTTGCCATTTTATGTCTCTAAACATTATTTCTGTTGTATTTGTCAGAAAATAGCATGCATAAATGCTTCAAATAGCTTAAAACGTTTCATTATTGATAAATATAAATGTCTGATGTATTTATTTATTTATAAAAGGATATGTTTTTTGTTGGCCTCCTGATCAAGCTAGTTGAAGGTTTGTATCCAAGCATTTAATCAGTGCTAATCTGCTTCACAAAACACCTGTCCCTTCATTCCCAACCCCCAGACTGTTGAACAAACGGGTTGTCAATCGGTTGTATGGGAAAAAACTGCATTGAAATTATTGGCACAACAAATAGCATTTCCTGACTGAGCGGATTATTGATCCAGGACTGTCAACATTTCTGACTTAAGGTGCACTTGTTCATTATTTCACATACTAAGCATTTTTACTGCACTGATCAGTGGTGAACAACTGTTCAATACACACCTATTATAAATCAACATGCACATTTTTTTTATGCTGCCTTCTTTCTCTTTCTCTTCTTTTTCTTCTTCCCCTTTTTTTGAACACTATAAATATGCTACTTACAGTATATAATGGTCAAAAAGCCATAGATCTTCTCCTCGTAGAGTTGCTGGTAGAGTCCTCATTAGCTGCTGTGTTCTGATTAACCCTCAAAGCCAAAGACCTTTTAATGTGGATGTTAAACCCCTGTTTATGCTGACACATTGCTGTTGAGACTAAAATCAGCTGGAGCCCAAGGGTGAAGGAGGGTGGGATGCAGTGAAGCAGTGAAAGGTGAATCAGCCTCCACCTTTGTTTCCAAGTGGCCCTGCTGGCTTTGTTTTGGAGCTGAATGAATTATTAACGGTGGCCTTCTGGTCATGTTTTTCATCAATGTGTCCACCACTAAAGGTAAAGAGCACTGCGCTGAGAGATCTCCATTGATGGGCTTCTTTCATGGTGACAACAGAACTGCCTACCTGAACTGTTTTTAGTCTTCACTTTGTCTCTTATTATTTTTAGCTTTCCTTCCTCTATCGCTACCCTTTTTTTCACTATTGTCTGATTGTGTGATTACCAGGATTATTGTCTGATCTAGACTGGGTCATTGGCATAAAGGTAACCTGGAGCATTCTGGCTTCCATTTGCGTTACATTGCAGGTTTGCTGCTTTTCTCTATTTTACGATTTCTTTTTATTTAATTGATAAATTACTTACTTCATTTTTACTACTTCTAACCCAAAGTACATTATGGTTGCTTCATGAATTGCACTTAATAATAGGTGATTTGAATTTTTGTTTACACAGTCCTTCACTCAATAATAGAAGCTAATTTTTGACATAAAGCAGAAATATAATTTAATACTTAAATGTAATAGTCAGCACATTTGCATGACCCTCTAGAAAAAGGTATTATTGTGTTAATCTGACCAAACCTGGACTATAGAAATCCATATAAACATGTTTCTGTACAATCAGAGTACGTAAGTGTGTATTAATAAAGTTAAATTCTTAACACATCAGCCCTAATTCATGTTTTTTCCAGTTTCATTAGTCAGACAGCTAAATGTGTGACTAGAAAGCAGATCTGTCTAAAATAATGAATTCTTTCATTTAAAAGACGTCTTGGAAGTCTCGGGTCAAATTCTAGCAACTTCTGCCTTCATATTTAAGGACAAGTCTGTTATGTGGCTTGAATACCCCGTCATAAACCAGTGGCATGTAAAAGATTTGAAATGGTTGAAAACAATTTCCTATTTATTATGATTACACCACATACAACTTATCCATATCTAGGTTTATTTAGGCCAATGAATGGTTCTTCCACCAGTAACACATTGCATTACTTTTAATTTTGTGTTGATGGCTTTGTTCTAAATGTAACTTTTTATATAGATTTCTGGTTTTGTCAAGCTTCTAAAAAGTTTGCTTTATATTTTACATTACTGTATTACTTTTTGATCAAGTGGTTGCCTGCTGCAAACAGAAGTAATGTATATGCTGAGTCATTGCACAGCAACTTGACCACCAAATGATTTTTTTACTTGTACGATTTGTCATGATCGTGTCTTTCAGACATTTTCTTTTTCTTTATTCTAATGCACTCAAAGTCGTGTTGGATGTTCTGCGTCGGCATTGTGCCACCCAGTCTTCAGTACTTGACAGTTTCTTTCCATCAGCTCTTCTGCTTAGCCAATTTGCTGTTACTTGATCCTTTTTATCATCTGTCGGCCAGAGGATGCTCCCAACTGGCCGAAATGCCTGGCAACTGTAACCAAGGGGGAGACATGACTGTGCGAAGCTGTTGGTTAAATAAAAGATAAATAAAGTTACAAGAACAACTTGGGGTCTAGTTTGACTAAAGAGATGAATTTCCCTAATACGCACTGATCTTTTATATATTCTTTACATTTTTTCTTTAATATTTTTTTTTCTTTCTTTTTTTCTTTCTTTCTTTTTTCTTTTTTCTTTTTATTTGTGTGTTGTTGTTTTTTTTTTGGGGGGGGGGGGTTGTCGGGGGTTTGACGGGCGAAGGATTCCAGTGTTTGTCTCTCCTCGCCTCATGTCCCATGTTTATATGTTTGGTCTATGGGTGTACAGATAT
>JBBBVU010000015.1:6588521-6605545 GCA_037177055.1 Atherinosoma microstoma | reverse complement strand
ATAGATGTATCTCTCATGTCCAGTTCTTAAACCAGTGTATTGTGTTTTGCATTTGCCTATATAATATGCACTGATCTTTTATATATATTCTTTAAAAAAAAATTCTTTAATATTTTCTTAATTTTTTTTTTTAAATTTATCTATTTATTTATCTCTTTCTTATTTTATTTTTTTATTTTTTTTGGGGGGGGGGGAAGGGGTTTTGTCGGGGGTTTGACGGGCGAAGGATTCCAGTGTTTGTCTATCCTCGCCTCATGTCCAATGTTTATATGTTTGGTCTATGGGTGTACAGATATGTAAAATGATAAATAAAATAATCAAAAAAAAAAAAGAGATGAATTTCCCCAAGGATAAATCATGTAAAAATATTAGACTGTTGTAGGAATTCTTTTCATCTTTTCCCCAAACCAGTGACTCATGTCAGGAAATGTAGATCAATAGATTTATTTATTTATTTATTTATTTATCCATCCATCCATCAATCCATTCCTTTATGTAGATGTAGACTGGAAACTGGAAAGTAAGAGGAAGGAGTGGGACTGAAACAGAGAGGGAAAAAGAGGTGGGGTGAAAGGAGGGGGGGGGGGGCTTAGTTAATAGAAAATAGACTGTGTGAGATAAGTGATATGTAAATAGGAAATGTATCCAAATTTACCTCTGGAGGGAAAAAGCCAGTCTGAGAGTCAGGATAATGTGGCAGAGAGCCTCAGGTGCAGCCAGGAGGGGAAGAGACTGGGCGATCAACGAGAAAGAGGGAGGGTACTGTTTGTGTGTGTTTGACTTTGTGTGTGTGTGTGTGTGTGTGTAGGGAGAGCGAGAGAGACTTGAGTGTGCAACCGAGAGAGCTTGTGTGGTGAGGAAGAGAGGGAGGGAAGTGTAAGCCAGTCACAGCATCTCTCCTCACTGCACCAGGGCTGAGGGACTCTTCGTCCCCTCGCTGCAGATTTAACTCATTTCCATCCGCGCAGTCATTTTCTTTTCTTTTTTTTTTTCTTTTCACTTGCTGCTTTGGACAGATGCATCGCTTTCCCCTCATTTTGTATGCCAGGATCTGAGGATTTATTTATTTAAAAGATGGATTGTCCCGTTTGTCTGAGGTATAAGGAGGTATTTACAAAGGACAGTGCTTTAAACTGAGAATCTACTGGGACTTGGTCTTTTCTTTACGCTTCTAGAGTGGATTCTCATTTGTTTCGTTGTCAGTGTTTTGTGACGTGCAAAAGACATAATAAGAAAGGACTTAAAGGCAAGGCTATAGGATCCTACACATTTCCAACTTGATTGCACTCTTGAAAGGACAAGTTACAAAATGTACGGTTGCACTAAGCACTTGAGGAGAAGGTATTAATTTGTGCTAACCGCTGCAGGATGTGCATCAGAATGCCACAATGAAAATGCAAGTGACAAGTTAATGGAATGAATGAGCGGATTGATGTTTTATCCCCAAACCCATTTCTGCAAGCGTCTGCCACAGGATTGCTGAGGAGTCGGAAGTGAGAGGAGCACTGAGTTAGTCAGCCGGCCTCACATTTCTCCTGGAGAGTCCTTTCACCTGCCTGCACGGGAGTCCGACACTTTCATCAGCTGCAGGACATTTATGTTTGTTCGTCTTGTGCAGCTTGCAGTCCAAAATTTTTGAGAGGCAAGTCTGCACTTTCGGATTTAAACCTGGAATTATTTTATCTGCAGAACTCACCCAAAACATTTTACGCGCCTGATTTTTGCTTCGTTTTGCGTAGGGATGCCTCGTAAACACATTTTCCCCCTACCGCCATGTGTGCTTAGAGAGCTGTGACATTATCTCCTGCGGAGATCCCCATGTTGTTCTAGCCTGTGTCTGTGTTTTGATTCAGACAATAGCTGGGCATACATGGGCTCCAGACACTGACCAGAGGACCACCAGAATAAGGGAAGCCTGCTGTTGCACAGTAAACACACGGACACCCATGGAAAAGTGGAACTTTGGATTCTGGTGTGAAGATGATTTATAGAAATAGGATGTTATTACAAACCTAAATGGATTCTTTAAGTGGTTGCTTCAAGTGCGTTTTCGAGAGGTAACTGCACCCTGAAAATTCTTCTCCGAGTTTGAAATTGGAGCCATATGCTTTTTGAACTCCTCTGAGGATCTGTCAGGTGAGGGGAGGTATTGTACTTTGCTTTATGCTTCAACTTTGTGTGATTTTTCTCCCTCACCTCTGCATTCTCTGCCCTTGTGAGGACAGCTTAAATCCCCAGCCTCCTGGTGGCAACTCTCATTAAAATCATGCGATGAGGCCACAGACTGGGAGGGAAAACAGCAGGGAAACTCGCCTTTGGGATAGATGCTGGCAGCAGCACTAATGCTATCCCACTTTAGGTTTACCGAAGGAATAACACTTTTTTTCCTCTTTCTCTACTCCTGATTTATCCACCCACTACTGTCACTAACCATGTGTGATTGGAAAGGAGAGCTGAACAGGTTGTCCTACCCTCCAAGAGGCTGTATTGATTTTCCACCAGTCAGTGTTCATTTGATTGAGACCCAGCTATGTGAGAGTAAGATGAGCATAAGCACGAGTCTGCTACAGAGAGTACTGAGCTTTTTTAACTGAAGGACGCTACAGACACACCTGGTGAGGAACCGGAGAGAGACAAGCCGTTCTCCAGTTTCGGGCCACTCTCCTTATGGGTGGTGCACCACAAACCTGACTTGCCTTGTTAGTACCAAGAACAATGAACCAGTCTGAGCTGACAACAGACCTGATGCTCACTGCCAACAGGAGCCACGCAGACTTCTCTCCTGGCAGGGCATCCAACCACTCCTGTCCCTTGGGCTTGGGACTGAAAGAAGGCTTGGAGGCTTGCATTCTGGAGACCGCTGTGATCGTACTTCTGACAGTACTCATCATTGCAGGAAACCTGACAGTGATTTTTGTGTTCCACTGTGCCCCTCTGCTGCACCATTACACCACCAGCTACTTCATCCAGACCATGGCTTATGCTGACTTGCTGGTGGGTCTTAGCTGCCTAGTACCCACCTTGTCTTTGCTCCATTACCCAGCAGGTGTCCAGGAACCAATCACATGCCAGGTTTTCAGCTACGTCATCTCTGTTCTTAAGAGCGTCTCAATGGCTTGTTTAGCCTGTATCAGTGTGGACCGCTACTTGGCTATTACAAAACCACTATCGTACAACCAGCTGGTGACACCATGCCGGCTACGAGGCTGCATCACCCTCATCTGGGTCTACTCCAGCCTGGTTTTCTTGCCCTCCTTCTTTGGCTGGGGTAAGCCAGGATACCATGGAGATATATTTGAGTGGTGCGCTCACTCTTGGCCTACCTCTGCCCTCTTCACAGGCTTTGTGGTGTGCTTGCTTTATGCACCTGCTGCGCTTGTGGTCTGTTTCACCTATTATCACATCTTTCGTATTTGCCAACAGCACAACAGGGAGATCAGCGAACGACGGGCACGCTTTCCCAGCCAGGAGATGGAGGCTGGTGAAGGGAACGGTGGGGGGCATCACGGAGGGCATGGACCAGATCGGCGCTATGCGATGGTGCTCTTCCGTATCACTAGTGTTTTCTATATCCTTTGGCTACCGTACATTATTTACTTTCTTCTGGAGAGCTCCCATGTGCTGGATAGTCCTGCCCTGTCCTTCATCACCACCTGGCTTGCCATTAGCAACAGCTTTTGCAACTGTGTCATCTATAGCCTGTCTAATAGCGTGTTCCGCCTGGGCATGCGCAGGCTGTCGCAGACTATGTGTTCCTTCAGTCACTGTGCAGCAGATGACAGGGACTTTGGGGAGCCTAAGCCTAGGAAGAGGGCAAATTCATGCTCCATCTGAAGGAATTACCAAGCAAGATGAGGATACTACTGGAAATCTGAATGTGAACATGAATCTTAAAAAGCTTTGCGGCTAGTTAACTCGCAGCTAAACTGGTACGGCTGAAAACGGCTTCTCTTACAGCAGCCTTTCGGTTGACACCGGTGACGTTGCCTTGTTCACAATAAACTGTTTGTGCATTTGTAAGTTTTCAAGGAGGTTGGTAAAGTGTCTAGACAGTGATATCTGTTGAATGATGGGAACTCTGCGATCATTTTTACTCTATGGCACTGCATACCTTTACATTCCATGGTATGTTTTCATCCAGGGCAGACCTAGTGGGAAGAGAAAACTATAAATCCTGTAATATTCACAAAACATATATTCTCAGACATCAAATGTGACCATGCTATTTCTATTTGCAGTTGTTAAATTGATCAAGCCTTCACTGGATGTTGCTGTAGTTTCTATGACTGTCATTTGTAGATGCAATATAATGTGCACTTAGCTGTGCCAAATTCTGTTCAAATGTTGTAAATGAACATTAGACTTTTTACACATTTCAACATGAACGGCAACCATGACAACAGCTGCTGATAAACAGCGGATGATATATGGCCATGACTGTTTTCGTGAGGAAAGTCATTAGTCTTCTTCTGCTCTTTTTTTTTGTTTTGTCTTTCAGGGGAGAGATTCACAAGTATGTCAGGTGGTCCGCCACGTTTTCCCCTATTGATAATGATTTGGCCAACCACTCAATTGAGCACTTGTTGAAATTTGAAGGAAGTGCATGGCAATTGTACAAAGTAGATTTTATTGTACAATTTAATAGAAAGTTATGCAAGCCAGTCATTTGAAGGGAAATTTAAAACTATTAAATGATATGAAACTTCCCAAATCTTCAACCAAATTTAATCAGCTTTTTGCTTGCCTTAACAACGCTATTAATCAATAATGCACATGGCCAAATTTTCCTTAAATTAAATTTCAACTGTATGTTGATTATACCATCAGCTGAAATAGTTGGTCATTGGTGTACCTTTACTGAAAAGCACCTTATTTCCAAAGTCTAGATCAAGACTTTTGATAGAATTACTTAAACTATGAGACCTCTGTATTTAGGGCTGTTATCTGATGTTCTCAGCAGATAACTATCCAGCACAATGAGGGTTTTTTTTGGTCTTTTTTTTTTATTTTTTTATTTTCACCTCTCAACAGCCTCCTTTGCGCCTATAAAATAGCCCATCAGCACCAAGATTCCTGTCATTAGTCTGGTTTTCCTGACATGACTGATGTAACTTTTCTGTTCAGAGTTTGATAAATGGTTGCTCATGACAGCTATTTGTGATGTGCAAATAAATATTACATCCTTCAGTTGCTTGGGGCAGCATAATTAGTGGACTGTAAGGTCACACAAAGCTGACTAAATAAAATGGCCTTTTCCAATTATAACTTTTGTATTTAGATCTTTGATGTAGAAAAACAATTCTAGTATTCATTTCAGAAACAGATTTTTTGCCTTTAAATGAAATCATTTATTCTGAGTTGCACCTCTTGGATGCTGCTTTTAACTCTCACAAAGTTTAACAGACATGGAAAATGCTAACAGTGGAAGTGTTGACCTGATGATGTAACCAGGTTTTAAGTGCTTTGGGTGACACAGTTATCTGTGTTAAAGCTGGATTTGATTTCCAAGCAGCAGTGGAAAGGAGCTCAGATTAACGTAATCTGATCCATCTTGAAGCTGCTGTGAGGTTAAAACTTAACCGATCTGAAATTGTTAAAGGGTATCGGAAACTTATCTTGTCTGCATTTGTTGACTTGCTGTTCAGACAACCTTCTCTTAAATTTTCCATTTTCTCTCAGCTGTACCAAATCTGTTGATGACACATGTGAGCGGTTACTGCTCTCAAACAACAGCGTGAATGTCCCGGGTGTTTAGTGTGGCATTTTTCACAGGGAAAACCTATACTTGTCAAGTTAATGGAAACAAACAAGGCAAAACTGATTGAGGAGATGTACTTTGTTTCCATGTCTTCATGCCAAGCAACAAATGATAGTGCTGCAGTGGGGACAATTAATGCATCACAGATAAAGTCCTTCATGGTTTTTCTTTTCCTTAAGGCACAGTGGAATATTTACTTTGCTTTAACTATCATGTATACATCCCTCAAGCAACTGATCCACGTTAAAGGGTAATTAATTTTCCATTAAAACAGCTACATGTTATAGTAATGACTTAGACTAGGTTCCCTCTTTTCTCATGGTGTCTTGTTGCTCATTTGTCATTCAGGCCTTGCTTGTTGTGTACATTTATCCATTCAAAACACCAAGTTGCATAGTAAATCAAGCCCCTTGATATTGTACCAGTTCACTCTCCATTCTATGCTGCTTAACAGTATCTTGTGCAATTATTCCTCGATTTAAAGCTGCATTAAGGGATTTTTTACCTCTACGGGCAGGATGACTTGCAGACTTTTGCTTTTGAGAAATTGTGATGTGGTAGAAAGCAGATTTCTAGTCACACATCTAGAAGAAACCACTACATTATATTAGAATTAAAGTCAAGTCTTCTTTGCTAACAGATGAATGTAAGTACAATATTGTTTTTAAGCCAAGATTTGGTAGGCCGGCATGGCCAGTATGAATATATCTGTCTTTGCATATCGATATGCTCGTCTTTCTTCACCAGCCACTTGTTACCTCAGTCCTCTTCAGTTTTGCAAGAGGCAGATCACCTTTTTTGTTGTAGTTAATTTATTTTATTTATGAATTTGACTCATGGATCTTGGATAACCAAATCAGAATTACACAAAATCAAAAGTTTCTAAATGAGCTGTGGAAAGCTGCAGGGGCAGATGTTTGTACCATCAGCCTTCATCTCTGTTTAAATTCATCGAGAGTTGATTCTGTGTTGCCATTGAAAATATTGCAGATTGCTCTGTACATGTGCCTGAAAATGTGTTTTTGTGGAACAAAAAAGAAAAAAGAAAAAAAAGAAGTTTGGAAGTGATTAACATTACATGGACAGGCTGCACTTCTTAAGAACATTTTCCAGCTGTATAAACGTACCCGTACACAGTGAAGGATCTTTTGGATTTTGTTCCTTATGATTTTGTGATAAGTTCAATGATCTTCACTTGAGCAAAGAATCAGTCAAGTCGTTCATCGATCAGTCTGTCTGACTTTAGCCTTTAACTGGATGCATGCTCTATCTGATGTCTGCATCTCTAGGATGACAGGAGACATCAAATTTGTCCAAGCCTCGTGAATTCTCTTCTGTAGCCATATTATCTGGTGTACATGAGTAATAGAAGAGGGGAAATGCTGCATAGCAAATACTACACTAATAATAGGTATTTGTTTTTTTTTATTTCTAATAAATTGTTTGGGGACTTTTTGTACTCCTTTGGCACATCGTACAGTGGGGTTTTAGGTGAAATTCATAGGATCTGTGCTGATCTGTGCTGTATAATCCTCACAACGTGGTTAAAAAAGACATATTACACAGAAGAAGAAATAAAATAATCTTTGTAATAGCATAACCTAAAATAGCTCATTCATTATGATATAATGTAAAAGATAGAATATTCCATCTTCTCTATTATAATCCTTCAGATTACATGTATTGGTCTGGAGTTGCATAAATATTCATTCCTTTGGGTAAGCTTTTTTTGTGACAGGTTTTATAAGATATGTGTCTTGGCGCAGGTTTCAAGAATCCGAGAGCCACTGGATGACTTTTTTTTTTTATCTTTTATTTTTTTTTAAATAAAGTATTTGTGTCTGTGTTGCACTGACCAAGCTGAATTAACCTTATTTCTGATAATTCCTGTTACTTTCAAGTGCATTAATGGGAATTTTCACCCAAGAGTTGAATTAGAGGATAATAGATATTTATTCATAAATCTGTGTGTAAGCCTTTACACAATATACTATAAATGGGAAAACTGTATGTAATATGTGTGTAACTGTTTTTGATCTGCTGTAAATCCCCCTCCTGAAAAAAAAGAAAATATCTGTAATATTCTGGCAGGTATTGTGCACCCATTTGTGTTAAATTAACCACTGTAGGCTGCTGATGTTTTTGAGTAGGAGGTGAGTGTGTTAAATTCCAAAATATCTATTTTTTTTTATTTAAAAATTTTGTCAAAGGCTATGGTTTTGCTGTTGCTGCCAACCTAATAAAGGTTAAATTAGTAGACGTTACCATTCTGTGTAGTTGTTTTTGTGAGTTGTGCGTTTCTCTACATTCACTCGCGAGTTAACCAGCTCTTATTATTGATCTCTTCTGAGTTGACCCTCATGTTTCTTCTCTTTTACGTACCTATTTAAAGGAAAGATATGGGGATGTGGACTTAATAATCAATCACTTTCAGTTTGATGTGCGTGATTATCCAAAAATTGCTTCTGCAAACACGGCAAAAGATGTTTGCTTTACACAAAAATGGACACTACAACTTCATTTTTATTTTAAACACAATGAATGCATAATTACCACTGGAGAATGGTACATGTGCGTATTAATGAGCAGCATCAGTTGGTTGATGGAGAATATTTTTTGTACTGTCATTTATCTAATTAGCAAATTAGATGTTTAGGCATTTTTGTTCTTCCTTGAAGAGACATTGTGGAAGGAAAATTATAACCCAGTGCTACAATAACCTGGTAATTTTGAGTGAAGAGTGAAACCTCTACAAGTGATTGTCATCATTTTGTTATTGATTTTATACCCATCTAATTTTCTGCCTCTGTGTTGCTTCTTCTCAGTTCTGAGAAATATTTGCTTCTATAGACACAAGCAGATTTATGCTGTGCATCCATTCCAGATTGTTGGTTTAGCGTAAGCAAAGCAAACATACATAACACATATAACACTGATTTCTTACCAAAAAAAAATTAAAAAGCAAGAGAAATTAAGAAACTAAAGTTTTAGGTTGATCTCCAGATTTAATTGCCCTTCTGTTCATTTCGTAATCAGCCACCTACCAGCACTGGTGGTTAGATGTCTGCGGGGTAACATCTCTGTCGCAGCATAGTGATTTCTTTACTGGTTTTGGGACTTAATGGGAACCATCAAGTCCTCTGTTTTTGTAGACCCCTTGTTCATCGTCTTTGATTGGACTTTGAAATTCATACACTTGACCTTTAGACTACAGAGGAGCTTCAAAGCAGCCACAACCCAACTATCTTCCCCCACTAGATGTTTTGAAGACAAAGCAAGATGAGATAGAAGGTTTTAGGCAGTGAATGAAATTAAGAACAGTATCATCTTGAAAGAGAATTATTCAAGTCAGACATCATAACAAAATTGGTGACGTGGTTTTGAAGAGCCTTACGAGAGAAAAGCTTGGTTTTAGAGAAGGTGAGAATCTGAAATATGCAAGGTGAGAAAAATTAAAGAGGAAAAGTCAAAGAAAGGTGGGAAGATGATTAGTGTCAGAACAAAAAGTGGAAATGAGCAAGAGTGTAAGAATAAGGATAAAGAAGAGTCATTAGGAGGATATAAGCAGTTTCATGCTCATTAGCTATACCCACTTTATCCTGCGTAGTGTCACGGGGGGCTGGAGCTTATCCCAGCTGACTTAAAGTGAGAGGAGGGGCAGACCCTGGACAAGTCACCAGTCTGTCACAATGCTAACTCACAAAGACAGACTAATCTCATTTAGAGTAACCAATTAGCCAAACATGCATGTCTTTGGACTGTTGGAGGGAATGTGAGCAACAAGTTTTCTTTAAAATGTTGACCCTAAAAAGGTTATTATTTGTGGGTTTGCTTTTGTTTACATAAAATACCAATTTAAATAATTTTATCTTTCATCAATCCATGCACAATTCACCACTACAGAAACCAAAAAATAACTTCTATTTACTCATTTATTTGTGTGCATTTGATAAACATAGAAGTATTCTAATCATTGAATAACTTCTTTAGTAGAGCATCTTTGGCATCTTTTCTGGACAGATTGCGGGGTCTCCAAAGCTTTCCCAAATTCAATTTTGTGTTTTCTTAGGTCATTGTTTTTTTGTTTTTTTTTTATTAATCTTTTCCTCTTTTCTGATTATAATGACTCGTTGCCTCTTGTCTTTGAATACAAGTGTTTAGGCGACAATATAGAAAAAAAGATCAGGATTACTTGCTTTCCAAGATTTGTTTGTCTGTCTTGCTAATTTAGCCAGCTCCTTAATATAAACTTTATGTTTCCCATTCCCATTTCTGTGCTGCCTATAACCTTAGTAACCTTGGTAACCACTGAGTCACAATCTGCATCATATAATTATATGTTTGTCATTTCAGTATTGCTGTCAAGTTTGCTGTCTCTTTGTCAAGCCTTGGCATTGTAACAATGATCCCCCATGATAACCTTGTGTGGGTTTATGCTAAGATAAACTCACACAAGTCAAATGCTGGATTCCCAGATTTGCTTTGTTCATCTCCCCTTGGGAGACTGGTTTCTTTTCGCAACATTTTTAACGTCAGAAGGGACTTTCCTCATTTAATACTACACCCAGGCTGAGGACTGACAAGTCTACAGCCATGGCCGATTTATTCATCCTTTTCATAAACAGAGACGAGAAGTTAGACGTGTCCTTTCAGCAGGGCCTGAATCATAGCAGGAATTTTAGACCAGCTGGGTAGATTGTAAGGTGAGACGCAGATTTTATGGATTAAAGAACTTGGTGGAAGATGTATGGTCCCCCACCCTCCCAAACACACACACACATAAAAAAAACAAGCAAACAAAAAACTCCTTATAACAAAATGCTTCCATTACTTTGTTCAGTGGTTCAGTGTTCATCTTATTCTTGTGCCAAAACTGACCGGAGTGATGGTATTCTTATGGTGATGATCAGCACCTGGTTTCTTCTGCCGTTGGAAACTGTGGCCACACAGTTCAGTCTTTTTTTCATCATATCAGAAGGTTTTTATTGCTTAAAGTTGGAGTGTTATTTGTGCATCTTTGGCAAACTCCGATGAGGTTTTCCCATGTCCATGCAGGAACTCTGGATCTCTTTCAAAGCAACCATTGGTTCCTGTCTGGGCCCTCAGCTCCATTAATTCAGTTTGCTGTGTTGTATCTAGGAAGTCTGTGTCATGTAAAAAAAAACTACATATTTAAATGAAACATTCATTCATTTTGTCTATCGCATGTTCCGATTCAGGGTCCCAGGGGAATCTGGAGCTTATCCCAGCAATTAGCAGGCGAGAGGCAGGTTATACCCTGGACAGATCGGCAGTCTATCGCAAGGCTGATAAATTAAATATATCAGTCTAAAATCAAAACATCCACAACTCCTTTTTTTGCTTTAGTCATTATATAGTAATTTTATTAAAAATGAGTTGCATCCATATCTATATGAATCTAAAACAGGAGAATATATAGATCTTTGCATAGGTTCTGAAACCTGTCTGCCCACAAATCATATTTGCAATCCACAATAATTTTTCTCATTAAGTCATTTTGATTTACTAGAACTTTAAAGTTTTGTATGCGATCAGAAAGTTTGCATATTATTTAAAGACAGCTCATTACAGCGGACGGTGTTGTCCTGTTCACTGTTTTCTTTTTAGGACCACATGAACTTTTAAAAACAGGTTTGATGTATTTTTCTTTATATTTGTGAGTTGTAATTCTGAAACAATATCTGTATTTGTTCTATCAACAGAAAGCTTTTTCATTCACACTCAATGTTCAGCCAATACAAAAAGAGCCGCTCTGAGTCCAGGCCAGCTCAATCTTCATGGCCATGACTTTATCAGGAATTCCCTTTTATTTCCACATATGGCAGCACTTGTCTAACTTCCTCTTTCCCTTTCCATCCTGCCACTTTCCTTCTTCCGTCCGGATTGAGAAAGGACCACCTGACCCTCTTTTGAGGGGGGGGGGGTGAGGGGGATGTCGTAATTGGAGAGGAAGCCAGTTCCTGTCTCTGAGTGCTAATGGTGGAGCCTTGCGGCAGCCACCAAAAGCCTTTGATGGCATAACGAGGACACACTCATACACCCACACACCAGCTCTCATACATCTTGCATGATTCTTTGAAAATGTGGGCTGCAGACTGTGGTCTGATAGCTGACAGGTGTGCCCTAACAGTTCGTAGTATACAATATTAAGCAATCTTTAAAGTTTAAACTGAGGGGAAGAAGGCTGAGGGGAAGGCCATTTCATAAGGCATTTATTAGAGCAATGGAAAAGTAGTCAATACATTTAGTAGTTGTTAAGACATTTCCTTGAAAAAGAAAAATAATGAAACAACAGAAATATCAACCCCCTTGTTTGTATCGAAGAAAAGGTCTGTACAGTAGATTATCAAAGCCTGAAGGATTTACCTCTTGTGAACCACATTGTACAAGCATTTGTCATGTGCTTCATGCTTTTAACATGGCTGATTGTAAGAGTTTTTATTCATGAAAATAATCTTTACAACTTTTTTACTTTGAAATCACAGGCTTTCATCTACATGTGCACTGTTGTGGTACAGAATAAAGAATAAGCAGCATTATTGTTGAATTTCTCTCTAAAGTGCATTGAGAGAAATAAGTTGTAGTTTAGTGTTGAATTGAACCATCGCTCTAGAGGTTTTATACGGGCCATCCATAGTTTGTTTTACTGCCTCGGTTTAATTTAACATTGCAGACAAGAATATGTAGAAGATATGTGTAATGTGATCTTGTGCGTTAGCTGCTGCATAATAGTGCTCATACAGCCGCTGATGGTAACAAATAATGATGCTGCAAAAAGTACCCACAATCTCATCAGGACACTGTGAGAGCCCCTCGGCAGAGCGTACAGTGGGGACATGGTATTATAATAACAATAGTGTCCTGGTAATTGCCCTGGTAACAAAATGGCTGATGGTTCAATCTCCATTTAAGAGTAGAAATTTGTCAAAGAACTCAAGTGCAATAAAACACTTACATGCCCACTCATAGCAAAGCAACCTGGATTGGAACATTGGAAAAAGTCTAAAATGTGGAATCATTTGCACTCTCAATCAGCTACTTTTGAGCTCAGTACAACCAGTTCACCTTTTGACCTGATGGTTACCATCAGTAGACCTATCCATCAGTGCCACATAACTACCGGAGAAGCTTTCTACCTTGTCTGTGTACTTTGACTCTATCATATGTACAGATTGGTTTTAGCATTTCACCCTGGTCTAGAGTCTGGAGTAAGATTAGCCTTGTGTCTCTTAAATCACTTGATGAAATCCCATCTTCTCTTGCATATATGTCCTGCAGCAAATATGCAGCTATTATTTTAAATCCAGGAAGGGATATTTGTTCATCAAGTTTTTCTTGCTTTTTGTTCTTTGTTTCGTTGCAAATTGAAATCTAAGACAAAATGGGCCACCATGCTCCATTAGGAGTAGTTTTTTGGTGATCCAACAGCTTTAAAGACACAATCATCCAAAACATTTTTGACACTGGAAGTTTTACCTATTTACAGACATCTACAGAAATAGACAACTTTACAAGTACTCTCGGAAGGGTGATAGGCCAGATTTGTGGAGGTAGTGGAGGCTTTTCATTTTTCACAAAGACATTTCAGCTACTTTTCATGTGAAACTGGGCTTCTGTGGGAGATCATTGGAAAGTGGGCACAGATATCCCCATGATTAAATGATTATCAAATCCTGCTTCTTTATATGGCAGCCAGCCTTTTTGTGCTGCTGTGCATGACCATTCATTTCTAACCACTTTAACAATGTCAATCTTACAGAAAAGCCATGTCTTTAGACTGAGAGTGACAGCTTTTTTAAGAAATGAGGTTGCTGCAAAGACCTGCAGCCTGGTTGTGCACTGAATGTCAGATTCTTAATCAGGCTAAAGTGAAGGTAAAACTTAATGGTAGCCATGTTGTTATAATGCTTAAGGGTGTGGTCTGAGGAATGCCTTGCATCATAAATAATTCACACCATCATGAATATAGTAATACAAAAGTGTCTGTGTGTCTGTGTGTGTTTGCCCTATAAAAGGACCCAGCTGCCAGCCTCCTGTGTCATGGCTGAGGTTGGCATCCACAGAGCCTTTTTAGCATTACACACACACACGAGCCCATGTGAGAAGATACACGCTAGAAATCTTTAGTTTTGTCAATAAAGTCAGTTTTAAGTAAAATTATTTTAGAAAACGATATGGACTAAAATGTTTGTGAATACAAAAAGTTTTTTTTTCAATGCTGTAGATGATTTGAGTAGTATAAATGATATTAATGGTAGTGGTTATTTGCACAATTGAGTAGGTTAGAATTTAACCTACAGATTTGATTGTACAAGGTTCAGTTTATATGCTGGCTTTTTTGCTCTGACTTTGGTAAAAGAAGAAGGACAATATGAATCTGATTAAATGCACCTCACCTTTTTTTTACAATGATGATTGTAGTTCAGTTCATTTATGTCTGAATTCCTTTATATTGGATTGAGAAAGATGAATGAAAAGTTTAAACTTGAATATATATTTTCATAGTTTACATTTAAGCTAATGGATTACATTGACAAAGTATATCATATTTACTTAATACACCAAAATCATGTATTTATCTGAAAATTATTCAATCATAGTACATTGATTTTTTTTCTATTAATCTGAAAAAATTGGTTAGTCAATTATTTTTTATAAATGCCATGTTTATGGAAACAAGCTTTACAAAAATGGCAACAAAGGCAACAAAAGTTTTTTTTTTTAACTCTTTTCCCAGACAGTAATAGATGTTTTCACACTTTTCTTGAGCTGTCAACACCATCAAACAGCTGGTGTCAACACAACTCCACTGTGAACTGCACACATTTCTCCCCTTTTAAAAAAAAAAGAAAAAAAGATTTATTTGTATTTGAGTAGAGGGAAATGTTGGCTTTGGAAGTCTTTTTCAAAAAATCTTTGTTTGCGGTACTAAAGAAACATGTGATTGTTTATTTTCTTTTAAATTCTGTACTTTTCATCCTTTCCAATTTAATTTAGTACTATTGGCACATAATTTATTGTTTTAATGGTTCATACACAAGATAGAGACAGGCCTTAATTGACAGTCAAGGATAAATTTGTTTTTCATTGTTAGCCTCCCTGCAGAACTCAGATACTCGTGCTTTGCCAGCAGATGCACAGCCAGCTTATCTAATTCTCTCTCAGGGCATTTTGGCTGAATTAAATACCAGAAGACAGTCAAATTTACCCCCTTGGCTCCTCAGCATATCTCATTGCTCCTCTTACCTGCCCTCCTTATGTTTTATATCCTAAGGCATTGTATCCCATGTATGCACACACGGCCTGCCTATGTTTGGCACTTTCGTGGTGGTGATGGTCCATCAGCTCCACGTGGGTAGTTAGCTAGTTATTCCTCTGTGGCATTTTAGTTTGGTCAGGGTGGAAGGAGAGGAATGAATGAAATAAAAAAGAAGCAGTTGTGTCTAGCATAATCTGGGCTGTGTGTCTCTTTAGAGTCTCTCAGTCAGACGATTGGATTTGTCAGTGACTCATTAGCTAATTTTTCTAATTATTCTGTCTTCCTATGGGGAACATAGTAGGAAAATACCATGCACAACGATCTGGTCTGAGGTTATCTCTCTCAGGTTAATAGTGCTCGTTTATATCTCAGTATTGCAGTCATGAACACAATCCAAAGACAGCCATGGACTTTATGAATAAATTTGGCCAAATTGGTACATGACATCACCTTTTGGTTTGTGGTCTACCATTGCTAATTGTCTCCTTGCCTTTGGTCAGAACATATGGGTGAAGTGCAGCAGTTTGGGGGGGGAGGGGGAGGGGGGCACATTTTATATTTCTACATGATGCTAAAAGTGAATGTGTGTTTAGAATTCTTAAAAATTCACAACAATTGAAATGAAAAATTACTACTGTAAAAAAAAAAACTAAACTGACATCAGACTCCCAGGAGGCAACTGATTTCAACGAGCTAAGAAATGCAACAAATTGGCTTGTTTCAATTGACAACCACTTGACCACTGGCAAATGCTAAATTGTTGAATTTCCCCTCGGGGATCAATAAAGTATACATCTAAAGTATCAGGTATATATCACAGTACATTTGGATGCAACATGGTGATGAAACAGTGGTAAAATATATTGTTCATGTATTCTTTGCCTGTTTTATTCCCCACAGATTAAGACTTGAATAATACTACCCCCCCCCCCCAATTTAGTGTGAACTGTCAGCTAAGCTTCCCTTAATAGATGGTTACAGTTGAAGCCTCTCAGTAGCCCTTGCCGTTCTTGTCAGTCTACTCCAGGAAAATTGAGTCAGAAGAAAGAAAGAGTATTATAGTGAAGTTTAAAAAAAGGGAGACATTCACATTAACCCCAAAATAATATCCACTTTATTATTCATTCTTGTGCACTTTTGTTTCCAAGATATGTAAGTTGGATGTCTGCAACCATATCTATTTGGGTCTATCTGCCTTTTTCTACCTCTCAGTAATGGAAAGGCTTTATCTTTTAAACAAGTAATGATAGACTGAAAGACCCACAATATGCATTAAGACACAGCAAATCACACAACTTTGTGCACATGGATCTCCTTGTGTTCTTTCATGGAGCCACTAAGTGTCTGACCCACCACTTCTCCTCTTTCGGGACCTGGGGTCCTTTGTCCCCACATGACAGAGATTCAACTCATATCCTCCAGTAAAAACAACAAAACATAGAAAATGTCAGATACCTGGGGGGTGCACTTTATCTGCTGACCTCTGTCTGTGCATGTGTGTGTGTGTGTGGCTGTGAGGTGGGAGAGAGCTCTTCTTGGTAAAACATCAAATTGTTTCCAACCAAAAGCAGACTGGAACAGAATGTACACTTTTTATTTTTCTTTACATTTTTTTCTTTACATAGTTTTGTTTATTAAGAGTATTTTATTTTTTGCTCAACTGTAAAGCCCCGTTTCCACCAAGCAGTCTGGCTTGGAACGGGACAGTTTGGCATGGTTAACCCTCATCTCTGTTGCGTTTGCGACAGCCAAACATACCCTTACCTGGTAGGCAGAGTATAAGCCGATAGCGATAGATGTGTCTGCTACGTAGTAGCGTGACATCATAGTGGCACAACGCATTCCTTTATAACGAAGAAGAACGCAACACGGGACAACAAAGGAGGAGAATGGCACACATCCAGCAGTTTGGACTGTACTTGTATAACGCTTTTCTAGTCATGTGACCACTCAAAGCGCTTTGACACTACATGTTCATTCACCCAT
>JBBBVU010000015.1:6542405-6588436 GCA_037177055.1 Atherinosoma microstoma | reverse complement strand
GGCACATCGGGAGGCAGTGTAGGGTTCAGTGTCTTGCCCAAGGACACTTCGACATGTAGTCAGGGGGAATCGAACTGCCTAGTCCTGATTAGTAGACGACAGCTCTATCCACCTGAGCTACAGCCGCCCTTTGTTTGTGTTCTTTCTTCCTGGCATGTGGCTTTAAACAACAAGAAATCCATGTTATATTTGAACATGGTGCTTTTTATTGCAGTCACAACAAATCAATGGATTGCAGTGTGTCAAGCTCCATCCTTTAGAGCGAGATGAGAACCCCGACAAATGGGTCTAAAAAAAAGTAGGATGACTGAGATCAGATTTTCTGGAACCCTTTCCAGTTTTTCTGTGAAAACGCAAATAGGTGCATATGGTCCTGTCCCCTGTTCAGGTGTTTTCACTAACCTACTTGTCACTGCTTTCACTGCAAGCAAAATGACAAATTTAGCTCTTTTGGTTTCTGTCTGAGCAATGTGTCTGTGTCACCAACCTGACTTTTTGAAACGCAGAACCAGCAAGACTATTAAAATGCCACAGCAGCGAAACAGAAGCAGACGAATGTGCAGTGTGCCAGGCAGGCCAGCTGTTGCCCCCCCCATCACCACCCACCGTCAAACCCTCAGGGAAGCCTCCAGAAACTTCCTCGCTGGTAACCAAGGACAAAGGTCTCAGGGGAAGCTGGTTTTTAATTACCACACCGTGTCCTCTGAATATGACACCAATACATTATCTCACTGCTTCCCACAGAAATGAAGAGTAATGAGGAGTGTTTATGGGAGCCAGGTGTTTATGCACAGGGGTGGTAGCATTATTACATCATTATGCTTCAATGTATTAGACCTAGATGCTAGAAACCTCCAGAGCTTAATCAGATTTTGAGTTGATCTTCTAACATGTAAGGCATGCGTATACCTTATACGGCCCTGTAGGTTTTCCTCAAACTCTTTTTTTTTTTTTTTTTTTTTCAACAACCAAAAGGTAAATAGTTGAAATTGGATTGCTTAGAAAGCATTTCACATTTGCTGAATGCACATTTTTTCACAGTTATACATCAACAAAAGGCAGCCTCACTGATCAACCAGTCTTTTTTGCAACATAACAGCTGTGCCATGCAACCCCGCTACAAAAAAAGGGTTGAATTGCAGTAATTTGCGTTTGATTTAAACTCAGTTTTCAAGTGAAAATATTTCTGATACCACACCAGCTGTCTTTACTCACACATGCCCATTTTCCCTCCTTCCCAGCATTTCATAACATATACAATGACCATTTGGAGAAAAAGACATTTGGGACTAATTCAAGAGATGCATTAGTGTGCCTCATTACTGCACTCTCCTCCAAAAACAGCCACAGTCTGGAGCTCTGTGAGCCGGGTACGAGTATAAGACCAGGTTAAACTGACATTGCCTCAGTTTTACTTGTCTTATTTTTACAATGCACACTGGGATTTGTTGTTTGTTCCACCTGCACATATAGTTGCATATTATGATTTTTTTTCCCCAATCTAACCTATACAGTCATTCATATTGCATATTTATCACAAGTGAGTCAGATAAAAATATGTAGCTGTTATCAAGAGCAGTATAATGAAGCAGCGTCTGTGTGGTATTAGCCAATCCTGAACGCTTGTTTCTGTACAAATGTCAAATACCGTACAGTCTACTCTTATTGCCTTTATTTCATATATGCAGCATGTAATGATTGCATTTCCTTTCCTCATTTTTTTTTTTTTTTATGTGCTTTTTTGTAGTCTAAAGGTTTTTGTGACCCACACTACTGAAGGAGCTACTGTCTATCAAAATGACAGGTCAGCTCATATTGTGGCTGTCAGTCATACAGACACCTCTCTCACAAAGCTCTTTCTTTACAATTCCCTACTTCTCCTTTTATGTCTGCCTGTTCAAATCAGTTCTCTATCCCCTCATATTTGTACTTCACCTTCTCGTTTTAAGGCAGGCAGCTTCTCTGACTGTGTCTAATTCAAGTCTAGCACATTTTGCAACTGATTTACTCTGCTTAATAATGTAAGGCATCTAAACAAAAACCAATGCTTCCCTCTAAAGCAGACCGGACCTGAGGCTTTGACTTCACCAGGATGAATTTCTGGCTGCAACCCTGCAACAAAGACTAAACTCACTGTCATGCTGGTACACCGCAAATGTTCTCTAACATAGCTGGTAACGCACTATTTTCCACTTATGCTGCAGCTTGGCATACAAATGGCAGCACTTAGTTTTATTTCCTCATCTTCATCAGTGTTGAATGCCGTCAAAAGTGCATTGAATTTATGTAATCGACCGAACCACCTTCTGTGGCGAGCACAAGGTAGAGAAAGAAGCTTTAGCCAACAATAGGATCAATAACTAGGTTTGGCAGTATATGGAGATGAGTAGCACAGAAACAGTGTTGTAACGATTTCCATCATTGGCCTCAGAGATGAGTGCAATGAGACCTACTGTCTGACCTGCTGGGTGAGAACTTTGATTATTGCTAGTTTTCATGGAGATTTGCAGTGACACGATGCTCGTAGTTGTTCTGCCTTATTAATGTTGAGCTTTTGAGAAAAAAGGACGCTCATTTATTGATGTGCTGTTTTTCAGTAGCTGTATGTTCAGGTCCTGTGCTCAGCTGCCTATTGATGATTATAATGTTGCTATGATAATTTAGCAGGTGTCTAAATGAACAAGATTTGCTGGAATCACACCGTCAGTTTCACTTTTTTTTTTAGAAACTAAATGCTTTTCAACAATTAGCCGAACTGTCTTCACAGAGCGGCTCCCGTTTCAGTTATTCTGCGCACGCCATCTGACTTCAGACCAAGTAATCTGTCTTCAGGTTGCTTGTAGCAGTTTTAACACCAGCAGTTTCATCTCTGATCGGTCGGGCTGTCACTTCAAGGCTGTGAGTGTTCAGCTGTTTAAACGGGCATATTTTACTCCTGTGTGATCATTTTTAGGAAAGCGTCGCTGCTTTCTCTCAACCTCCAGCACCCGTGGGCCCCATCCACACCTGGGAGTTGCATAATACTGAGAGAAGAAAAGGGAACCTTGAGAGCTTAGCGCTCTCTAGAACGGTAGAATTAAGAGCCGCATCTCAGATTATATATTTTAATTTTGATACTTGTGCACCTGACTGCTACTTTAAACCAAAGACCCTTTAGATATTAACGTGGTTAGATCAAAGACTGTCTGACAGGATAATGAATGTGCTGGTGATGGATAGACTGACACATCTATACATAAATATGAATATATTAAATGGATTTACTCATGGTGAAGCATGAAACAGTCTTGGCATGGTCTGTTTGGGAACAAAATGGAACGAGGCCAAAGTGTGTTAGATTGAAATATCTTAGTTTTAGTGCAGTCAGAAAAAACTCATCCAAGTTAATTCATGTGTTCCTTGTGTTGCACGTCACATTGCTGAGGGAGCCGAAGGGACATTGGCTTTTACACACATCCGCTTCAACAACAAATACAATCTTTCCTAATGTCAACCCACTCTCCATCTCAAATGGCTAAATACTGTGTGTGTTTCCTTTAAAGATCCAAGAGCCTTGAAATGAGAGTTCTTGAAAACAAACCTCACAAGCTGTGGAGATTTAAGTTTCCTGTCAGTGCCAGTTGTCAGTGGTGTATGTATATAGCGTGTATTCCATCAATAACAATGAATATGGGGTTTAAGTATAATTTCATGCCTTGAAGCCTGTAAAAATTCCTCCATCGTTCTTTTTGAGAAACACTGACTCTGGACATGGTTACACATAAACACGGATGCTGGAACACATTATAATGCAGTACAGTGTTTCTAAACCTGATTCAAATGAATGAACCTTCTAAACAGGTTGTCATTAAAGTCTTTGCAAGCCACTTGATGAGACACTAATTTCGGACAGGTGTGCTGAAGCAGGGAAACATGTAAAGCATGTAGGGCACCTTGTCCTGAGGACCAAGACTGATAAACACATGCTTTTGATCCAGTATAGGTACTGCATGGTACTCTATCTGTGGAAAAACCTGACCTCTCTACCTGATACTATGAACACTTGTAGCAGGACCGCATGACTAGATGTCATTAAGGTTACTAGTCGTAAATATCAACTGGCTTCAGGTGGTTTTCTCCTTCTTACAGCAACAGGGGAAGCTATTAGTAGTAAGGGAAAGAATAACCAGACAGCCAACCGCGCGTGTTGTGGATCGCTGATGTCAGTTCACTTTTTTCTAGTTTCTTAATGAAATGTTTTTTGCATGATATGGCAGGTGTTAGCTCATGCTGGCTTCAAGTATGATATAAATTAAGCCACAGTTCCCATGGTGGTGATTAACATTTCAAGCATCCTTCATTAAGCTTCTGCTCTTTTACCTCTTTCCTCTCATACGCAGCAGAAGCAGTTTAGTGTCACCCGTAGCACGCTGCTCTGTCTTATATGTTAAGACTCAATCTGAGACTTGAATACCACTCTGTTATGACTTTTTTTTTTCAGGGAATCATTTTAATATTGTATTATTACATGCCAATCATTACTGTATTTTCAGTGGTTTTAATGTAACTTGCTTCTTTAAGTATTTTTTTAGTTCAACAGTGAAACAGAAATAAAGCTTAATATAAGACATTTTTATTTTATGATACATTGATTCCTCACTGAAAAGACCAAAGGAGAGAAAGGATGAAATTAGTTTGAATAACATGACTGTCAGTGAAGCAGAAGAGTTAAATATTAACTGAGAACCGTGTTAAACTCATCCATACCTTCAATACATGTACAGCATTACTGTTTAATTTAACTTGGGATTATTTTGATGTTTAATTAAACTTTTAACAACGAATCCAGGAACTTAGAGAGGCAACAGATGAATGCTCTTACTGTAACATAATGATTAAAAACAGCTGCTGGAAAGCTAATCTGTTACTTTCAGTTTTTCGGTAATTGTTTATAGATTTGTGACAGCCAACAGATGACTTTTTGGAGGTCAGCTTTCCAAATTTTCACTCTTTACCCGGAAGCTTGACTTTTCTTTCATTTTTCAAGAATAACTACAATCTTAGCTAATGTAATCATTAAAACTTCATGTAATTGATGATGCGTAATGAATACTGTAGGATTACTATTACTTCCAAAGGCTATTTTGTGGATTATGTAAATATCTGAATATTGATAAGGTGTTAATTGCTATGGCAGCTGAGATCTTCTAAACAATTTGTTCATCTCCAATCTGACATACTCTTTTATACATGATACTTATACTACTAAAGTATGCTTTGACTACATGATAATGGGACCGTTTATGCTGCATGGCGATACTTCCTCTGTAGATCTTCTGCTGCTTAATTTTCAGAACTTGTGGCATCCTCTACCAGTCATGCTCGTCTGTTAGTGTGTTGGAGGTGGAATGCAGCATTGGACACATCAGCAGTTTTTATTTTTAGCTGCCAGTGTTAAGTAGGTAACCTGTTGGTGAGATCTGAGTAATGGACTGTCTGCCCAACAAGCCCCCAGGCTACAATTAGACGAAACCTCTTGTTCCCCTCTGTGTACATATCTCACTCCCCTCTCTTTTATCTCTCACTTTCTCAACTTGTGCCTCAGTCTGTCTTTTCCCTCCGTCTGTCTGCTTTGATTTCTCTCAATCTCCCCTTTCCTCCTTTGCTCTTACCTCAGTCGGTCTAAAAGCCACCAGGGGATAAAACTGACAGGTACACACTGCGCTGTAGAAGGCAAACACACAAACTGACAGTACATTAATACAGACTGATAGTGGATAGTGTTGATGTAATCCCCAGTCTGTGCTAATGTTTTTCTTTTAATCCCTCCATATTCATTGTGTCATCAGCAAGATGCCAAGTTTCTTTGATGTGTTTTATTCCTGCTCATTTTTGTGCTTGTGAAAGGGTGAAGTGTGCGTATATAGGCCTACGTTTCTGGCTTTTGGTTTACTCTGTTGCTTTAGAAAGCATAAAAAGATATGTATTCATAAATAAAAACCAATTTAATGATTTCATGGCATTTACCTTCATGATATTGTGTTCTCATTTGCCATCATGTGTCCATGAATGTGTTTTTATTTCTGGTTTATACAGGTTTATGATCCAACAGACTCTTGTAGGCTTGTCTTCTTACTCCTGTGGAGCACCTTAATAAACTCTGCACGTGCTGTTTCTGCCAATCAAAACGGATCCAACAATCCTTGTTGTGTAAATTTTGCAGCCTTTTTTCTTTTTTTTTTCCAGTATTAGAGGATTATCTTCAGTCAAGAATAGCCTTGTCTTCAGATGTGGTGCTGTCTCTCCTTTCCTGGTCTTATCGCTGCCTCAGATCCTCTGTCCTCCCATTACCCCTGTCTGGAAGCTACCAATCTCAAACTGCCTTCTGGATTCCTCTGATGTTTTTCCCAAATTGTGACAGATAAAGAAAGATATTCAGTGGAAGATACTCTGGTTGAGGGTGATAATGGATGTGTTCATACTATACTCAGTGCTTCTATCTGTGTCACACTCAGTGACAAAAGAATATTACCCCAGTTCCAAAAGAATATTAACTAGAGGTGTCACTATTTATGGGGCTCTCTGACTGAGCCACACTATTTTTGATATACTTTTTGCATTCACCCTGTTAAGCCTATAAACCTGTTAGCATAGTGCAGGGCATTATTTGACCTCAAAATTCTCTGAACTGGTCACTAAGCTGCTTGTTAATTTTCTAGCTTTCTGAGTCAAAGTCGGGGTGTTTTTCAGTGGAGGAAATAATGGGGAAATCTATAGAGCTTATTGTAGGCTCTAGTTGTGTTATAAGGTGCATAGTTAAAGTTGATTATTATTTCTTTCTGCTAAATATTTTATATAAGGTTGTGAATCTGACCTAGGTAGCTGTAATGGTGAAGGGATGCAGCTGATGAGGCTGCAATTCCTATAAACACCTTATCTTCCCTGCAGAGATCAAAGGCCTGACATTTTCAGCACACAAATACAAATACATACGCATGCACACACAAAAAGTATTCTTCCACTACACACTTGGCAAAGAAAGGTATACAATGTGCTCAGAACAGCAAGTTTAAGGAACTGTCCACTAAAACACGGAGTGTTCTGCAGCAGTGAAGGCGAAGAAAACAGTAAGTGTAGCTTTGTTGCACTTAATTTAACCTATGACAAGCTTAGTGCAGAGTCCTACAGTCTGCCTTTCCTATTCTTGAATGTTCCTTGTCGTGTAAGCTTCCATTGATGGGCTCAAATGTCTTTGTATGTTCACTCTGAAAATTAGAGGAGATGAGGCAAATATTAAGGAGGACACATGGATGCAGAGAGAGCAGAGGAAAGGAAATTAGGTATTAAAGGAAATGTAAAAGAGATGCAAATACAGGAAGCAGTTGATGTGACGGTACAGTAGGAGATGAAGCAGAAAACTGGGGAGAGTGTGGAAGTGGGGGGGGGGAAACAAAAGATAAGCAAGAAAAGGGAACAAAGGAGCAGGGGAATAAAGAATTCAAGGAGAAAAAGAAACGTGCAGGAGGAAACTGAAGAGAGGAAGGGGATTAAGCAGCATAGAGGACGTCCTCTCCTATTTTTCAGTATTTTTTGAATAATGAGGCTGTTAATTAGTAGAGGCATGCATGGTTTATTAAATCAAATTGTTTACAACTTTCACTGTCTACTAGATTTTTGCTGGTCCTCACTGATGTTGCCATGGTATTTACAGTGCCATGAATGTTTTAGTAATGATAGGATAGTCACGTAAAAAAAATCCATTAATCATACATCTTTAATTGTTTTAACAGTGATGTTATTAATCAGAGTTAGAAGAGAGAAAAAAGCCTCACTGTTCTCTATGCAGTTGTCTTGTATAACCACATTCATGCTTATTGCTTTCTTCCTCTGAGGACAGTCACTTTAAAACCATCTACCGTCTTTGAAGAACTTTCAGAAAGCCTATGGCATTTCACGCTTCACTCTGGTTCTCTTTTGGTTTTGCACAAGTAGAGCTGCCTTTGACATGCATCATGCTAATCTAAAACCCAGTGTTATGCCATGAAATTGCTTTGAGGTGTGGTTCTTTTGGTGTTTGACACTCAGATGTTAGCAGTGGATCTTTTGGGCGCTATGGGATGCAAGTTTTGACCTGCTCAGTTATATCCCATGGATAGTCGATGGGATTTCCATCTTGAAAATTTAAGCATGAGGTTAATGACTTGGGCTTGGAAAGGTTGACATAACCACGACTGCAGGAGAAAAATACAAAAACAAAAGAAAAAAAAACTTTCATTCCTGAAGGGCTGCATCTATATTTTCGTTGTCGTACAGTCATGATGTAAAACTGTTAGTTCCATCTCTTACACAATACAAAGAACGACACACCACCTCTTCACTACAAATCTTATTAAAGCATTACACACAGTTGTGCCAGCAGCTTCTATCAAACCGTTTTGTGTGTGTGCGTGTGTATGTGGTGGATATATGAAGTGCTCAAACCTATAGATTTACTTAAAGAAAATAATTGTAAGAAGCTGGCAACGTGTTGAATAAGGAATTATATTTAGCTAATCAAAACTGTAATACGGTACAGTAGTAATGGATTAAATATGTCATAATTGTGTTTGCGTTGATTTTACACACTTCAGGAGCCCTTTTCATTTTCATCAGCTGTGTGACATGAGGTTGTTGAATCCAAGTCAGTCATCACTATTAATAGGAGTCAATGTTCCCTCTCAGGCCTTTAGCTGTCGCTTTTTGTGTGTGTGTTTTTTAGATTTAAAAGAAGCATTGAAAAAGGAACCCAATAAACTCATTAGAAGGAATATCCATTTTGTGAAATCCTTGATCTTTCCTCTCTGAAAAGCCTCATAAGGTTATCTTTCCTTCTACTGTGCTGCCTTCTTACTGCTCAGGTTACACAATCTGGTGACAGAGAAACGTTTCAGTGGTTGTATGTGCATTAACATCCAATTAAGGGAGTTTCCTGATGTCTTATCTTTTAGGGGTTGTGGGATGTCCTGGTATCTTTTTTTTACTACACCGTTTTCTACAAACATCTAGCAGACTGTTTTAGCTCTTTGAGACACTTGAACCTAAATTCCCTTGAGCATTTTATTTATAGTTAGGGGAAAAAAGGAGGAACAAACAATACAGATGATTTGTTTTTTTGTTTTTTTTTAACCTACTTTTACTCACAAACTCTCCATTTTCATCTCATAAACACAAACACAAATCAAGGCCGGCCAGGCTCGGTGTTGGTTTATCTGCAGCTTCCAGTTGGAGAAAGCTGTCCTCTCTCTGGTCATGTTTGCACTGTGTGCCACACTGTGTGCATATGTGTTTATGTGAGGGAAAACGATGACATGGAAGTAGCAGAGTGCCTGTATATGCGGGGGTGTGTTTGAGTGAGAAAGACATTGTGAAACAAGTAGCTGAAGCCTGGGGAGAGTGTTGTAGTTGGAAACCGTAACATAGTGGTGTGTTTCTGGTTGGTATTGTAACTGTCAACAGTTTCTGTCTTCACTGAATTTAGCACAGTAAATTGTGATCTTTTGCACTGTATGATTATCTGCAAAAAGAGCGAAGATATTTTGAAGTGTAATAAGTAAAAGTGCAGGTTTAGAGAAAGTGCATCAGCTCTGTTTCCAGCCCTTTATCTGCAAGCACAAAAACAACATTAATCTCAGCGCTGTTTTTTTTCTCACATTTCTAAAATGTGTCATCCTTGTGTGTTGCAGGACTCCGCACAGGAAGGTGTCATCACTCGCGACATTCACCGCACTTTTCCAGCTCATGACTACTTCAAAGACTCTGATGGAGATGGACAGGATTCACTGTACAAGATTTGCAAGGTGAGCCCAAAATATGACACAGTGGTTGCAAATGGCAAGTAGCCCACGCTTATATAACACCTTTGAACGTTGTCTAGGTTCTACAAAGCACTTTCTCATTCACCCGTTCACTCATACGGTGCTTTTAAAATGTTTCCGGCTTAGAATCAAGTGCTAGAAGGGGATGATTTTTCTTAAATATGTGATCAAACTTGACTATCCTTGTGAAGCAAGCCATGTTTTTTTTTGTTTGTTTGTTTGTCTGGCAAGGCTCAGCAGAAAATCGCTTGGTGATTTATTTTGGCTGCACAGTTCTTGATTGACAGTACTTGCCTTTATAGAGACATCCATATAAACCCTTCCCGCACAAGACCATCTGAACATTTGCACCGTTCAGTGGACGCGATTCTCTTCTTCCAGTTTTCTAAGTGAAAGATTTATTCAAACTTTCACCAAATATAGTTTTTAGATTAGATATATCTGAAGGAAGAGTTGCACCGTGTCCTTTCAGAATCCTTATCATTTTTATTGCACACTAATGAGCTGGCACAGATGAAGAGATTAATCTTTTATATGCCACAACAATATCACATATCAAGGTGTGGATATAGATAACTCGTAAGTTCTTGTTCTTGTAGTCAGTGTGGGCCTTTGACAAATACCATATTTTGTGTCCACATGCCTGGATAGATTCTTTTTTAAAATGGCCAGGGTATTGCGACAGTCCAAGTTGATTATGGTGAGCAACTATCAACAGTGGTCCAAGGACGGTCCAAGCATGATGAGTCGAGGGATGTAGTGGAACAAATGTGATCAGTGGTGGCTCTAAATCATATTTTACTTGACTTAATTTGTCTGCAGTCCTTGTCTTGGTGCCAGACACAGGTTACCTGACCACTTGGTAGGTGCTTTGATTTACCACAAAGTACAGAAAAATGCACAAGAAAGTGTATGAATTATACTTTTTCCACACAAGTGAAATAATTTATTCTGAGGGCAGAAGGTTTCAGTGGTGGGAGATATGATTACTAAGGGAACAGTATGAACCGCAATTAAATTGCTCTGTAAATTAATATCTTTTAGATTTAGGGATAACATTAAGGTCCTAGTTAATGTAATATAGTTATTGCTGAGATACTGCTCCCCTGCTGTCCTCTATTAAGATAAAACAATGTAATGCAAAATATTCTTGAATATTATAGCCGTATTGTATTAAAGCCATATTGTATTAAAATATCTATTACATTTTTTACAAACATCTTCATTAAAATCGGACATCCCTTCACACAGGCCTGTTGTGGCTCTTCCTCTATTAAAAAGAAGGAGAGAAAAAAAGCAATGCGCTCTCTGCATTGAAACAAACGAAGAAACTAGGAGCTGTACGCAGAGAGTGTTCAGTGTACTTCCATCCTCAGGCAATTATCTGTGAAGGCACATGGAACATTTTATTCAGACAAAAGCCAAGGTCAGCACTACTGAAATGTGTTCAAGCCAGTCAGTCTCTGCCACTGTCTTTCTCATCCGACTCTCTTCTTAGGCACACAACTCTGCACCACATCGCCTGCTGATATGTGCAACACCTTTATCACAGACTGAATTATCACCTTGTTGATGTATACTTCCCCCTGTCAGTTTACTGTGAGAAATATTTATATTTATACACTTCTATTCATTTTAAATCTATACATGAGAGCTGCCAGATGGTTCACATGGTGTACTCAGCGGCACAAACAGTAACATGACAACCACACGCACATGCTGTTATGTCATTGATGAGATTCTTTGTGCAGTTGGACTGCAATTGTGATTTTGGCATCATACGAGTAAAACAAAATTCCAATTCTCCCAGACATGCGCTGCACCTGCTCGACGATTTTTACTGATTCAAACTTCCCTGATCAATTACTCATAAAGGGAATGCTGTTAACACAGTAACAGTATTAAGAAGGTAAAGCTGCAACCTAATTTTCATATAAATGAGCTGCTATTCAAGTAACATCGGTTTCTGTGTGTAGTCGGCTGTAGGAAGAGTTAGCAGGGGCCGTCTGCAAAGTACAGCACTAAAAGAAGCTGCAGCCTCTGTCATGTTAGATTGAGAGTTATGCACTGCCATTAATATTTCTTTCACTTGAGTTTGAACGTTAATGCTTGAAAATAACTTGGAGCTCTTTATTTTGAGATATTTCTGAGAAACAGCCAGCTCACTAGCCTTGATAAAGCAATTTAATCTGTGTATCTCTACATGAGGTAGCTATATGCAGTAAAGTCACACACTAATATTTTGTTGGGCCATCTTTAGCTTTTATTACATCATGTATTCACTGTAACATCGTTTCGATAAGTTTCTGCAATGTCACAACATTCATTTCTGTCCAGAGTTGCATTAATTTATCTTGTGGTGATGATGGGAGAGTAAGACTGCTGAGTATAGTCTTCTCCAGCACATCCCAAAGATTCTTAATGGGGTTCAGGTCTGGACTCTGTGGTGGCCAATTCATGAAAATGATGGCTCACACTCCCTGAACCACTTTTTCACAATCTGAGCCCAATGAATCCTGGCATTGTCATCTTGGAATATGTCATGGAAGAAAAAATCCATTGATGGAATAACCTGATCATTTAGTATATTCAGGTAGTCAGCTGACCTCATTCTTTGGGCACATAATGTTGCTGAACCTAGACCTGACCACAGATCATAGACTGCCCCCACAGGCTTGTACTGTAGGCACCATGCATGATGAGTTCATCACTTTATCTGCCTCTCTTCTTACCGTGATGCGCCCATCACTCTGGAACAGGGTAAATCTGGACTCATCAGACCACATGACCTTCTTCCATTGCTCCAGAGTCCAATTTCTATGCTCTCTAGCATATTAAAGCCCTGTTTTCCTCACTGATTAGTGTTTTGTTTTTTAAGGCTACACAGCTGTTAAATCCCAGTCCATTAAGTTTCCTTCAGTTTGTATGTGTGGAAGTGTTTTTACTTTCAACATTAAACATAGCCTGAGTTCTACTGATGTTTTTTTTATGATTTGATTTCACAAAACATTCAAGCGGTGGCCGATCACCATCAAGATTTTTTTCCCACCACATCTCATCCTCAAAGATGATGGTTCCCTGCTATTCTTCCAGTTTTTAACAATGTGTTGGACAGTTTGTAACCCAATCTTAGTAGTTTCAGCATCTCCTTAGATGTTGTTTTTTTTTTTGGTTGATGCCAATAATTTGACCTTTCTGAAACAGATAAATATCTTTTTCACGACCACAGGAAAACGATTGTTGTTTAAACAACATGGTTGTCTATGTAATGAGAAGCTGCTGACTGCATCAGTTAGGGTTAATAACTTGTTGCAAGCTGAAAGATAATCATCCATGCAGTAATTATCCAATATGAGGCTCTTACCAGATCATTTATATCCTACCAGATATGAACTATGCCCACAATCTCTCCCTTCTGCTCCTATGTTACTGTATTAAATAATGGTCAGAAAGGTTTTTGCAGAAAGTTGTGATATCTCAGTTACACTGACCTTTAACCTTTTTGATAAAAAATGTCATCACATCATCATTTGAACATTTTAAACACAAAATGAAATTGTTAGGTTTTTTTAAATGTAGGAGTTTGCGTCTAGTTAGTATGAGATAAAAGGAGTTTGTGAAGTTTATTGATTGAAACTAGATATGGAAGATCAGTTGTTGTGTTTATTCTCCAAACCCAAATTTAGATTTAGGCTGCTGAAGTAGAACTTTTGCTCTTTGTATTTTCCTAGCGCTGCAAAAGTAGAGTATGTTTGGTCAGCGCTCTGGGAGAACCTGTCAGGAAGGTTTAACATCCAGTCTGGACCCAAGTAGGTCAGTGGCGAGCCAGCCTTCATTTGTATGCAAATCCATGTAGATTTGCAGCTGATAAGGTTGGTTGGATCTTGAGGCTTTACAGGCATGGAGTATCCAGGACAAAGTTTATATTCATCTTCATATCCTACTCAGCCCGAAGTCTTTCAGTTCTAACCTTTATTCTCCGTGGAAGGTCACCTGAGCTTCATGCTCCTTGTCACTGATAATCTGTTTCATTCTCTGTCCACTTCAGTCACACTTCAAATCAAAATGCTAAAATCTCCAACATCTCTTGGTCACCTGGAAAGTCTTTTGAAAGATTTCAAGGGGTACAGCCAACAACACACTTGACAACTTAAAACCTGTAACTCTTTGATAACTAAAGAACAGGATTAATCTGCTGTATTCCCATGGACATAACTTCACTTAAACAGGGGGAAAAGGAGAAAAAGCAAACATGACAACACCTCAAAATGCCTCATCAGCCAAGTTAATGTTGTGAATCCAAGTAATCAGTTTATGTTTACACACATTTTTGTAATTATTATATTAGTTCTTGTTGATATCCCTTTTTGTTATTGTATTATATTGTGATTTCCCTCTGGGATAATCTGTTATTTCCCTCTGGGATAAATAAAGTTTTTTTAATTTATTTTTCATTTCATTCATTCATATCCTGGTTCTTACCATTCTGATTAGACATGCATATAAACACTATCATCAGAGTTTAAATATTTCCCCCTGCTTCCTAAAACTGAAGCAGGAAAAAATATTCAAACCTACTTCTGACCTTTTTCCATAAAAATTCCGAAAAAACTTTTATGTGCATTTAAAAACTTTGTGCATTTAACACCTTAGGAATCCCAAAAATGATTGTACGTGGACATGAAGAATAAGTTGCAAAGTCTAGGTTTGGATTGTATTATTTTAGATTTTTTATATTGTTATCAATTTGATCATAGATTTAGAAGAAAATTAAATGGTTTTTACACACCAAGGATCTCTGGCATCCACCTCAAACTCAAGCATCCCCAGTTCTTGCATTGCTGAAGACCTGTCATCCGTCTCCACTTTCATTTCCTGTCGTTTGTCTTCTGTTATCTGTTAAAAAAAACATTAAACAAGGATTGAAGAATACCTTTAAAGAGGAATATCACTAACTTTTTCATTTATTTATAAGCATGTATTAGTATGTGAACACTGAACAGAGGTCTTGGAAGAAGTAGCACCTTTGCCCCCCAGGCACCCTGCTCTCATGCCTGCCCGTTTCTTTTTTTTCTTCTTTTTTTTTCTACAAGCACCTCTGTTGCATTGTTTCAGTTGCTAGGCTAAATTCCATGATGGGGTGATAACACACAGCGACTTCCTGGGTGAAGTCACCAGTGAGGAAACTAAAGCTTTATGAGCTACTGTTGAAATATACAGTACCACCAGGACTATCATTTAGGGACTAATTTAGGGAGAATTTACATCTCTATAACTTGTTCTGATCGCATGTCGGCTCTCTGGCGTAGGATCAGACTTTGACCTCTAAAATTTTCTAAAACAGATCTTGTGATATTCCCGCAATGGGAACACTGTTGTTTTAGGATACAATGTGCATGTACCTCCACAGAAGGTCTCACACACAAGTAAAGTCTTATAGCAGTGATTAAAAACACATTTTTACCAGCTTACAACGTTTCTAGAGTTATGTACTACATATAAGTGCAGAAAAATCTGTCCCCTTGATGGCTGAGAAAATGTCCATATCCTGTAATAATCCACCCCTCTGAGCCTATTATCTGCCCAAGCGAACAAATTTAGATTTCACCCACCAGGACCTCCCCCATCCATCTGTCAGCATGCACCTCTCTCAGTCGAGTTGGGGACGTGTGAATGCCACACTCCATCAAGCATGTCAGCTTGTAGATTATAGTACAGACAGCACCACAAGACTTCTCCATTACCTCCGCATCAAACACCAAATTAACCGAACACATCAGCAGTGAAACTCTGGACGTCCGCACTCATTTTTCACACATGAAAAAACGGGAGACAATCTTTTAACCCACTGCTGTTAAAGTCAATTTGTCTGTAAATGAGTGCATCCTGACGAAGTATTTAGGGGTGATATTGAGCCATTGCCAGCTTAGCATTTTAAATGATTCTGGGTGACGGTTTATTGCACACCAACTTATAAGAAAAGATACCAGTAGCTACCTTAGATTTCATTTTGTGAAAAATTTTGGAGCACTTGTTTGCTGTTGAGTGTATTTCTTCCGGCTTGTTTACTTTGCAAGGACGTAGGCAGATAAGAGTAGAGTTTGCATAATTAAAATTTTTATCTTCAACCACATCCGTAAAAGCATGTCTGAATGGTTTTGAACACCACTTTGTCTCTGGATATTGACACTGTGAAAAGGTCTGTTTGTTGACTCAGTAGCATTCAATTTATCCTCCTGGATCAGTCTCCCATAGTTCAATGACTAAAGTAACCAGGCATGGTGAGTTGGAGAGGCTGCCTCTTCTCTAACTACTGTCATTAAGAGATGGTTTATTTGTGGATTCCCACACTAAAGGGTATTGATCAGGCTTAGATGTGTGTAATGGAGTTGACCTTCATTTTTCATGACAAGTGCATATAAGTAACACATAAATTATATGGTGCTGAGATTATATATGCAAGAAGCTAAACTAACTTCCTTTCTTTTTTATCGCTGACATGTATTTGTCGTTTTTTATGTCAACAACTTGTTTGGTTACACTAAACTCCACCGTGTTTCTCTTTCTGCGTCCTCTTACTTCAGTGTTGCTTGTGAAATAAGTATAAACTCTTACGATTTTCAACATATGAGATCAAACATGATCCAAAACCCAATGATGCGCAGTGTGGTAAAAACCTTTAGGCTTTAAGAAATCATATCATACTACAACCCTAACTCTCTTAACAGAGGCAGTGCTCATGTCAAACTATCCTTATTAATTTTGTGAATTTATAGAGGGGCTTTAGTGAGCCTTAAGGAGAGCAGTGTGAGCAAAGGAACAGCACTGATCCTTTTTTTATTTATTTATTTATTTTTCAGATTTACATACCCTTAAGTGCTCTACAAGTCCTGAGAAAGTCTGTTTGCGGAGTTATGTTCTTAGATCTGGGGGATAATCTCTGCATTTAGAGAATACAAGACTTGTACAAAGTATCAGTGAGAGCGGCTGACACTGACAAGTAAGAAACCAAAGACAGAGAAAGTACTCAAGCAAATTCCTCTGGGAAAGCAAGGGGAAAACGTTAGTGCTGGAGAGAAACTGTCTCCTAGGAAATGCCCTTTGTTCCAATGATGTTCTGACAGCATTTACATTACAGTGACAAGACTAACTGGAAGATCAACAAAGCACAAAGATTTTCAGATCAAATGGTGCAGATGCGACACGCCGTTGATCCGAAGATATTTACTTTCAAGAAAATTATCTTTTTTTGAGCTATAAACAACTAAAGCATTGCTAGTTACTGTTCTGTTTCACTGTTTGTACCATAATAACCCATTTTAGACAAAAAGTTACTATTTCTGCATTAGTGATGTTTTATGTTGTAATTCTTGTAACTTTGGCTGTGAAATTAGAGCTTCATACTTACCCCACCTTCAGCACTTCAGTGCAACACACTAAACCTCTGAGCGGCTCTAGTGGAGTTATTCATTCATGGGTCTGTTATTTAACTGTGCAGCCCTAAGTGTTTATGTCTTTAATAAAAGAAGGTGACAAAAAGAATTCAGAAAGCTACAAATATGCAAGTAATTAACAAATATTGCTGCAATTCTGCCTCTGTGTACACATCTGAATTGCCTGAGAACTTCCTAAAGCTACTGTGTCGCAGGCTACATGAATCACGTGACGATAGTGTTTTGAACTTTTTGATTTTTTTTTTTAACAGTGCCACCACTACTCCAGTCCTCTACTTCTACCATTTAACACCTGAAATTGTTGGAAAACCTCTCCATGATTGGTTGTCATTTGAAAAGAATCCATTGAATAAAGCATAGTATGTATCTCTGGTGTACCGCATTTGTCTTGTGAGCTGCCAATTTGACTGTTTTAACATTTCAGCATTTATTGATATGTTCAACTTCTTATCAATGTTGGTGACCTCTTGTTTCTGAAAGAGTAACCTCATTAAAGATGTCCTTTTTTTTTCTTTCTCACAGGCCTACTCTGTCTATGATGAGGAAATTGGTTATTGTCAGGGTCAGTCATTTCTTGCTGCTGTTCTCCTTCTGCATGTGAGTAAACTATCATTCATCCATCCATAAGCTAAACGTGCCTCTTCATGGTTCATGCACATAACACCCAATAATATCATGTAATCTGATACAATCCAAACCATGACTTCATATTCTTATTGTGCTGTTAGCATTGTTTCATATGTATTCAGTAGTTGGATTTCCATCCAGATGTGCAGTAAATTCTAAGAAAATGTGCTTGAATTCATCCACGCCTGTTTTATGAATATTTAGGGTTAGTGTCATCTGCTGATTGTCTTGAGGAACACATTTGCTGCAGAAAAAGTGCAACAAGGTGATGTAATAAAAAAAAAAAACATCAATCAAACCACAAACAGGAAAACAGACCAGTTTTTTGTCCTCCTCCTTCAGTGTTTACAGCTCATTTTTATATGCAAATGAAAATGCTCAGTAGACTATCTGGATGGAAATGCAAATACTGTATAGTTTGCCCCCAATACATTGCCCTTGCTTTAAAAATACAAGTTTTCTGCAGGTGCTTGAATAGCTTTGTAGTTTTGTTTAGTAGTTGTAGTTTTTGCCCCTGCATCTTCACTGCATCTACAAGAGCCAAGTCTGCTCGCTAGTTCCATGTGTGATAAAGCAGGAGTAAGACAATATAAGAGTCCGGATGGAACTTTAGAAAAATGGACAGATGCAATGTTTCTGACTGAAAGGAAAATTGCTGACTGTTTGAATGAAACTAGTTTAAAACAAATCTAAAAGGAAAAAAAGAGAAGAAGATGAAAGGAGGTTGTGGTGGAGTTCTACTCGCTTTGGTGGGCTCATTGCTCCTTGTCTGAACCAATTGAAATTTTAATTGAGAAAGTTGAGAAAAGACAGATGGAGGAGAAACAGAAGAGGTGACACATGGAGGAGGGAGTCCCAAGTAGAGGAGAGTGTGGTGGAAGTTTGGTTCAAGTCCAAATACCAAGGGCAGCAGAGGTTAAAGAGGAGTGAGACAGTGGGGAAGAGGAGGAACTGTGGTGAGGAAGCAGAATTATGAAGAAGAGCTATGAATTTAATGAAGGGGCATGAGGAAGTAGTGCATAAGGAGAGAATGAGTGGAGGAAGGAGGCTGTACAAAGGGAAAGAAGGAGAGATGGAGGGTACAGCAACAGTAAAAGAAGTAGAGGTTACTAGGAAGAGGATGCAGGCGGGTTATGTAGGAAGAAGGAGGGAGAGGTTATAGAAGAGATGTCAGGAATATTAATAGGGGTTCAGGTTTACCTGCAGGAGCCCATTCAGCCCCAAACACATACTGTCACTCTGATTAAATATCTTCTTCCCGTCTGCAGTCCTGTGTGTGTGTGTGTGTGTCTTAGAGGAGAAATCAACCCATTTATACAAACGAACACACAGTATTAAGCTTTTTCTCATACTCCTTATCTTCATCCATCCAAACAACTCACACACTGAAACACAGACGCAGTTAAACACTTACACATGCCATTAACATTTCTTGCACATGCAAATACCTATAAATTTGTCCAATTTGATCCTCGTGTCCCTCGCACCGTCACCTTTTTCTATTTCCTGAAGTGTTTAGAGACAGTCAGATGTTCCCATGGGTCCTCTGCCTTTGTTAACTTGTACATGAATGGAAATTTATTCAAACTTTATTAAATTGTTTGACTGGTTTGTTAGTATCATAGTACCTTGCTGTATGTGATGTGTGGGTTAAAAAAGAAAAAAAAAAGCCTCCAGGAGAGCCAAATCAAATCTTCTTGTCTCTTGAATAGTAACAGGAAGCACAATTTGAACATTGAGTTGATTAATGTTAGAATGTTTAAATTGTCTGTATGCTTGCAGATGCCTGAGGAGCAGGCCTTCTGTGTGTTGGTCAAAATCATGTATGAATATGGCCTTAGAGCTCTCTACAAGAACAACTTTGAAGATCTTCACTGCAAGTTTTACCAGCTGGAGAGGCTCATGCAGGTTAGTAATGTAGCATGTCATAATATTTAAAAGAAACTTGAATGTATTATTAATGCTAATAAAGCAACACTGACTGGGAAATGGACTGAGTCCTGGTGGTTTAAGGGAGTTTTATCCAACATAAACACAAGCTTCAAGAACCTTCACCACGGCAAAGAAGCCATAAGCATGAATTAAAAACATGATTTTTCTTTTGTGCTAATGACACTGTAGTTGATAATCATTGTTTCTTAACTAATCCATCTTTATATCTGTATCTCGTCCGGTTACCTGCTCGTTATGTATCACTTTTCTCAACATCGAAATACACTCCTCAGCTCCAACATTAAAGCCACTGACAAGTGAAACGATGAACAATGATTAACTCATTACGGTGGCACCTGTGAAGGAGAAGGAATTATTAGAGAGAAAGTCAAAAGTCACCTCCTGATAGTGATGAGTTGAAAGTGGGAAAAATGGGCAAGCATCAGGATCTTGGAGGCATGACAAGAACCAAAATTACTGGTTTGGCTGAAAGAGAGTGATGAGCAGGGCTTTTAATGATGGGGCTAATGAGTGTAGGCAGCTTCCTTCCTTTAGTTTTATAAATATTGAACTTTGTACCTACTGTTTTTATCCTGCAAACCAGTTATTTTCTATATATGAAGACATGACCTGTAGAAGCTCATACTCATCAAAGCTGATTAGTGATTAAATCAAGTTTTAGCTACAGGTGTTCCTGTTCCTTTTAAAAAATAACATTACATTTTATTTGTCAGCGCCTTTCAGGGCTCTCAAGGACACTTTACAACATAACAAATAACAATAAAATACAAATATACAAAGGATAGGACTTTTCTCTGTGCTTCACATCAGCGTTTATCTACAGTATATGATGTCTTTTAGACATCTTTGGCTGTAGCCGAGGAAAATATTAAACTCATAACTAATGTTGTTGCCCTGGGGGAATCTATATTATTCCATAGCCAAATTAAAAATTTTAAGCAGTCAAGTTTAAATACCATGAAATTCACTTTACATCCTGCTTGTCTTGTTCTACTGACAAGTCTCAACCATTACTTTACATAAGGTTGTGATTTTCTTTTTTTCCCATGATGAATCTCCCTTGTGCTGTTTTTCTTTTGCAGTTAAATCATTGATTGATTAATTAATTGTACACAGGTGTGTGCAATAAATCAGTTCCCCGTAAAGAAAAGACAGTGCAAATGGCCTTACAACATCTATTTTTATTTTCTATAAAAACAAAATGGTCGTGTTGTTGTTTTACCAACATTGTTTGTGTTCTTGCATGCTTGCCGTTGCCTTGTTGACCAGTTTATTTTGAAACTTTTGAAACTTTCTGTCTTGTTAGTGTGTTCATCGGGTGTAGAAAGTCCTACCCCGCTCACATGTTGCAGACTAAATCCACACAATGAGCTGAGTTTAGTTTGTCCCTGAAATCCGTCCTGGCCCTGCTGGCAGTCATCTGTCAACATGGGGATCAACTTGGTTAGCATTGACCAAATGCAATGAAAGCATATTAGCATTGACCACTAATTAGATGTTATTTGACATGTGGCTGTCAAACTGGTTCTTTAGCTGCCCAATTGAAGAGTTTATTGAGTGGTTGTGTGAACCCTGGCACACATCGGAAAAGCAACACCGATCTTCTCCTCCCTGTGTATCAACATAGAAAAAAATCTATTAATAAAAGTGAACTGGAACTAAGGATGCAAGGAAAATAAGAATTACTGATATAAGACTTCAGAGTTATTATGACGTATCTTTATTTTAGCTTCATCAAGTAATGACATGCACGCAAAATTACTCAAAGTTATGAAATTCATTGTGCTTAATTATGGTGCTCAAAGACCTGATATATGAAACAAACTAAATCTTTACAGATTTATGATTTAATGTTGAAATGTATTATCTTTCATTTTGTATTGAATGAAAGTGCGATGACAACTATAGTTCTTTGTTTCGTCGATCTCTGTTAAAGAACTCATCATCCCTGTGAAGTGAGTTCATTATTCTTCCGTTCCTACAGGAACAACTTCCTGACCTGTGGACCCACTTCCAGGAGCTGAACTTGGAGGCACACATGTATGCTTCCCAGTGGTTCCTCACCCTCTTTACAGCCAAGTTCCCCCTCTGCATGGTTTTCCACATCACTGACCTGCTGCTCTGTGAGGTAAAGACACTATCATCGAGGCTTTTATACATATATCTTTCAAACTGGAACGCTTATGTCCTCGTGGCACATCATGTCATGTGTGAAAATTCAAAGGTGGAATGAGGGTTAATGTAACACTGATGCACCTCTGCTGGCAAGAGAGGTGAAAAAAGCCCACCTCAGCATGTGGTACTACTAATAGCGCTGTCATCGCGCAGCTCATTCTTCTGCAATGTTGTCTTGATGTAAGCTCACACGGAAGTGGAGCAGAGCTTCATTTGGCATGCATGAATTACCGGGGATTAACCGTGATGGGTTAATGATGACGTCTACAATCATGTACAGCGTGAGGGATGTGGTCCACATTATATGTATCAGGTCCAGTAATGGAAAACTTGGAAGTAGAGGAAAGGAGAAAGAAGAAAAGATTATGAGAAAGGAAGCGGAAGAATGGAAGGCTTTAGTGTTTTAGAAGGGAAGATGGCAGCCATTATGGAATGATTAGGGAGATGAGAAAGGAGACAGATACATATGAAGGAACATAAGTGGTTGAGCTAAACCTCTGACCAGCTATCAGTGGCTACAAGTAAAGAGCACTTAGTATATACTACCAGTACATACGCATCTACATGCTGTTCAGGCTTTTAGAGATTTAAGCTATCAAAGGTTTAATGTTGTTAGAACCATTAAAAGGCAAGTTTATTTGTATAGCACATTTTCAGGTTCAAGACAATTCAAAGTGCTTTACATACAACATTAAAAGCATTACAGATAAGAAATAAGAAAAAATAAGAAAAGAAAAAAAAAACTTAAAACCCTTACTGATGACGGTTTCTCATCTTTGTCTCCATACATGATCTCTGTGATTCTTAAAATCATGCCCTTAACTCAAAATAATCCGTTTTTTTTACTGAAATAACAAAGATCTCCAGAGTAGCTTTCCCAATTAGTTTCAATTCTTTTTATGTTGCATTGCATGGCACAAAGTCTGGACCTGTTTTATGGGACAGTACCTCAGATAGAGCCGGTCTCTGGGAAGGTTGCCATCTGCCTCGACCGGCTGGAGTGTGGAGATGAGAAAAAGAAGAGATGAGCACTGAGCGACAGTAAACAAAACGATGAGCAGACTCATTGGGGAAATATCTATAGGATAGAAATATGCAGCAGCTTAGCCGGAGGTAAGGTTAGAAAGCAGAAGAAAAAAGCACAAACTTCAGAAGAGACACATGGCACAAGGTTAAGGTTATGCAATAATGTAATATAAGTTCAATGAGAAAGAGCAGAGATGCAGTAAAATGATGAGAGAGCATATAAACGTTGACTTTGAATGAAGAGACTAAGAGACCTAAACTCATTGGGTAAGGAGTTAACAAACCAAGTGAAAAGTAGTAATTTTCTCATGGATGACAACCTACAGATTTCTTATTATTTATAAAAGAGAAAAAAAAAACATAAAAGAATCAAAACATAATTGTGTATGTTTCTTATGTTGAGTAGAGGTAACAGAAGAATTGGTGTCACTGATTGGCTTGCTAATCTTTAGATATAAACTTTGATATTTTACCATTTTGCTCACTGTTTTAGCAATGTAGCGAATAAAATACTTGATGATCATTGTTGTATTTGAGCTACTCTGCCCAGAGCTCTAATCTTCTAGCAAGTGTTTGGCAACATAACAGCCTACATGGTCAGAATGATGCACAACTGTAAACCAGAAGAGTGAAGGGTTGATGGCCTGCTGGTCAGATTAAGAACAAGTTAAAACATTTTTTTGTTTGTTTTTTGTTTGTCTTTTAAATACCTCCATAATTAATAGAATATGCTTTTAGAATTCTTACATTTACCACTCAAACTCGGTTGGCAGATTTAGCAGGCAAACCGACCAGGTGAAGCCAAAAAGGTAACGAGGAGGAAATGCGAGTATTTCACGGACTCATTGTCTGTAAGTGAAACAAGCAGCTAGCTGTGCAGGCACAGAGAAAAGTATAGTTTGTAGGATGAACACAAGGAGCCAGCAACAGAGGTTTGAGGAACACCTTATCGAACACAACACCAGCTTGAGTTGAAATATTCCACTGTGTCTAATGCTGACCTTAAAGTAAAAAACACAGGAATAATCATTAATTCTTGCTAAAACTATGTTTTTATAGTTTTACTGATTGACTCTCTAAATATTAGATGTTTTAATTGACTAATGCCAGCTTCAGACTACACAAATTCAGCCCGATTTTGACCCGACAGACATGTCGCAGACAAATGTTCACTGTCGTGCCCGATTATGGGTTGTGGGTCGCAGAACCAGCGTCGTTACCCCGTGTAGTGTGACATAATGAAAGACCGGCGATCCGGCGTCTGGGACGCTTCACGACCACGACACAGAAAGTCTAGTATGTCCAAATTTTTTTGTTTGTCCTACAACGAGTTCCTCCATGTTGACCAATAGGAAGACAGAGTACAGCTTCCTGGTAAATATTAATAGATTAGTGTTGGTAGATTATTATTCATTCTCGTAAATTACAAAAGTATTCCCAAATCCTTAATTCTTTCCTCCTGTTTATAATCACCCTGCAGCTCCTGTCACAATACAAGCTAGCATTAAAACGTAGCAGTGTTTTTAAACATGTTAATAAATTTGTTACTTCAAGTTTCTGCAGGATAGACAGCCCGTAACGTGCTTTTCTCTCAAAAGTTTCATTGTATAGACCATCAAAGTCAAACGCCCTGTATTTTTCTCCTCTTGCTCTCCTCCCTCCATCGTTTCCACTCCTCCCTCTCTCTGTCCTGTTGGCCTGAGGCAGAACAATTAAAAGTTTCTTTCTCACCCAATGAGCCGCATGATGAGAACTTGCTTGTAAAAACCAAAAGTCTCATATCCTGCATCTTTCTTTGCAACACTGCACTTCTCGGTTCTTCACCTCATCATTTCATGCTCCTTTTTTTGCTTTCTTTCAGTACTGTCTCCTCTCATTTCTAAACAAGCTTTTGGCTGTTTTTCATTTTCTTACGTCCAATTTCCTCTTAATTCCCTCTATGTTTGGGTAAATATGTTTTTTAAAATCACTATTTTTACTTTAAAATATTTTTCATTGGCTATTTAATAATTGCTGACTCATTTGAAGCTTAGTTAACTTAAACTTTCATCTCAGGGCAATTCACAGACAATCACTTCGAGCCAATCAGTTGTCATCCAATCAGTATTCATACAAGCCCATTCATAATGCATGCAGCATGTTATATTTTTGTAAATGAAAAATTATTTTATATTTCACAATTTCAATCTGTTCCATGTTCCTGATAATTTGCCTCCTAGCCTTCCCAGTTTACACTCCCAGTATCCCCTCCTCTCTTACTTGTCTTTCATCTCTGTGAATCTGCCTTGCAAGGATGCATGCACACGCTCTGTGGTGATATTTCTTTTGTCATACACACCTTTAATCGTGCCTCAGCGCGGTAGCACCATCTTCAGGCCTACAAAGATAGGTGTACAGAGGAAGAGCTCCCCCTCTTTTCATTTTCCCCTGTTATTTTTGGAGCGGCCCAGATATTTTTAGCTCTGTGTTGCCATGTGAACTGGTTGTCCCGGAGACCAAGGAGAGGGGTGTTCCCATGCAGGGCTGGGATCAGCTTTACTTTTTCTTTCTGTGTCAAAATTACAAGCCGTGTATTTAAAGAAAGGAGGAGGGGGGGTCAAACATGGGGTTACACATATGTTGAAATGCAAAGATGCAAATAATTATTTTGTATAATTATACTCCTGATAAACAAAAAAATGTGCAGGACTTGTTAGAAACAAATGCTGATGAACTGATGGTTCTCACTTTTATAAAACCTGCAAATTGACATGAACTTGATAGATGTGCTCGGATCATGTCTCAACTCGCATATAATTCTGTTTCTTCCAGGGAATGAACATCATCTTCAACGTAGCCCTGGCCCTGCTCAAGGTTAGTCCCAACTTTGTTCATTTGTTTAACTTTAAGCATCTGTTGTGATCATTGTGATCATCAAGCTGAAGGAGGAAACACAGTTCTTATACTGACAAAGTCTCATTGCTAAAGCACATTTGTCTTGGATTTCTGCCTGTTATTAAATTGGGCTACTTTATATCAATGTGTCCTGGTACTTTATGTGTTTTACTGTTGTTTCAGACCTAGCACCTGAGTCACTATTTAATGACTGTATATAGCCTTGTGCAGTGCATGGTGCGTACAAGGTGTCAAGTCAGCCTGGTCTGATGTTTTCTCTGATATTTGTCGCCCTCCAGTGTTCAAATGAGTGATGACTGATTCGTCTTTGTAGGACTTAATTAGCCACATGTGATTCTCTATTACAATGTCCAGTTTCTGAGCAGATTACCACACCTGTTGTCTTAAAACACAGATTTTATATAAATGTTACTTTGACGTTTGTACCCCATTTTCTCTCTTCTCAGCTAGAAATAACATCTTAAACCAATGCCTCTACAGTAACATGCTGTCAAAATGAATTGGTTAGAGTAAGCAACTTCAGTGTACTCATAAACAACTTGTCACCATCATTACAATTTACCACGCTAACTGACCCCTCACTTAGGATCATTAATTGTGGTTTTACTTATGCCCAAATAAAGCCAATTGCTCCTCAGGGATTTTGTAAACAGAACGGCACAGTAATGCAAAGAATTTGTTTGAAACTATGCTTTCAATCGGGTTTCTGGATAGAGTTGTGGAAAGACACAAGTTTGGAGGATACAGAAGGAATTCAGTGGTTTTTATTGTCCATCTAAGAACTGTTGAGGGTATTATGAAGCACTGTTGGTGGAAACCAACACTTTTGTCCAGATTGCCCATAATCCCTCTGGTTGAGTGAGCCAGGAACATATCCAACTGGAAACGGAGCTCATTGGGAGCTTTATATGATAAAGATAAAGTGATACAAGTTGCTTCCGGTTGCGAACAAAAATTCAACTGTTGCCTGCTTTTAACAGTATTATTGCTGGTGTAGAATTACTTGTTAAGATTACAGATCTGGTTGTGGCTGGACAGACTGAAGCGTGTTTGGGAATGACTGTGTCAGTTTACATGTTTGTGTTTGTTGGTCGATGCAGATGTTAATTTGATGGGACAGCTTGTTCTTCGATGATGGACAAGCTTGCTTGTCTGTTCATGTCATCTGCATTTTTCAAATGTTACGGAATAGCAATTCACTTTGCTTCTATGACTTCTTATTCTTATTATTCAGTTAAGATTATTTCATTTTGTTGCAAGAAATTAGGTTTGAATCATAAGCGTGCTAGTTTGGTTTTTCCGATTTGGGGGTTAAGTTTCAGATTAGACTCTTTTATTTATATTTATAGTAGTAATTAAATAAAACTAAGGAAGATTTATGGTGAGGTCTACTAACATGAAGCTCAGGTGGGTTATAATTGTGTCCTCTCACTTTCCACCTTTCCCTTTTTCTGTCATTCAAAGAAAATCATGACTATATTCAACCCTCAAAGAAAACAAATGATCACATGAATATTATCTTTAGCAATATTATAAATGAAAGTAAATGCTTTGAATCTACAACCCACATTAACAGACATTTTGTGAATTTCTGTAAAACAGACACTAGTACAAAGGAAATTATATTCAGTGTCTTCACTGACAAACTTCATTATGTTTTTAGAAAATGTTAGCAAATCTACAACTTAATTCTAGCAACAAACTCACAAAATGAAGGTAAGTAGGAAAAGTCATATGATATGCAAATAATGTTCTTCTGGAAGCTTCTGCAATCTGCAGATTAATCGATGATGACTAAGGTTGTCAGGGTTGGAAATAATAGGAACATTTACCAGAAGCTTAGTCTTCTAAGCAGGGAGAAGAATACATTTTGGCTCACCACTTCGTGCCCAGCTCTGTCAGAGATAAATTAGTAAGTTTCAAAGAGAATATTTCTCACTGCAAAACTGCAAAGAATGTTGGCCTTTCAGCATTTACACTGCATGTGAAAAAATATGGGGAGTTTGTGGAAATGTCAGTGTATGAAGGCCAAGACCGAAAACCACTGGTGGATGCACGTGACTGAGAAACTGTCTTATCACCATTCAGTCATATGGGCATAGGAGTACCGTTTAAAGCCATTTTTACACAACACGGTCTGCACCCAGGAGTTTAGACTGAATTACACAGAGAGGAAGCCATATATCAACAGCAGAGTTCTCTCCACGTGAGTCCATTTCTGGTGGACAGAAAGACAGTGGACATGTTCTGTGATCATATGAGTCCATGTTTCAGCTGCTTTGGGGTAAAACGATGCTCAGGTTTCATACGAGTAATTGGGCTGCTAGAGATGAAAAGCGTGAATGTCTGATAGTATGAGAGTGCATGGGAGGGGCAACTGGATTTTGTGTAACGGTACCACTGATATAGAGGTGTATATTGGAATTTTGGAGACCTTCAAGAAGACGTTTTTTGTGGGAGGTTCCTCGGTGTTTTAGCATAACAAAGTGTGACTTTTTCCTCAGATTTCCTCTCCTTTGGAAAATATGTTTTTCTTTCTTTTGTTTTTTGTGGGGGGTTTTTATTATTTTTTTTATTTAACTTTGTTTGTTGAATGTGTTGCTGGCATCCAATTCTGGATTAGTTCATCTTGTTTAAACATAACAAAACTGATGAGTGATGAAGCTGAGAAACATTCCTTTGTGCTCGTGTCTGTTGAATAAAAGTTTAAACTTATTATGAAAACTACAAATTCAAGTAGATTCATAGAGAGGTGTATGTTACCTCGTTCTGAAATGTTTTGAGCAGAAGCCGGTTCGACATTTTGTAGACTTGAGGCAGAAATCATTTTAGTTGATTTAATATTGAAATTTTGCCTTTATCTGTATTTTCTTACATAAAATGGTCACACGGTATAAATATCAACATATAAAAGGTTTATTCTTGAGAAAAACATCAACAACAATAAAAAAAAGTTAAAGATGATGATAATTCCAGTTAGACCAGAGTTGCTACTGTTGTGCTACTGTTGTGTTGGAGAGGGAAATATTTTGAAGATGCAATAGTCGGGGATGGAAACAAATGAGGATGTGAGGAAGAGGAGTGTGGAGGGGGCTTCCACTGCCTGCTTTCTATTGGCCAGGCATGACGGCATTGTCCCCTGAGGCTCCCTCCTCCCTCCTTCATCCATCCTGCACTCCTCTCTGCTCTCACCACCCTCCCTCCATCTGTGCTCACCTCCCTCCCTCTCGTGCTTAGCAGACGCCATCCACATCACAACAGGAACATAAGCTATAACGTTAGCAATCTGAACCTGAAGGAGCAAAGCTTGTCTTTTTTTTCTATCTTTTTTTTTTTCGTCTTCATCTCAACTTTCCATGGATGCCTGCTTGGAGCGTCTTTCCCTCAGCTCATTTTCTGTCCTATTTTACCTCCTCCTCCTCTATTTCTGCCTTTTCCTCTTCTGACTTGGTTGGATATTTATTTCTGCAACACGCTACTTCTGTCCACCACCCAGACCTCTGCAACGGAGCCGCCCCTGCTTAGCTGTTAGCCTTTAGCTTTTAGCATCACAAAGAGCAAGAGAGACGAGGAAAAAGGGTTTATGGGAAACACTGTCATTTCTTTGCTTTGCCTCGCCCCAGCTTCTGGCCAGGACCAACATTCCTGACAGTGCAACAACATACACTCATCCAAACACTTCTCCATTTAGCTTGTGCTGCTCAGTGACAGAAGTGACTTCCCATCTGAAAGAGCTGGCTTCTCATCTGAAAGATCTACTAACTGATAAAGACCGGATGCCTGGTTGTTTCTGCTAATAGAAATCTGCTGGAAGGAAAAACCCAGGAGTCCATGCTGGAGCAGCTGATGGGATTGTACTTTTACTGCTAAACGTTGTGTGGATCTGTAGGAAGTTCACATCATAGGATTATCAGCCAAGGCAAGGGGGAATAGTGCAGATACAGAGAGGTTGTTGTGGCACACTTTTTTTTTATTTGCTACTTTTGTTCCTTTCGGATTTTATGCATCGCTAGTTTGTGTGTGACTCGACGAGTCCAGCATCCATTCAGCCATAAACTAATACAGCGCATCATCTCCTGGAGGCACAGAAGTGCCATATTTCCAGCGTTAACAGACCCCATCTTGTCTGCCTCTGCTATGTTGCCGCCCTGATTTTTTTTAAAAAGGGAGCTGTATTGTTCTTTTAGACCATTTTACATTTCAAAGAAAGCTAAAATCTCGTCGGTTTTATATCGGGGCCGCCCTCCTATTTGGCTTTGATGTCTCATCTCATACACTGAGCCCGGAGAATTAAGGCCGCTCTGCTGTTCAGACTGAGAATATTCCCAAGCATCTTTGAAGACTAATAAGGAAAGAGAAACAAAAAAAGAAAAAGGTGGAGTGCTTATCCATCACTGCAGTTTGCCGGAGCAACAGCCCACGTGTTGAGCAGCTTTGTTGCTAGGCAACAGCAAACTGGATTGGAATTGGTTGGAGGAATTTGCCAAAGGAAGATGAGAGTGGGTAGTGTGACTGGATTTCAAAGTGAGTCTGACAGGTAGCTGGAGGTCTCAGCATTATGCCGAGAGGGGTGTCAATACATCATTTTCTGACTGTATCGCACCAGGGGGCCGTTTGTGGGCTCTGACAGTGGTACAAGCTGAGTGGCAGCCACCAAAATCTTGTCCACTTGTTGAAATTCTGTGGTGCCTAAATGAACAGGATCAGCCCCAACGTTACAAACCGAGGATGACGATCTGTTTCTGCTCCTGTGTGATTACATGAGCTTCCTGAACTCAAGCAACTTGCTCAGCAGGAATCAGCCAGTTGAACCTCAGAAGATCTCAGCCTGCTGAAGTTGACCAAACTCCTCTGTGTCTGCTCCCACCACATCCATCCTCCAGTTCTCCTCCAACAACCGAGACTCCCATTGTGACATTCAGACGACACGCTGGAGTCATCTGCCACCCTGGCCCCGGAGCGGGACCACCCCTCTCCCTTACCCTGTCCCACCCCACCACCATCTCCTCCACCCTCGCCTCCTCCTATACCAGCCCTGACCCCGCATCTTCCCCTTCCAGCAGCGTGCAGAGCAGTGGAAGATGGAGAGGGTAAAACAGAAGAGGGCACCCACAGCAGTCAAGCCTCAGCAGACTCTTTGTGCAAGGTGATGGATCTCCTTGGGATGGGACACCGGCTCTTCGTCCCCAGGCTGCTGGCGGTGAGACAAGGGGGACAGGAATACAGATGCTGAATAAAACAAATTCAGCATGCACTAATGGTCAACTGTTTTACTGGAATGGTCATTTGACTTGTGTTGATATTGAAAAGAGATATCACTTAGTACAGATAACATGAAACAAGGGGCAAGCATCTCTCAGAAAACCATTCGTTTTTAGTTGCATCTGTTGTGATGACGATTTGACACCTGGAGGTAGAAAATTCTGCTCCCATATGTCTAGTTTTTTACCGTCCAACAGAAGCCATGTTTTATATGAATGATACTACGGAAAACTCTACAATATAAAGGTCTGAAAATGGCCCTAGGCTCCCATCTGTCTATGTTTCATGTTCTTCTTTCCTTGATGGTATTTCCTCTCTAAATTTAGAAATGAAAGTGAAAAATTAAATGAAACATAACATGATCTGGCAATGCAATAAGAAAAGACTTCATCCTGGGAATAACAGACCCTGATCATAGATCAAGTACTCTGAGCACATAACATAGATTGTTGTGTCTGTGCTTTTTCCCACCACAAGATGGGGATATTGTTTGTTGTTGAATACTTACTGACTAAACTTCATTCACTTGTCAAAAAGTTGCCCATCACCACATTCAGATTATGTTTACAGTAAAATAGAGCTGAAAATAAAAAAACTTCAAGCAGCTATAGAGTACTTTGACAAATCTTTAGTGATCATGTGAAAGTGAAATTAGTTCAGAAAACCAGAAAAGTAATTGTTTCCTGTGTGTGTGTATATAATGCAGGATGGTTGTGGTTGTTCTTGATGAAAGGGAAAGCCACGATTAATGCTGAGAACTGAGGTTTGACTATGTCTTCACTGTAATGCATCTAATGGAAAGATAAGATGCTGTAGCATCAATAATGTCTTGTACAACAACAAAAAAAAAAGACATATTAGTCTTCAATTTTGTGTCTGAATATAAAAAAAATGTTTGTACACCACATGTCTGACTCTTAAAGAACATCGCTCTTGTGTCTGTCTCCACCAACATCTCTCCTCCCGCCTCTTTTCCTCCAGACATCCAAAGAAGACCTCTTGCAGGCAGACTTTGAGGGGGCTCTCAAGTTCTTCAGAGTCCAGCTTCCTAAACGATACAGAGCTGCAGAAAATGCCCGAAGGCTCATGGAGCAGGCCTGCAACATCAAGGTGAGAAAAGAGCTCCTCAAACAAACACCAACGCACGGCTGACTGTTGTTGCTCATTTACTTCACATCTAAATTTTAATGCTAAACTGTGAAATAAGGATATTTTGCTCTTCTACAACTAAAAAAACACATTATTAAAGGAGATGAGTCCAAGCGACACAGGAAGGAATTCCTTTTCCTGACATCTCCCTTTCCTGATATAACTAGAGGGGTCAGAAGTCAGCAAGATTTGGCTGTTTTTGGGCATTTGCTCAGTAATATTTTGGCTGTAGTTTGAGGTATTCTGTCTCCCAGATTATAATTAATGTGCTATGCAATGGATTTCAGTGTACTTTGACTTATTGTAGCACTGACTACTGGACTGCGAATTGATGAGCTTTTCTTTTTACGTATTTGGCCTCCAGAGTTTTAGTGATATCTGGCCGTACATCGGGAAAAACAGGTGTGTTTTGTGTTGATCTACATTGTTTGAGAGGTCTGATAGAGAGGGCAGGAAAATGACCACCCAGTGAATAGTGAATAGCTGAGTTATGCTGTCTACAGTTACCCGTTGCATTGTTTTAAACTACGTAATTTATTGGTTTAGCTATTTCTCTCCTATTTTACACTTTGTTTTATGTTTTTATTTTTACAAAGCTTGCTCTGAAAACAGCAGATGTTGTTCATGGTTGGTGGTCATAGTTTTCCTCTGTTTTCATTAAAATTCCTCTGGGAACACACGTTATCATCCTCCTGCTGGACTTAAAGAGGCTGCTGGCATTTGGGGAATTTGCTGAACTCACCAGAGACCAAAAGGGTACACAGTGTATTTGATATGTATGTGTGTGTATGTTAGCAGTGTGTGGTTTGATAGAGGAAGGAAAGAGTTGACAGAAAGATGGAAGTGATAGTCATCTTTTCTCCACCCTGTCGCTGTTTCTCTACTGTGTGTGTTCCTTGTCGCTATCTCTGGATCAACACACAGTCAGTATTTTTACATTTCATTTTCTGATTGTCCTGACTCTGCATGTTGTAAAGTAATGGTTTGCTCAAAGGCATGTCGGTAATAGACATAATACAAGTGCTAAACTCCAAGTGGGGATCATGAGCGCTGCGTGCTTGTACCACCGATGTTTGGTGTATTTCTGTGTTTTACTACATACAGGATATCCTGCATTGTAACTCAGTCTTTATCTCTGGTTGTCTTGCACAATCTTGCAGAAATACAAGTTTCATAGACGTAAATATGTACGTTTTTCAACCTCAAAACACCGACCACATCATCTGCTGTGCTCCTTTTACATCTTTTTTTTTTTCAAATTGTACAGGAAGCATAAACAGCTTTCTTATCAAAAAATACTAAGAACATTTGTGACTATGAATGCAACTCTTAGAGGTTTGTTTCTGGTGAGGCAAACTACTGTTTCTACTGAATTACAACTACTAGCCCCAGTTTTCATTATACACCACCCACTGGTGACATTACACAGCCTAGTTAGTTGTCTTCATATGTTTCTAGTCCAGAGTTTTTTTTCTGAGCTTTTCATAAGATTTCTTCAGATTTGCTTCACTAGTGAATGAAAACATGGCTAATGTTTTCATACTCGTCAACCTGTGTAGCTTGAAGTATCTGTGTTCATTATGTTTCACCACTATTTTACTCAAGCATTTCTTTTTATTTGTCTGTTTCCTGCTTGGAAGGAAACTAACAGTACTCTGGAAAATGTAAACATGACATCATCACCTGACTGAATCATCATCAAAGTAGACATGCTGTGTATTAAGATGTAGATGGATGGGATTTTATCGCACGCAGACGAGCAAACACATCGTGCATGTTTCTCATTCTCTGCAGATTTTAGTTTCCTCTTGTGTTGGTATGTTTGTTTTTCCCACTTTTAACATCTTTCTGAGAACCATACAAGCTTAGTTCCTTTAGTCTTGGCACCTTTCTCAAACACAAATGCACTCATACAATAAACTCTCAGTATTCAGTCCATTTATGGTTTTTATTCTCTGTTTAATCATCCAGCTGGAATCCTGGGTAGGGCCTCAATCTTTTCCACCTTGTAGGTCCCAGGACAAAGTTGTTTCTGTTATTAATAGGCAACACCTGCTATTTTTCAAGGACTCAACAGAATGGTATTTTCAGTCACACACTGGGATTTAATCATTGATATATTCTGAATTACAATATAGGCATTTTGAATAGTTTCAATAACGTCCATGTTGACTGATTAATTGTCATAAGGCTATTCATTATTAGAAGAAGTTTAGAGAAGAAATGACTGACCTAACAATGGCTGACACATCAAAACATGTGCATGTATGTTTGTAGTCTTCTCTTTAAAATGATCTTCCTTCTTTCTGTCATATTTTTACACCAGTCTCTCTCTTAAGGTGTAAATTAAAGTATTCCCTGTGGATGCAAGTAGCTGAAGTTTGTCAGACAGACATGGAGATAAAAAAGAGGCTGAAACTAATGAAACTGAGAAGAAGTCCTGCTTTTTGTCCTCTGTTTTTACTCCAGTTTTACCACCAATCAGCTCATATGTCGCAGTGCTGCGTGAAGCGACGTTTCCATGTTTTCATGCGCACCGTGTCATGTTGGGGTTATCTCACATGATGTCACGAAGCCTCACGAAACAATCTGTCATGACACCTTGCCCTGAACTGTTCTGCAAGTTACTTCACCACATCACAACTCAACTTGTCATCCTGTCCGCCATGTTGTGCTTCATCAAAACATGTCACAGCCCCATTTCTCCATTATCAACACACTCATTCGCTCTGCAGCTAATAATTATTTTCATTGCCCATATATCATTTTTCACATGTTTTGCTTTAACACATCCCAAACTTGCGAGAAAAGCTTCTCATATTTTTTTTATGCTATGATACTGTTGTCAGAATTGTTTTGTTTTTTTACATTTTTAGGATCATGCAGTGTAAACATTTCACTTTTTTTTTAATTATGCAAAATAACTTAAATACTACAATGAAGGTAAATATTTTTAGATAATTATCAGCTAATAATTACTAAACTTGCTAAAAGCTGCCACAAAGTCACAACTTTCTCCAGGTCACCAGTGTTTTTGTTAGATTTCCTCATTATTTGTTTATTTTTGTCTTGTAAGAAATGAAAAGCATCTTTGGATGAACTTGAATTTGCTTGTAATAGATTAGCAAAGTGTATGGGTGTGCTGGCACCACGGCGGCTGAACACCTAATGTCCAGTTTGCTGGATAAAAGAAGGTATTAGGATGAGTGGCTACTCTCTTTCCACCTCTAACAAATAGACTGTTATCATTCTTGCCTGACATTAGTTACTTCTAGATTAAAGAAGTAAATCAGCATCGTACTTTCCTTTGTTTGGAAAATGGAGTGTTTTACTACCATCAGAGGAAAAAGGAATACCAGCTTGTCCGAGCCATATAGCTTTCTCATCACCCCCTTTTTTACATTCTTTTTCTCTGCTAGCATTTAAATCGGATCAGCTGAACTCTATAAGCTGCTTAAAGCAGTGAAAGAATTCACTGGCACCTTGGCTTGATGAACACAACGGGTAGTTGGGTGGCTTTGCCTCTCTAGAGATTATGGAAAGAATTTGATTATTTTTTTCTGCAACCTTAAACATCCGCACAGCTAGAGTGACTACTCTAAGAAAACAGGGGACACAAATGTCATATATTCATTTGCTGCTCAGTGGTTGACCAATTAATCCGGGTTTTACCAAATTCCTCCAAAAGAAAAGCTAAATTTTGACAAACTGCAGCAAAAGAAGGGGGAACGGTGTACAAAATGATTGACAGAATATTTGGAGGAGAAAAACTTTAGAGTCCCTGAGAAAAACTCAAGGAAAGATGAAGATTCAAAACCTTCAAAGAGACTTTCAAAAAGACATTCTTCAAGAGGGGGAAATTTGATGTATTATGTTTGTGACATGAGGCGTGGAAATCTAATGGGAAAAATGCATAGACACAAAAGATGTAAAGATATGAATGACTTTAAGATGACATTACATCCTGACTTTGATATATAATGAACTTTAATAACTTTAAGGAAGTAATAGATGATCTCTACTTCTGTTTTGGACTGTATAACTTTGTCCTCACAATGATATTAAGAGGCAGGTATTATTATGCAGTTCAGTGTATGTTAGTGGAGAATCAGCCATCAAGTCGTGTCCTTTTGTTTTTAGTCACATGGCTTGTGCAGACTAAGTATCTAAGTAACTGCTTGTGTCCTTTCACTCCACCAAAGAATATTTGTTTGCCTGAGGAATTCAGAAATTACAAGGACTTTTCAGATTTCACAGACCTAAGATGTGGTAGCTTCTTTTTTTTTCTTTTTTAGCATACCTCGTACTTCTGCCATCTCACAAGTAAGGATTGTTTTCTTGGATGATTTAATGATGGCAGCATCTGCACAGATATATCTACAGGTGGCATTCTGAGGGGGGGGGGAGACTAACATTCTTTTCTTATTATTTGCTTATTAACACTTGTACTTTGGTGCCACTTACCATTAAGCATAACTGGTTATCATCAAGTGAATAAAAAAAAAGAAAAAATCATCTTTATTCATGAAATACAATATCCCTCTATTCTTCATGTGCATATGGTAAAGAAAGTTTAGTTTCCTTTAATCAACCACCACACTTTGTGAACTGATTGTAGTCATTCATAATCAATAACTCCACTATCTGACACCATCATGCAGACTGGTTTAATCTTTCAAAAAACAGCAGTTAAACTTTTTTAATTTAGTTTTAAATTCACTAAACAACTATATGGAAACATACTGTAGATTATGATTTATAACAAGGAAACTTGTTTCTAGTTCAGACTTAGAGGAGCTTCGTGTAAGATTGTATTTAATCTGGAGGCAAAATTGCAGAGTGCAACCAGGCAAGAAGGATAAACTAAAGGATCCACTTAAAACACTTGAAAAACCCAAACACACTTCAAGAGTCCATGTTTGGTTTTTCTGTGTTGGGCAGAGCATGGTGGTACAACACAGCAGACCTCTCTAAAGATATAAATCCCTCATAAAAACATTGTCCTCCTTCTTTATGTCATACTATACTTGAAATTTAGTTATGTACATTGCATTTCTTTAAAATAAATCTCTATAAAAGCTGCACACTGTAAGTTTAAAGCCCCACTACTGAGCTTTAGCAGATTTTCTTACTGAGGCACCCCCTAGCAACTAATTCAACATCTATCCTGCATCCTATCTCTTTTCTGAGCTCTCTCCAGCCAGTAAAAGTTAATCCGATGTTGACTCTCGTCTTATCCCTTGCTCCGCCCCTTTCTTTCTTGTCCTCACTTCCTCCAATAATATCTTCTTGCCTTTCTTTGATTAATCAGCCACTGTGTACGTTCAAAATGGCCAGTGTCTTGATATCCTGTTGCTAGCGTGTGATGCAGTGCCGTACAGCAAAATGCTTCTGTGAAGTGACAGCTTCAGTACGCTGTTGAGCAAAGACAGCTCCAGGAATGTATCTAAGGGCAAAATGAAGACCAGCTAAATCTGAGAGACACTTTTCTTAGTAAAACTGGCTGGTTAATACTCTCAATTGTCAGCTGCTTGCTCTTGGCTAAATTAAATTTGTTCTTCTAAGACAGTAATTTCACACCAGTTTGAAAAGCAGGGCTTCGTAGCTGGTAAGAAAACCTATTTATAGAAAAATCTACCTCTTTCGGCAATTAACTTATTTAAAAAAATGTTTTTAGATATGATGGTTGAGGATAACAGTAGCTTCAAAAGCTGCATTTAAAGAGAAATAAAGAGATGGATAACTACAGGTTGTTGACACAAGTCTCCTTGGAGCAGGCGTAGTTTGTTAGATATTTAAAGAATGTTGTCTGCTAGATTTTTCATGGGAGGGGAGCGCTACTTTATTCAGATGTTGTGTAGGACAGCTTATATTTGCTTTCATTTCATTTCCTAGATTCTACCGTTGGACTGATGTGCAACTGTGAAGTCACTGTGGTTGGCCTGACTACTTCCTTCCTTTCGGTCTTAACCTCATGCACACACACTGATACACACTTTCACAAAGAGTATCTGTATAAACAAAGCTTTATCTTTACTTTAACCAGCAGCAGGAAACAGAAAAAAGAAAATCTACAAGCTGGGACCTAATAACAGTAAGAGAGCTCAAAGGAGGGCTGGAGGGAGGAGCACAAATGAAAGCAAGTAGAGGGGGAAGTACTCACTCACAGGAGAGGAAGAAAAAGCAAATTCATCCTCCTTTGTCACACACTTCTAGCGTTACAGAGAGGGAGAGGGAGAGACAAACAGGTGCGTTGTGCTGCCCTCTCGTTCCCCACTTTGTCTTTCCTCCTCCTCCTCCTCCTCCTCGAGGGCGGGGCTCAGCTGCTGTGGGACTCCAGAGAGCAGCCAGTAGCCTCCTCCACTCTCAGAGAGAAACAAAACCTGTCAGCTGCACTCCTCTCCCTCCTTCTCCTTCATCCTTCTCTCCTCCTTGCTACTTGGAGCAAGCAGGAGTCAAGATGATGCAGGAGGTGTCCATCATGGTTGCATATGACGCGCATGTAATTGACCGCCCTGGTGAGGAGGACACATTGGCCCGATTGGTCGCTCATTCCAGACCACTCCGAGCTCCCAGACCGGTGGTAGGTCTGTTCTATCTTCATTCGGTTTTTTTCTTTAAGCCGTCTTTTCTTCCTTCCTTTCTCTTTTCTTTTTTTTAAATCCTTTTCTGTTATCTCCTGATTTTTTCCATGTGATGCTGCTGGTTGTCAGCTGGTTTTTCTTGCATTTTCTTTATTCATTCTACAAAGTCTTGTAGATTTGTTCGGAAACAGCGGTGGAAAATGCATTTTGTACTAAAACTGCATGTTTCTTTCCATTTGGTGAATGGTGTACACTCATGTATGGATGGGTGGGTGTGCATTGTGTTACCTCTGAAACGGTTTCTGACGTTTGAGGTTACGGAGCTTTGTCAGTCAGTACATGCAGATCTCATTTGTGGCTGTCAGTTTGTTTCAATTACTGATATAAATTTGGAGTCAATGGAGACTTTGTGTGTAAGTGTGTGTGTGCATGAGTGTGCATTTCCCTCACGTGGGTAATTTAATTCTGTGGTCCAGTTTTCCTCAAATGTCCAGTTGGCGTTGTCCTTATTTCAGTATTCAAACTCTGGGGTTGCCCAATTATGTAAAAGTGGCTCACCCTTGTCCCCGACGCACATATTCATACACACAAACAATTTTCTATAGAGACGATACCTAGTTTGTGATTTCTGCTCGGAGGTTTGGGACCAATTCCATTTTCTGCTGCAAGGATTCAGGTCAGGAATCTAAAAGTGGGCCTGGTACCATTTCCTGCAGCACTGTGCATCTTTAACTCCTGAAACAGATCTGACCCCTTTATCCTCACACTGGGCCCTTATATTCACACTGGAAGTTCTGGGAAGTGCGCATGGAGTTTAAAGATGCACTTTTGAGCTTTAAATTTGAACACATGCTTGTGTGTGTAGTGATCATGTGGGTTATTGAAGCAGCCTCAGGGAGGACACTATGCTCTGACTAACCTTGGACTTACAGAAATGTTCTGAAAATTAACTATCAGATGTGTTTTTGACAGGGAAAGTAACTTCTAATGTCAGAAAATGTAGAATGTGACTGTCTTATAATGCTATTGATAACTTGTAAGGGATCAGAAAAATGTAGTGTTTTGCATTTTTTCACAAACCAGACCCTCTCCTTGAAATTTGGAGGTTCTGTTAGCCATGAGAGACATCTTGCTTGTATGGTTTGGATCTACGTGTTACTTTAAAGAGGCTATCCTTGTAGATAAGAATAAAGTTAATCTGGATGATCACCTTGATCCTCAGAAGAAATATGTCTAACTTGATGGGAGCACCAAAAGAGTGTGAATCGCGTGTTATGGCTTCCTCAAGAACCAGATCCCAACCTAACTGAGGAACCATAGGAGATATTGGACTGAGAGACAGTTTCCTGCAGGAGAGTACCACAGACTTGAGCACTGAGGCAGCTATGGCAGCTTGACCCTGTATCCTGCCTGTATATTTAATTTTATAGCATCATCAAACCATGGGAAGAGAGGGAAAAGTCATAAAGTTGCAGATTTATTATTATTATTATGACCATAGCAAGACTGTATGTTTAAGTAAAGGCCCTGCTTCTCACAGGTAAGCCAGCTCAGTTTTAGGTTGCATTTCATTACACAGGCATGCTGCAATGTTTGTGTGTTTTAAGGGTGTTGGAGAGCACAAGGTTGGATAATCAGTAGCCAGAACTCAGCTTGTCTATGTCAACAAAAGCACGTTTATTTAATTTAACTAATGTAATTTGTTTTTTTAATAAAAGTATAATCATGTTAGACTTAATCACAAACATTAAGATATTAATGCTGACTCAGATTTAACTAGAAAATTGACTAGAAAAAAAAAGAGTCATGAAAAGGCAAAATGTTGAAATATATCTAAAAATAAATGCAATAACTTTAAAGTGAATTTTCACCAGTTCAAGCAAATTAAAGCTACGAATTTCAGGAAATACAATGAATATTTAGTAGCAGCTTTAGTGGCGTACAGAACAGACGTTTAAGCCATCGCATTCATTAGTTTTGAAAAAAATTAGAGCCAGTTTATGTAGTTGGTAAAGTTTGTCCAGAAATAGTTAAGTGCAACAGGTCAGTAGTAGCAACAGGTGGGGAAACCTACTGTTTTATGACACGCTGGTTTTAGATGCACACAAGTGGATGAAGAGGGAAGTTGGTCCTTTTATAAATTTAGTTTTGTCATGTTGTATATCACAAAGGGAACCGAGCCCTCATCTTGTAGGGGATGATATGTTTTTTTAAACTTTGGAATTGCTGGACAGGGAAAATGGTTTTACAACCACGTTTGCTCTCAGATTTTAAATTTGACATAGAAATACACTGAAGCTAAAACAGTTCTTAGATACTACATAACTGACATTTGTTGCTGCAGGTTGAAAATAATTTTAATCTCACAAATGTCAACTTCATGGACATTCTGCATGATGGACGAAGAAAAACGTCAGCAGTCTACAGATAACTCAGGAATGAGTAAAACTAGTTTGTTTTATAGGTGGGTTGTGTCCGAAACAAGTCTGATCTCCAATAACAGTGTTGCTTTTAGGGAAACGCTGTGTTCACTTTGCATTGTTGTTACAATAGAACGATTATTAACCAGCCAGCCCAGACCAAGCTGCTTTTCCTTCCCACAGAAGACAACAGAAAGTATCTTAGTTCTGTTATCTGCTGGGGATTTGTGGGTCAGAGACCTTACACTGTGACATCCACTCACCTCAGTGGTTCCTGAGTCATTAAAGTTAAGGGGTTAACTCACAGGTCATTGAGGAGGGCAGGTAATTATTGCCCTGGTAGACTCTTTCACTAATTATTCAGCTGTTTCCTTCATCTTATCCTTATTACATGAAAGGGGTCTGTAATTTAATGTCACGTTTTCTGGATGTTCTTGTTATTTTATTGGCTGAATTTCCAGGATCTCGATGATTTTTGTAAAAAGCTAAAACATGTGAAGCTCCTTTTGGTTTTGGTGTTCTGTCAATCATTTGACACAGAGGAGCAAATACACAGTTGAATATGAATATAGTTGTTCTTTTTGAAGTGAAGTGATCCCGTATAGTTATTGTGTGAGATGTGTCAGACTGAACCTCAGAGAACAATCTGATTCTAAACTGCAACAAGGGCAAATTAATTAATAATTTCATTTCTTATCATTAATGTTGTTGGGGGTTTTTTTTGTTGCAAAACAGCAGTAAATGAACCTATCAAAGCTTTTTTCCTCACGGGACTAAACACTCCCTTTTAACTCATTCCTGCCCCACAAGAGGTGGAGCTTTTTGTTGTTGTGGTTTCCTGGGAATAAATTAAAGAAGTAACTCTGGATTTTTCTAAAAATAAGAGTAGAGCACAGGCCTTATTTTTCTCTCTGCACCTTCTTATGACGTATAAAGAATGGTACAAAAATTTGTGATTATAAAGATTCCTTTTTTTTGTCTATGACCAATCTCATCAACAAGTTTAATATTATAGTTTCCTGATAGTTTTTATGTAATGCTGCAGAAAAAGGGCACTGTAAGCAGACCTCAGCCTTTGCTCTGCCTTGTAGGAGGAAAAATAAACTGAACACACCTGAAGCCAAGTTTTAAAAGTCATCAGATTGAAATTAATCCAGTAAAGGATTTGCATACATGAACCAACATACACATCCCAGTCTCAGAGGAGAAGTCATGTGACTCGGCTTGACCTGGAATTCCCAATCCTAATTGTTGGCGCTATGGCAACACTGTTTCCACACAAGGGAGGTAACATTACCACCTACCTAAAGCAGACACACACACAGATGCAGAAATGAGTCAGTCAGAAAAACAGCCTCATATTTCACCCCTGCTTCAGTCACACAACTCACTTTACATTTTAGAAGTTTCCACTCCTTAAGCATCCTTCTATGACTTACAGTGACCTTTCATACTTTAAAGTCACTTGCAGAAATAATTATACTAAATGGAAACGTTATTTATTTTACTTTGTGTATGGATCCAATGCCTCAATGAATGGAGTTGTCAGAAATCATGACATGACTACATATAGCAGATACAACGCACGCAAGCACACAATTACACCAATAGAGTGAAAGATGCAGGCATAACATTTTGTACAAGCTCCTTATGTCTTCTTTATGCCTGCACCTGCCAGCCTCCATAAAGACCGAGCTTCCCTGTGGCTTGATCTTCTTTCATCTTTACTCTAAGCCTGTTTAACCATGATGTTTTTATGTGTCTTCAGGTGAATTCTAGTCTATTGTGTTTCTTATTCATACAGGCATCAACATTTTTTATACTAATGAAGTCCTGATGGAAACTATAAGTTATTTAAATAGCGAGAAGGGCTCGTACCTTTTAGCATGACCACATCAGAGTGGAAGAAATGAAGAACGTGGACATATTGATCATGTCGCTCACGCTGTGAACTGAAAGTTTCCGATGTGTGAGACTCGTTCTGAGAAGGATGATGACTCACTGATTTACGGACAAAGATTTTATGAAGACTTGATGTATATGTGCTGTGTGGATCTATTGTGAAAGGTTGGAGCGGTGGTAATTATTTTTGTGAAAAAATTAAGTTTCTGTAGTGAACAACTAGTCTGGGAAGACTTTCAGTTTTTGCTAATGTAGGTGATGTATAAGCCGTGCTTACTCTAAGCTGATGCTAAACTCTGACTGTCTGAGAGTCTGAAAGTCTGAGAATGAAAGTTGTTCATGCCAATTTATGTTGGTAAGCTGGCTTTTACTGAAAAAACAAACAAAATCTGTCCCAGGAATAAGCCATGTCAACAAGGCCTGCTGAATAACACAAATTTACCCAAAGAACTCAACATCTTTTGTTGTTTCCAGGTTCCAACCAAAAAGCTGAAGAAGTTTGAGAAGGAATATCAGACACTGAGAGAGAGCCAGCTGCAACAAGAAGACCCCATCGACCGATACCAGGTACACACACACACCATCTGTTTTGTTACATCACAGGTATTTTATGCCCTTTTTTTATTTTTGCATTTTATTTTTCTAGATCAAAAATAGTTTTCCCAATCAGAATTGTTTTTGTTGTTCTTGGCACACACACTTAAAAAGGCTAATTAAACACCTGCACGTTGCCAGTAGTTGCATGGTTAGCCTCGGTGCTCTTCAAGCTACAAAAAGTTCAGAACCAGTCCAGGACCTCCCAGTATAGCAAATAGACATCAGCCCTACACCGTAGGAATGACATTTAACTACCAGTTGTCTTGCATGCAGGTAAAATGCATCCATCTAGTCCCTTTTTACTTTCAGTTTCAAAAGCTCTTTGTCAAACTTTACAGTTAGTAAATGTATGTTTCTTCGCAAGGTGCAGTACACTCAGTGAAAATGGCCTGTGCATCCAGGTTTTATGTTCATATCAATTATCTTCCACGTTTGTATCAATAAATAGCTGCAACTACTGCAAACTGATTTAATGTGACCATTAATGCAGATTAAACACTCCCATTGTGCTGTAAAGTCAGATGTAAGCAGTTGTTTTGCAGCTTTTTTTGAGTGGATGGCTTATGCAAGTAAAATTTTATCTCCTCCTCTAGAGCTGAAGCTGAATACCTTCTCAGAGATCGTTCAGTCTTAGAAAAGATAAGAAAGCACTTGGCCATGTTGGTTTGTGATGAGCTGTTCTTTTTTTTGCACCAAAGACAAAACATTGAGGCCACTCTGAAATAGCTTTTATTTTGTTAAAAATAACCTTGTTTCTAAGATTAGAAATCTCTCATGAGCATATCTTTGTTTTGTTAAACTCCACCTGACTTGAAGTGTGACTTATGATAACACAACACTTTAATCATTGTTGACAATGATTTATCTAAAAAAAAAAAAAAAAAAAAGAAGTTTTTAGGCAAACCTTCCTGACGCTTGTTTGTCAGGTTCAGCTGCAGCGACTTATTTTGTCTTCATGAAATTTAAAAGAAAAAGAAAAAAGAGAAGACGTGAGGCAGATATTTTTAGACACTGAATAGATGATAGCACCACTCCATATCATCTTCTCCGATTTTACACTTTTCCTCCATCTTCCTCAATCTGTTAATACTAGTTTTTTCTCAAGTGACCTCTCTGTCTGCTATCTTTTTATAATATTGACAGGACACATTTTGCTCTCTCCTTATCATCAAGAAGTTTAGCATTGAATAGATCAGAGTTCCCTTAATGTGTTACATTAACTTTTTCTATCTGAATTTAAGCTAAATCCTAGATCTATTGGTCAAAGACCGTTCAATAAAGCCAAACTTAAAATCCACGGCTGGAAAACTGGGTCTTAGTTCAACAATCAAATGTATTTATAAAGGGCCATTACAAACAACTAAGTTGATGGAAATGTCAGTCTAAAGACATTTACAACTGGAATGAAAGGCAATAAGAGATCATAAAACATAAAAATCCAAAAGATGGGAATAAATGAACAACAAAATAGAATATCAGTGCACACCAGTAGAGAATGATCTATTTGGCTTCCATTTTTAACCCAGTGGAAAGCCGTGGAGATGAGACGAGTCTTTAGCAGCTAATCTCAGTGGTGCAAACATGAGATGGTAAACTGTTCCATAGATTCATGCAAACCACTGCAAAATCTTAATCACCTCCATCTTTGAATCTGGATCTCAGAACGTGTAAGAACATGTGGCTGGTTGACTGCACTGCTCCATCAGTGGTGGGAGTATCTATATTAGATTTTGTCAAGATATTGTAACTCGCTTCAAGTGTCATGAGGGCTTTTAAAAGCTTAAATGATAACTGGAAACTTGCCTTTGTTGAGTGAAACATATCAGTGATGATTATCCAGTAAATATCAAGGCATAGCTTTTTATTTTTTAATAGAATGTAAAAAATGAAAAAGGAACATGTTTTATTTTTGACATGAATACAACACAAAATTACATAAAAACAAAAAGTACCTCTGGAATAGATTTTTTTTAAAAATACAGTCTGAATACTGTACTGTACTAGTCATCGGTTTTAGATGTTGAAAGTTATTGATTGTTATAAATATTCTTTATTTATTGATTAAATTGATAGAAATTGCTTTAATCTCAATCCCACTTACATACACACACGCACACACACACAAACACACACATCATCGCTTTATCTGTTTAA
>JBBBVU010000015.1:6502823-6525183 GCA_037177055.1 Atherinosoma microstoma | reverse complement strand
CTTTATTGCAGCATCTGAGTGATTTACATTTGTAAAGGATGAAATTAAATGAATAAAGGCAAAAGGACAAATTAATGGATTATGTAAAATGAACAGTATCTTTAATATGAAGCGTCTTCCACTTGCTTTTTGATATTTTCCTATTGTCTTTGAGGATTATTGAGAGAGACCAGCAAGTTTCTCATATATAAATTGTACAAATCCAGTGAGAATTACTGACTTGAGAAAGAAGACTTGGGCACCACAACACAAGTCTTTTGATCATACAAGATCTAAAGTATATAAGAATCTGTGTACACACAGACAATTTCCTGGAAGAGCTCTTGAAGTGGATTTTGTTGATTTTATTTATATGAGCCACTAGAGGGAGCTCAGGTGTCAAGGTTGAAGCTGTCACTTTTACGTGCTGGTTGACAGCAGGGGTCAACCTGTGGCCACAGTTCTCATGTTATCATTCATTGAAAGAGCCTGTAGTCTATTACCCAAAACTCTCCCGCATGCTCAGAAAATGTGCCCTGCCACCCCATCACTGTTGTCACTCAGTAGGTTTTAATAATATAAGGATATTTAGCTCTGAATCTCCATCTGTAATTGATGCTGATGATTGCAGGTCCTTGGATAAGAAACTTGATTTGTGAGCAGGTGTGCATCTCTTTGTGTGGATAGTTAAGAACTGTGCACTCATATAGTGCCTAAAACCTTTGGTCCAACAAACTTCACAATGTATTTCTCATTCACTTGTAACTACCTGTTCTATCCTTTGGCATGTTTGACAGACATTTACCATTACATGTTATAAAAATATCATGCTCGACGTAGGAAATCAATAAGCTGGACTGATTTTGATAAAACTGCTGAAATCTTACTGTAATTATATAATATAACTATTGTTCTGATCTGTTTTAAAAACAAGTATTAATGTATAAAATCTTACTTAATTGGTATAAGGTTGTACATGATGTCACAGATGTGAGATCAATGGATAAAGTTAAAAAGTAATTGGGATTCAGTCCTTCTAATATGTTTCATAAGGTATCCTATACATTTATACATAAGGAATCTTATGCATGATCTTATACATAAAGAATACATTTTAAAAAATGTAATTTTGTATCATTATCATTGTTACTTTTATGACATGGTCTGATTTCATTTTGGATTTTCCAAAATCGCTTGCTTTTATAAACCCCTACACCTTAGCTCAATCCCGGGGGTGTAGGTGTTGTTTCCACATGTGTTGGCTTTTGTTAGAATGAGCATTTGTTGTGAAGCTAGTAACTTGCCACCCGTTGTAAACAGCTATTCTGTGTGATTTTGATTTTCAATCAACAAAGCTGAGCTAAAGTTGTGAAACGAGACTACATATCTGTTAAACTCTTCATTTTAACTTGTATTTTATCCCCTGATCAGATTTTACTCAAGCCCTCTGTGTATCAGATAGTATTGCATCTTCCCCTCCAGCTGAATCCATTGCAGATCACATCTATCAATATGCTCTTCTTACTTCATAAAAGGGAATTACAAAGTTTTTAAATGTTACAACAATAACCTAAATGTGATTTACAACACTTCATTTTTCCTCCAAGCCAAGTCACAGTTTTGTAAAGTCTTTTAGCTTCATCCTTGCTGCTGTAGCTTGTAGGATTTGACTGAGAGCCCCTTGCTGTGTCAGCAAAAATAACAGACTCTTAGTTTTTGTCTCTGAAGCTCGTTGTACAGCAACTTAAAGACACTGTTTAGATAGAGAGACGGGAACAAGATAATAACCGGTAGGAATTGCTGCTGGATGCTAGACTTACAAGAAGTCTGACACATCAGATAATGTTAAACTCACAGCTGCGTTGTTATTTTGGGGGTATTACTTAGATCTAAAATACGACCTGTTGCAGCATCGAGGTCATGACTGGGTGTCATTAGAAGTGACTGTAACCACTTATGATTTTAAAGCAAAGACTATGTACAACCGATTTTCTGTGGTTGGAGAGTGTTACAAAATCTGTCACACAAGCCAAAAGTCAGTAACCATAAAAAAAAGATATATTGAAGTTCAATTTTAGCCACTATAACCAGTATAATTTGTCTCATGTACTTATAATGTTCCATAACCTCAAAAGTTTCCTGTTACGAAGAGAAGTTTTAAAAATTAAAAAAGGAGGTCATGAGTGTTTTAAGTTGATAATGAATGGTTTTTCCATGGTTTGGTTGAACAACCAGAGGTCTCTTGGTTGTAAGATAATCATTGACTATCAGCAAGGTATATCAAAAACGGTTATATTTATCGACATCTTATCTTTGTATAATTCAAGTAGTAAAGAGAAAAGAGACGACAATTGCTTTTAGTGTTTAAAACATTCCAGAGGATTTCCCACCAAGTGTAAGCTGCAGGGCTGTCACAGGCTGATCAAAGTCTTGTATTTTTAGCTCATACTGTGTGCGTCTGAATGGATTTAAAGAAGCAATTATCCATTGATGGCTAACACCTTTATAGCAGCTCCTCTTGATCATGCGGGACTATGAGTTCAGCCAGTTTGGACAGCTCTGACTCAGCACCCCCACATGATATCTATGGAGTGGAGAGCTTCAGGTGGGAGGAGGAGGAGGAGGAGGGCGAGCAGTCTAAACAGGGAGTTATCCCGACTATGTAGCCGTGTGACACAGCAGTCTGTTTTAAAGGCTGAACCCCCCCCCCCCACCTCCCACCCTCCACTGTACCCTTATCATCCACACTAGATGACACACATTTACTCAAGTTCTCACTCTGTCTGCCTGAAGACTTGCCAGCAGCCAATAACCCAAAGTGCAGTGAGGGTGGAAATGAAAGCACACAGTGATCTGGATGGAACAGGCTGGAGCCAAAGAAAAAGATCTTATAGAATAACAACTTTAAAACAGGCTGTACTTTTGAAATGTTGTTTGCTTTTTATATGGGCTATGTATAATCACGGGGGCAGCAGGACAAGACAAGAGTCAGCAGTACACAGAATGGATTCAATGAAGGATGAGATTGATGATAAAGTAAATGTAAAAAGGTATCTGTGTCTTATGGCTATTTTAAAATGTATGTTTTATTTACTTTTCCATGTCATAAAGCGGGAAATACAACTTATAAAGCAGTACCACTTACATCCTCTTTAGTGGAGGGGTGGAGTGTTAATGGCATGTTATGGGCAATCCTTTCAATCATTCATACAATCATGTATTTTCAAAACCAACATATGACCACTGCTACATTATGTCCGTTATTTTAATGGAAGCTGTTTTGATAGTTGCCTTGGTTACATGTTAATACAACACATTGTGAGAATATTTTTTCATTTCCTAGTTGGGTTTGGGTAATAGAATTACTTGGCTGGGGTGAAACGGCAAATCTACTTTGATAGAGTAACAAAATATTCAGGGTTTAAGGGTTAGATATACTCATATTACTGATCTTCATTTTTATGTTTTACATGAAATAGCTCTCACAACTAGGCTACTAGAAATCCCATAATCTTTAAACATAATCACAGGTTGTATCTGCCTTTATTAGCATATGAGCCAGGGGGTACATACTGTATTTGGTAGGACAGTCTTTGGATTTCAGCTGCTTAAAAGTTTGGGGTTCATTTATTGCATTTTTGTTTTATGATGTGTTTAGAGGGTAATAGGTCTGAACCGCAGGCCAGTTTAGCAGACTTTTCTTGCTAATCTCTGTTCTTCAGTGCTAAAAAACACAAATATATTCATTTCTGAATAAAATTTGTTAAACTAATGATATCCCAGGTTGAACACCTTTAATAAAGTGATTCAGAATTTGTCTCAGTGTTGATTTTTCACTACTGAGTTTCAAGTAGTTGTGGGATGTTTCATGCCTAAAGTTAACTATCAGCTGATTGCATACAGAGTGGAGTTTCTCTTTCACATCTTGGTGGTTTTATGAAAATGTTTCCAGGCTCTAAGAATAAAAGACTGAAAGGAAAAGTATTCCCAGAGGGCCTCTGCAGATATCAGCATGACTGCTGACTGGATCGTAAAGGTTAACCCTAGTTCAGGAAAAGAGAATACTGGAATAATGAAATGATTTACAATATATTAAATTTACTCTATATGAAATGCAATTGAGTGGCTAGAAATTTTACTCATTTATAGGATTTTTCTTCTTCCTCTTCTTTTTTTTTTTTATATGTCTGGCAGATAATGAAAAAGTTGTTGGGTGTGAATGCACTCTTTCCTTGCTAGCTGCTCTCTATCACAGATGATGCATTGTTTGTTGGAGTATTTGTTTTATTTTCTTCTCTTTGGTTAATGCTAGGCTTCTCATTTGATGTTTAAAGGAAGAAAATAAAAACTGCCAAGTTGTGATGAGCCAGTTAATGATGTTTCTGTGTGACAGAAATAGCTTTATGATGCCACTGGACATTATTTGGCTTATTGTGGTCTCTGTCTCAGACCGATTGCTGGCAATGACTCACTTTAAAACACCTTGTGTGTTTTTTTTGCTGATGCCTGGCATAAAAAAAATGTCACCCCTGTCACGGCTAGACAAATAGTATTTGTCTCTTAAATGCAACCGCAGAGTGCCCAAGGTCCCTTGGGTCAACAACTGTAGTAAAGCACAACATATTCTGCTGTGCTATCGCAGAAGTCAATGATGACAGCTGCATGATGTGTTGCAATAGCAGAAAATAGATGATGTTCACTTGAGCTTGTTTAAACAACGCCTTTTTTCATCTTCTGAGTAGAAGACAGTGCTAGTAATTTTCAAGCAAAATCACAGTTTATTGGCACAGCCGATTAGACAAGTACACACATGAACAGAGCACAAAGGGAGTAGCAAAACAGCAATAAAGACCCTCGCAAAAAGCTGAAATGAAGCAAATATATAATGATAATGTAATAATAATGTCAACTTGAAAACATTAAAAGTTAGCCATTGAGTAAACTTTGATTTCTTAGGTCTGTCACATAATGAAACCCTGGCAGTTTATCGAAAACCTATATAAAAAATCTATATTTTTGAATGTAATATTGTTTTTCTGGCAGCACACGTCCTAAAATGTGACAGTTTAAATAGGCTACTAGGTGACCAAACCTTAAATATGAACTCAAAGACCAATGAAAAACCTCTGTAAAGTAGAATATTTGTCTTTTTTTACTCATATTTTCAGCTGCTAATTTAACTTTTGTGTTAACCCATGCATCAACACGGAAAGCCTGTTGTTTTGCTCGTTGTTGCTTTGTTTGCATGTCCGACCTCTGTCATACATAATGACACGTCAGGTTTTCACATCCATGCAGTGAGGAGATGAGGTTTTTCTGTGAATTCAAATGAAATAAAGCTTGACCCAAGATCATAGAAGGCAATTTTATTCAATCATAGCTATTCCAAAGCAAGTTGTCACCTAGTCTGAAACCTTTCAGAATTGTAACTTTAAAATTCTGGTTCACAAACACAAGACAAGATGCTGGATCTTGTGTCTGACAGCAAAACTTGTGAATTGTGTAGAAAATCATCAGTAAAAATCATTATTTTACTAAAACATTTTTTTGCCAAAGCAAAAATAACTAATAACAGAAGAGCCCTTTTCAATCCATTTTATAAAGGTCCAAACCAGAGTCTGAGCCGTGTGCTTTTTACCTGCAGCCAGATCAATAGGAAAGCATCAACATGACATGTACTATAATAAGAAAGCCTTGTATTTTAATTAGTGACGCAGGTCAGTGAGAGCCACAGATGCTGTGCTTGCAAGCAGCTCTGCTACCGTACACAGGCTGTAAACAGCCTTAATTAGTAAGTAAAGCTGACATATGTCTCCCTGTCACCAGAGCTGCTTGTTTGTGTACAAGATCCCACAAATAACAGTTATGAACAACTTTTGGAACCAGTTTATTTTTGGAGATTTTGGTTGTGCTTTATGGAAAGATCCCGAGATAACCAAGTAATAAATAAAAGATGCCTTTGATATCTGTGGAGCAAGGGAAAAAAGAAACTGTGTCAGTAATGTCTTCTCAATGCAACATGTTCCTAAATAACTTCATCATAGGATCACAAATGGAAAATAGCTTCATGTACTTGAACATGCTGTGCTTAGAGGGCCTGTCATGAAATGATATCTCTGAGTCAAGAATCCATCAGTCTTTCTCACAGCTGGATGAGCTGTTCCCCTGCGTCAGGAAGATCTGACAGTGTGTAGTCTGACTGACTAAAATATGGTAAAACAACAAAAAAGAAAAAAAAACATAGTATAACCTCTCGGTGTTTGCATCTCTGACTTTGAATAAACCCCTGCAGTGTGCTGGAGAAGTGAAAATATGCAATTTTTCTGAAAAAAGACCAAAGCTCATTCAAATTTTGAATATCAAAAGCTACTTGGAAAAAAAAAAAAAGTTTATCAATCCTCTTCGATATTTTCTTGCTGCTAAGGTTTTATTCAAAAATATTTTTCTTCATGTATGGTAGAATATACGCAGTGGAAACTTTGCTTCTTCAATTTCACACACAGGACACAGTAGCCCATGACCTTCTCAACATTTTATGAGCCTGCATCTAGATTTTGCAATAGCAAGAGGCTGATTTATTTGCTTTTAATGGAAAAAAAGCTGCACTTGCAATACTTCCTTTCTTTGTTTAGAATAGTGACTCAACTTTGCGACAAAAGTCTAGAAAAGGAAGATAAGGGGAAACAAGGAAACAGAACCATTGAAGAAGAAAAGAAAAGAGCAAAAGCAGAAGAAAAATGACGGGGAAAAAAAGTGAAAAGTAGCCAAAAATAGGGGAGAAGCAAAATACAGGAAACGCAATGTGACAAAGAGAGTAAGCCAGAGGTAAGGGGGAGAGCAAGAGAAGGGGAAGGAAGAGGGGGCAAGAACCGGTCTGAACCAGCGTATGCTGACTCCGGCTTTATATACTCCTCCTCTTCCCTCCCTCCTCCTCATCTTTCCTCTGACTCAGACTGGCTGATCTTTTTCTTTTAGCGCTCCGTCATGTGCTTGTTGACGCCACAAAAAAAAACAAAAAACGGTGCATACTCTCAAAAAGTGTAAGAGGATACACAGCGGTGGGAGGGCAGGAGTGATGATGTCGGGATGTTCCAGATCTCAGTGAGACAGCCAGGTGTTCCCCTGCAGATTACGTAAGGAATCAGGAGATGTACAGTATGGAGAGAGTAAAGTTGGGTGTATTGATCATCAGGCAGACATTCTTGGGATTGGTGGGATACATCTGGTGGGACATTTTGTTCCCCTGCTAGAGTGGGTGTGTTCTCATTTTTTCTATTCCTGGGTATAAGTTGTAGATCTATATGTGGATACTATGAAGACGAACTTGAGTGGTGATACCCTAGAAAGCATATCTCCTTTGAGTGGTTTACTGTATGACGGGGTTGTTGCGTTTGAGCTTTCAGGATCTATTTTATACCATGAAAAGGCACTTCATGGTATAAATGTTCTAATGGAACATTGCAATGATATAAGAATAGATAACATTCTACTTACAGTCATGGAAAGTCGGGAAAGTAACTAAAGAAAGACAGCATGACACACGCGCTTTGCAGAACGGCCACCTGACATAAGAAAATTAAATCTTATTACCGTAATCAATTTAATTCAATTCAGCTTTATTTGTATAGTGCCAATTCATGACAATGTCATCTCAGGGCATTTCACAATCAGTTTGAGCCAATCTGTTGTCATCAATCCTAATACCAACATGGATATAAAATGACAGAAGCAAAAGCAAAGGCTGTTACTATCTATGAACCCCCAAAAAATCTTTATATATTTATATTTGTGGAATTTACTATGAAAATAACTAGCAAACTCAGTTTAAAATCAAGTTTTTCTTGTTTTACATCAATATTATGAACGTTCTGTCAGGCGTTCCCATTCTGTCTCACTCAGTAATAATGGTTCGGAAAAACACAAAGATTAAAAAAATGGGACAAGCAATCCCATTTAAGTAATAATTTGTCATGATTAGACACTAGCACAGTGGTTGTTGTCATAATTCAGCTAAATGTTCTTCTAATTCAAAACTGTGGTTCTTTGTCTTTCTGCATTGAGTTTCTCCCTGCAAGAATTGGCTTTCTCCAATTTTCTCCCACAAACCAAAGGCATGCATGTTAGGTTAACTCATAACTTCAGAATGACCACAGGTGTGACTGTGAGCATGCATGGGTAACTGACTTGTTCAGGTTGTATCCCACTTCTCGTCCGGTGACAGCTGGGGTAGTCTTCAGCCCTACACACCCATTGGTTTCACATAAGACGACAGAATACATTCTGGTTTAATAATTTGGGATTAAACCAAAAAAAAGAAAAGTCTGTTCTTTTGTTTTATCATCAGAAAGACATAGAGCAGTCCTGGTGTAGAAACACCCTAATTTGGTCTTGTTTATTTGTAGATAGGAGCCATTGTACAACTTTGGGGGGCAGTAAGGTCAGAAGTAATGATATGTCGGTCAGCTGGACAATATCTGTCTGGTATGACCTGGCTTTCGGTCATAGGGCTTATGAGCGCCTACACTATTTCTTGACGCAGCCAGATGCCAAGTCCTAAACTTAATCTCATGGATTGGTTCATACTGGCCTCTGTCTTCACTGTACATCAGACAACCTAAAAATAAACATTTCATTCTCATATTCAATCATCAGAGCAAGCATGGCAGCCAATTACAGAGACAGTTTGCCTCAGTTTCCATTTTGGGGTACACAGATGCTGTAAGCAAGCTGTTTAGTGAAAGTACCTTAAAAAAAAGAATCTTGCCCAACAACAGTTTAAGTTTTATCAGCAAAATGCACTTATAGAAACAAAAGTAGTAATTATGTTAAAAAAAGAAATAAGAAGAAGAAGAGAAAGCCTCTTTGACTACTAGAATCTGTAACTTTATAATATTGTTAATACAGAAGCACTAATAGTAGTTTCCTATGAGGGCTAGCTAGGTAGAGCAAGTTTGAACAACTTCATATATATTGTAGTTCAGCTGTTTGAAAAGGGGCACTAACCAGATCCTGTTTATGACCACTGGCGTAGATGTTCTTATTGGATATCTGAAACAGGGGAGCAACCTCCGCCAGAGGTCAGACTCCTCACCTTTGACCCCATTATGCCAGGAGCTTCACTGCATGCAGAGCAGCCGTCAGTTCATTGTGGTGTGAGAAGACAGCAACCCCCCTCATGTGCTGACTCAAGTTTTATAACGCATGACTGAAGGCAGCTGGAGCAACCCAGAGCTGCCGTCCTAACAGCAATAAAAATCATCTTTGTTTCTTTCACTGACAAAACCACTGATCTGTCTTCCTGTAAACTTCTGCCAAACGTAGACCACTGTTTACATTTGTTTTACAGCACCAGCCAGGGAGAGAGGATTTTACTGTCAACCTTACATTCTTTCCACTATTTCTAATTATCAGTCAAACTGAATCTACAGAAAACACATTGACCAGAAATTCTTCTGTCATACCACCAAATGGATCAAATTGTAATTATAAAGGTTTGTTTCATCATGGAGGGATCCCTTTTTCTGCTTTTGTTTGTTGAATATCCCAAAAAAATGTTCCTCCACAGTCAGTCTGATTGAAGGCTTGAGCACTGAGGCCACTTGAGGTTGCCAAGTTCCTTAGGTTTTGCTTGTTTATGGTGATACCACTTTAGTTTGTATGTGGTTTGGTTTAATTGTTGTGCACAGAGCCGACTATAATCCAACTGAGTTAGGCTACAGTGTGCTTGAGGTCAGGTTTGTGAACACTGCTTGTGTAAAACCTCAAACGGACTATGAGATGATTACAGTAGAGTAACTTGTAAGATACAAGGAGTGAAACCATTCAATGTTAAACTGAATATGAATGATAATATGTGTAAATTTTCACTAGAAATGGCAAACTTTCAGTATCAAGCTACTCACCACAACACCGATTAAATAAAAATGCACAGCAATCCAAATAAGGATACTTAAAGATGGATTTCTCCATATGCCACAGCTGAAAATCAGTTCCACCTGGACAGAGGCAAGGTGGTACCGCTTAGTTTTTCCATTACATAACTTTCCAGCTGCAATTTATCTATCACTGTGGCGGTGCTATTCTTTTCATTATAAATGTCAATATTAACACGTTAATATTAAAAACAGCTTCTTTTTTTTTTTTTACATCTTTTAGCATAGACTCAATATCCTGATATGTTTTCTTAATTGCTACATAAATGTATATTAAAAACAAAACAAAACAAGGTATTCCACTGAGATTGAATTCTGTTTAAGTAGCAAGAGCCGGAAACCCATTTTGGACAGTATCAACAAAATGGAACCTTTAGGATGAGAGGATAACAATCTTATTACTGCAGATTAATACTACATATGACTACATTTACTACCTTAACCTATTGCATACAGATAAGTTTCAGTTTGTCTTATATGTCTTCATATGTGATCTTGCATGATGGTGATGAATGGCATTGGGCATCAAACCATACATAGAAGTGAGTCAGCACTTTATCAAAGAGTCTGGTTCAGACTTGTTCTCCACAACATTTTCATTGTAGCTTTCTGCTTCTCTCTCACTTGCAGTTCTTTACTTTTCCACTGTGCACTGACCCACAGATGTTTAGGCATTCAGCTAGAATTATTCTATATGGTTTTGTCTGTTACTAAATGAATGGCACTTGAACAGCCAAGGGATGCGTTATTATTTCAAAGTTTACAACTATTGATTGTGACGCTTTTACATTTCAGACATGTAGACAATTGTATTTACGTCTGTTTGACAGAAAACCAGCAGTCTTGCTAAAAGAGTGTCAAAGTGAAAGGCAGGAGGACCCAAATGCAGACTTCGAAAAGCAAGGGACAAAGAACTTTAACTTCCTACAAAGCCAAAGATGGACAAAACACATCCATGGACAAAGAGGACAGAAACTGGTAATGTCTGGTAATCAGTCACAACATGAAATCCGTTAGGCAAAGCAAGTGACATTGGCCAACTCATTAGAGTAGAATTTCCTGCTGGAAAACCAAGGCTTCTGGCAATCAGGTTACTTTGACATAAACCTACCACTCACACATTTTGCAGACCAAGCACACCTCCCCATAACAATGGAATTCTCGCAGGGGGGGGGCAATGAGGACCTTATTAAGCAACTGATTTTAATGTTGTGGCTTATCAGTAGGTGCACTGAATTGCACAGTTGTCCTAAAACAATGTGAGCAAAACAGCCAAGTATGTTGTTTGGCCTAAAAGCACGATGCTGTTACTCATGGTGGTGTTTGAGTTTAGCTGTCTAAGTGACCCTCCTTTCAGATATTTCAACACATCGCAGCGAGTGCACATGCCCTTGTGAAACATAAAGATAGCTTATGTTGCTGCTGCATAACTTCTTTGGAAACCATCTATAAATAAGCATTCTTTTGACTATTGTTTATATTAATCTACATTGCGCATTGTAAAATGTTGATGGAAATTTAGATGATGTGGGTGGGTACATTTCCTATAAAGAGGTACCAAAAACCTGCTAATGATCATTTCTGTGTTTGCTGGTTGTACTGTTGTGATGGCAACAGATTTCTTTTTCCTCCAATTTCAGCCAAGTCTTTACTGACCTTAGCTAATCGGAAGTCTGAGTCACTCAATGCTCGCATCTACTTCCTCCATCGAGAATTTTTTTAGTTTAATTTTCAACAAATAGAAAAATTAATTTAAAAAGACCAAAAAAACAACAACTATGCAGCATATGTGAAAGTTTGTATACATGGTAAGTGTCTCTGTATGTATCTGCTTCATTGGTGCATGGACGTGTTCACAATGTGATGCATAAACCAGGAGCCTTCATCCTTCTTTCTACACAGAGGGAGGGTTGATGGCTGCTGCGTGCATTCTCTACATGCAGATAAGTGCATCACTTGTCAGCAGGGACCCCTGCCAAGGCCCTCAGAGCTGCAAAGGGCAATCGAGGCGCTAAATGCCCCCCTCAAATCCACCCGCCTCTCGACCAACCTCTCAACCTCGCTGTGGTGCGCCAGCAAGAAGCAGCGCAAACCGGCATGAGCCAGTGCTGGAAGCTACATCGCCCCCGTCCACCCCCACCCCTCTACTCCCTCTGCCTTCTTCCTCCCATATGTGCGATCACACACACGAATCAGGGTTAGGCTACTTACGAGGACTAGGACTATTGAGGATAGCCTATCTTCTTGACCCAAGACTTAACATCATTCTCTGACCTAAAGTGGATTGTAGGTCTTTAATGAAAATAGATAAATAACTGGCAAGGTTTCATGGTAGAACATTGGGTTTTTAGTTTGTAAATAGGACATGTGCAGCAATTGAAAATAAACTGACCTTTTCCCATCCATGCTAAACATCCTTATGTAAGCTTTTGTCCTAATGTAAACTAAGTAATGTAAACTAAGTCTCAAACAAATTTAGATTTGTGGCAAATTGTAGTCAAACATTTATCCTGAATCTACATCTGATCATGATGTCCGTCCTGTTGTAATGTCTTTCAGAAATAAAACAGTTTCACACACACCATTTCTCCTCTGTCCCCCAGACACACTCTGAGCTTGGACTATTTTGAGCTGCATACATGCAAAAGCAGAAAATAGGATTAAAAATCTCTGTGACCATTCCTTTAGAAACTGGGTAGTTTCTCAGTGTCTAAGAAGAAGATAGACACTATAGCCTTTAAACACAAATCTTTCTAAGCAAGGCAGGGTGACACGAAGGCATCTTTTTATTACAAAATAAAAAGTTTTAGCGTGAGAATTTGTTTCTGTGGGAGAAAACTGAAACTTTAGTCAGTGTTTCAATCTTATAAGCCCTCTTCCTGTTGTTAAGGAACTGGGAGATATTCTGGGAGCCAACTTCCCATTAAAGTCTCACTCAAGGACATTTCTTTTTTCTCTTTTTTTCCAGCTTGACTCCTTTTCTGGATTTTAAAGAGAAAAACCTGACAGAGTACTTCACATTGGCACAAATGTTTGTAAATGTAAAATTTTCTCAATCATTTCTCACTTTCTGCACAAAATCTTAATTAAAAGCTGTGTTTTGTTTCTTAAAGTGTATCTTATAAACATTTGCAAGTTGCATGCAGGTCACGTGTCACCTGATGAGCTCCTGCATTAGGTTTATTCAAGGCTTTAAAAAAAGGTTGTTTTGGAGTTTGCCTCCACCAAAAAGGTTATGTGATTGTTTCTCCACCTCTGCTTTCATCTTGGCAGAGAATCGACCATTTGTTCGTTGCAGGATCGCACAAAAACTTGTGGATTTCATGAAACTTGGAGTCTTGGAATGCTCATGTTTCAAAGTGGAGCTGTAATACTGTAGCAAAAAAGACTCTGCAGAGAAAACCATATAGCTTAAACTCTTCCTTTATAGTTGAAAACATTTCTGTAGTAATGACATTGAATCTGCAGAGTTAAATAAACCACTTCAAGTACAAAGTTGACAGTTTTTTTTACTGTTATTAGAAAATCCCCATTTGTTCAAATGTGATATAGTATCTGGGTACAATATGTGCATATGTGTTTCTGTTTCTTTGTCTTGTTAACACAATAGAAACATTAGATATCATTATCACTTAATGAATTCGTTTAGAGGCAAAGTAACGCTTTGTATCATAGTAGTCGGACTGTATCAATTAAAGTCAGACAGCTTTTTTCCACTGGTATACACAAAGTCATCCCTTTAACCAAGATTCCTATGACAGAAAGAATCATTTCACTTAAGAGAAGTCAGATGCTAATGGTCTACCTCTGCCTTAGTTATTCAGATTTGCTACATGAATGAATACCATATTAAAACATAATTGTAGATCCAAACTAACACTTGACTGTGTTAAAACATTGCAAACGAAGATGTTTGTCGCTTCAAACTGGTTGCTGTTTATTTTCATATATTTGTACTCACTCAACCAGAATTTATAAGGGCAAAATAGCTCAAAGGGAAAAAAAAGATTGAACTTGCTCCTGCATAAATCATCTGTAGGAGTTATGCAGAGATGAAGTGGAAGAAACTGTATTAACTGTGATGTATGACCAATGACTTATCAGTCGTAGGCTTGCACTTATGGTTAAGCATTTATTAACCATACGCAGCATGAACATTAATCTCAGCTGCTGTTTTTGTCTCACATCAAGACAAGCTCATTTGAGTGAAAAACATTGAAATCACACAAACATACATAAAAAATGGCGGACTGATACGACATATATCGAGAGCAAATACTTTGTAGGTCAGGTATGAAGTAGCAGAGAAAACAAAGGGGCAAACGTCAGCATGTTGTCATCTACAGGAGTCTATATACAGTGTATCAGCAGGGTGGAGGAGAGCTTCCTGAAGAATCACATGCTCAGCGCCGAGGAACACAGGAAACACTATTCTTGCCCTACCCATGTGCAACTTGTATCACCACAGCTTTGTGCATGCGTGTGTGTGTGTTTGTGCGTGTGTGTGTGCAGAGAGCAGCTGATATGATCTCCACCTGCATAAAACACAGGCAGCAGTTTGGTTGCTAACTTTCCACATGAACTTTGAACTCAATTCAAAAGGTCACAGCAAAATCATTCTTTCAGATTTACTTGATTTATAATTTCCCTTTAATAAAGTGTGTTTTATTCATTTAATTTCATTAACATTGTCCCGAGGTCTTTATTTTCACGCTAAACTGATGCTGTATTTGATGTGGACCATAATAAATGTTCCCCTGGAGTCATATAAACAACTTGGAACCCTGGTCAACTCTGAATAACTGCAGCTAAAACTTAAATGTGTTGTATAACTTAAATAGACCGTAAACATGAAAATATATGTGTAAAATGCCCAGACAAGGAGGCATTTGGCAAAATCTAACATGTTGGTATCCTGGATAATGATGTCAATCAGTAAAGCTGTGGTAAAATATCAGCAGGTGCTGCAAGTCTTTTACGATTAGTACATCAGCCTTTGTGAGCCTTCTGTCTAGATAAAGATCATAATATGTTGAACTTTAAACGGAGATATCACAGACGTTCTCTGGAAGGAAGACAAAACAAATATGGACTCAATGCAGAATTTTAACGTCTTTATTAAGAATCACAATCATTTACGAGTTTGAGCTATCAGTTGAACCATTTGGAAGAGAAGCCTCTCAGATATATAGAGCGTGCTTGTCATTTGCCCACTCTGCCACGACCTCTCACCCAGTCAATGGACATCATCTCAGACCTTCCTCTCTGCAAGGGGATTCCAAACTTTCTGCCCCCTCACCTGGATTCCCTGCTCCAGATAGGTTTTTATATAAATCACTGGTGTGAAACAGGCTGCACATCATAGTTCACATAGCTGTATGTGTTTACAGTGTTTGATTAAGATCATCTTGATTATTTGCACCTCAGCTGTTCTCTTATTGATAGGGATTGCATATCCTTCTCCTGTTTATACATTGTATATTTGGCTCATTTTTAATGCATTTCTGTTTTTGGACATTGCCTTTGAGCACTTGCAGTGTTCAGCCTCAAATGATCCCTAAGAAACTGGACACTGTCAGCTAAATAATGAGAACTGCTGAAACTCAGAGGTTGTGATAAAGAGATATTATAGCATCTTAAATTGTTTTATATCTTGAGTAACACCAGTAAGAACACACACACTCAGCTACACAACAACTTTATTCTATTACAAACAAACTTGTTATTGGCCCTCTTTAGGCTCATTAATGAGTGTACACACAAAGTTCCTTTTAGAAATTAATATGTTGTAGTCAAATAGACCACATAAATTGTAAGTAGGTCAGCTGTCAGTGACTGTTCTAAACTTTTCTAAGCTTTTCTGTTTTTCTTTTTGTAGGTGTGTTATGTCTCATCGAAGCCATTTAAACTTGTTGTGTGGTTTACCGTTTAAAGGGCCTTGTGATGTCACCACAGATAAGACTGTGGCATGTTAGGGGAAATTCTACCTTTGTCCTGATTGGCTGAGCAGCCAGCGTGTTTTCTTATTAAATGCACTTGACAACAGCACAGCCAATGAGAAGTGGAACGGTGGGTGTGGCCAAAAGTTCCCAGCTGTCTGCCTCAGATGCACACAAACACACACCCCCACACACAGTTTTGAGTTTCACTTCCCCTTTGTTGCAGAGGCTGATGCTGAAAGCAAGTTTGTCCAGAGCTTTGCAATCTTCTTCAACCCTGTGTTTAGTTTGTACATGTCAGCCTCAAGAAAACACAACAGTTGAGTCACGTTTTTTAGTTACAGCATGAGACAGGGAACTCCGAGGAGCATGAAATATCAGATGTTTGATAACTATAAAAGAAAATAATGGAATTGTAGTGAATTTTAATTGTAAGAAAATGCTAAATAAAATTTCAATGTGCATTGCAGTGAGCAACAACACTTGTACTGACATAAAAAAGGAAATGTGAAAATTTGCAAATAATTCAGCTTTGAAGAAAACAGCAAGCGAGGACACAAGCATTTCCCAGAAACACATGTCGTTCGTGTCAATGTTTTCTAAATGAGCTTTTCATCAGCAAGCCTGTTAGAGATTTTTACAGATGTGAAACGTGACAGTGTCTGAACATCATGACTTTTAAATTAAATACTACTTTTTTGAAAAGTTTTACAAGTCTTGATAATAAAAGCTACCAGCTTGCTTGCAGTAAAGAGATCATTAGTCAGAGCTGTTTTTGTTGCTGGCTGCTGCAGGAAACTGTCATTTAAGACTCCTCTTATTTATTGTTTTAGGATTTAAAGATAATTTCAGATTTTTGAAATTCTGCACACTCAGCACATACATAAAGTACACTTTTTATTTATTTATGTTTATCTTGACTTAGTTCTGACTTACATTCTGTTTACTAATGCAGCTAATTATTTCTGTATATTTATAATGTAACTGTATCTTAACTGGAAAGTTTTCTTATGCACTCAAAGACCAGCAAGGACCATTTTTGTACATGCAAACACAGCTCCTACAAAGGAAAACAGAAACACGCCAGACCAAACACGCAAAAACTTGCAAGCAGGACGCCCACAAAAGAAAGACACTTTGTGCGATGTGTGCTGCACGCACATCCTCCATATGTTATTACACTTAAATGTCTGCAGCCTCAGCTGTGGCTGCTTGACATCACAACACAGATGTCACTCTGCCTGCTCTGTTCTTGTATCATAGAGTTGTGAATCATTTTGGTAATTCTGTGCCTGATTGTGCATCTATTTGTCCATGTTTACTTGTTTTGTGCGTATAACTGCTGATTTGAATATGCTAAAGTATGAATGCCAGAGTGTGTTTGTATGCTCTGTAGAGGGATTTGTGAGCATATTCTCGATTTGTATTTTTTTCTAATGTTTATTTACATGTTAATTCCTAAAAAAAAGTGAATCAAAAAAAAGAAACAATTCAAAACCAAGGACTCTGCTGTTTCATAGTGTGAATATAGTCACAGCTGAGTTCAATGCGACTTCCTCGTATGTGTGAACAAAATGTACCAGCTGTTGCTCCAGCCTTAGTCTTGATTCTGATCACAAAGAATCCAGTGTGCTTTCACAACTTTATTATCATGCTTTGTTCATAGGTACATTATGGTCAAACATTTCAGCTGATAATGTCTGTTTGTCTGGCAAAGCCAGAGCTGATTATGGTATAGATGTCAACAACCTTATCATGGACTGTTTCTTACAAGAATCATATTTTGCATTTGAGGTAAAAAGTTAATCATAAATCATGAAATCAATACTGAGATTTCAAATGTTAGAAATAGATAAGAACAATAATTAGCTGCAGATGGATAGATATGATTCAAGGTGTCAGCCAAATTAGGTCTGCAACTTTATAATGTGTTTTTCTTTAATAAATGTCACATTAATCAAGACTGTATAGAATAACAAATTTAGGAGGTGAAAGTTAAACAAGATCATTGCTTCTAAACATGTTTGACAGACCCTACTGAACACTTGCATCTTCATCATGACAAAAGATAGACAGCCAGGTACAGTGTGTTCTTCCTACAGTTCACAAAGTTTGTTTGTTTGCCTTCATTCCTCCATCCATCCATGAGCTAGTCTGTTTTTCCCTTTTGGCTGTTTGTTTTGCCAAATTCAGATCAGATATGACACAATAGGCCTTCTGTGTCAAGGTGTTGTTGTGCTTCACTGGTCTTAGGTATAGTTAGTCCTTATCGCACTCCAGCCACACACATGGCTTCATCTAACAAATATCCCTTTAAGAGAACACAGGATGTAAACCAACACATGCAATAAGAAAGCAAAAATGAAGTTGCTTCTTTTGAAACTGTTTTATTTTGTTTTCATACTTTACTCATCCATAAAAGATCAGTTTTACCATAACATTTTGCTCAGAAGTCTATCCAAGTTTCTCTCTTTTGCATGCATTGTCATTCTGCCTTTTCTCAGCTTTTGCTCAACTACACCATTCTGATGTTGCCAGAAGTCTTTAATCAATCATTCCTTTAGCTTCTCGCAGTACTTTTCTCTTTCTTTTTTATTTTCACAGCTTCATTTCGTTCTCTCTGTTATCCTCCACTTCCACTATCTCACCACCATCAGTACATAAATGTTCTGTCCTCTGGCATGCTGTTGCGTGAACCGGAACATTTTACATAATCCCTAGCAGCTGTTTTGGAGAGATGGATGCCTGCATTGAAAGTGTTTTCAACACGTATACACATATATAGTGTATAAATGTACATATAAATGTAGGTTAGAGTTCTTCATGACATACTGTTTTCATTCTGCAGATTGGCAACAGCTTTAGGGTTAAATGATTTAAGTGAAACCTCGTGTAATAGAAGCACAACAATATAGACAAAATCAAAAAAAAAGCATAAAAATAAAAGCTATATTTATATTTGAACAATCTGTTTTAAAAATGAAAAAGAATTGATATTTTTATGCAGCTTAATATAATCTTTGATACAGAAAACTTGAATTTTACTGGCATCAATTCACGCTGAAGTTCCTGTTTCAGCCAGCTTCAGGATAAACAAGCATTCTTCTCACCAAAGTTAATTAAACTCAGCTTCATAGTAATCCTCTTGACACTTATGGCAACTTTAATAAGTCATTTTCCCAGTGCTGTGTGTTTATGTGACCTGGAGAAGGGATTAGATCAGCTGAGTGACCTCCTGACTCTCCAGCTGCACTGCTGGCTGCAGGAGCAGAGAGGAGAGGAGGAGGCGATGAGGTTTCCCATGGGGCTCTGGTTTTGATGGGTGTCAGGGGGTATATTAGGGGTTGAATCTGTTTTCCCAGATCTGTTTCCCTAACAGAATCCCCACTGACTTTCTTTTTTCCAGCTGACTGTCAGTGACACAGGCATGCTGTGACAGTTGGTTATTTAGAGAGTACAACTGAAAGGCCATTTTACCCATTATTGTACTTCATGTACATTCGTCCTTTTGTTTTTTGTTTTTTTTCTCTACTGCAGCAGTTTATACATTCAGCTAATACAACTCTGTGGTCACTAAACTGTCATGTGGATTTGTAATAGACTTGCAATGTGACAATAATGTCACTCTGGCTGAAATTAAAGGGGAACTACAAACATCCTTTGTTTGGATGGAAGACCTGTTGTTGATAATGGAGAAATGCTGGGAAAAACATGTATCTTTTAAAAATGCTGAAATAACTTCCATGAATAACTTCTGGAAACAGGAACAAAACAAAGAAAAAAATAAAATAAAAATAGTCTGTTCAGTTGAATATACAAAATGATATTCATCCAATAAATGCTCAGGAAACCTTTTTTTTTGTCAAGCAAAGGCACACAAAACAAAGATTTAATCCCAGAATCAGACCTGACAGGTAGTTGTGGCATTTTGTATGACAAACAAAACGGATCGCATATTGCTGCAATGTTGTAAGAGCTTGTACAACATCACTTGTCCATCATTTACAGAACACTGCTGCAGTAATGAAAAGCATGAAAGACTATCATCTGTGTGTTTTGTGCCATATGAGTGCAATGTTTATGAACATGTTTGTGAACATGTGACTTTTGTGCTTGTCTGAACAGTGAAAAGTCCCATCAGTGCAAGTTGGAAAATTTTGCTTTTTATATATGCCACCATTTATAAATATCTTTACATCTTTTGGTGTTTCATAAACCATATTATTTAAAAGGTTGAGATTATTACAAATTGATCTGTCAATAATAATGTTATCAGGAGTTTCAGCGCTAGTTGGGGTACAACAAATTGAAAACATTCTTTTAAAGGGAGATACCACTGTTTTTCAGGAGTAAATATTATTCTAATGCTCTGGTGAACTATTCTCACAACTCTGAGTAGGACAGACGCTGAGGAAAATTGTAAAAAGACATTTATGAAGTTCTTTGTAACAAAACAGAGACAGAAAATAAACTTGTACTGGCTACAACTGAAGAGGGCGAAGAAGAATGTGGTTTTGACAGTTTGACTGGCAGCAGATAAACTGTTCAACCGGTCTGAAAGATGAAAACATCCAAAACTCAGTCACGTCATCCTTCCCTCTCTCCCCATCTACTCCTCCCTTATGACCCAGCAATCTACCTCGTGTTTTTCTGAAAGATGACTCTCTGTTCGCCAACACCTGGGCTTCAAAAGCACGCACAAAGCCAAGAGGAGGAAAAACACAAACCAGCCAGGTTTCAGCTTTCCTTTCAATGAAAAACAAACTGGAGTAGAGAGTTGAGCATGAGGGAGGAATGGAAAGTAAGATGCGAAGATGAGGAGCCGTTTTGGCCCCGTCACCATCTGAGACAAGGGCCTGTTTTGCTGGCCTTTGACACGAGACCAACAGGAGTTCTTCTGAAGTAGCAGTTTGCTGTAAGCCTGTGGGTAAAAGGAGGTGGAGGGCTGAAGGGAGAAGAAAGCAGCGCTCATGAGAGAGGAAGGAGATTGTCCTCAGTTTAACCCTGTCTTATAGCAAACAGGTTCCACAAAGTTGCATCCACTCTCAAAAAGTCCAAACCTGTATTAGTCAAATAAATCTGCGAACAGCACGTGCCAGGAGCAGAAAAACATCGGGTGAACCAAGGCGAAAACAGGAACAGGCTTCCAAGAGTCTGTTAAAATATGGTAGAGCTTTACCACTTATTATAAATCTTGCAAGCAGAAATCATGAAATGCTCAAGGAGCATTATTATGATTTAATACTGTATTTGTAATCCATAATGTGATTCATTATTACGTGTTAAGAAATGAGATTTAAAATAGAAACAGTCAAGATTTTAGGAGATAGATACAGATATCCTCATGCATCAGTACCTGGTCTAAAGTTGCTGCTGTGGTTTGTCAAAAACAACCCTGCTCCTCTATGCAAACCCCTGACACTATATCCTCTCCAGGGGGATGAGCCGAACAAAAACACCCCAATCCTCCAGTCGTGACATCACAGCCAGTTGTTGTTCCTCCTTCAGCACTTGTCTCCATGTGAATAAAGAGACTGAAGTAAAGAAAGCACCAATAAAAATATATAGCACAAGTGAGTGTGATGGAACAGTAAAATCCGAATAAAACTATTTATAATGTAAAAAATCTCATGGTGGTATCAGAGGTTTATCAAAATCAGTGGGAATCATAGTTTGGGGACCATGAAAGTCCAAATTTTGCCATCCCTGAGGCGATGCTGGAAGCGTGGTTAGAAACACAATGGAATGTTGGATGACAAGATCTGGCTACCCAATCAGCTAAAACTATGGAACAGCTCACCACCTGAGGCTTGGAAGAAACAGGTATTATCTGCTCATCTGAGTTAAAGAGCTGCATTTAAACTCCAGCCTTTTGTTTATAGTAACAAATAATCTATTTTATTTTTTTATCAGTGATCATTATCAGAGATGGCACTGACTAATGAATGCAATTCAGTGCTGTGGCAGAACTTTGCAAGTTCTCATACTGGGGTAACCAGTTACCCCAGTTGTTTCTTTTCCTCAATATACCTCACTGGTTTAAAGTCTGGTGTTTGTAGGGATGCTAAAAGCTCAATTGAGCTTTACAATAATATGAACTTCTTATGAGGGAAATTAACAAATTCCCACATTCTTGTAGTACTTTTTTCATTTTATCTTTGTGTGTTTATCTTGTCTCTGTTATCAGCTTTCAGAACTGCAGATATTTTTTATTTCATTTTTCACTGACAAGAACAGAATCGGGATTTGAATTGGCCTGCAGATGATAGGATTCTTCTAAAGCGGTAGTGTCTAACACATATTCCTCAACGACCCCCTTCGTGCAACTACTAAAAAGCTGTCAACCCCCACCTGCCTCCTAATGAAACCATACTTGGCTTTTTGCTTTCATTGGTGACTTCCTGCTAAACCAAAGTTAAGGCAACTATAAACATACCGTACCGTACCGTACCGTCCTCTTCCGCTTATCCGGGGTCGGGTCGCGGGGGCAGCAGCTTGAGCAGGGAAGCC
>JBBBVU010000015.1:6453156-6464821 GCA_037177055.1 Atherinosoma microstoma | reverse complement strand
TTATTTATATGGCACTTTTCATGCAGAGGGAGCATCACAAGGTGTTTTACATGTTGAAAATAAACAAATGCTTACATACACACAGGTACACACACACACATCCTCACGCTCTCACAAACCAGAACAACGTAACAAAGGCAGTCTCCACATAGTGCAGTAAAAATGTCAGGTTCAAGTCATGTTTAGGTTGGAACTGTGGGAGAGCCAACTTACGAGGTTAAGGTTAAATGTTTCAATTATATGAGAAAATAAATAAAACAAATGTCATTACATATTCAGAATGATGTCACTAACCTTTGTTCTGAACTGTGGGTTTTTTTTTTCTGATAAAGGGTTGTATATAATTATTAGCAGGTCATGTCCATTAATGGATTGTTGGAAGATCAGAGATCTTTTCCGCCTGGATGAGCTGGATCCAGCTTTTCCCCCACTGCAGTCATATTGCGTACAACAAGAGTCTTTATTATATTACTGCAACACTTCCATTAAGTTACCCTTCTCCTTCAGAAGCACATCTCCTAAGTAACAAAAAAGTAAAGACATTTTTTTACTGCAGTTCCTCACTATTGAAATCTTTGTGCTGTGGAAAATTCTAATGTTGATATTGTTGCTTTCTCTGCAGGGGAACATAAACATATTATTAAGTCTTATACCCAAGTAATAAATAATTATAATTTGCAGTTTACCATGATTCAATCTGCATTTGAAAGAGAAATATATTTAAAGCCCATCAACAATATGTACAAAAAAGGTATTGATTAGTTGAAGTATATCAAATTAAGTATTTTACCAATGTAATGCAATATTATGAAAAGTGTTGACATAAACCATTTTATAAACAGATAATATTCTGGCTTTGAAAAACATGTTTTTATAGATAATTTAAAGTGCTGTCATTTTTGGCCCTTTTTAGTCAAATTGAGGAAAATGCGGTATCACTCAATAAAGAAAAGATAGAATCACTTTGAATTTTGCATTTCTGAAATAAATACCTGTAAAAGTTTTAATATGCAAATTTGTCTGCAGTTAAAAGGAGAAGGCTTGTAGACCTTAATGAGCTGTTGCACCTAACTGAGGAGGCATCGCCCCAACAAGAAAGTTGTCTGTTAAACAGTGGAAGGGATTATAAGCTTCCTTCAAGAAGATGTTTCAACAACAAGCATGGCAAAAGATATTGGTTATTTCTTGTCAGTTTTGTCTAAAATTCAGACCATCTTAAGAACAAAATGAGAAGGTTGAAAAAGGGAGTGCTCACAAGTAGGTCTACGCGATGCAAACAAGATCATAGCATCACCACAGAAAAAACAGTATGTCTTAAAATGAATCATGTAAAAACAAAATAAATGGAAAACAAATTGGCAGAAGCAGGAGGAAATGTTAAATGTGACTAATGAATTGGCTGAATGTAACAGGGATTATACAGAAAAGCCAAACTCTTTCTTTCTTTCTTTCTTTCTTTCTTTCCTTAAGAGGTTGGGATTTAATATATGTAGGAGAAACCAGTTCCGTAATTACAACAGCAGGTGTCAGTCAACTTTAATATTGTTGTTTGCAGGCGCCCAAACATCCACATAAAGTTCAGTCCCTTCAAAATTGCAAAGTTGGTTTACCTTCGCTGATAAGCAAACTAAGTCTGTAATAGCAGAAGTGTTGTGGATCAAATAACTACAAGTGCATACGTGATGGGACTGATGAAACTTAGACATGAGTCTAGGCTGAATATTTTTTCTGTCCTTGATTTTTGTGCCAATTTGTAAAGTCCAACTCAAAGATTTTAAGTAAACATGATATACACCTAAACATGTTCTGTTAATAATCAAATACAGCATCTGATTGTAATCGAGTCCACACTACAGGAAGTGACGTCTTGTAGCGTCAGCTTCTTCCGCTCTCTTTTCGTTGAGGCTCAGCTAGCGGCCGGGTGTGTACACGTTTATTTCCGAATATATTTATAAGGCTTTTGTCCGCTTTTAACAGTCAATTGAGAAAAAAAATAATTACCGCATGTGATTTGGATACAGATAGTGCCCTATGAAAGATTATGGTTAAGTTGTGATACATAAATGGCAATATTCGTGCTTTAGTTCCAAGAAAGACAGGCATGTGACAAGGCCTCGCAACGAGTCCGCTTTGCTAATGGCTAATGTATAATTTCTCACCTCGAGTCTGTACAAACAAGTCTCTAAATCCGTCACAGCTGAAATACTAAGTATGATTTAAAGTAGATATAACTTGTATCAAACATGTATATACTTTCTTACCTCGACCATGTCATACATGTATCTTTAAGTGAGCATGCTAACTAGCTAGGTAGCTACTCTTCGTGGCTTGGAGCTAACTTCATTTTCTCGTTTTAGCCTGCAAGAATGCAGATCTTTGTGAAGACGTTGACGGGGAAGACCATCACCCTCGAGGTTGAGCCCAGTGACACTATTGAAAATGTCAAAGCAAAGATTCAAGATAAGGAAGGTGAGGCAACGCTGGTATTAGATTGATATAGCAAATCCCCTCTGGGTTTAATCAAGTGTTTTTATATTGGCTTCATTAACAGATACTTTGCATCTGGAAATGAAAATGCTTGGGTTTTGAATTGGGTCAGTTTACTCATGTAGCACACTTTAAAACCACAGACATGGACCAAATTGATGTACAAACAATACACATTAAGTTTTCAACTTTAGCAAGTGTGAATTATTAACTTTTTTTTGGACAATGATGGATGCTTTTCCAACCAACTAAAGTCCTGAAGTGTGGATTTCTGGTTATTGCGAGCATCTCGCTTTATTTGCAGGGCTGTTAGAAATCAAGTTGAAAATTAAACCAGATTTGCATTACAAGTTATGTTAAATGACCGTCACAAAATTAATGTTTGGCTTAAGTAACTTGGATTCTTACTCTCCATTAACACCAGTTATTGTTAGGTTTTGTTGTTTTTCAAGTGCATGTTGGTTTATAAATGTTTTTGTTGGCAGGAATTCCCCCTGATCAGCAGCGTCTGATCTTCGCTGGAAAACAGCTCGAGGATGGACGTACGCTGTCAGACTACAACATTCAGAAAGGTAACTGCTCCACGACACTAAATGCACTTAATATTGGTAAACTGCAACAGTAAACCATTGGAAAGTTGTATTTTCTATTTCTTCTTCTGTATTTTAAAAGAAAAAAAAACAACAAATTTATGGTCAAAGAGAAATTTTGAGCGGATACCTTTCTGTTTATGTGCTTGTGCACCGTTCGCCTAATCTCAATATTTATCATATATTTTAAATGCTTTTTGAAAGTTTTCATGTGGATATTGGTTATAAGGCTAATGATGTTTACCTCTACACCAGAGTCAACCCTCCATCTGGTTCTTCGTCTGCGTGGTGGCATCATTGAGCCCTCCCTTCGACAGCTGGCCCAGAAATACAACTGCGACAAGATGATCTGCCGCAAGTGAGTCCAGCCCTGAACCTTGGCTTTAACAGCTGTTTTCAGCTATAGTTTTTCAAGAGTTTAGCCATTATTTCACACATAAAATGTCTTCATTTTAGCTAAATTTTTAGTTAAATCTCCTGTCACCAGAAATAAGGCTGAGTTACAATTTAAAACTGACTGCTTTGTTCTTCAGGTGCTATGCCCGTCTGCACCCTCGTGCCGTTAACTGCCGCAAGAAGAAGTGTGGACACACCAACAACCTTCGCCCTAAGAAGAAGCTGAAGTAAACATTTTGGTTGAATTGGCACAATTTGCCATTTTGTGTTAAAATAAATTCAAGAAAATTATGCTACTTGTGTGGTTCTTTTTATTCAGTTGCCGGAAGAAGTTGTGAATGTTTGCCAAGTTATGTAGCGGCCATAAAAGTAACATTGCTGCTGATGTACAGCAATTGACTCCCATTGCTGCCAACCAAATGTTTCCAATTTAAGATTAAAGTTACTGGTAGGAGTTTGGTGAGAAGTTTACATCAGATTCTTAAAAAAATGCCTGCTTACTGAATAGTTCAGAAAAAGTTGATTTTGTTTGAGACTTGGCAGCTAATGTGCTCCTACACCTGATCATTTAGCTGCTTTGTGCAGGTATAGTATGGTATTTTTAACCCATGGTTTGTCAGAATAGTACCAGTCATGTTTGCTTAATAGAATACTGCAATTTTTAGAAAAATTTAAAATTTGGATTTAATTGCCATTTCAAAAGTCTGGTGTTGGCTAAATTCAGATCAGTGAAGTATTGCTGTTCCAATTTTTCTTAAAGCAACTGAGTTAATTATGCTGACATAAATCATGTCTATAAACCGGAAAACTGGTGTTCAACATAAAGGTTTTCTTGGCTAATGAGCTGAAAAGGTCTAAAATTGAAAACTGAATCGGTCATCAAGCAACTTACAACTGACTTTACATGACACAATTTTAATGTTTAAATCGGTTCAGTACAAATATAAGGAAATAATGTCACATAGTCACATCCCACACCAGTACTTGCCCTCTTCAGATTCTGTGCCAGACAATACATGACAAACCTGAAATAATTAAGCTTTGAGGTATTTGGAGTTGTACTTAAACGTCAAATGTTTTGAATCAAATAGCAGTTGAACTTAAACTGATAATTTGATGGAGATGATCAGGCTCCTTTACACAGTTAGCCTTTTCCAGTTGATGTGGCTTCAACATAGGAACTTCAGTTTCTGTAAGTCCTTTTTCCAATAAGTTAGAGGAATCAACCAAATATTCCAGAAAATTGAGATAAAGGTCTTTACTGTTGAAGCTCCAGCTAAGGATTTTCTACACTTCCATGAATGTGTACCATGAAAAATGGGGTTGAAAAGTGTAGTTTTTTTTCCTCTGCTCTGAAGTATTTGGTGTATTTACTCCTTTACTTGTAGCTGGACAATAACACTGCAAAATCCGCTTTCTATCCATCCATCCATCCATTTGCTGTACCGCTTAATCCACGCAGGGTCGCGGGTGGGCTGGAGCCTATCCCAGCAAGTATCAGGCGAGAGGCAGGGTACACCCTGGACAGGTCCCGCTTTCTATTATAAAGTTAAAATACTTCAGTTTTGTGCTTTAACAAATCAAATTATCCTAAAAGCAAATGTAGTCTAATAGTCCCCCCTTTTTCTCTCTCTGTATATAGGAACAACTCAAAATGTCTTCTCAGTGTTATTGTACAGTTGTCAAGCACTGGAATAAGGCTGCTGTGAAATGAAGTGTCTGACATCAATTGATGGGCTTGTGCAGAGAAACTGATAACCTCTCCACTCGGTGCAGGATAAATGGTAGCAACCTGTCATAATCTGTTGACGACATGACAAAAAACACCAACAGAACCTATGACCTAATCTTTTAACGGATGAATAGGCTTGAAATATTGCTGATTCAGCAATACTAGCATGAAGCAGCTGACTGAAGAACCCCCGGATAAAAGCCATAACTTGTCAAAGTGGTTAAATAAATATAGTGTTAATGTGATCCCCAACATCATAATGCATCCTTAGATCATAATAATAGCTGCTGAGGTGATTATTCTGATTATATTTAAGATTCAAAACAAGCTAACCCTAAACTAAGCCAAATAAAACGTAGACCATCAGCAGAACATGTTATAAGGCAATAAATGCAAGTTTATGTAATAATAGGTGCTACTACACTATAATGCATCTTATTACATAAACAGATTTCACATCCTGACATTTTTTGATTCTGGCAATCGCTGCATCATCAGCTGCAAAGAACTGCACCTTATTTGTACCTATATTAATGTCATATGAAGAAATCAATAACTCATCAGGGGCTGAGAAGCAAAGATCAATAGATTTTGTGCATCTGAAGTTCACATCTAACTCTGACAGATAAGCCTGTTAAGCACCAATCTACTACAACTACTGCAGTTGTACTGCTTAACTTTAGCAGTCTGAGGAGCTGCACACACACACACACACACACACTCACACGCACAGCTTCACATTACTTGGCAGGTATGGGGTTTCTGCAGAGCTCATGCAGTGCTCTCATAGTGATCTATGCTCTGCGGCTTCTCCGAGCTTCTTTCTAGGACTATTATCATTATAGTGTTGAGCAACAGAGAAAAAGTACATAAAGTTAAGCTGGATATTCTCGTGAACGCGGACAAATGTAAACAAAATGAAATTTGGCACGAACATTATCAAGTGCAATCACAGGTTTAACTCAACGACATCAGGGAAGGAAAGCAGCTTCTCAGACATATCAGGACCTTTTCCTGACATGTTGAATTTTTCATCTTTTTTTTTTTTTTTGCTGACTTCCCATCCTGTTGGTGAGCAACCCATCAATGAATGTGAATAACAGAATAAGTGACGAGGAAGAAGCAATCCTTGTAAAACATGAACAGTTTTATGCTGGCGATCCTCAGAAGACAAGTAAGAGCAGGTTGTTGCGTCTCTGAGTTTGCTGATGATCTGGCAGGTCTGATTTCAGTCCCGGCTGATGGTGGCGAACTGGAGCCGACTTTACTCAGGGTGTTTTCATGTGTCCTCCCCCTGATCACACTCCTGCTGGGTGCATCTCCGCAGTGTCAAAGGAGGTTCGTTATCGTTAAAGCCCACATTTTACATGTATGTCTTGATTTTTAAAACCTTGCAAGCAAAAACCAATGACAGGGAAATAAAGATCAATTCCTAATTTGTATACAGACTTTTGGCTTTCACTTGAATTTAAATAGGATGACTGCCTTAACTACACTGATAAAATGATTTGTTAAGTAGCATCTTTGAAACGCACATCTTGCATTCAGATAAAGCCCTTGCCTGATTTAATTCCTACTTTTTAGAACAAGGATTTCACTGTCTGTGTCCAGACATGTCGGTGTAGCTGACACTTCCAGTTCTGCAGAGAAACAGCACCACTCGCCTCACTATTTGCAGTTTGTACCTTTGCAGCATAGCAACCTTTGTCAAAAGATCTTCTTGGCAAGATGTTTGGAACATTTGCTATGAATATAACATTACCTCATTTCTTTTGGGACAGGAATATGATAACTGGCCATATCAAACTGAAAAGCGGGAAGTTGCTGCTCCCTGAAAACCACCAGAGACCTCATATATAAAACTGACCCCTGGTTACTTTTTTTTATCTTAAGTATGACTTAAGCATAAACTCACATCTAGGTAGTTATTTATGAAACCATCCCTTAAAATGGAAATCATCTTTTCTGTAATCAAGATCCGTAGCTGTTACTGAACAAATCTTAATTTGTATGCTTTATATGAGAACAAATTTCAAAGCAGCTACTATCTATTTACAAATTGAAATTAAGAGATTTACAAACCACAGGTTAACTTACAAGTGATTCTTTTACATAGCAGATTAGCAACTTTTATAAAAGTGACAAGTACATAAAAGTGCTAAAGAAGATTAAGATTATAGATTATAACAAGATCAAGTTCAACTAAGAACTTGTTTATAAGTGAGGCCTCCGGACAAATTTTTACAAACTACTCTAAACTGCTAGTTTATAAGCTAATAAGACCGAATGTCCAGAGCAAATAAATCTAACACTTTGTGATGATCCGTCAATTCCGCACATAGCACCTTCCTGACAGCTGATTTTTACCTGCATTGATCTTAAAAATAAACAAATGAAGGTAAACTCCAATGTGACTTCCACCATATTGCTTCGATCTTGGCTCTGCCGTTGCACCAGTTCAACACAAATTAGAGTCGCGCGGAGGAAACAAGTGCCACCTGTGGAGATGCACCCCAGCTCAAGCTGTGGCTACTTATCGACCAGTTTTGCCAGGCTCGCTCTTAGGCCTTTCAGGTCACAAATTTTTATGTCCAGATCGTCGATGATTCGTTGGACTTCAACCTCCGCCTGCTCCTGGTCATCCTGGTTCGAAGCTAGAGTCTTTTCCGCGGTTTGAACGCGATTCTCCAGCTCAGAGTTTCGTCTCTCCAGTTCCTGCAGACACAACAGTTGTTTTTAAAGCTGTTATTGTGCATTTCCTGATGCTTTCCGCAGGTCTTATATAATCAAATCAGATTCATGTATGATTCAGGAATGAATTCAGCTTTACTTTAAATATTATAAATTCTAATTCTTGTTGTGGCTTCTGACTTTAAAAGAATAATGAAAATCCTCTCAAATTATTTGTAATAGTTTATACTGCAAAGTTAAATGTGTAGTATTGTGTTTTATAAGGTCTGTAAATCAAACACCAAAGAATGGATATGGAATGAGCACAAGAAAGGCAGAGGTCAAAAAAGGTTATACATAATTCCTGACTGACACCGCTGGTAAGAATGATAGAGAACCCAATAACGCCTATGTAATATGCATCAGATACAATCTCCCACATTAATGAGGAAATTCAGAATAATTTGTTTTCACCTTGAAACTCTCAGTTCACCTGCTCTGATTCAAGTTGGTCTGAAATCGCACCAGTAAAAAGGAAAAAATACAGAGAGTCCTCAAGAAACTTTCTATCAGGGTAGAGTAGTAATATGTTACAAAGTGGTACATTAGGTAAGGGCTAAACATTTGGATTGTGTTTTTTTTTTTTTTGGATTTGCTCAGGGGAAATTCAACCAGCAGTACATGGACCAGCCAATCAGAATACAGGACTGACATTTTGACTGACCTTAATTGTTTTTGCAGTTCCAAACATCAAACATGCTTCAATACACCCTGTCCCTGCCTCAGTCGGATCATGTGATTTAACATTTGATTTCAACACCGCCTCAAAAGTTTGAATTTTGTGACCTTCAGCTTCAAATAAAGATTAAAGTTGGGCAGACATAAAACATCTTCCCATTCAAATGAGAAACGCATATGTTGAATAATAAAATGTGTAATCTACTTTAGCCAGAACCAGCACAGCAAACACGTTGAAGGTACAATGACATCTTGGACTGGTTGTTATGCTCTGCAAACATACGTAACACAGAGATGGAGTATTCTTGCCTATTAAACATGAAACATGAACAATTTGATGAGTGAGCTGGAGCGCTCACATGCTGCAGATTAAACATGTTGTCTTACCTCAAGTCTCTGCATAGCCTCCTCTTTTTCCTTCTCCAGCTCACCCACATCTGTTTTCTTGCTTTGTAGGCTTTGAATTTCCTGAAAACACAACCACTTCAAATAGTTAGGCCACTGCCTCCCTGATTTCTCCACAGCCACCATCCCTGTTGTGGATGTGAACATTTCATCCCCTAATTGCACAGAAATGTTTCAGTCCAATGCCAAGATGCGGTTCCAATGGAAAATGAGAGATTTATTATAGCACCAGGGGTCAGTTGGGAAACTTTGATGTTTTTGAGGGAAGAAAAAAGTTCTGCCTCCATGGAGATATACACAAAGGCCCTGCATGACTCAAGGCTTGTTTTAATGACAAGACAGTTGTTAAGCTACTGAGGCTAGAGGTCACCAACAAGCTGCTTTTAGGGAATATTTCAATTTAGACAAAATAATGTTTCATCACTGAGCATAGATGACAATATGTTTAAGATCAATGTAATATTTTGTTTTCAAACCTCTCTCCGGCTAGAATACAAAACACAGCAATTAAAAAAAAACTTAACTAGAAGATGAAACCAGATGTCACTTAATCCAGAACCAGAAGATTAATTTATTCCTTTTTGTTTGTGTCCGCTTGCATTTTTTAGGTAATTTTGCAAAGTCATTACCTTTTGGACAAAACCGAAACAAGATTACTGAACCAAAAAGATTTAATTAAAAACGGATGATTTAGAGGGAAGTTACTCAGGCTGACAGTTGCACTTTTCTAACCACCCCCAGCCACAAATTACTGATTTATTTTATGTTTATAAAGATTTTCTGGTAGTAACTGAGTATGATACAGAGATTAAGGCTTGCACATCAAACTGACTGCTGGATATATATATGTATTATGCATGTGGTTGTATTCTAGCCGAGCTTTCTACTCTAATTTTGATTAGGTGGCAAATGGATTCAGACAGCATGCGGTGCAGGAAGAGAACTTGGTGTCTTGCCTGGTCTTTGGCACTCAGCAAGGTTTCCAGCTCCTCTAATGACCGACTCAGCTCCTCTTTACCAGGCTGACCAGCAGCAGGATGCCCCAGCTGGGTCTCCAGCTCTGTCACCTGGAACACAAATCCACAGGAAGTGCATTCTTAAAAATCGCTTAACAAGATAAGACTAAGGCTAACATCCGAATCAGGGTAGTTTGTGAGAGCTTTGAGTGTTTAAAAGGTGAGGGAGTTTTAAACATTGATATGGAAATAGAGAGCAGCATATCTCACTAAAGCTTCAGCATCTCTGAAGAGAGTGGAGTATTTTTGACAGATACCTGTAATGGAAACAACGTAAGTAAAATAGTTCCTTTTATAAGGGCTGTTGAATGAAGGAGCAGCGGGGATGTATTTGCACCTACTTTTTTCAACAGTTTTCAGGTTTTCCCTCTTAATTTCTGCAAAGATATGGGTTTAGAATCAACATGAAAAGTTCTGCAACATGAAAAATTCATCATTTCATGCTAATCTTAATGTCTATTGTCTACATAGCCATTATTGTTCAGGTCAGTTAATGTAAATCAAGATTTTGCACATGTCTTAGTAGCTGATATTGGTATCAGGACAACCTAAGGTGCAGCTGCAGAAGTCAACACCACAAAAAAAGTCCCACTATGAAGAACCAAAGCGACAGTTTCAAGGAAACCCATTCCAGATTCCTTGTTTGTCCCCAGGCTGACAGCTCTGGAGATCAAGGCTACGTGTTTTATTTGCATACAGAGCAAGGAAGACTCATCACAAGTCGTAACTCAATAACCTGAGACGCACACGGGGTAGCACTTTATTACCAGGCATAAACAGAGAAACACCTAGAAATGCCTACTTATGATCATTTCAGCCATGAGAATGCATTGTAACCAGATGTAAACAGCTCCTATTAAACAGGACGGAGCCGGGAATGGTTTATCCAAACAAAAAACATATTTGGAGCCAAAATTATGAAAGCTAACAACAGACTAGATCAACAGAAGCCCCAACATTTCCCATTTACTAAAGCCGTGAAAATTAGCAAAAGTAAAAAAGCGCATATATATTTCCTCAACCAGATTTATTAAGACATGTTTGTATGGTTGCCTTTTATAAATCTCTATTAAAGTGAAACTTTATGCATGTGCACAAACATGCTGATCACTCACATTTTACTTATAATCAAATGCAGTGATTCCCCTTATTAGTCAGTAGTATCTTAAAACTCTGTTTGCACCACAACTAAATAGACATGACAGTAAAGAAGTGTAATCTTAACCAAATGTGAAACCAGGATACCCATAAATGATGAGAAAATGAAATGTGTTTTATTTGGTGGCTGCAATCATGATTAAATCAAAACTGCTGAACAAGAAGCAGTGAACTACAGAAAATCTGAACAAAGAACCCTGCAGGGGTGAAAAATAAGTTGCCAGATTACAAACAGGAGAAGATATGCTTCAGCTCAAACAAGGACAGCATTAGAGCTATCCTGTCCTTGTTTGAGCTGAAGCATGGACACCATTATAGCTATGGACAGACTGGGAACTTCTGCTTTATCTGCATATGATGAGCACATACAGTAGCTTGTACAGAATACAACCTTGGGTGGAGATGATGAGGGAGGAGACACAGATGTTATGTTGATTGTTTTCTTAAATAGTCTTTGGAAGGCTAAAGCAGTG
>JBBBVU010000015.1:6441669-6452099 GCA_037177055.1 Atherinosoma microstoma | reverse complement strand
CACACACACACACACACACACACACACACACACACACACACACACACACACACACACACACACACACACACGGTTTGGTTCCCTTTTGGTTTTGCTTACCTCAAATGAAAGCAATGTATGCTGTTTTTTACCCAGTGGCAATAATCAGCTTAAGACATTTAATTAATTGGATCCCAAGTGTTTACACAATTCAAAGCTGCAGCAATTGATAAGAAGACACTTAAACTTTAAAGCCGATAAGGCTCTCACCGCATCACATGGTTCTGTAAACCTAACCCTGGCTCCACAGACCTTTGATTTGCACAGTTCTTCTCGTGTTTTTGTGACACTAGAGCACAGTACCTTTACTGAATTACATCAAATTGAATGCGTGCAGGTCGGTGTGTGAGATTGGGACACATGAAACATGACATTAAACATTATTGTTTGAATCAAAAGGAACTGAGTAATATAAAATGTATTCACATATCAGAGAAAAAACCTGCTTTGAGGTGTGAAAGGGTTTAAATTACTTAAGGAATATAAAGCAATCACCTGCTTAATCCATTTGTCATTGAACAGATCGGCTAGAGTTCCAGGAAAGTGTCAAATTTCCATTCATCTCAAGTAACTAAATAAGTTATAAATACAGCAAAGACTGCTGACCTCATGCTGACATCGGAATAGATGAGCTAGTTAAAAAAAATCTAGAAGAAAAAACAAGCTATCCCTGACCTTCTACTTTTGATTCATTGCAGTGTTTCTGCTGCAGCAACTATTACAACCTTTATTATTGCCAATTTCTCACATTTCAGTTCACCCTGAATGACTGCATCAGCTATTGTCTGAAATGTAAATGTGTGTGTGAGGATGGAGAGGCTTTCCTGCCTGCATGGTCAAAACGTTTCTTTTCTCTCTTTTTAAGTTGCCCTCTGCATTTCACAGACAATTTCAAAGTGGCAGTTTATGGATTCCTTGCCATGCTACATTGCACTGCATCCAAACCCGAGCCTCAGAAAAACCACAGCAAGTTGAAAGGGGGAATTGTCCACACAGTCCCAGAAGCTTCAGCCCCTTCGTATTATCCACTCTGTGTGTGCATTTATGACAGCCACGGCCCCCAGAGGCATGGGCTACATCTTTGAACTTCACACAAATATTCATGAAGAGAGAAAGCCTAGGAGAACTGAGATATCTTTCTAAATTACTGTTGCAAGTAACAATTTAATCTTAGCCTTATTGGACACTGAAAATCAAGTAGTGTTTATGCAGACTTGTGGTGCAGGGGGAAAAAAACACCAAACAACCTTGAAAACTTCTCAAATCGTTCAGGTCACATCGTCAACTCATATTGTTCTTATAAAATGAGTTATTACTTTCTTACAATCTCATCTCATATGATTACGTCGCACTCTCAGGGAGGCATGTGCATTGGATTTATAAGGTTTGGTGATATGCATATGGATGACATGACACAATATGATTTTATGTACCAGCAGAGATTTTCCTCACTGTATTCATCTGGAGGTACTGTGTCAGCCTGTAGGTACTGTTGTAGATCAATAAATGAAACTACTACTTGACATTTTCATCTTTAGTGATATCAGTTCATCTGACTGCACCTGTACAGTTATTCAGCTCACTGCATAAACATTTTTATGAATAGTTAAGCCCCAAAGTATTCTAATCCATGCCAAATTAAAATTCATAGGGATCTTTTATTTGACTCAATGGTTTCTTTCAATTTGAAATGACACAAAGAAGTTATCAATAACGGTAAGTCAATCTCACAAATATGTTAATTATGAATCTAAACAAAAGATAATGAGTTAAGATATATAAAAAGATCAAATTCAGCATTAAAATCTGTAAAACAATTGTTTTTGTCATTTTCAGAGGAAACCTGTTGGTCAAACAATAAGTATGAATAAGTAAGCAGGAATCTGGGCTAAAATGATTTGTATGGTATTTGATAAAAGAAGTTCTGATGTGAAGACACATTTTATATCATTACAATTGTAACTGTATAAATATATAAATAAATATTCACCTCTGCTTTCAACTGCTTTACAGCATGCTGTCTATTAAATTGGTACAATTTTGATGTGTTGTGGATTAAATTTGAGGCATAACATAAAACAGACATGTGTTCTTGTGTGGTCATCTTGTGTGTTTGTATTGCTTCTAATTTCCATGCAGAAAAAAATTCTAAATTTTCTTAGTTTCATTCAGGAAAGGAAGGAAAGGCACAAAACTCAAAGAATTGTCTAAAAATATTCAAATATCTCACATTCAAATGCAATATAACACCTCACTTCATGGTGTCAATTCTCATTAAACCCGAACAAAGGTCAGAGTCAACCCAGAAAATAAACCCAGAGCCTTTCTGCAGTGGCTGAACACAAACATGGCAGGAGCTGAGAGTGTGACGAGGGAGAAAAATCCAGCCAGCCTCTCTCCTTCTGCTCCTCCGGTGATTTATCTTCTTCCTCTAACTGGGACAGAAGGGGGAGGAGGTGGACAGTATAGGGTGTCCTGTCCCACAAAAAAAAAATAAAAAAAAAAATCCCGGCCCCCCCAAATATCCCACTGCCAAACCCTGGAGGCCTGCTCCACTTCCAGCCACCTGGGTGACTTTGCTGCAGCTCTGTGTGTGTGTGGTTCTGCAAGCATGTGTGTGCAGTTGGGGTGGGGGGGGGTAACCTTCACCTGGACTTGTTGAGATGGATGAAACTGATGAATCCACACTTGAGCTAAAAATAAACCGTCAGTTTTCCATCACTAACAATAACGCTTTCACTTCAGACTAGATGGCAACAGTGCTTAATTCTATCCCATCAAAGAAGCTTTGTTAAGCTTGACCAGGAGCATAATTTCCTCTCTCTAAATTAAAGATGAAATGTCTGCATTCTGGCCCTGCAATTATCACGGGAGCCTGTCAACAGAAATATCTCAGGGAGGGGGGCAGGATGAAAAATGAATCTGCAGTTTGAAGCAGTCTGCTGGGGGAATTTAGTGCGATGCTTGCATACTGGATGTATGGGACAAACAAGTAATCACCGTCACATCCACTTACTGTCTAAGAGGTCATAAAGGACAGGGGAAAAAAAGAAAATGATCCATATGCAGATGCAGCCTCTCTTTTCCTTTCTCAAAATAGTCCCTCCAGTCATTTGTTCTACACAATTTAAAACCATAAGGCAAACTGAGGCTAATTTAATTTCCTCTAGGTTTACATATTATGTCTGCATATTAGATTAACAACATCCAAACTTCTGTGCAGCTAATAGAGGTGTCCTGAATAAAAAACACAGAAGTGGCAAAATTGTTTTTGGACGACATATTTTTCAGGAGCTTGCTGGTAAAAGAAATTCCTCTGGGTGTAAGATGACAAAAAACAGAACATCAAATGTTGCAGATGTGACGGGAAAACACAGCAGTATGCAGAACATTTGCATAACACTGAGTGTAATCAGGTTTATTAATTATTATCCTATATGCAAGTTATTATCTTCCAGGTTTCTAAAAGTTACCTACTTGTGATGTTAAAGTTGTATCACATAATTAGCTCTGCCTATCTTTGAAAGTCACATATAATACTAATTACTCTAGAAGGAACACATTGAATAGATTACACTGGCTTTCTCACCATTTTTGGGTCCTTATGATGCTTTGAAATTTAATGAGGTAACTGCTGGACCTCTGCACCAAGAGAAACTACTTGCTTCTGATTAACTTAAAGGTAACCTGAACAGTATTATGGAAAGGTTTTTTCAAATTTTTCACTCTGAAGCAGCCCCGAACATATAGTCATAAAGCACTATCTTGAGGACCAACAGAAAGACAAACTCTTGGATCTTGAAGGCCATCTGGGATTACATAAAGAGAAATACGATAACAAAGACAGCCTAAGTTGGTAAAAAAGCTGTTTGAAGTTCTTCAAGGGTTGAAACAGTCTCAATCCCCCAAGTGTCTTAAACAACCAGCAAGCAAATTTATTAAAAAGAAAATTTGTTAACACCAAATGTTGACTTGGTTTCTGTATACTTTGACTTACACAACCTGGAGAAACTGTTCTGATAGTTTATCTTGAGCTATAAATCTAAGTTTTGTACTTATTTTGGGCTCATTCTTTTAAAAAACAAAACAAAAACAAACAAACATGGAACTGTTTAGGTTTTATTAACCGTACAACCAAAGATTTCCTCCATCACACTTTTTATTCTATTTAGAGACATGCAAATAAGCAGGTAACCATAGCAACAATGATGCTTCAAGCTCCTCTTGCGTATGAGACAACAATTAAACCTGATTAGAAACAAAGCACTATAAACATCCTCTTCTTGGAAAGAGGAAATGATGAATGATGAATGCTGGTTCAGTTGTTCAGCTATTTCTTGCAAACATACAAATCCATAACAATTTCCTTTTCTCTTCTTATTATTACTCCAATCATTTTGACTTTATGTATTCAGGGTCCTCCCTAAAAGCTTTTGACAGCTTCTTAGGGAGACCTGATTCACACATGATCATTACTTACCCCTATGTAGAGTGTACGTTTTGTTAACATGGATGTGTGAATAAACTGAAACTGAACTACACACACAACAGGCATTACTCCAAAATGACCCCAAATCTGTTAAAGCATCTACAAGATGCTGTCATTGATTGAAGGGCTACTGTACTGCTTCTTCTGTGCACCCTCTAGATGTGCTCACCTGCTCTCGGAGGCGATCGGTCTCCTCCTGGTATTCAGCCAGCTGTTTCTTCCACTGCTCCACGCTGCTGTTGGCTTCCTGCAGTGCTGCTACCAACTTGGCATTGCTGTCCTGCAGAGTAAACAGTTCAGCTTCCAAGTTTATGTCACACATGGACCTGAGGAGAAGTTACAGAAGAAGATTTAATGAAATTAATAATGTTTTTAATTTGATTTCTAACTCTTTTCTTTCCACTTGCTCACAAAGAAAATTGATCTCTGTGTTTACCCAAACAATGAGCCAAAAATCAACAAAACCTCCAATAAGCTTAGAGAAACCGTTATTGGAAAAAAAAAATAATTAGGCAGCTTTAAACATTTAGTTACTGTTCCTGTCAGTAGGATACGTCACTGGTGAGAAAGAAAAAGCAGATAATGAGGTAATGAAGTGAAACATTTCTATTATGCTGCACCAGCTGCTTGATGGACATTTAATGAGTTTAAGGAGCCATAAGTCTGTTTGGTTTAATAGTTTAGATTAGCTTCAAACTTTGAAATACATCACTTGATTTGCTTTCCATTTTTATTCACATATATCTTATTATTCCCGTCTTACGGGACTTTGTAATGAGCCTCGCATGGTCTTACCCAATTCTGCTGCAATATTACAGTAATTCCGCAGGTTCACTTTAATATTAGGACAACTGCATTTAAGATGAGTCAGTGTAGTTGTTTTTGTGTTTACTTTATAAAGGCTATCTGATCCACATTATACACCAGAGCAAAGCAGTATTAACCTTCAACTGTGGAAAATTACACAACTGGGCCACATACAAAAACTAACAAGACAAGTAACGTGTTCTCCTTTATTAAAATGTGGGAAAGACGTGCTGTGTGCCAGTAAAGGTCAGGATTCAGGGGGGGATATTTAATAAACCACAGAGCTTTCAGCTGGGAAGATGGAGTTTCGGAAGGAGTGTTTGCCATGACGACTATACTAAGAGCTTGGCAACCATAAAACCACTCACCATAGCAACAGGAGATAAAGGCCTGCACAGGCTTATAAAAATCATAAAATAAAACCATTGGAATAATAGGCTGTAAAGCAAGTGATGAGTGCTTTTCTGCTTCCTGTTCTCATATTGGAGGTTGAGAGATCAATAATAGCCACCACGATGATGAAAACTGTGCTGCTTAACTGAGCAGCATTAAGACCTTAATGATCTTAAGTTAAGGACACAAACAGATTTAAAACTGCACACAAGACAAATCCTGGGGTTATGAATTTATGATAATAATGTTAGATCTGCTGTGTGTTCTATTGTACATATACATAAAAAACACCGCAAAAATGGGGATTGTTTGCCTGTGGTATGGTTCCCAGGCACAGCACTCTTTATGTGGTTAAATGCTTTCATTTTGACTCACTGATGCTTTTCTGGTTAATCACCTGATTTATTTCTTATGAGGGGAAGGTAAATCATACTTCATTGCAGCCAAACTGGTCTGTAATTTGGTCCAACAAAAACAAATAAAAAAACTCCATGCTGATATTGTCAGTACTGTTTCTTAAACTCCAGTTAAACCCAAGCTCCAAATATTCTGTATCTGTGTTCAGTGCTGATATTTGCAATCAGTGTATTGTTTTCAACATTATTATTTCACCATTCTGTCATTTTATATGGATTACGTCTATGCTGCACATCTGTTCCATGTCACGGTTATGTGTCTATTTCTTCCCGAGGCATATGGGCTGTTCTACGTTGTACATATTTTAAGGACCTTAGAGGCAAAACTGCAATTTTGAGTCATATAAATAAGAGTGATTTAACCTGACCCAGTTATCTTTTGATTGGCTAAACACTCACCTGATTCAGTTTTTGAAGGGGATTTAAAACATTGACAGACTGAAAATATGCAGCGTTGAAGTGGTTCATGACCACCTCAGCGTTTTATCCTACCTCTTTGGTAACGCATTTTGAAGGTTTAGCTTCAGCTCTGTTCTTTTGGCACATTGGTTGACTACACCTGACTTAATGGTCAGTTTGAACTGCAGGAGATTTTGGGCTGAGTGATAATGTTACTTCTGTCCATTGAGGTTTGCAGACATTCATTTATCCACTGTTCTTGTTTTGCCATAGGATTCCTATCAAGCTAAGCTCTGGATTTTGACTGGGCCACTACGACGATATGATTGTTTTCTTTTTTAGCCATTCTGACGTAGATTTTATGCTGTGCTAGGAATCATCCATATGTTCTGTTGCATGTGTCAATTTTGGCCAAGCTTTCAGACAGATAGTCTCACATCTGACACTACAGACAAGTTTGTGGTCAACTCAATGATTGCAAGGTGTCCAGGTCCTGTGGCTGTAAAACAAGCCTAACCATTACTCCTCCAGCACAGTGCTCAATAGCTGGTATGAGGTGTTTGTGCTGATATGCTGTGTGTGATTTTCAGCCAACGCGCCGCTGCACAACATGACCCAACATTTCCACTTTGCTCCCATCTGTCCAAAGGGAATTATTGCAGAAGTCTTGTGAGTTGCTTAGATGCAACTTTGATACAACTGTTAAGCTATTTGGTAAAGTTATTTTTAGAGCCTTCTCCTGGCAATCCTTTCAAACAAACCATACTTGTTCAATTTGAACAGTCAGAAACTTTAACAATTTAACATGCTAACTGAGGCCTTTAGGGTCTGAAATGTAGCTGTGCTTGACAGTCTGATCTTTCTGTGAACTTTCTGGGACATCTACTCCTGGAAAGATCAGCAACTGTATTGAATATTTTCCACTTGTAAATAATCTCACTCACTGAATAAAAATGAACTTTAAATTATTTGGAAATGACCTTAATGACCCTTCCCAGGTTGATGAGCAACAACTATTGCCTCTCTAAGATCATTGCTGATGTACTTCCTCATAACTATTCTTACAGTTTTCCTGCTACACATGAAAATGAGAATGTAAGGAGGCTGACACCAGAATTCTCCATCTATAAAAATGATCTTAACCTTAAAAAAATTTAAAAAATCACTGCCTGTAAGCACTTCACGGCAGCACCTGTGTCCAACTGGACTCTGCAGTCTGACTAGCACGTAACTATGACGTCCCCTCTTGTTTGAATTCTTGCTCGTGTTGTTCTCACTCTCAGTTGTAAGTCGCTTTGGACAAAAGCATCCGCTAAATGACTGTAGAATAGAATAGAACTTAATCTCTGGACAATACAATAGAGAAAACTAGCAGCCAAGACAGAATGAAGAGTTCCAAGAGAGTGAACTCCAAAAGCATCCAGCTCCAGGCACATCTTTAAATTGATGAGGTCGGTGAAGTCCATGCAACATCCTTGCACTGTCATGGCCAGTAGGGGGTACAGAGGGGCATGACAACTTGTGCAGTGAATGCAAACAGAAATATGAACGGGAAAGGCATGCATTCTTGACATTAAAGACGGTTTAGTTTTTCTTTAATTATTTTGTTGGTGATGTGCTGCATTTCCAAAAAAAAAAGAAAAAAGAAAGAAAACTGGTTGCATTAGAGAAATAAACTCTTTAGCTGCACTGTGGGCATCATGTGCAGATGACAGCAGGCATTGTTTGCAGACTAAATCTTCAGTGCAGTCCCGATAAAATCTCCACCATGTGCTGAAAGTCTTTTTTTTTTTTCAGTTTACTTTGTAACTGAAAGATCTTGAAAAGTAAGTGTTTTGAGTTTAATCCAATGTTCTTTTCACCATTAGAATAATTTTTGAATACCAGAATGGAACAGCTGAAAGCACTGAGGTGCAGATGAAATTAACAGGTGTGTCTCTCCACGATTTTAGTGCTTTATATTGATATTCCCTTTCCACCTGAAATTGAGGATAAAAGTCTGCAGATAAAGTCAGTATTTAATATCTGCTTGTGTAACCAAGCTGGGAGGTGGAGACATTTGCAGTAACCTTAGAAACTCTTAGAGATAACATTCCCATTCATATGAGGACTCCTGCTCACACATCTGCTGCTCTCCCTGAATTTTCATTTTACTGTGTGCATAATGTTATATAATGTTATGGGCTGGCTATGCGTTATGGATTGGAGTTATGATTTTTTGTTATGTATTTCTGGATGCCAAATGTTGCTTCATAATGATCAAAAGAGTTTAGCAAACACTTTCACTTTTTGCTGTCCCTGCCTGGTCTTTGCTCAAATAAACATTCAAAGTCAAAGTAAATTAAAGTCCAACAAATGTAATCATGAAATATTTACAATAACATGTTGTCATGAAAAATAAACTCGACTGCTTTTGATTAAACGATGTGCAAAAAAAGAGAAAAAAAAAATCAACATTGAAAATAACAGGGCTCTATATGAAGAATAACTTATACAAAACACGTTGCTCTCTGTGTATACAATATGCACTGAAAACAGATTAGATTATTCTATAGTACCCCGATCCCGATGTATGTCTTTTCCATGAATGTAAAGTAGTTGGGGAAGGGGTTTATTAAGGTTTGAGTAAATTGAAAAATGGGATAAAAGCCTGGGGCATACAAGTGGTGATCTTGTAAAAACCCAGAATGAATCATTTATTTGGATATAAACTTAGCACAAAAAGTAAGGAAATTTGTGTTTGGTTGATTATTTCTCTTTAATAATACCAGTTGGGGTTGTATTATAATTGTCGGAAAACCAGATTAGTCAACTTTACAGTGAGAAGTAACTTGTAAGGATTCGGTTTCTTTGTAATGAGCAATACAGCAAAAGGCGTCGGTAGTGTCCTCCAAAACTCCCTGCAATGTTCTCCTGTTGGTTTTCACTCTTTTGTTAAGTAGCTTGGCTGATGGCACGTTTCCAGATATAAGGAAAAAATGACCCATATTGTCCTTTTTTATACTTTTTTTTCACTCTCATGGACCTCAGTAGCGTGAGGAAGATCCATAAGCAGCCCTAACAGCTTGGCACCTCCTCCTGATGCTGGTCACATTTCTCTGTTAGATGGCATCTCATTCCACAGCCAGGAGTTGTTGAAGGTCAACCAGCGTGGTTGTGTTGGTCACTCCACACATACAACAAACATCAAAGCTGATCGCACAATTGCTCAGGTGAGTTGAGGCCTGAACTCACGGCAGGCCATGCCATCCTCTCCACTTCCTAGTTCTGGAGGTGCTCTGTGGTGATCCTGGCTCTGTGGGGGAGAGTGCTGTCATCTTTGAGGATGGAGTTAGGTCCCAGATACTGGAGATATGGGATCACCACAGGCTCTGGAAACTTATTTCATTATGTCTGTTCATTAATTAGTTGCCAATAAGGTCATATTTCTGTGATTAGCACACACCTTGCAGCACCTGAAGCTGAAACAGGAGAATATTGGGGGATTTTGGTCTTTGAGTTTTGGGTGCATTACCCAAACAATTAGCTGTGTTGCTCATGTCAGAACTGCATAATCCTTACAGGTTATACTTCATTATAAAGGTGACTACTCAGGCTTTTCAACAATGTGTCATACTAAAACTATTAGTATTTTTACAGGGAAGAAATAGTGAACCAAACACAAATTTCTTTTATTTTTGTTGTAAGTTTATAATGATGTTTATAATGTTTCAAAAAAGTTGGAAATTTGGGGATTTTCATAGCTAAACAGATCAATGAAGTTCTTATTTCATTCCTTGTTTTAACATGCCTGCAAAGGAGACCAACAAAATCTGTCATTACCCTTCGGACAGCATCTTCTTGACCCTTTCCTTCTCCACCGTCAGCTCCACTTCAGTGCTCTTACT
>JBBBVU010000015.1:6401023-6421050 GCA_037177055.1 Atherinosoma microstoma | reverse complement strand
TTGTTTTCTTATAATTCCATAATGTGTGGATTGTCCTTTATTTTAGGAAAACTGTCTTTTTAAAACTGGAGAAAGAAAACAAAAAAAAACTTTAATACATCCTGACATGTTGAACAATATTCAGTTTTAGAAGCTGCTGTCTGTCGCTTCAAGTTGCAACAATATTGCATTACACTTGGCACAGCAGCATATTTGGCACCAATGCATCTTTTTACTGGCTGCCAATTATTGTAAAACTCAGCCACTGAGATTATTTTTGATGGAAATATCAGCCCCTTCACAACTATTAAAAAAGTTGTAATAAACAAAAAGCTCATTCCTTTTTATTTTATTGTTTAACAAATAAATAATTTAACAGTCAATTTTTCAGCCAACACAAGGTTTACTTTCAACCCTTCCATCACCGGCTTACATCTCCCAAGCTGAATATTTATATGAGCCTATCATAATTAAGATGGCAAAGCCAATTTTCATAGCAAACATGAATGTTCGGGGAATCCTCCACCACCTTTCCAGGTGGGACAGTTTGATCTGAGGTTTGTGGTAAGCATTAACATCTACCTCAGTGTCCGATGGCACAATTCTGTTCACAACAGCAGATACTATTCAGGCACATTACAGCATCATTAGTTCGACTCCACAAAACTAATCATCAGGTTGGAGAACTAATAACCCGGATAATAATGGCAATAGGCTGATAAGTCAAAATTAAGAAAGAAATAATAAAGAACATCAAAGGAAAGTACGCTCCGTCAGGACTTCCCTTCGATCATGTTCTCGTCTTAATGAGAAATGATGATTGACTGCTCGTCAGCTCTCCCCCGTCACAGCTAATCCCACAGAAATTAAAGTCCTGTCACTCATCCGGTTTTCTCGTTGCTGTGAAAACCCCATCAAGCTAATCAGCTCAGACAGGTAGCATCATGTTGACGTTTGACGGAATGAGCAGATTTAAACTGGATTAAAGCGCTCCCGAGGTGAACACAAACGCAGCACAGCACCATATCACTGAGGTCTCGTCTATATTAATGCAACGCACGAAAGAAGAGTACAGTCCACTTCTACACACACATCCATTAGTGAAACCTTTAATTAAATCAGGTGCAATGAGAAATGTTACATGACTATAAAAAGAGGAAGCTGTTATACATTTAATAAGCAGGGCGCAATGAGCATGAGTAAGTGCTCTTAATAAAATAACTTTTTACTGCTTAGATCTGTTAAAAAATGCAGAGGATTTACAAGTACAGTCATTTTCCCAACATGTAGGAAATACAGCTGTTAAATAAATTAAGTTATTACTGCTTTGTGATTGGGCAGCATTATATCGATGATCCAATCCCTGCTGTAAGCCAGAGGCCTTATACAGAAAAGGGTAATGTAAATCAATTATTGTTTATCTTTTCCAGGTCAAACATATATGGCTGGCTGTTCATCCCCCCCCCCCCGCCACTTCTCTACGCATGGGTGAACTGTATTCAAATTACACTTCAGTAATTAAAGAGGTCAAAAACTTGTTTCAAGCAGTGTGTGACACAGTTTTATCAAACCACCTGCGTTTGTCACGGATATCTGCTGAAAACGTGAGCTCCTACCGAAGCACAGAGCTGTCACCCAAATAAAGAAAAAGGGATCTTATTACATCATAATGTGATAGGTTTAATTTAAAAATGAACTGGATTGTTTTCGCCTTTGAGTGAGGAAACTGAGTGCCACAGATCAGAGAAATATTTAATTTACTAAATGTGATTAAAATTGTACTTCCTACTGGGCTGAGACATGGAGACGATCTGCTATTACATCTTGGATGGCACTGACGTTGCACCTTGAAACCACCTGCACCTTATTATCCACAACCACTGGTACATGATAACCGAGAGCAATACATACACAAACTCATGCACACACCATCTCTCTGCACCCAGGTAGGTCACGCACCATGTTGCTCATTACTGTCCCACATTCCTACTGTGTGTAAAACAATAAACCAGAAGAGAGCAATTAATCCCTGACAAAAACAGCCGAAATGTTTCTGCTTAACAAGAATAAATGTGGCATCTCCAGAAAATGTATCTGGCTCCAATATTTCTGGGTCGCAGCAACATCTGCATACTTTGTGCTTTCCAATCCAACAATAAAACATATCATGTTTCATGTTTTTACAATAAAGTGTCACATTATAGTGTGACATGGTCCAAATTCTCTTTATTTGGATGACAGCTCTGTAGCTTGATTCCTGTAAGCTAAAGGCAATGGTGCACTTTTAGTTCTTATGTTCATGTTTAAATGCTGTTTCGATTTTAATTCAACCCAAAAAAGGTGTGTTGCAAATCTGCAGGTGCACCACAGGAGAACATGTTGTGTTCTTCTTCAGCAAGGATTGAAAATCCCCTGTAGAACCATTATTTTGCGTGGTGGCTAACGCTGTCGTCTCACAGCAAGAAGGCTCCTGGTTCAAACCTCGGCTGAGGCCTTTCTTTGTACTCCAGCTTCCACCCACTCAAAACCTGAATGCTCGGTTAATTGACCACAAGAGCGATTGGAAGCACAAGTGATTGTTTAATTTGTCTCATTGTCAGACCTGTGATGAGCTGGCAACCTGTCCAGGGTGTACCCCACCTCTTATATCAGATGGGATAAGCTCCAGTGAGTTCACTAGTGTGGCTCAAACTTGAATGGGCACAATGCCATTTAAGCCCTTCTGAGACTTCTTTCCTTCGCGTCTCTGTTACTTTGTGCTCATTTACTGCTCTAGTTTGTTGCAGTACCGCACCACTGGATAATTTTGACTTAAAAACTGCATCTTTCCTTAATAAAACTTTAAAGTTTTGCCTAAAAAAAACCTCTCTAGTTTCTATTCTGCCACTGTCAAATAACAAGACAGTAAAATAGATGAGCTCAAGTTCATGACTGAGTTTCCTTTAATCCACAGACTTTGCTCTACATAACTCTTAAAAGCACAGTAATGATGATACCAGCTAAAGCAGGAGGCACACAGCCCTGAGGCGATCGGCTACATTCCACCCTCATGATAAATTGATTGCCACGAAGCATTCAGATGAAGTTTGAGGGCATGGCTAGCATACAGAATGAGAGATCAGATGAAATGTCCGACTCGGGCAAACAAACAGGCCGTCTCCTTTAGTCTATGTCCTGCTGAGGCTTCTGCTGAGCATGCAAGCCCTCTCTCAGCTTCGCATTCACACAAATGATATAATTCCTCTGAGAAATAGGAAAATATTACAAGAGTATTTGGCCCCAGCCTGCAGCAAAGGCCAGGAAACAGAGGGACTTGTATGATCGCTCCATCTGGACAAGCTGGAATACAGACAGTAGGAGGGCTGAGCTTTCTACAAGGAGCACTCACAGAAAAAGAAGCCTTTAATACGATTCCTCTGACCTCAATGGCTGCCTCTACTCTGCAGACATTTGTTCTTAGTTTCAAGTTACAGTTCATATATCCCAGATACCGGTTCATTACTTCCTGTGGGATAAAAAATAGCATCTCATGTTGATTTAAACAGACAGTGATGTCTTAAAAAATTGACTTTAATTGAATGAAGATAACCACCGTTTAATCTTGATCCCCTTCCAAGACCTCCCAACATGATAAGAATCCAACGCATTGTAATCTTCTTTCTACTGTGGGAATGTAAAGATTTATCTTCATTTCTGCTGTCTTCAATTTATTTTTTGATGACTAAAATGTGTGTATAATAAAAATAACATCATTTTCTGTTCATCCCCCTCGAATTTGGTTCCCTCAAAAAAGTCAATCATAGAGCTGAAAATTAATTTAGACAAGCTAGAGTAAGTAAGAATATTTACAGCAAATTGACTCCCATGGTTGTCTCAAAGTGAGAGCTGGTTTTGCATGATAAGATGCCTTGTGATGAGGATTTAAAGGATTTTGCATCAATGTTGAGACAGAACAGAGTTGAGAGTTTCCAGACTACAAAAAATTTCTGGTCAAATGTTAATTGGTGATTTTCTAGCAACAGTCAAACCATCAACTTACAGGGCCATGTCATGACATTTGAAGGGTGTAAAATTAGGAAAAGAAGTTATGTCTTGCTCTTTTGCAATGTATTTTGAGTGGAATCTTTTGGTATTGTTACTACGACTTGTTGGGAAATATGCTGGAGCAATGCATAGCTTTGAAAGGACTAATAAAAAAGGGGGGGGGAGCAGAAAACTGAGCACCCATAATCTACAAACAAACTAAAGCCCAGATAAAAGACTCATGAAAGTCAAGCTGAGTGGCCATTACATGTGATTTGTGGCCTTCTGTGCACCTGACTATGCATGTAACGTACAGATTGTACAATACTGAAACAGGTCACTCGTACTCTGAATAAATGCAGCTCTTTATAATAAATACGGTAGTCTGATTTTTAAAGCACTAAATAAAAGAATTCAGATTAATGCAACTGTTTGTGTTTATTAATGAAGTAGCAATGTGTAGTTATATATAATCAGTCCCTGCAGGATCTTGCAGCATTTTTTGCAGCTAAAAATGCCTGTTTTGTAGCAGCTGTTATGAGACATTATCACAAAAGTTTTTTTCCCCCAATGGTAAAAGTACCTGAAATTTTATTTCAACATTATTTCAAATGTTATTTCTAATCTTTATCATATTAATTAATTGAAATTCAAATTCCAACATTTTTTTCACAGAAGTAAGTACACCTGGAGGATAATGTATTTCACCAGAGAGCTCTAGGAGCTGCAACGTTGTTCAGACAGCAAGGACAAAAGCAGAAAAGGAAAAAACAAAAAGACTATTGTGATGTCATAAACTCCATCGTGGTGATTTGTCTTGCCCGGCCCCTCATTTCACACCTTCTCTGGCCATAGTTTGCGGTGCAAAAGTGCTTGGTCAAGTGATAACTATCGTTCATATTCCACCACAATGTTGCAAAACAGCTTACTCCCACTTTCATGCTGGACACTAGGATAGTGTCATGCATGGTCCTTGGCGGTGATTTTGGATTGCAAATGTGACATTTCTCTCACACCCGTCTGCATGTTCATAATATGAAACATGGAACTGAAATTGATGACGTATGGATATCGGTGCAATTTGTCAAACTTGCATTGAAGTTGCAGTGTTTGGACAATATTACAAGGACATGCAGAATTCATTAGGATTGGCTAAATTTGTGGTTAAGTGGTGATCATAACATCCCCAATTCCTGGAGTATATGGGGGGGGGGGGGAGGGGGGATATGGAGGAATGAAGCCCTGTTAATGGTTCCCCTCAAATGCATCACACACACACAAACACACAGCCAGCTGATGGCGTTCAACTGGATCAAATGCTTCAAAGCATTGAGTTGATTTTACAGCAGATGCGTCAAAGTTATCGAGCTGTCTGGTGACAACACAGAAGAAAAATGATCCTGTGGCCAGGCCACGCATTAAGTCATGGCCACAGATTCCTAATGCAATGGGATGAGATATTTAACTTGTGGCTGTGTATTAACAGTAGGGATGTAACGATGCTTCGTGAATCGGTAAAAAAAATCGTTTTGAACCGGTTAAAATGTGAATCGATGTAGAAAATATATGAATCGATTTTTAACAGCCTGTAAATAAACCTCCATAAAAGGACGTAATCTGACACGCTGCCCCACGTGTCACTGGGTATTGCTTTTGTGGAAGGCTGCAGCAAACGAGAATCCAGCATGGCGACAGCAAGCAATTTCGAAATAGAGGACGCTTCTAGTGATGTGACGTTCAGGAATGAAAAGACAGCAATTCTTTCTTTTCTTTCTGAAACATGGAAGCGCTGGAAGTGTCTGTTCTGCAGCTTCACGGCTGGTAGCGACAACTCTTCCAACAGGCGCAGTGCAGCGTTTCTGTCACTGAGGAGGGTGTTGGAGCTTTGCACACTGCGTTGGCATTGCTACTAGTTTCATGGCAGCTAAACAAGCTGGTGAGAGGAGTGTACTCAGTGTAGGAAGACAGGAGTGTTTCTGACGGTGGAGAGGAGGAGCTGGAGGAGTTGGAGATGAGTGAGTTCGTGTTTTGTGTCAATTTTTTTATGTCCATCTATATTTTATGATTCTTGTTCTGAGGGGAATCAGTTGTTTTGCAATAAAGTTTATTGTTTTCTTTTCCATTTTTACACTTCTCCACATTATATGTCAAGATATAGCTATATTTTGGACAATTCCAGCATATGCCCGATGTGTATCAGCTTTTATGACATGAGTTCAGCTCACATGTTAATTAAACTACCAATTTGTGATTTATTTCCATATCCTGTAGAATTATTATTTCATCCGGTGTTAAGTTCTCTTAGTGAGACGACAGAAAGTTCCAGTTTGAGGACAAAAAAGCAGATGTTGAAATAAAGAAAAAAATTGTCCTTGAAATTCTTTTTGTTGAGAAAATCGAAATAAATCGGAATCGTGAATTGAATCGAGGCTTGAGTGCATCGTTACATCCCTAATTAACAGCATATTTATGGAAAATCCTCCTTTCATTTAATTCTACTCTAATGTTAAGATAGATTATAGAATTGTAACCAAGCTCACTGGGTTGGCCTAGTGGACCAGTTTAACTACAAAACAACAAACGTAATGTGATACACCATTCAGCAGCAGCTCTGCAGTGATATTGTTCCCCAGAAGCTACTTACATAATGGTGGCCCTGGTGGGACATGCATTCTACTCAAAAACCCGAAACATTATATGTCGAGATGGTTCGTTAATGATACCCTGTAGTCTGTGGTGATTTATCACAATAGATTTCCTTGTAACATTTAATGTGTTGAGGATTATAGTGGGTAAGGAGTTCACAATGAAAGCAGTGATGAGTGGCTATGTAAAATCCTGCTAACAGTTTAACCCATGCCAACCATATCCAAGATGGTTAAGCCCACAAAATGCATATACAGTGACTGAATGGCATCTTCCACCATTACATAATATGTTATCAGGCCTCAAGACTGACATTCAGCGTCACATGCTGACCTTTCTGGCACAAGACGTGGCTATTTCTTTGCATACTTGAATTAAATTATTAAATAATGTGTGGGAAAAATGTGTATTGATTTAGATTTTCTTTAATGGATTTTCTAATTATACTGGAACCAGAGATGTTTCAGTGTGGGCAACTGGCAGCAATCAGTTGCACATTAAGGTATTTTTTGCATGGACGTGTCATTTATATACTCTCTCTGGTAAGGAATAAAGGGAAGAGCAGTCAGAGGGCTATACTTTCAGTCTAGCTCATTGTACCATTTCCACAATTCCACCCACTTGACCTTTAAACATATCTGTTTTAGTTTAACTTGCAACCAAGAATAAAAAAAAAAAAGTTCTTTAAAAAGACTTAAATGTATAAAATGTCAAAATATTTCTTATTCTGTGAGTAGTTGCATCAACAAACTTGCACACATCTGCTCCTGAGCTGTAGTCATCACTTTCTAATCCTCTATCATTGCTCTCTTCATCTTTCCTCTTAATCTTACCATTCACTAGGCTAGATCTGCTGCACACTCCTTTTGGTACTGTGGTCGGACATAACCAGCCATTCATTGGGTAAAATACACCTCACATTGACAGTGGTTACGTTTTCAAGTCGTGTGGGCTGTAAATAGCTGGGAGGGAGGGAGCTGCTGAAGTCACAACCACAAATTGGGTTGGTTATACTTCAAATCTGAGGGAAAAAAGCTGTAAGCTTGCAGGAGGTCTGATCAATGAGGGGGAAAGGGCTAAAAGCTTTAGACAGGGTCAAATAAGGGACAGCTCAACATCCTTTATTAAAGGGTAAAAATGACTTGTGTGTTACATATTAAACTTTAAACATGTGCATGTGGTGAATAAGCACAAAAATTATTTTTCAAAAGAAAACATCCAGAGAATCAGGCCTGGACTTAACCGTGCATGTGTGTAATACACACAGCAGGTAGAATTGAACATGGTGTGTGTTCTTGCAACTGGAAACTGGAAAACTTGCACAGGAGGCAGAACATGATGCAAAACCAATTTATTCATTATGACTGCCTATATGAGGTGATATACATTATGTAATTGTCTGGCCAAAAAAATGTAAAAAGTAAATGACAGAGCAAAAGAGAGAAAAACTTTGAGCTTCTCCTTTAGTTGTTGGAAGCTCCTGGTTTCTGTGTGGTGTACATGCTGCCACTGCCAACAATGCATGGGTCTATATATCCCACACTTATATAAAAACACTAACATGAATGGAAACCTTTTCCCAAGACACCGCTTTCCACCTGAGGTCTTGATAAAACCCTCACGTTGTACCATAAAGTTCAGAGAATTAACAATCACACACTATCCGCTTTTCCTCTATTTTACCTCTGGTGCATGGATGGCTGCCTTGGGTTTATTGGCTGTGCAGGTTTTCATCAAGCTCATCAAGCTACTTGGTGTGTGTAAGCTTCCTCAGTAGAGCAGCAAACTATCCCTGCACAGCACAAGCAACTGAAAATAATGAGTTTCATAAGGCAGTGTGGAGGCAGCTGATTTCTGTATGAAAAGAATACAAAGGAAAAAAGAAAAAGAACAAAAAAAAAATCATACATTAACATTTATACAAGCCAATATATGCAAATTAAAGTGTGAACTTTTCCTTTAACCAAACTGTTAGCTCGCAAAATTGCTGTTGCCCTGGAAACATAATACTGTGTAGTCTACAGATGGTCAAATATAGCTCTCAAGTTCCCTTTTTTTCTTGCTTTTCAGTCACCTCATCAAAAACTTAAAACTCTATTTGATTCATATTCAAAGACTGTCCAACAGAGGGAAGCCAAACTCAGTTTGGAGAATGTGAAGCTGCTGTGTTACAGGGTTGTGGAATTTTCTAATAATTACAGTTAACCAGTGGGTTTGTCCTGCTCTCTGCAGCCATCTGCATAGTGATACAGCTGGGCATTCATTTTAGGCCATCTGTGTGTTAATACACTCTGGCTTCACACTTTCTCGGGCCTGCAGGATTTCCCAAGCAGTTGAGTGTTCTTGCTTTTCTTCCCTGCTGTTGTTCCTCTGACAGCACTTCTTCTTTAAGGGTCTACTTCCTCTCACCTCTGAGAGGCTCGGAGCCTCGTGTCCACCTTCTGGCCCAGACAGGCAACATGACACGCTTACAACTACATACCAAAATAGCTCAGTGAAGGGAAACGCCAACTCATACCGCTGCTCAACGAGCCACCATATCTGCAACACACACACCACAACCCATTACAGGCCGGGATTCCTACTCTAACTCAAAAGAAGATTGGTTAAAGGATTTAGAGTTGCAGGTTTTCCTTTGTTTAGAAGATGAAGAAAAACTCATAAAGCAGCTCTTTGATTTTCTGATTCAACTTTAATAAGCAAAGCAGAGGCAAGAACGTCCCAAAAAGGTAGCATTGGTTGCTATAAACAACAGAAACGCTGCATCTGTCTGAAGGTCAGCTGCTCTTGCAGACTGATAACTTGCGGCTGTCATGAATTGTGAAGGTGAGACGAAGGCAAAGCATTCAGGGAATTCAGGATGAAGGTCAGAGAGAGAGACGGAGACAAAGAAAAGGCTGATCTGTCTGATGCTACACACGTTCATGCCAAAAACATAAGCTGAAATGAAAAGAACAGACAGAGCGAGCCATGATGACTGGTTAGTCATCCAAGTGTGCATGTTTCCTAAACAGCAATTAAAAAGCTCCTCTGCACAGAGCTGATGGTTTCTCCTTGGCCTGCAGAAGGACACAGACACTCCACAGTTTTTAACGTACAATGATGCAAATCAAGTTCTTACGTTCACGTTGAAAGCCAAGTTTATTGTCCTCCGTGCTGTAGAAGGAGTTAAAGGCTCACCATATAACTTATGCTATTTTCTTAGTGACGCGCCCCCTATCGACGGCTAATTCGGCTGCCATCTTGGATCCTACCTGTAGTGGGAGCTCTCTCCAGACAGTAAAAAAAAGTACTTTCTCAACTCTTGTCTTATCTGTTGCTCTTCTTTGGCTCTCCTTAGTTTCCTCTCCTCCTCCGATAATGTCTTCAAACGTTTCTTTGCCGGATCCGCCGACGTGCATTCAAAACGACCGGTTTGTTTACATTCACATGCTAGCGTGTTACGCATGCGCAAAGCGAAACTTTGCAGGCGGCGTCCCGGATGTGAAAGTTCTGTAGTGCGGTTTCTCAGCCGTGGGGTGTTGCTGGGCTGCGACGGCCCTAGAAATGCACATAATAGATGTCACTGTGCCATCAAACGAGTCCGGAAAGCCGAGATTTAAGGTCGAAAAGTTATATAGTGGGGCTTTGAAACACATTTCAGCTGAAAATGACATCATACTGATAGAAATATCCCCCACGTCTCATATGAGTTTAACTTAATCATGTTGAGTGCTATGACTGCCGCAAAACAAGCGGCTTAACAGCAACCAGATGTGCATTTCTAAGTTAAGGAGATTGGTTTACAATTTGGGTAATAGGCATATTCGCTGTTTTTCTGAGAGTCATAAGTGAATGTTACTGCCTGATGTAGTCTGAACACATCCACATGTCTAACCCAGAACAGGCTCCAGCTGGTTACTGACGAGCAACAGACTGACCTGCAAATGTAATACTCAAATGCACAAAAATACTTGGTCTATTTATTTAGTGTTTCTAAAAAACTAATGCTTGATGTGATTAAAGTGAGCTGCTGCTGTTTCTGATACAGAGCTTGATAGAATTTTTGTTTCCACTGTTTCTGGTTCTTCTGTGCCGAGATAAGCAGTCAACTTGTTCTCCTTGCAAACATTTGTGACAGTGGTCCATACGGCCCAGTGGGCTGCAGATTAGTTAGAAGCATTAATTGTTTACTTTAATGCTGAGAAAATAGCTTTGTTAACATGCAAAAATATTTCATCTACCCAAGTGAAATCAAGCTGATCGGAGATTCCAGCTGACATGTTTACAAGTGATCTGATCAGCTGTGTGTTTACACGGTGGCAAGATTTAATACGATCCTAACATTTTTGACATGTGCAATGGGTACTACTTTGGAAGAACATGAATATAAAATATCAGAAATGTATTTGGGCACTTTGTTTCATTCAGCTAAACAGTCCAAAAACTCAACGATGCTCAGTTTGCAAACATAAATGTCAAAGAAAATCCTACAAAAATTCCTCTTGGTCATGCCGACACCCACACTATGCATTTTCATTTAACAGATTATTCAACTGTATATTGGATTATGAAAAGAAGTGATTAGTATCCTGTTGATTGACAGGTTATTGCAGCTCTAAACTACTGACTCTCAGGGGTTCAGTATTTGTCAGTAATCCTCTGGTGAGTCTGAGGGTTTCTGCAGTGCAGACTGTGTTCAGTGAGCAAACAGAGCTGTGTTTGGTCACCCGATCAGCACCCAGAAAGAGACACATGGAATATTTAGTAGTTTCCTCACTTAATGATAACATCTGGTATCAAACACTGAACTATTTCAAAGTTGTGTTTTACAGCAAGCATCATATATGTCTAAAATGTGTTCACTTAAGTCAACTCAGACACACATGTTAGTTTTTTCCTTTTGATGATGTTATATATTCAACTCCCAGCATATCAGAGGGAAACAAAACATTTGAACAGCACAGCATACGTTAGACAGCTTTAGTTATCTTAAACACGAAGGTTTGACATGCAAAACAAGCTGAGAGCTTGTAGATCATGACACACCGATAAACACTTTAAACAATCGAGCAGTATATGGAGCAGCCGAGCTGCAGTGGAGTGAGTGACAGCAGGACGACACGATAAAAGGGACACCAGGCGATGACAGCAGGAGCTGCACAACGTGCTGACAACAATCTGCACATCATGACAAGCATGAAGCCTCCAGTCTGTAGAACAACGGTTAGATGCCGTTTCCACAGACACTCAGAGAGGGATTAACATCACAGGGATGAAAACATGATGGATTCTGTTCAAAGAGAAATGAATATTTCATAAAGTAGGGATGGGCGGATTCATTCTCATGTATCAATACCTTATGTTGTAAATCAGAAAAATCGAACAAGCATTACCGATACATTAATGCTCAATTTCATGATGCATTTTTAGTATTTCCACTAATAGCCGTCCCATTTAAATTCTCTTTCAGCAATCTCTGTAATAGTATTAGGATATTTCTACACTTGCTTATTTGTTCTTTTTTTGGGGGAGGAGAATAATGTCTAAATTGGTCACACTTATTAATAAATTATGAATAAATACCCTCAGTAATTAGAATTTATTCATTTTTTTTATACATTCAAGTGTCAGTTACAGTGATTTGAAGCTTATCATTATTTTGTGTTGTACTAAAACTTGTCATTTCGCCCATCCCTGTCATGCACGACCACAACACAAAGACGATGGTGTGTTTGTACCTCTCACGGTGTAGCGGGTACATTTTACAGCTCGCAGACAACTCCTCTGCAGCAGAACCAGAAGAGAGAAGATCCAAGTTACAGGGTGAAACAGTGCATCTGTAGAACTTGTCAGGTGTTTACGTCAAGTTTATTCCTCATGATGTAAGTTTTCTGGGGTTCAGTACTTTTTCCTTCCACCAATCCAAAACTTTTCCACATAGCACACACTTTAAGTCGCATAAAGTTGGTAAAAACCAATCGGATTTAGTTTGGATGTGCTTAAGAAACTGAAAAACCCTGAAGTAAGAAAGAACACACTCAGCGTTGCTTTGATGTATTTGAAGAGAATATTCAGTCAGTGTAATGCAGAAATCACATGTCTACTTCTGAGTAGTGCCCATACTTGCCACATGATTTCCACATAACAGACTCAGTGACTGTATGTAATTATGGCTCTCAGTCCAAACAGACTTCAATTGGTTAGTCGTCTTCTGCCATACAGATGTTTACTACGATGCGTTCAGGTACTCCTCTTAAACTCATATTAGATTAACATATTGTTTTTAAGAGGTTTTAAATAACAGATGCCAGTAATTATTTTACATGAAACCACAGCTTGTCCAATACACCAGGGTTGCTTTTGCATCAAATCACAGATTTAAGTTAGAAAAAGGTTACTTTGTGAAGGTAAGAACTTTAAAATAAGCTGAATGGATACAGTCAATTTTAAACTTTTAGTGAAGGCACTGACTGTGTTACAAACATAAACATGAAGCAAATAATCTAGAGCAGGGGTGTCTAAAGTCAGTCCTTGAGGGCCGCTATCCTGCAGGCTTTGGATGTTTCTTGCTGCAGCACACCTGAACTGGATTAACGGGGGGTGCTTTGACAGAACTTGATAACAAGCTTGTTGAGTAGAGCCATTTGATTTGAATCAGGCGGGTTGGAACAAGAAAACCATCTAAAACCTTCAGGTTTGTGGCCCTCGAGGACAGGAGCTGGACGCCACTGATAGAACATCAGAACGGTGACCAACTGGAGCTTAACGCAGGAGTTGCAAAGCTATCAAATAAGTTCTTCTCCTCAAAGCACTTCTGAAGTGGTACTTAAAAGTTTAAGGAAAACAATTTAGAATTAAAATGTATTTGACTTATTAGTGAGGTGTACACAGCATTAGTTCCTGTGTGACTCAGTTGAGGCAATCAAACTGTCCCTTGTGGGGTTCTGTGACTGGCATATAAGGAAATAAACACGCAAGTCTGTTGTATATCTGCACAATTTACACACCAAATCCTCCAACAGTGTCAATTGAAGACTAGTATAAATAGAATATAAGTACATAATGGGGTATAAATTACAAATTACTGTAAATTTCAATATGTTAAATGGGTCAAACCCCATTACTGGTGGTGCTGTACAGAGTATCTCTATTAAAGTGTCATAAAACTGGCCCAGAGGTGGGAGACTGACAGCTGGGACTGTGATAATGGAAGGAGGATTCAGGTGTGTTTCAACCAAGCTGGCGGCTTGAATAATTTCACACACAAACAAATAAATGCAGTGAAAATGACACCGAGTGCAGAGTGTCATTATCAAAGAACGTCTGCACACCAATCAGCCTGGAAGTGGTCCAAGCTGTCTTCAGCTCACTGGATGCATGTGCCCGTGTGTGTGTGTGTGCGTGTATAAAAAGCAAAAGAGAAAATAGCAGTAAATCAGGTTTAGTGTACGATGCGTGACTGGACTCTGTGTGTTTTAATCGCATTAAGCATCGTTATCATTGTTAAACAAACCCCCCATGTATCAGTTCATCAGCCGAAGCTTGGAATATAATGTAGTCATGATCTTTCAACATCTGACTTCGACTTTCTTGCGGTCCACTGTCATTAAGGTTTAATCGGGCACAAGACATGAGGAAACTAGGTCAGGCTCTGTGGTTCACACAGAGAGGATCTCGTTTTCGGGCATCTCTAATGGGATATAAACAAAGAAAACAGAACAGTGTCACGTGCAAACTTGTTTTCTATTGCTCCAACATGCAGCAGTCCAACCGAACCAAACATGCCGACATGTTCAGAAGGAACAGAAGTCCCCACAAAGTTCACTTGTAAAACATTTTGGGGTTTTCCCAACCTGAAACAACACTTCCAGACAGCAGACGCAAATAAAGCAGAAAATTTCAGCTCTCCAACTTACCCCATGCTCCGAGAATCTGGATGCTGATTTTGGGACAAATTCCACTCACGGACTGTTTCTGTCCTTTTCTCTCCCTCTCTACAAAACGCTTAATTTCCTCCCTGATATCTCGGTGTTGCGTTACATTTCTGAGGAAGAAAAAGACAAATCACTTCCGACTCCAGATTCCCCCCGTTTCCCCTCCAACAGTACTCCTCTCCACTGAAGTCAGTTGTTGTACTCCAGCCAGCCTACCCGTCCTTTGTCCGCGGGTTTCCACGATTAGTACAACGCGGCGTCGTCCCCGTGCGTAATTACGCACCGTGAACGTTTGACTAAGCTCTGCAAGCCCGGGCAGACGAGTTAATGTCGATGTAAGTCGGACAGCAGACCGCTTCTGGCATAAACCACCTCCAGAACTTGTGTGTTGTGTTGGGCTCCCCTCCCGCCGCTGTTTCAGATCACGCTGGGATCCCATTCAACAATCTCAGAGGGACCACAAGCCTCTTCGGCGCCATCTAACGGACACAATGCAGTACTGGTCACCTCCTCCTGATGTCCACTTTCGAAAATGTCAGACTGCAATACAATATGTGACAACTGCCTATGGATGTCGTTAAACATCCCCACAGCACAGTGCGAATTTACGAGGTGCGGCTTAATAGGAGTTTAGAATTACTGGAGGAAGAGCAGAAGATTTAATACAAAAGCTTCAGTAAACAATCAGCCCGCACATGCACTCACTGATCGTACTGTAAACCAGATGAGTGCTGTTGTAAATCTAAAGTAGCTACTTGCATTGAAATGTTTAATTTCTACGTATATAAATCTCCCAGAAAAGAAGATATCATTGTACAAATATTCCTTTACAGTGCAATGTTGCCATTAAGCACTTTCATATTTGATGATTGAATAAATCTGGAAATCACATCATTGTGATGGTTTAATTGAAAATCAGTTATTATTAAAGTAAATCCATATTTTAAGCCTACTGCCACTTAAATTGGTAGTAGGCTTTTGAAACACCCCAAAGAAGATCAAACCAAACCAAAAAGCAGAAAGTTGTGCTCACACCAAAATGCTGAATATTTTATTGCTATCTTTCTGTGAAGCTCACAGGCAGAGATTTCTAATTGATTGGATAAGTTCTTGAATTGCTGGACCATATCATCTCATTGATTGTGACTCTTTTTGTTTTTTAAACAAGCTTCTCTTTTTAAACCTGAATATATTTTAGATTTCCTTGTGAATGTGGTTCAATCAGACTTGTTAAGAGGAAAAATGAGTGGATCTTTGTTGATGAAAATTATTCAATTAGCTGCTAATTAACAAAGACAAGAGACATGCAACATGTATTTCACTCCTTTATTACTCTTATTGAACAACCACAGTTGTCCCTACAAAACTGCTGAACATTTTTTTGTGTTTAAAGAGCTGCTCTTTACTCCATTAGTTCCACAGGCTTTGGTTAGGAGTCACCACTGATTTGAAATGTATCATTTAGAAACATGAATACTTGCTGAGCATGAGAGAGAACAGCCTCAAATGTAGTGGAAGAGCAATGGGAGCACTAATCGTCCTGCTCAGTGGCCTGTTACAGCGATGCAGCTGACTGCTCCTATGTGCTGCATGGAGACAGCAGGGAACATCGGATCTCTGTGCAAACGTACAAACAGCCTCCGTGCTCGTTTAGGGAGACACTTCTCAGTCGGTCTGAGGCCGTTTTACAGCACAGCTGGATGCTCCAGGCAAGACGGAGCTGAATCTCCAGGCCTTTGCCTTGAGCACACAGGGCATTAATCACCTCCAGCAGTTTGGTTTACAGACACAGATGGGTCCTCCTGTTAAACATCCCCCTCCCTCTTCATTCAAGGAGCAGCAGAGTCAAATTTTTAATATTTAGTGGCCGGAGGGACGGACAGATTAACCTGCATGATGTCTCAAGTTCACATCCAAATTGAATAAAGGGCTCAGAAGTTACAGCCCTTTGATGAGTTTCTTTCAGGGCGTGCATATTAATATTGTCGAAAATAATTTGCAGATAATATTTCTCTGAAGTCTGGATTGCCTTTATCTTCAAAAAGTCCTTGGGTACTTTCACAGATTTTTTTTTCCTGTGCTGTCTGATCAGCTTTGTTGCATTTGCCTGAATCTGAGCAGACAGTATATCCCTGCACATTTCAAAGTCCACTTGGTTGCTTCTGTCTTCTGTCATATCATCAATAGAAACACTGGTGACCAAGTAGCAATCACTAGAATTCATGCATGCTATCCGACTGTCTCCACATGTTTCCCATGATGAATTGTGATACAGATCATGAGCCTCCTCAATGCTTTTCTCTCATTGTCATGTTTGTACAGGCTAATCTTGATTATATATGTGCAACTGTGGATTTTTAGGATGTTTTTTTTTTCAGAGTCCTCGACCCTTTCTGTTTTGTCATTGCTCTTGTGAAGTGTTTTCTTTTTGGCAGACCTGGATATTGATATGTCTACTGCCTGGAGAGTGTTAATCACCGGGGTACATGTTGTGAAAAGGTTTTTCTTTAAATAGAATTGGTCCTGCAATCATTCACCACTGTTGTCTCCACTGGGCATCCAGCTCTTTTTTTATGTCTCCGAGCTCACCTGTGCTTGTTTCATTCTCAGACAAAAAAAACAGCGAGTTTGGACATTCATAATGTTGAAAGGCTTGAAAAACACAAATTATTTGTCAGTGTCCAGTCAGTTCAGCGATACCAACTTTTTTGTTTCGATACAATACCATCAGTTTATGGTACTTTTTCAGAAATACCAGTACAGATACTGACACTTCTTTCCCCTTAAAGGGACATTACATAATTATACAGTGTGCTACCAGTGTGTAAAAGAAAGTGAAAGAAATGTTTATAAAATGATCAAATATATTGATGAGCAAATTAAATAAAAACAAGATGAAATATTTAGTTTAAAGTAATAGCAAAAATAATTATAGAATTACGTCAATATTTTAAATTAAAAGAACATTATACTCAATAACCTATATTAAACCAACATTATCATTTCTAACTCTAGCATCATCGTCAGAAAAAAATAAAACAAACACAAAAAGGAGCTGCTTCTAGTACTTCACGGCAGCACCTGAGCCCAACTGGACTCAGCAGTTTGACTAGCAGGTAATCATGATGTCGCCTCTTGTTTGGATTCTGGCTGGTGTTGTTCTCACTTTTACTTGAAAATGGTTTTGGACTAAGGCGTCTGCTAAAAGACTAGAAAAGCATGACATCTGATAGGCTATCATAACCACATGACATAGACACATAAGGAATAAACCAGGGCTGGTTTCCATGTGTACGTTTTTTTGCCTAAAACTCTCAGAAGTGAAAAACAAATGGCATATTTTGTATTGCGATATTTTAAAAAGTATTGAATCTAATATTTTAACAGGCAGCAATCGAAGTTTCGATTCCAGACAGAGTATTGATACACCCTGAGTCCAAATACTGTTTTTCCAGACTGGATTAAATGCTATATTGAGACAAACCATAAAACGGACTTGCAGACACATGAAACTGTCCAAACTATTTACCAACGAGCAGCAACAAGCCCAGGTTTTACAGAGTTGTTGCACACAGAAATGTTTACATGCAGGTTTCACCTGGAAAGCAAACTTTTACTTCATGGCAGAAATGATGTCAACATTAGGATGTCAGACTAACACATACTGTATGCAGTCTTAAATATGTGTTATTAACTGTGTTAGGCCACTTGCTTGATAAGATCTTTAAGTATTAAAAACATTTATATTTTTCACTGTTAATGTGTTTGGGTTACAATACTGGTGCAGAGCCTCCTTTCATAAACAGGTGAGCATCAGAAAACATTGATGTTACTGTCAGTGGCCTTTAGCTGGCAACTTCAATGTGTGACAGAGGGAGGTGACAGGAGGAGATGAAACCAGCCTTCATCTGACAACCTTTCGGTCTTGGCAAGGCATCTGCAGTGTAAAGAAGATCAGATGAATCTTTGTTGAAAAAGGTGACAAACAGACAGATCCTTTGATTTATTTGTGATCGACAGGGACAGACTGAAGTCTGCACTGAGATGTCAGACCATCTATTCCCACAGATTTCTCTCTCCGTGTTGTTCTGGTCAATCAAAGCTGTTTGGCAGATCTATGAAACGCTGAATGTCATCATGGTTATCCAGCACCATTCAGGCTGTAATATGAGTGTAACTCACGAGCAACAGAGCATCAAATCAAAAGGAAATATGGTTGTTTGATGTTAGATGGCAGACGCACAAAAACAAACAGATTTTTAAAAACATTGGAAAATATAACCCATTTTTAATTATTTATTTTGCTCAGGTGACTAATTGTGTTTTTAAAAAATCTCAATCACACCTTTTTCCTTACCCGATACGTTATATCAGCATTCCTGCTCAGGGTGCAGCACCGATGACTTAACAGACCATCTCTGGCCGCATTTATCTTTATTCATAAAAATGAAAAAGATGCTCGATAACGCTTCTGCACACATCACAACCAGAAGGGCCCCGAGGTCCTTTTTTTTATACATATCTGTCTGAATAAAGAATCACAATGAGTCAAAAAAAGGCAAAGAGAAGCAGTGAAAACTAAAGTTTTGAATCCACACAGAGCAGCTGGGGATGATCAGAGGGATGCAGATCCATGACAACACACATCAATCAAACTTTGAACATAAAAAGGCAAATAAAGGTTGCTAGCACATTCTATGTGGTCTGGGGTACATTTTTTACAGGGTAAGACGGGAATTGTGAAAAAACAAAATTGCACTATATGATGTCTGATTTTTTTTGGCACCTTAATGGTTATTTATCACACGGTGAAACAGACCATGAAATAAACAACCTGACACGATTTGATTTCTCTGCCACAGGGGGAAAATAAAGGGTTTTTATTGATCTGAAACTCCGTGTCACTTCATCATTCTGCTGTGAAAGGTGAAACTTCACGACATTATCTCTAGAAAATGACTGAAAGGTGATTTTATGGTTTTAAAAAGAAACCCTTGGCGCTATGAAAGTTCTTGCTGAACAGAAAAGAAATTAAATATCTTTTTTAAGCAAGGTATCAGATATAAAACCATTTTGTTCAGGGAAAAAACAGCAGGCAGAGGTCAGGAGAAGCTGTCCGGCTTTGAAACGAACCATGTTCATATTTGAGTAGCTGATTAGTCTTTTCTGAGAGCACGGTTCTCTTTCCACTAAAATGGATTAAGAGCTTTTGGCCTTTAAAAAATGAAAATGCCCTATTTCACAGCTGTGTTCGTTCACTCTTACAGACAAAGCAGAACCGGACCACAACTGACTGGATGTCGTGTTGAGAAAGTGCTGACATGTTTAGATAAGTGTCGACTCCCCGCAAGCTGACTTAATTCCTCACAATCCTTAGATGTGCGGGGGGGGGGGGGGGGGGGGGGGGGGAAGAGGGGAGGAGAAAAAAAAAAAAAAAAAACCAACACAGGGGGTGGAGCGGGG
>JBBBVU010000015.1:6383137-6400923 GCA_037177055.1 Atherinosoma microstoma | reverse complement strand
CCCCCCCCCCCCCCCCCCCCCCCCCCCCCCCCCCCCCCCCCCCCCCCCCCCCCCCCCCCCCCCCCCCCCAACAAAACCACTGGAAATAAAATAAATAAAATTCACCCATGATTAGTTTAAATTGTAAGTTGTTTTGATAAAAGCTTTTTGGCTTTTGTAGGACTCAGAACTGAGGGTTTAGGGTTGGATTTGAATGAAAGTTTGAAAAAATACTTGCAAACAAGCAAATAAACAAATCAAAATTGAATAACTCAATTTAAAAAAAGACCCGTCTCCGGGATTTGGGGGGACCAATGAGGATTATCTGGGAGCTTTGTGTTAAACCAAAATCTGTGTTTGCCAGATTTTGTAATGCAGAACTCACAGCTGTTCAAAACGCTACATGTCACTCAACCACAGAGTGGCCAATAAATGATGAAGAGTTCCCTTACCAAACAACAACAACAACAACAGTTTCATAAGCGAGCAAAACATGGCAGTGTTGCCATGTTTTTGTGATGCTCATTTCAGAAAGTCTAGTATGTTCTAAGCAAAGTAGAAGCCCACAGCTCCCTAAATCAAACTGAACTTTGGACACATCTATCCACATCTGTCTCTTTGGAGAGTAACACTCTAAATCTCTCACATCTTTTTGTAAACTTATATAAACTTTATTTTAGAATGAGGACCCAGGGGCGGGCCCCCTCCAGTTAACAGGTTAACTTTTATTATCTATCCCAGCAATTTCTTTTAACAAAATCTGTTTAATGCTGAGTTTGTTCTCTGCTCTTTCTGTGATTTTAACATTGTACGGCAGAGCATTTCTTTTTTTATTAAAACTAAGCAAGTTTGTTTTTTTGGGAGACAATAACAAACAACAATCTCAACATTTCAACTTCCATGATGAAACTTTTTATATAAGTAAATATTATAATACAAAATCTTACAATTTTGTCAAGCTTTTCTTTAAAGACACAAGTGTGGTTTCTTTATTAATGAATGTGAATTTACCTTCTTTGATCAAAATAATGTATTATGTATAAGGAATTCTTAAAACTTTTAAAAGGACAATTTTTCTTCTGTCTTAATAGCAATATACTTTCTGATTGACCACATGATATCAATTATTAATCTATTATTTATTTTTGTAATTTTTCATTCATTACTTTACATTTCCATCATGACAGTTGTTTTCTCTTGCTGATCGCTGTTTTACATTTCTGAAGTATCTAACCTGTATCTTTAAAAAATTAACATTCCGAACCCACTTTTGATGTAAATCCGATAAACATTGTGCAAAATAAACTTATATTTTCTGTAAAAGGAACCATTACTTCCCGTTCGTATTCATTTATTTAGAAATTTGACAACCATAACCACCTTTGTCCAGTAGGGGGCAACAATGAGTCCGTCCGCGGTCTTAAGACGTCACCGTATTACGTCATCACGCGGCGACCGTGGATATAACACGAGGATGTGTTACTGAACGTAGAAATGAATTATTTTAGTTTTATTTAGTCACAACACGTCCAGAAAAGTTCGCATCTAGCCTCCGACAACGGGATTAAGTGGAAATGGGGGATTTCTCGTCGCTGGGCCTGTCGGACTGGCTGGTTAAACAGTGTAAACAGCTGGGAATCAACAAACCCACTCCTGTCCAGGAACACTGCTTGCCAGTTATCCTCGCAGGTAAGACGGTCTGTGTGGAAATTTTAGCATTTAAAACATATCCCCGGCGGTCTGGCTGTCATGTCTGCATTTTAAGTAGCGACCTCAGGAAGTCCTGAAGTTCATACAGGCCTCCCAACACTGGTAAACAAAGAATCATCAACATTTAGCATTTATGAGAAAATGATGGTGTTGATCAGCAAAAGTGCAGTAACTGTTTTGTTTTGGGCTAACTCATATGGGTTGGACATGTAGGTTTGTAAAGCAGAATTCAGGCTGAGTTGTTTTCTGTCCCAGGGCGGGATTGTATGGGCTGTGCCAAAACCGGAAGTGGAAAAACAGCAGCGTTTGTGTTGCCGGTGCTCCAGAAACTGTCAGAGGACCCATATGGCATCTTCTGCTTGGTGCTTACTCCTACCAGGTCTGTGGACATAGATCCTCTTTATGTTCAAGCCATTAAATGAAGTGACTGGACACAACACCTTTTATTACTTTGAATTGATCGATTTGAAAACCTCCTTTATAACTGATGAGGGGTTTTCAGATCCATGGAGGATGTTGAAGCCACGACTTCTGTTGATACCTTTTTAATGAATGTAACCACAAGTTTTAAGATCAAATTCCAAGCTATAAACAAAGCAAATAACCAAGTGAAAATGCAAATGAATATGTTTAAATAATAGATTCTGTTTCTGTTGTTAATGTGTCATCAAACAGGGAGCTGGCCTATCAGATCGCTGAACAGTTCAGAGTCCTGGGGAAGCCTCTGGGTCTGAAAGACTGCATCATTGTTGGTGGAATGGGTAACTAAGATGCATCATGCACACGTTTAACATATTAACTTAGATCTGTGTGAACACCGATAACGTAGAGAGTGTTTTACAGTCAGAGAAAATATTCAGGTGTCTTCACTCTTGCTTTATTCAAAACTAACAGAGAAGATCGTTCCTTGCTGGGATGAACCTCCCAGTTGTCTTCATTGTGTGTGTGATGAGTCTCCTGTGTGCCGTGTTGTGGACAGACATGGTGAGCCAGGCCCTGGAGCTGTCCAACCAGCCTCATGTGGTGGTAGCAACGCCGGGCCGACTGGCCGATCACATCCGCAGCTCCGACACGTTCAGCATGAGAAAGATCCAGTTCCTGGTGAGTTCTGGAAGCATCGTGACGTGAATGTTTGGTTGTCAATCATATTACACCTGTCTTGCAGCAACGCCTCTGGCTTCCAATTAAATTCCGTATCATCAATAAACTCTTATTTCTCACCTTCAAGGCCATCAGTGACCTCACCCTTCTGCACCCCTCTGAGCTCCTCCACATTAACACACCCAACCGCACTCTCAGATCCTGGAGTTAAAATAATTATTTTCTGCATATTTTAGCTTGTTAAACTGGTCGTGTGACGATGAACTATAATTAATACTTTAATGGTTTAATCGTACTTACAATAACAAAGGTAGTTGGGTTCACTGCTGCCTCTTTGCTGTTGGCTGTGTGTCAGATATCATGCAGCACAAGACCCTCCCAAAAAGAGACCATCTATGAGCCAGACTACTTCAAAATTCCGCGCTGCACCAGCTCCTGCTGTGCAGCGCCGTCTCCAGTCTCATCACAGATCACACGAACGGTTGTCAAGAAAAGCAGAAAACATGCAGATGAAAGGATTTATGTTGAGAAGAAATATCTGATTCATTCATAAATGTTAGAAAATAATTTAGTACTTTTTTTTTCTCTCCCTCAGATTTTGGACGAGGCAGACCGGCTGCTGGAACAGGGATGTACCGACTTCACCAAAGACCTGGAGGTGATTCTGCAGACTCTGCCGGCCAAACGTCAGACGTTGCTGTTCAGCGCCACGCTGACGGACACCCTGCAGGAGCTGAAGAACATCGCCATGAACGAACCTTTCTTCTGGGAGAGCAAATCAGAGTGAGTAACCTGCTTCTGTCTTCCCGAGGCAGCTTACAACACCGTTCCAGTTGTTTCACTTATTTGTTTCTTTCATCTGCTGCTTGTTTCTGTCTTAAACTTGGTTGAAGGCAGAAAGACGGTTCTTTGTTGGGATTACTTAGATTGTGATTTTTCTCGCTCTTGTTGGTTGCCAGGACACGGACAGTGGAGGAGCTGGACCAGAGATACATCCTCACGCCAGAGAAGGTGAAGGAAGCTTACCTCGTCCACCTGATCCAGACGTTCACGGACGAGCACGACGACTGGTCCATCATCATCTTTACCAACACATGCAAGTGAGAAGCTGCGAGAGATTTAAACCCATGTTTTGGATCCAGATTTCAAAGATTCCTGCAAATAAAACTGAAGTTTACCGGTACAATCATTAATCACAGTGTAGAGTCTGGATTGAGATTAAGATTTGCAAAGTTTCCCACTGGGGATGATAAACAAAAAAAAAGTAATGACATTTGTAAACTTTTAAGATACAGTTTTGGAATAATTGTATAAAATCTTGTTTTTGATTGAATGTAAATCATTTGCTTTTATTAATATCCGAATAACTAATAATAAAATGCATTGATCTCTTTCAGTGTTTAATCATTTCTAACATTTTTTCAGAAACTGCCAGATTCTCACCATGATGCTGCGGAAATTTAACTTTCCAACGATCTCCCTGCACTCCATGATGAAACAGGTGGGATTTATGTGAACAATATCAGTGCTTACAAAGTTAATCTTGCAGCTCCAAACAGTCTGTTACCATGACAGCAGCCACTGCCTGAGGGTCAGCTGGAAGAAAAACTGCATCCAAATCTGCTTTGCTGATCAGTCATGTTTGAACTTACTGAGAATGTGGGAAATATATTTGTCTTATTAAAGAGCCAGAGACAGACAACCCGATGATGATGATGATGATGTAGGAACCATAAAAGGTCGAAGCAGATGGACATGCAGAGTAAACAACTTCTTTTTTTACCCTCCAGAAACAACGATTTGCAAACCTCGCCAAGTTCAAAGCCAGCGTCTATAAAATCCTGATTGCAACTGATGTCGCTGCCAGGTGAATTAGTGTGAGGAGCAGCCATGTTTCCTGCCAGTGCGCACGCACACACACACACACACACACACACACGCAGCTTCGTTGTTCTGATATTTTTCTGTTTTATTCTAATCTCAGGGGTTTGGACATTCCGACTGTCCAGGTTGTCATTAACCACAACACACCCGGCCTTCCCAAAATCTACATCCACAGAGTCGGGCGAACAGCAAGAGCAGGTGCCGTCAATCTTCGGCAGCTTCGCTAGTGATAAAATCGGGAACTAATGAAAAATGTAACTCAACATTATCTCCTTCTGCAGGGAGGAACGGAGTGTCCATCACGCTGGTGACGCAGTACGACATCCACCTGGTTCATGCCATCGAAGAGGAGACGAGTAAGTCACATCAAGGAGCATTTAACAAGCTCGACAGCATGTTTACGTGGTGTCTGAGCTCAGAAAAGCAGTTGTGATCTCCGCCATGGTAATGTGCTTGAGCCCAATGAGTCGACTCTGTATCGGCCTTCTGAAGCGGAAGTGATGCACTTCTTTTTTTTTTTTTTTACATGCTCCTCATACTTTAAAGCAGCTGTTAATGTCTCAGTGCTATAAAAGGGATTTCAACCGCTTATAATACAACTTAATAATTACAGTAACTCTGTGGTCACTATTCCAGGTGCTTAAACACTTTTCCTCCTAATTTTCCCATTTGAACACTGATTTATGTGGAAAAGCTTCTGTTATTGTGGATTTAAGCTACATTATAATCTTAGGTTCCCTTGATTTGGGTAACATAACGATCCCCTTTAAAGGATGTGTCCTTTATGAAAGGCTGCGTCCAAGGTGAGACAGGGAAACCCATGATAGCCATGACGTAACGAAACCCAGCTCCCCACTGGAGTGTGCTTTACCTCAACTTTCTCTCAGTAACTACAGGAGAGAAAAAACTAAGTTCTTCATTTCATTTAAATTACAAAACTGAAAAAGACACGAGAGCTCAGGGAGCTGGATGCACGATGAGCTCCTGCATGGCGGCTAACATCTTCAGTATGTCATTGAACTTCGGTGCTTTTTAACCCCCGTTTTCCTGTTCGGGTCAACTTTTGTGGCCTTTAAAAAAAAAAACCTCAAACTGGTTTGTTGTTTCTGCAGAGACAAAGCTGAAGGAATATCCTGTAAAGGAAAAGGAAGTCTTGAAAATCCTCACACAAGTCAACGTGACTCGACGAGAGTGTGAAATAGTATGAATGTTTCACCTATTATTCTGTTATTACTCCATGTGTTATTTTAGTGCTACAAGAATGTGTTAAAATGGGAGAATATGATTCAAATTAGAACTTTAACAGAAAAAAAGATTGTTTTGACCATTAACTTTTGTGTTGCAGAGACTTGAATCAACAGACTTTGATGAGAAGAAAGAAATCAACAAGAGGAAACAGCTGATCCTGGACGGGAAGGCAAGTACATTTCTTCTTTTTAACAGTAAAACATTTATCTCTGTCTGCTTGGAGATACAAAGATTACTTTCAGGCAACATCAAGTTTCATCTGTGAACCTGAAGCGACTCAATCTAAGCTGTATGAAGCTTTATTTCACAGCTCCAGCTAGTAGGTAACACACACATATCAGCATGGTACCCTGGTTCAGCTTCATTATGTGCCCAAAAATTAATGCATGAGCTCATTGGACTGATGTCTCAGCAAATGTGTGCCAAAATCAAAGCTAAAGATGTTCCAGCGCAATACTGGTGAGAAGGTACACGTGTAAACAAAGTGGCACCTGCGTCATGGCCAACTCCTCAAGCCAGAAACTGAGAAAAGTACTTTGGGGATTCAGACTCATTTAAGTTGTGAGCCATAGCATCAAATATTGCGGCCAGTGTTGTGTTCCTTACATTAGATATCAACTGTTCCGAGGTGAGACGGACTGAACTAATGGCCGTTATTGATTTGTAACCCCGCTGCTGTTCCAGGATCCAGATCTGGAGGCCAAGAGGAAGGCTGAGCTGGAGAAGATCAAGAGCCAGAAGAAGAAATTTAAACAGAAAATCCAGGAAAGCATTCAGAGACAGAAACACGGACACCTGAAAAAGAAACTAATGAAGACAAAACATATTAAAAAGAAAAAGGCGGAGGCAGCAGCGTCATAACTCGTGTATTCAAAGTTTTATTTCTGTATATGTGTTGAACCTGCAAATAAATTCCATACCATTAAAAATGGCTCAGACTGACGACCTTTATTGATTCAGTATAAGGGAACCACCATCTCACTGCAAATGACTCATCACTTCAAATGTGTATCTACATCACATTGAGGTGTCCAAGCCCATCAATTGAATCTCTACCTCAGAATCAACTATTTGGATGCAAACCTTTTAACAACGAATCAACAAAATGATCACTGCACGTTGCAACAGAGTGTGGCTCAGAAAATGGGAAAACATCAAAGCAATTATATTAGGGCAGCAGTTTCTTCTTAAAGCTATAACATGTTAGGAGTTCAGAAGAGCGGGTTGATATGTTAAAATAATACAAAGCACAAATAAGATTTGCACAATGTCAACAAAACCGGACTATTTTGAGGTCAACATGGCAAAACATCTACTTGGATCGTGATTGTCACGTCTGCAGAACTGAGAAGCAGGTGAGAAACAAAATGTGGACTACATTCTTACCGTGTTCAGGTGTCTCTCCTAGGAGACTTACAAAACTACAATCCCTCCAACAGTTAGAGGAAGGTTAAAAAAAAAAAGCCTTGAAGAAAAACAGCTTTCGCCTCATTCCTGTAGTCAGCCAGTTGCTACTAACGTTTACTAAAACTACACAAAATGGCCAAATAACACCCAACTGAACATCGTAAGGATGCACACAGAAGCAAATCATTTGACAAAAAGCGAAGTCTAGATCAACTCAGGGTTCTGGTTCACACAGTTCTTCAGGAAGGTTTAACATCATAGAAGTCTCTAGAGGAAATCTACTAAAAATTACATAATGCAGGCAAAACAGCTTCACACAAATCAAATGTCCACTGAAGGTAAAAATCATTTCTACCAGCCTTTTTTTTTTTTTTTTTTTTTTACTCCAGAGAAGGAAGGTGGCTTTTTTTGTTAACTCACCCCAGCTGTTGAATTCACTGACCTCATCATTACTTGGCCTGATTTATTTATTTAAATAAAAAGCAGAAATCCGTTTCTGTGGGTTTCTTGAGCCCTCTGCTGTCTGGAAGTCTAGTTGAACTACATTCATGCTTGTGCTGCAGCTGTTTATCTGAAGGTTTGACTGGTTATAGGCACTGATTCTGGTTTCTCATTCATTTTTCTTCTCGTCTCCTTGCCATCATCTGAACAGTGCAGATGCAGATTTCACTTGGTTCCACATAGGAACCAAGTCTTATTTTCAACCCAATTATCTTTTTTCACCCCCCCCCCATTACTGTAACATTTTGAGCAATATGGCCGGACTGTCTTGGTTGATGTGGTTACTTCCTGTGTAAAAAGGCCAGTTTTACAAGGACAACTCGTGCAGTCGCCTGTTTGGACTGTTAAGTCCAAGGACCACACTTTTCTCTCCAGTATTTTCATCCGTGGCGATGAACTGGACTGGTTTCCTTCTCTTCCTCAGCCACCTTCCTTTTCTACTTTTTGGTGGATTGATTGCCACGACCGCCTGAAAGCCTCATCTACTATCATCCCCTCCCTGTTTGCTTTCTTTCACCTCAAGCAGGGATTTGTTTGATGATGTGGATAGTCCACAATCCCCTGAGGAATCCCTCAGCGCAAAGCATTCAAGCTTTTGCCAATCTAAGCGTACACAGAGCGCTGTAAAAAAAAAGAAAAAAAGGAAACATCTGGTCCTGAAGCACAGCGAGACGTCAACAACCCGTGCCTTCAAAAGATTACAATAAGAAAAAAAAAGCCTTAGCTGAAACATCAACTGACACTGAGCTGAATATCCAATGCTGGTCACGTTTGAGTTTCGCTGACTTCATTTGCAATTTTGTGCTCTGTGATAAGAAAGGTACTTCAGAAAAACTGTCCCATGACGACGGCGATATCGGCGAGATTCGCGTCGCATGCCTTAAAAAACACAAAACAGTCCAGTATTCATTCCACCGCTGACATGTGGTTGAAACCACCCCATTAAAGACCTTGTGAAGGAGCCAGTAGTCCTCAAGGCAAATGAAAGGTATTTCAATATCAGACTCAAGCCCAGAAACCAGTGTTTTTATTTCCTCCCCGAGAGGGTGTGTCGATTCCTCCTTCCTTCTGAGGCTGCCGAGGCGTTTGGGCCCTGTTGAAGATTTTCCTCCCATCATAAACCTAATTTGAAATAGTCTGGGGCATAATCCAGGTTGTCTGACAACCCATATCCAACATGGGGATCTCCTTTTTTTTTTTTTGTGCTGCCCATTTGAAAGCTTTCTGCAACCATTTCTGTCCAGGTTAGAGAATTATTTCTTCAAATTCCACTGAAAAACTTTGATCCTCATCAGAAGACGAGTGAAGAAGCTTCACCGGCTTTCCCGGAGGCCGTGGGTGGTAGCTGGATTTTTTTTGTTGGTGGTGGGGGGTGGGGGGGTGGGGAGCTGAACCTCTTTTGGATTCTCTTGAGAGACCGTTGATCTCTCTTCCGTTTCCTTCAGCAGCCCGACCAGACGCTGCCATCTTCTCGACTTCCCTCCTCGGGCATCGATTCCTGCCTCTCGCTTGTTCACGCGGCCTCTCTTTCCATCTCCCTGCCCATCTGTTGGTGCCGTCTTCTACGATCTTATTTCTCTCGCTGGTCATTGGTTTGGTTTTGCTATCCCGTCGCTTTCACTTGGTGGTGCTTCGGATGTAGCAGAGGAAAACAGGTATCCATTTTATGTTTTTATTATTTCCCAGATTAAAAAGCAGATGAACTAAGCTCAGCTCAAGCCTAGCTCCCTTCTTCAGGCAACCTGGAAAACAAAACGGGGTTCAAAATATTTTTCCCACCCCACAATATTTGCAGAAGCTTTGGGCATTTGCCAACATATCTGAGGTTTTAAATGGAAAAAAAACCAACAGCTTTCTGTGTTATTTTCCTTCTCATTACATATTAACGTGATTTAAGTTAACTACAGGAATAATTACCTCACTTATTGCATTGGTTGCACTGGTGCACCTAACTTTGGTTTCACTGTCAAATTCTGCGATTTGTTCTGTTTTTCGCATCGTAGAAATCGTCGGTCAGGGATCCTCAATCCTGGTCCTCGAGGCCCGGGGTCCTGCGGGTTTTAGAAGTTTCCCTGCTGCAACACACCTGACTCAAATCAATGGGTAATTACCAGACTTGTGCAGAGCTTGGTATCAACCGCTGTCTGAATCAGGTGTGCTGCAGCAGGGAAACTTCTAAAAACCTGCAGGAAACCGGCCCTTGAGGACCAGGATTGAGGATCCCTGCCATAGGGCCTTGCCTGACAGTGGTCAGGGTAGGAATCGGGAACAGGTAGATTTGAGGGAACTGGATTTGTCTTTACGAAAAAACTTCAAATAGGTCAACTTTTTTTCCCCATCTTGAAATGATATTTGACTCGCCTGTGTTGTTCCTAAGTGCACCGGTCGCAATTTCAAACCAACACACAATATAGTGTACAACTGTGGATTAGAGCCAATCAGAGGTGACAAGTTGCAGTCTACAAATTTTTGGTCACACTCTGGAGCCCTGTGACTGGACACTTAAACAAGTAAATGCCACTGAGTACTTTCTAAGTATTACTGAGGCAACAGTACCTTTAAAACCAACATGTCACACCACAGCTGAGGACATATACTTACACTTTAGTACTGTGACAGTCCAGTCACACCGCCATGCTGGTAGGCACGTTCACCCTGGTAAGTCGAGTCCTGGGACAAAGCCACATCAATTTGGGACTTGAACTCGTCGCCCAGGTAACTGTCCTAGAAAGCATAACGAAATACGCATCTTTAGACACTCTGGATTTCTTCAGCTTTCAATTTTCTAACACAAAACTTTTTCAGAACACATTACAAATAAACATGTTACATAAATATGTATTAGACTGCATCTCCTCTCTTCATGTACTGTGTTACCTGAGACAACTCAGGCTGGGAGAGGCCAGGCTGGCTCATCTGTGAGGGCTGGCTCATAGAGATGTAACCCTGTGTCAGCGGCCCCTGAGAGAAAGGCTGGGAGGCCCCGTCCTGGCTTGCTTGGCTGTTTGGTCCGTAACCCTGACCCGGACCCTGGTTTGCAGAGCCACGGCCCCTCTGTCGGCCACTACGGCCAGGCTTACCCTTCATTGCACCGCGGCCTTGACGTGAAAAAGAAAATAAATGTAACCAGACATCAAATGAAAATGCAAAAACTTTGTTTGAATTCGAAACAAAGAACAATAGTGAGGGAATGTTGGGATGTGCTACGACACATGACTTAGCACTAGGATGTCTCTACTTACATCATCCCTTTTTACTGAAACAAACCAATCTGCTTGCTCTCGGTTCATGTGGTGATCATAATGACTGTACCTGCAGCAGGGCCGTTGGTCTGACCCAAGTAGCTAGGTGGAGGCATTGGAGGCATCACCAGGTTGAAGGGTATAGGGAGATTCATAGCAGCCATGTGACCAGGACCGGCCCCAATCATCCCAATCTGGTCATGTGTTTGAAAGTACATGTTGGATGGACGTCCAGCTGAAGCAGAATTTAAAAGCATTAAAAAAACATTTTTACAAATTAGGCCAAATAAATACAACCACTACAAAATGTAAATAAATACCAGCAGTGCTGCGGTCGTAGGCAGATCCAGGGATGAGGGCCTCGCGGGCATCATACATCGCAGTGCTCATGAAACGTCCACCCTGAAAGAAACCAGTCGCCATGATCAACATCTGGATCTTTAAAAGATGAGAGGCAATAGCTAAACAATTAATTATATTAATTTCTTGATTTTTATTCCACCATTTTATTATACCTAACTTGTCCTCAGAAAAACAAAACAACAAAAAAAACTGTTAAATTAACTAATAAACCAGCTAGTTCAAGTTCAAGTCATTTCAATGGGAAACCGTTTACAGTCCTCAAGACATTACAACATCCAACAAAAAAATCCACTCGCATACACCGAACATGATGGAAATAAGGAAATAAAAACCACCAACACTGACATTTGAGAGCATGGAGTCAATCTTGTAAGGATCAGATGCTTCAGTAGTCATTATGTAATTTGATGCTCTATAACCGGAAACTATTTGATGAGCATGTCATCACTGGTGCATCAACCTGAGGTAGTATACATGGACTCTGAACCTCCAAACAGTGGAAGTCACCTAAAGTGTCACCTTCCCTGCAACTATGATGCAGCCTTGTGTCTCCTCCCCAGGAAGTTTTACAACCTTTCACACACTGAACCTTGTGACCGAAACAGTTCTGGTCACGCAGGTAAACAATGACTTGAATGATCAACAGAATGGCCATATGAGTCAGTGGCAAAATACAAACATTAACGTTTATAAGCCCCACTAACTGATTAGAACTGAGTAAACCTTTTTTGATGAGAGGTGAAACATCTTCAAGAACCAAGAAATAGAAATCTAGTTGCCTTTATTCAAGCTCTTTCGAGTACCATGACCTGGATGACTGAGAATCTACACCAACAAGGACATAGTCATACTCACAGGATTGATGGTGTTGACCAGTTTGCGAGGCTTGCTGAACTGCATGAGGCTCTCTCTCAGGTTATTGAGGGGTCCCTCCACCAGAACCTTCTGCTCCTTGTAGTTGTTCAGCAGATTGTTCCATAAGGGCTGCTTGGAGAGGGCCTTGGGGTTCCCCACAATGATCACACCATACCTTTGTGCATAACATACATGTATATTCAGATTAGTGGCTTGGGTGGGATTTTTTAGTTTAAATTATCTGAGGATAAATTTCCAGAAATTAAATTGGCTTCATTGTTTTTCTGCAATGCTCATCTAAATACAAGTAACCGTTATATCCAATGCAAACTGTGAAGAGTGGTGCAGTAGTAATTTAACCACACTGAAGCAAGCAACTTTAAAAATCGAAATCTTAATTTGGTGCAGTGGAGCTCTGATGTACATGATTCATTAGAATCTAATAGGAAATCTGAAAAGCTCATCATAAATCAACAAGCTGACAGTGCGATGCTTTGATTCCTTAAACTGTTCAGAGATTTTTTACTTGGCTCTGGTCAACGCCACATTGAGACGACGAGGGTCATTCAGGAAACCGATGCCCTGGTGCTCGTTGGCACGGACACAGGACAGGATGATGAAGTCGTTCTCTCGGCCCTGGAAAGCGTCCACGCTCGCAATTTCCACTTGCTGTGGCGGGACATAACACAATGGGAAAATGCATTGTAAGATCAGAACTAATTTCGCTTGTTATCATAGTATAAGCGGTGACATACAGACAAAATAAAGTGATACAATTTCTCAGGGTATTTGCTTTCACTGATTATTTTGTTTAGAAAAATGTCCACAGGGTAAATGTCATCATTGAACATAATCAGCGGTTTGGTACCTGATAGAGTTTGGTGTGAAGGGAGCCACTGAACTGCATGTACTGGACCAGGTAGGAGCGCTGACCCTCGTATGGAGTGATGATGCCGATCTGATCAGGTTTAGCTCCTGCCTTCAGCAACCTGGTGGTGATTTTCTCTACGTTGGCTGCCTCAGTCCTTAAAACAGAACCGTCAGTTAAAGTCTGCACTGACTAATGATGGAAAAACGACTAAAAATAAAGGAAGACTTGTTTGTTAATATGATGTAATAACTAAATAATAAAACACAAAAGTGCAGCAGTCCAATGTTGCTCCTCTGCAACTTGATGCTCTGTTCTTTAGACTGGAACATGGCATTCCTGCTCAAAATCAGACATAAAAGGTTTTTCCCACAAATACTGTGCATCTGGCAAACTTCCAAAGTGGTTTTGATGTGAAAACTGTACATGAGCACCCCCTAATGTGTGGCTTAAGTAATCCCTACCCCAAAAACACTACTCAACTCTCTTGCATATTCGCATAATTTAGCCAAAAGATGTAAATAATTCACATCTTTTGGCTAAATTATGCAAAGTAATTCAAGAAAATGTGTGATGTTACCTGTTAAGGTATGAGGTTCCAGAGCTGGCAATTTCCTCCTGACCCTGCGTCACATAGAAGAACATGGGCTTATCTGGCTGAGGCCACTGGAAGTCGAAGCCTTTCTTGATGCGATCAGCTGCAGAAACATGAAAGAATGTGTTATGTTTCATTCTAAGGATCCTGAACCTGCTGATGTGGGTTTGCTTTTCTACAGGAGACTTTTCACCAACCTGCAGTGACACCATTCTGCAGGGAGCCCTCGTAGAAGATGTTGGAAGGGAAGGCACTGAGAGCAGGGTGCATGCGGTACTGGACCTGTAGGCGGATTGGCCGGATTCCCAAAACCACCAATCGCTCAAAGAGAGACTGGGAGAGTCCTGCTTTAGCTGCCTTCTTGCACATCACCACAGGACCCAGCTGGCAGTGGTCACCCACAAGAATGAGCTGGGAGGAGAAGAGTGAATCACACAAGCAAGACAATCAAATCAGAATAAAGCTGTAAAAGTTGTTTCTAAATGTTTCTAATGTTAAAGATATAACTCTGTGTATGTATTTTGGTACCTGTTTGGCTCCCAACACTACAGGCACCATGCACTCAGGCTCAGTGGCCTGGGTACTCTCATCAATCAGGATGGATCGGAACTGCATCTTGGCAAGGCGGGGATCTCCAGCCCCAACACAGGTGCAACAAATCACATCAGCGTTCTGGACGAAGACAAAAATCATTATTATCTCTTAAGAACCTCACAAGCAGAGGATCAGCAGTCTTATGGATTGTTACAGGGTAAAATAAAGCAGTTTGTTATTGGAGTTTTCCTTTACAGTCCTCTGGTGTGTTTCATCAACCCAGCCTCCTGGTGTTGCAGAGCATTGTTGTTCTTTACCACATTCAGACTAATGGTTTTTTCACATGAACCCACATCTATGTGTGCAGAGGCAGATCCAGGCTCTGTTTGCAGCTACCTGTATACAGGCTGTATGTACTAAACAATGGACACTGTGAGAGGCCTACTGTCGGAAATACTCTGGCATGACCCTTGAGTAGAAGATGCCATGGGTACAGTAGGAAGGGTATGACATAAAAAGAAAACAACAGAAATAAGTTTTCTTACAGCAGATGAGGCCATTGCCTTATCTGTAGTGATGTTTTGGCTTTTGAAATGTCTGTAATGCAAACAAGAATTCAAATCATGAGAATTATACAGGGAAACAGGAGAGAGTAAACCCTTGCCACAAATTCTCCTGCCACATTAACTCTCTCTTCAGGCTCAACAGGACATTATCTAGTTTTGAACTGAAGAGCTAACACAATAAAATCTAAACAATGCCCAGTTCAAATGATTTGAACATTTATGTATTAACTCACAACTCCTTCATTTAATCTCCTGTAGGGGTGGGCGGTATTGCCAAAAAATGATATCACATTATTTTTCTGAAATATCTCAACAACAACAACAACAAAGATGACATTGATGTCTTTGGACACGGTAATATCTTTAGGCGTGCAGCCAAGTAAAGCCTCTGCAATTCCATGCTGTTCTAGTTTGGGTTGTTTTCATTTTAAGTCTGGTTTGGTTTTTAATAAGTGGGAGAAACAGGTACCAAGCCATGAAAAGCACAATGATTCACAGCACAGACTTTTATTTTGGCAGAACACCGGGCCTCCAGTGACAGCATTGGGACAGAGAAGGGGCCTATGGCAGAACTGCTGCTCATTTAAAAATGAAAGAACGATACGTGCTTTCACATCTTTCTCCAATAATACCCGAAAAAGTCACCAGAATTTACGCTCGCCGTTTAAAATAAAAAAATAAAAAATAAGAGAGTCTAGATGGGTCTGAATACTGAGTACATAGCAACAGAGTTGTCAAGTTAGCAACAGTGAGTATTAATGGCAGAGGGTCTACTGCGGCTATTTGCCCAGATTCACCTTTGGAAACGGCAGAAGTGCACGTGTCATTCTGAACACGTGACAAAATTATAGAGCATCATCAGGCAAAACTATTTTAATCATAATTTTTTTTGTCAATGTCACTGTTTTTATTTTCTCTGCTGTGTTTCCTTGTTCACTCCCTCAGCTCAGCTGAGCTGGCCTGTACTGCATGGGTGACTGCTGCAAGGAGCAGTCAGATGAAATCATCACACCGGAAATGTGCATTATTGTGATACTACATTTCCTACCAGTGTCAGTGTGCTATATCGTGAACAATACGATATGGCACACCCCTAATCGCTAAACAAATTTCACTGATAAAATCTGTAAAAACATCTTCAGTGATCATTTTGGAACACCGCTAGATTTTCACCAAGAGCAACAAAGCTGTTGTGCGTTTTCCAATAGATTTAAACAATAAGATTAATAACACGTGATCAGCCCATCACAGTGAAAACCTCGAACACTTCTCACCATGAGCAGCTCCCTCTCAGCGGTGCGCTTCAAAGCCCTGTAGCGTTTCTCATCAGCGGATGACAGCTCTCCAGTCTCGTCTTTCAGCTGCTGCAGTTTCTGAAGCTCAGGCATGCTATGGAGACCAGGTACAGTAGGCAAAGTCCGTCAGTGGCACAACAGAGTATCCTGACTGATTCCCACATAACTGTGGTACTCTGTGATTAAATGATGTTACTTAAAATGCACAAATGTATTTGATTGTAGCAATCTACATTAAAGAAACTTCTTTGGGTCTTTGACTAATCAGATTCTAACCCTAACAAAAGGAAAATTTAATAAATAAATACTGCAACTGAATTAGAAACATTTTGTACAATTTTGTTGCCATTTAGTTTGTTCCATCCCCCCCCAAACATGGCAGACTTTGATTCTGTTTGTCAATTTGTGCCTGCTCTCAGTGCCAAAAAAAAGAACACCCAGTCTGAAGTATTACAATAATTTCCCTCAAAGGGATAAATAAAGTATTTTTCATTTAATTCATTTCATGGAAACCTAAAGAATCTTAAAACCAAAGTCCCAGTATAGTATTAATGAATCAACTGTTTAAATTGCTAATTTAGTTATCTACATTCCACTGACCTGTCCATGTTGCTGATCTGATTGTGGAGCGCCAGAAAAGACACTGGTGACTCAATGGCCTCCCGGCTCTTAGCACAAAGCCTGACAACCTTCAATCCAGTTTTATCGATCTTCTCAGTCAGCTGGTCCACTGCGATATTACTGGGAGCACACACCAGAACTGGTCTGCAGGACGCATACACCATAGAGAGAATAAGAACAGGAATGGTGCCACAACAAAGGAATTATAAAGGATGAAATAACAAAACATTTAAGATTGCAGGATATTAACATAATTTTTGTTTTACCCGTTTCCCTGTCGAGACAGGTGATATACAATTGTGGCAGATGTAACTGTCTTCCCAGTGCCAGGAGGACCCTGGATTAGACTGAGAGGCCTCTGCAGTACTGTCTTTACAGCATACACCTGAGCACACAGACATGCACGCACACACACACACACACACACACACACACACACACATAAACAAACCAGAATAAGAATAAAATTAAAAGTTTATCCAGCTGTGGATTGAATAAATAAATAGTCTTGTTAAGTTTAAAAAGGGTACCAAACAGGCACTTTTACTAAGAAATTACTTAAATGACTGTTTCATGAGTGGAAGTAACAAAATGTCATTTGAAAAATTCATTGAAAAACATTTTACTTATTGATGCACACAAAACCAAACCAGTAATAAAGCAACTTTCCTAGACTGAGTTAATCACATATGGACATTTGCCATTTGTCTTAATTAATAATTGAATAACAGAAATCAAAAAGCACTGTGTATACAAGTCTGACCTGTGAGTGATTGAGGTCTGGCAGGCCCTGGGCAGTGAAACGCTTTGGCAGCTGACACTTGATGGTGACATCCTCCACCTCGTGGCCCAGCAGTTTGTGGTAAATGTATCCAGACACGGAGGTCTCATCAACAGCAAAGGTTTTCAGGGCACTCTGCATCCTGCAGCAATATTAACCGAAACGTGAATAGCTATCTCAGATTGAACATCTGGCTTTACAAAAACAAGCAAAAAAAAAATCAAACAAAGAAAAAC
>JBBBVU010000015.1:6347156-6373433 GCA_037177055.1 Atherinosoma microstoma | reverse complement strand
AATTTACAACTTCTTATAAAGAAAAAGAACTCAAGAAACAATTCAATGTCAAACAGGAAACAGGACAGGTAGGCTCAGGACAGCTGGGAAAGAAAAAGCACGTAAAGAAAAACGAAATTAGCAAATAGTTTACTGCTAAACATTTTCACATCTACCATAATGTATTATGTACATTAACAATTTAAAGATAAAAAGGTATGAACACCTGCTAAATGAAACATACTGTTACAGAACAAAGCCCAAATTATAAATGGAAACATCTGTGAAAGAAGCATTTTGATTCTACATTTCCCCAGATGTGTCCTCTATAACATCTGAATAACCCTAACTCTATAAGGTGCATTAATAGAAGTCACATTTGGGGTTAAACCTCGGAATATAACCATCGTCTCTAGATCCATCTGTGACTGCATATGAACACATGCAAGCAGCTCTTTGCTCCTGTGTTCTCATTTCCTCTCTTTTTCTTTTTTTTAAATCATATTTTAAACTCTTAAATCAAAATGCTTCTTGCTTCTTGGAAGTTTGATAAAAATCTTCAATTTCAGTGTGACCAAGGCTTGTCTGGAGACTCCCATTTTATCCCCCTCACCACTGGGAGACACTAGACATAACTGAATGAGGTGTAACAACACATCATAAAATATACAAAGACACAAAAACAGACAGACGTAGTATTCACCCCTAGTCTCTGAAATGTCATTACGTCAAATGAAAGACAATAGTTAAAAATAAACCAAAACAAAACAAGAAGTTTGGCTACTTGTGGTCAAGTGCAATTTCTCTTATGCGGTGAGGGTTGGAGAGGCTGGTTGGCATTTGGAGGACACTTAGTGAATGACCTGCTGGCAGTGGATCTTCTCCTCAGCCTGGTCCCGAAGCTCCAGCATTTCCCGAATGATGGCCTGCAGCGCACGGCCCAGGTCTTCCCCGCTGTAAGGCTTTCCAATAGGAGGCACGTGAATGAAGGCAGAGCGACCGTGGCTCATGTACAGAGATGTGTAGTAGGTGAAATCACAGAGATACCTGTTAGGGTAGGAGGGAAGACACTTAACTCTGGTATACAAAAAAACACAACTAAAATACTAAACAACAAAAAAACACGATTGCATATCTTTGCAAACAGAGAGAAAACATTGCTCAGTGGCAACTTTAAAGGCCTTTAAAATGTATAATTCAGCTCGTCTGTGTAGAGGTTTTACAGATTTTAAGCTCAAAACAACTTCATGCTGTAACCAGAAATCAAAGTGCAGGTTTAGAGGAGGAAATCAAACAAAATTGTGTCTAAACAGTGTCTAAAAGATAAAGTACAAGCTGAAATTGTATCAACATCTGAGGCTGTAATTGCATTAGATATCATATTTACTTCACTATCATATTTACTTCAAGAGATATTGCATCAGCAGGTGAAGAATGTGTGCAAGCACAATGTGGAACATCATCTGGACAGATGGTTATTAACTGATAATTTCCATTATTAAATAGTTACATTACAATAGTTCCCCATTTTTTTGAAAGGACAGATTTTCTTCATTTCTCTAATAAAAGTGAACACAATCCATACTTGACAAACCTTTTACTTCTGATGTCTGCCAGAATGCATCTCAGAATTAAAGAAAAGACTATACTGTATACAAGTGACGCATGCATTTAGCTTGGTAATGTGAATGTCTTTACCCCCAAGAGAAGAAGCATCCAGAGGTAAAAGACAAAAACAACACAAAAAAACAATAAAACACATTTACATCACCTTCCAGCATCCTTGGAGACCGTAACAGCTACTCCCAGCCCTGACGCAGTCACTCTCTTGCAGACTGACTCCATGTCAATAACTGAGTTAATACAGTCTGGGCCTCCCACAATGCAACACTGTGAATCGGGACAGAAGCTGCTGTTGTCCAGACCCTTATAGCCATGATTTCTCCCACACTTCTCAAGTGTGACGGTGGTGGCCATACCAGAGACTCCAACATGAACTACCAACTGGACGGGAAAGAAAACAATAGAAACACAAAGTCAAAGTTACGTGAATGCCGATCATCTCTGCTAACACTCCTTTTTACACCCGAGGCGTTAATGAGGCCAAAAAAGCACCTCTAAAAAAAACACGAAACCTGAAAATCCCCTTTTACATAAGACAACATACAAAGGTGAGCTACAAATGAAACCCAAGCAAAGTTTTACCACGCAATACTTTCAATGAGGGTTTCTGTTAAGGCACATTCAGGCTCATAACTAGGTGTATTATAACCGCTTGTAACTCATTGCAGCGTGTTTAGCGTACTTATATATCACACTCTGCTTTTCTCATGGTCTCTCAAACTCAGCTTAGAACATTTGACAACAACCAACCTGCACCAAAGAGGACATAGATATCGTAACGAGATCAAATCCGGTTTTCCTCTTACCTGTGGATGATACTGCTTCCATAATGTGGGGACCAAACTCTGGACTGTCTGGTACTCTACAGGCACCTCATATACATGTAATTCCACATTATTGCCCAGCCCGAGCTTCTTCAGCTCCTGTCAACATGAACAAAAACATACCAACTGAACATTTCTCAAGCTGTGCTTATATGAAATGTAAGCAGCAAATGTATTATTCAATGCTGCAACAGAAACAGCATCATTTTATGTGTTTTTCATTTAGCCATTTGTAAATTACTGCTTATTCTATCCTCGCCCGTTTAGTTGCCACTCATACTAACTGCTCCGCAGCTAAATGCAGCATGCAACTTTGAAAAGTTTGGCTCAGTTTTAAAAAGAGACAATGGTTTATTTCAGTCCCAGGCCCCTTTCCCTTGGAGCAGAGATGTCTCTTGACTGCCTTGCCATTTCCACATACCACAATTTAACAATACGCTTGTCAAATATGCATTTCCTCATTTCCTCTATGAAAAAAAGCAGGAAACAAAATATGCAATCACTGATATCTAAAGAAAGAAAAAATCCACGTCAAATTCACAAGCACTAAAACCAACACCTCCCCCCCGTCTTCTTGCAGGACACGTAACCCCGGACACCGACCCCCCTCCACTCACCCACTCAAGACACACACACACACACACACTGGTATTGAAAAGAAGCTAGTTTGACCATGTCTGTGACCCCGCCACAATGCGCCCTTTTGTTTGCCTCTAATATCCTTATCAACTCCGTCTAGACACCCTGACAACCACCATCATCCCCCACAGAAAGCCTCTGACAAATACTGCTGCACAGCATGAAGCAGCTATCAGAGCATCACATATCTGTCTCCTACACAAACAAGTTCAAAAGCATCCAATCATATGATGTACAACATTTCTCCTTTTGAAAAAAAGAAAAAAAAAAGAATGGAGGAGTATTTATATTTGCATAATAATAGAAATTGATCAGTGAACCTATTTACATTTATGTTGTCAACAACCCAAACAAATAAAAAAAGAGTAAATGATAAATATATTAATTATGATGATTGGATGGATGGATAAAAAAATACCTGAACTGCCACCCAGCTGGCATTGACGGTGTGCTCTCCAAATGGCCCAAAACCTACAAAAGATGTCAGTTCGTTCGATTATTAAACTAATATGGATATTGTTTCTGATTATAGAATCAGAGACAGGGATCATTTTAACAAAGACAAATTAAAAGGAAAGATGAAATTCAGTGCATTGTGAACTTATATACTGTTGGTGAAATCATTCGTGTTTCACCTAAAATAAATACGCTACGTGCAGAGAAGCTCTGTAACTTAACTTTATAGAAAGGGGGTATGTGAATGAAAAGGCCATGAAACACACAACTGTGACTTGACATCAGAGACGAAAACATGAACAGTGCTGTTAATTGGATATTAAAGAAATATAAAATACTCTCCCTTTCAATTCACTTTCAGGAGCAAATGTAAAAAAAAACAAAAACTTTAATATAAAAAAAACAAAAAAACAAACCTCAATAAACGATTCAGTTCTCCAGAAATCCCCCCTCATGCAACACCTCACACAACACAAACAAAAATATATGAGGAGCTAATGGATATTCACTTGGACTTGTTTATATAGGGATCTATGACTGATCCCCCCCCTCTCCACCACCCGTCCTCGGGTCAGCAGGTCCCTGGGGGTTGGGTGGAGAAAGGATCAGTCTGTCTGACAGGCTGCTGAAAAGGAGCAGAGCGAGGGGGCCAGCAGCTGCCAGCCAGCACGCTATTGTGAGTGTGCGGTTCCCAGGCAATCTACACATTTTCTATGAGATAGGACTGCAGGTTTCTGGACTCCTTTGTGTCTGAGAACACAAAATCACTCCCTCTATTACTTCTGGTAAAACTCCCCATCATAGACTGTAGTTGGTGCATTTATAAACCATATGAATGTGACTAGAAATGAAGCTGCACTGAGGGGGCTTATTGGGAAAACAATCCTGTATGTAGAATATTACACATTATTACAACATTATATAGTATTGCATGTATGAAATGTATACATATATTCATTAATATTACTGTAACTATTATCTTCTAACTAGTGGCATAGACATGTTGATAATTAATCTAAGATTATGGTTAATATGAGCAGGTCTAGTTCTATGGGTTTTTTGGGAACATATAATTAACACTATTACAACAGGAAATTCAATAAAAGTACTTAAATTCAGAAACCAGTTTATTGAGATGTAAATAATGGGATATTATCTGGTGTTATTGGTTATTCGTGAACCTTTTACACAGATTTTAAAACAACTGCATGTCTGTAAAGATGTCTGGTGTTGAGAAATGAGCCCAACAGTTTGACAGTGAATGGAACTCACAAGAAAGCAAATTTAAAAAAAAAGCTCAAATGTCCTAAATAAAACTGGCTTTTAATGTCAGAAACATTATATTTTATAAATGTTTGGCATTCCTCTTTCATTTTGTGTTTGCGTTAACTTTGAGATCACGGATATTTATTTAACTTAACGTGTTTAGAAACGATGCTTGAATCTACTAACTCATAGGAAGTGATTTAATTGGTAGAGGCGACACAAATCAATTCATTTCTTTGGAAATAAAATGCTATTACATTAGAATCGCCTCGTACGTTGTACTGGTTCATGTGGCCTTTCAACAAAAGCCCCCCAAAAGGAAGATGATTTGACTTTAAAAAAAAAAGATAAAAATCTAAAAAATAAATAAAAATAGGAAAGTTACTGTCAAAGTAGAAAACAAAGCGTTTCCTTTTTCCCCACAACTGCAGCGCAGAACAGCCTGACGCCATTAACGACGGAGCAGCTGTCATCTCCGCAACTTTTCCCCCCCACTTCACTCGCTCCTCAAGGGGCAACGAAACACGACAATAGTGGTAAAAAGGAGAGACAAACCTGTTACGACCACAGACCGTTTGTTGTTATCCATCTCCTAGCTTGTTGGGTAAAATCCGTCGTTGTTTCGCAGTCTCCAATCTAAACTAGAGTTGTACATAGAGTCGAAGCCCCTCGCAGCTGACGGCCCCTTCTCCTGCTCTCTAAAGGAACCTGCCGTTTTCCTTCATTCTCCAGGTTGCGTGGTTTGCGACGTAATGACGTTAGCGGCCGCACCTTCTTCTTCTTCCTTTTTTAAATAGGCAAGTTAGACAAAGCGATGATGCATTGCTGCCACCGTCAGTCAAGACCGGTCCAAACAGCGCCGCTGATTAAAACTAGAACAAAATAGTCGATCTCTTTTGGTTTCTTCTATTCAGACAAATTAGTAGCTAGATGTCACATACCTTGACATGTTTCGGCTGTGACGTGTCGTTTGCAGTTCTATGTGTTATTTTGTCCTTTCTACTGCTGCCACCCACATTAATCTTTCATAATATCTACCATTATGAAAATGGCCATCATTGTTATTATTATTTTTTTTTTCTTTTTTAAATCAGGTCTGTCCATAGATTTTACACCACTCAATGTTTCTAGAGAAGACAGAAAATCACTCAATCCTACCACTAAGGCAAATGTTTCAGGGAAAAGCAGGGCGGACACATGCGGATGTTTACATTTTCGACGGAAGGGGGCGACCTGCTATAATACAGCCACTCTTTGTCCTAAATCGTAGAAGAAGATTTAATAATTGGGGGAAATCGTGCTAGTTAACGTACGGTGCAAATAAGAAAGGAGATATAATTACAATGGTAAGTATGTCGTCTTTATGATGATGTTGTTAAATGTTTTCTCCTTTTATAAATCACATATGCTATTTGCTTACAGCGTTAGTAAATGTGGCGTTGTGGTGTAGGCGCTACGATGGCTAACATGTTAGCAGCTTTAGCTAAATGAAATTGCGTTCACACACGGTTATAGAAATATATCGTAGCACTAAAAGTGCGTTATATGGTCTCTTTAATTCCAAACATGTGGAGTCTGTCGTAACAATTAATTGTATGACTCGTTTAGGATTTATTGTAAAACCTCTAAATAACTCAAGAGAGCTTCATTGGCTTTACTTCAGACAGGTGATTTCTCTGAAATGAACACATCATATGGGAGATTAGTGGATTTTTCCATTATAAAAAGTAACATGCAATACCTTTAATCTGTTTTGAAAACCCAGTCAAACTGATGAATATTCATTTTATCCAGGTAAAGCGGTAGATTGCATTTTCTTATGTGTATTCTGTCATTTTTCAGCTGCCTCTGTCTCTGCTTAAAACTGCCCAGAACCATCCCATGGTGAGAGGAAACTAACTTTACACATTTTAATGTGGATTTTTCTGTACAACTATGTTCACTGTTAGGCTATAGAAGGAGTTGGAGTTAGGATGAATGTCCTTCAGAAGATGAGAGGGAAAAAGTGAACTTGCATTTATTTTTCTGCCTCCCTGTACTTCCCAATTAAATTGATTTTATCTGTTGCTGGTATTGCACATAAAGATGAGTTTAAGTAGTTGATTGATTGTGTTATTCTTTCTCTGTTTAGCTAGTGGAGCTGAAAAATGGAGAGACATACAACGGCCATCTGGTCAGCTGTGACAACTGGATGAACATAAACCTGAGAGAAGTCATCTGCACCTCTAGGGTAAAACATAAATACTCTCACTGCTCTGTGAACACTGAAAACATATTTAGGTTGCTTCCATGGCCACATTTGAGAAACTTCTACCCAGGTTTCTGCTTGTATTTTTTCTGTCTTCTGTTATCAGGATAAATGTCTTGGGCATACATAATACAGATTTACAAGATACATCATCACAGGAAACCTTTTGTATTTATTTGATTAAAAAGTCTGTTGAAATGTTCATTAGGATGCAGCTGTTAATGTGGCTCAGGAAAATGTAAACGGCAGTAATGTCCGAATCTATAATAGATTGATCAATTAAATTTGTCACAGTCAGTCACAGTTGACTGTGTGTGATATGAGCTACATCTTCATTTGCATACAAAATAGGGATGTGACATCCAGCCAACACGTAGCCACCAAGAACACACTGTAATACCAAGTGTAAACTCACACAATTTGAACTATTCACATTATTTCTGAAGGAAATTGGTGGTGGGGAGGAGTCTAATTTCGAAATTTGCAATTTAATCTTTTGAAGTCCATCTTTTGGTCAGTGTTCAGCTGAACAAGCTGAATCTGCCATCATTGTAGTAATTTCATATTACGTCTTAAATGGATTCAGTATTTTTTTTAGGTTTTATTAACATCAACACATTATCTAAGATAATATAATAATAATATATCTAAGATAATATATATTAAGTGCGACTCTACTCAATAAAACCGTCTAAATACACTTTTTCAGGACATTTCAGTAGTTAGACTGATTTCTTTCCTCCATGTTTTTTGTTACCCTCTAATACACACAAGACTGTTTGTTCATGTATGACTTCCTGTGCGATTTTCTTCATATTAATACAGAAAGTGAGTGAATAGTTGAGCAGATGGAACAAGTTAACACAATCTTCTCTATTTCCTCTCACAGGATGGAGATAAGTTCTGGAGGATGCCAGAGTGCTACATCCGAGGAAGTACCATTAAGTATTTGCGAATCCCAGATGAGATCATCGACATGGTGAAGGAGGAGGTGGTGTCAAAGGGCCGTGGACGTGGAGGTGCCCAGCAGAACAAACAGCAGGGAAAAGGAAGAGGAGGAGCCGGCCGAGGTGAGAGGAAGCAGCTTTTGTTGTCTGTGCATGTTGTCTGTAAAAGTGGATTGGTTCACCAGCTTTAGATTGTTTTTAAATTCCTCTGCAGAAGTGCTTATTCAAGATATTTGAAAAGTTTTTTTAAATGCCCATCACCAATGTGAGAGTTAAAATATCCAAGTTACCTTTAGTTGCAGAATGATTTCTTTCTGATAAAGCCAATAATAATTTGTTAGCGAAGATAAAACAAATGTCTTCTCCTCCTGCGTCTTCTTTGTAGGTCTGTTTGGCGGCCGTGGCAGAGGGATGTCTGGTCCTGGTCGGGGCCAGCAGCAGCAGCAGCAGCAGCCTGACAAGAAACCGGGCAAACCACAGGGAATGAAAAACCAGCACTGACAGACAGCGCTACACCTTTAACCACACATCCTGTTAACAGAGTGATTCCTGCAAAAGAAAAATAATTTTCGGGTGTGATGTTAAGGACTGATCGTTGCAGAACAACACTCGGAGGCACATGAGAGAAGCTGTGCGTTTGTACCGAGTGTTTCTTTTCTTTTAAAGACACATAATTTACAATTTAGACTTTGTTTTCTTTTATGTTTTTTTTTTCTTCCTGACCGGATGTCATTTACAGTTTCGTTATCCTTTTGTATCAGAACATTTTATGTGATAAAAGGCACCATCACTCAGCTGGAAGGCTTTTCCTTTTCAATCTTTTGACTGTTCTTTAAATGTAATTATGTTGCAGAAAGCATCCAGCCCTAAAATTTTCTGTGAATATTTTATTTTTTCTTCACAGTCTGTCATTAGAAACTTTATGTGTGTGCTACTCTGTACGATCTGATCACTGCTGATAAGATTCAGCCTCCGAACATTTTGTTAAAGCATTTGTACGATGAAGCATAATAATTAGTATTTCAGGAAAAAGTCCAACAGCCGTTGCATTTGTTTCATTTTATTTTTGTAACAAGACGATACTGTAATTTATTTACACAAGAACGTGAGAATAAAACATCTTTTGTTAAAGCAGCTGTTTTTGTCTAGAAATCTGCCCACATGCTGGAAGACTAAACCTCACTTTGCTGCCTCTAAGGATTAAATGACAGTTTTAAACTATTTGCCACATTTCTTAATTAAAAGTGGCATAGTTTTCATAATGGATTATTACAGTGTGACCTATATCCCTATTACACACATGTAATGCTTTAGGCATGCTGGAATCCACTATTTGATCAACTAATCTGCAACATAATCCATCCTTAATATCTGGATGTATTTCTTTTAACATCGAGATGTTCTCCAGATCTCAGTAGCTGCGTTTACATGGAGCACGTTTGATCCGATCGAACGTCCAGTCAAATTAAAAATGTGTGATATAAAGTCTTCGGGGAAGACTTGAACAATGCAGCAGCAAAACTGAACGGGACTGTGGCGGATACAACGTTTTTGTTGAAAACTGAACGAGTTTCAGGATTTTCAAACTTTTTGACGGTCAAGAGTTTCAATATAAAAAAAGAAAAAACGTCCCTTTCCCGAACTAGTAGCACTGCACATGTCCAAAAAGGGTTAGAATGTATTTAATCTGTCTATCATATAAACACACAAGGGATCGGATCATTATATCCAGCGTCCATGTAAACGTGGCGGCTCCTGTTTCTTTGCTCCTGCTCCACATCTACACCAAGATTCAAGCTTGCTGACCAAAAGCATTAAAATCATCCCATGATTTAATCTCTTAAAATACAAAAAATGAAAATGAATTGCTTTCATTATAGCATGTAAGAAGTCCCATCATCTGACAGTTTTGGATTAAATCAGACTTTAACCAATGCACGAGTTTTTAAGGAGATTTTATTTTGAAGTGATGAGTACATTCATATCTACATGCAGCAGTACATGTCCAATAACAATCCACGTTTCAATGATAATGGTGGATTAAACACAAAATGCAATTTAAAAAATGTCTATAATCTGAGTTTCTGACACGCTGTATGACATATCACACAGCCAGGTTTCACATACCATGCACTTTTTGAGCCAAAAGGTTCATTTTTCTGATTCTCACAATGCAGTTATTTAAAAAAACCCAAAAAGGACGAATAAAACACCAAAAATAAAAAGGTAAAAAACAATCTAACTCCTCCTTTAATTTCTAAAAAAATTAACTGATAAAGTAACATTTTCTGAGTCATTGAAGTCCTCGGTTTTGGGTTAATTTTTTAATCTCACATGACCACATTCAAGCACAAACTTTAAATCATCTCATTTTGGTTGAAAGTTATTTTAAACACATCAATCAATTGAATACAAATAAAAAAGTCTAAACAGCTTTATTTTACTTTTGTATTGCATCTATTTACTGTGAGCTGGGTTTACTGAAAGGCGCTCTAAATAAAATGTATTAATATCATTAGTACTTAAACTTGTGTGTATCATGAAACTTAAAAATAAGAAAATGTAGTGTAACAATTAACTAATCTGAAATCTAAATGTATAGAAACTTCATGTCTGTTCAAAGGAAACACTTTTTGGAGTAGTTCATATATTGACTCCACAAAACTCAGACCCATTTTTAATTTCTTTAAATAAAATAAAAATGTAATAAATGAGCAGCTCACTCATACTGGATGCATTGTTAATGTGAATATAATTAGTCCTTTGGGCTTAATTTCCCCCCTGAGCCTTAAGATTTTATTTTAAACCTTTGATTCATAATTGTTAGGGGGAAAAAAAATCAATAAAAACAGAAAGTAAACATTCAAATAATCCCATAGCTCTGAAAATGTCTGAACTGAATCAACAAATTTTACATCTGTCAGTGTATTGACTGTTGCATTCATGTTTGAGCCCAAACATGTTATTCACCAAACAACTCTAGAAATACATCAGTTTCTTTTTCAAATAGATTATAAATGGTTTATAAATGATAGCTGCAATCAACAAATAAATCATTTAATGTGAGTATTAAATACATATTTTTTAACTTGTTCATTCTAACACCATGATTATTTACTTGAAATTCCTATATCAATAAAAGTAGATAAAAAATATCTTTAAAAAAACAATCTTTTCTTGGCTTCATACGATATCTGAACAGAGGCTGAACTAAAATCTCCAAAATGACTCATCCCGTTCATCCTTCCACCAGTAACTCGTGTTTGGTGATGGCAGCATACTTCCAGGTCTCTACAATCTGGGAAAGCTGCAGATCGTCAGGGAAGTTTTCCTCCATGTAAGAAGGCAGTTCCACTTCTTTACTGTCCATATAGAGAGCCATTCCCTCTTTTACACTAAAAAAGAAAAGACCAATAAACATTTACTTTTAGAAGAGTTTTTACATTTAAAAATGTTCATTTCCACTATTTAAATAGTTTTGTAAAAAAGTTTTGTGCCATAAACCAAATCACATCACTATATTGTTTTAGATTGTCCCTCCAAATTACAGGGTAGTAGGAATTGGGGATTTAAGAAACAAAGTTTCCTCATTTTTTAAATGTATAAAGTCAAGATGATGTCAATATTCATACAGTATTTGGGATGTTAAACCATATTGGGAAAATGAGAACCTATTGGCAGAACAATCTGTACCTATAATATACAACAAAACTTTTCCTAGGCAATGTATGCTTGTTACCTCCAGAATGGCTTATAGACGTCTGTGGCATGCAGGCGGCCCAGATTCAACAGGAGAAACTCGTGCATCTCCAGCAGCCATTGGTCCATGTTGCCCCGGGACATGAAGCCTTTCAGTTGGACCTTGTTTTGCTCCGTCAGTGGCTTCTGGTACTCAGCCGAATACCCCGAAAATGGCTCCTTTATGAAAAAACACGGTGATACTTTATATGTACATGTATTTTCCCCTCTGAACCATTAGGTTGTTTTGCTACAACCCAATAACACTTTCAGAATGTTTTAATTATTTACTGACATTTATGTGCATTATTGTTCAATGTTTTTTTTCTGTCCAACAAATGCCAACATTGGAAGTAAGAATATGTTCTTAATGTTTTGCCTGGTAAAATCAAGGTAAAATAAATAAATCAAGATTTGTTGTAAACTATTATTCGGTTTTGTTGTTAGTGAGTGCTGTAGTGTAAAATTCTTGCTGTACATTATCCCTATATTTAACAGAATTTAAATCTAATAACATTTTTATTTAAATAACAGATGGAAACACAAATTTTTTGGGACACTAATGCCCAGCCAATTTAATTCTACTTCATAATATTTAATAAGCCCAAAAAGCAACTTACCCTTTTGAGACGTAGCATGCTTTCAGATTTGAGGGAGGAGAGGAGTTGCCACAGAGAGATACAGTGTCTGAGGGTGCACCTGCCCAAAGCCTGAAACAAAACATACATTTGTGTAAACATGTGTCCCATACCATCTGTGAGCACTAAAGAGAAGATGCTTATTTTGACCATTTTCTAAATGCATCAATCCATCCATCCATCCATCCATCCAAATTATTTCACTTGTACTGACCTGCAGTATATGACCATCAATGTTTTGGCTCATCTTCAATGTGTCCTTGAGATAAGCTACCAGTGGCATACTGGGATCACCGCCAGTCATTGAAAGGAAACCCAAGAGAAGCTCCACAATTTTGAGCCCCTCGCATACCTCACTGTATGAGTCCAGCTCTCTGGATAGAGCGTTCCGGGTCAGAGAGGAGAGAAAAATCTGAGGGAGAAACAAATGATCAATCATCCTTTGAATTATATCACTGATGGGAACAATAGTGTTAAAATAAACAGCATTACTAACAGCAGGTCTGGATTGTAACAGGTCATGTGACTAATCACCATTTCCATCATTGCAAGGCTGTTGCTGTTACTGACAGTAAAATACCAAGTGTTGTTATAATGCTCACTGAAGCTGTTTTCATCTGACTGGGAACTTAGGAGGCAAAACAACCACATACACGTGATGATGATTGGCTAAGGGAGAGTAAAATGTCATGGTAAGCCGAACAGAGGCAGACTTAAGCGAGAGTGTGCTACCAAACATACACGCACAATCACACACAAATGATGATGAGACACAATTACAGAGACTACAAAGCAATGGTGCCCAGAAACAGTGCTTCTCCAGGTTGGTTGTAAGTAATCTAATTAAGCAGTTCTTCACTGAAACACAAGTGGACAGAGCCACACCATCCAAGCAGCAAGCTTGATATTTCTGCTCTACAAAAACTTGACACTAGGTGTGTTGTCAAACATTGTCCCACAGTAATCCTGAAATAGTGTAGATTATTGTTTTTTTTCATTTTCATTTTTTCAATTTTTATGTATCAGTTATGAGTCTAATCTGCAGGAAATATTAGAGCTCTAACATCTATTTGATTTGTTAAATTTCAGAAAACAAATAACATATATTATATCAATCTTTTGGTTTGCTGTGCTTTCACATGGCACTTTACTCAAGTGGACCAAACCACGTGGACAATGTCACACGGTTACAACAACTACTTGCTAGGGGTGATATTGCCTGAAACAACCACTGACCAACAAGACAGGTAAAGAAAATCCAGCTCATTGATTGGCCAAGACCGAAAACAACTCCTTCACTGCAAGTAAACAATGGAGCAACACCAAGTTTCTGCAGTCTTGCAGTCTAAAAGTTGAAGGATAGTAGCTCTCAAGGACCGGATTTTGCCACCCTTGGTTGAGCATGATTAAATGAAAGAAAAGGCACATTATATGACTGCAGACTTAGTTACTTTACCTGAGGCACTTTTCTTTTCACAGTTGTAAAAAGGGTTTCATAGTCTCTCTCTTGTGTGTTGACCAGAGTGGGAATTCCCTAAAATAAAGCACCGTTTAGTGAGGCAGAGAAACAATACGACTGTAAAATAAAAAAAAGATCACAAAGAGCATCAGTATTGATAAAAGAGACAAATGTTAACATCTTCATGGTAAAAACTGTTTAATTTTTTTTAGCAAACATAATGGATCTCTAGACTATGTTGTTAGAACAGTACCAATTAAACTGAGCTGTATGATGCCACCTGTGTAAGGTCTGTATTGCTTTGTGTGAATCATGGTGACAGATTAAATGTGCAGCTTGTGTTTTAGCTTTTTGCTCATTCATCAAATGATTTTAACTGAACCAGGCTCTGTGAACTCACTCTGCGAGTGATGAGGGGTTTGCTCTGCAGGAAGCGGGTGAGGATCTGTTGCTGGATGCGGGACAGGTCATACTGTGATATTGTCTCATGGCCGCGCTCCAAGCTGTACTGGCAGTTGGATAAAACCAAAGGAAGCAGGTCCTTTTCCACATCATAGCAGATCACATGCTGCTCCATTAGCTCTGCCACACTCACCTTGTAACTGCTGTAGATGGCGTTATGAAATTATGCATTTTTATTCATTTTTTAAAATCCACAGTTTAAAAAAACAAAAACAAAACATAAGCATGATAAAGAAACATTGTTCCAGATTGCCAGCCCTTAACATTTATCTCAAGCCTGCAATGGTGGTTTGGTTTCTAAGATATGTTGTGTATGAAACTCAGTGTAAATCTGTGTTTTCATTTTGTTATTTCTGTACTTCCATATTTAAAATGCTTTTTCCGGCTGGCGAATACTTGTTTCACTCAAAATACACCTCCTTTAATATAACATACACCATGTGGACATGTTTATAAGGTTACAACTAATCTAAAACCTATTTCAAAGTATTATAAGCCTTGTGTATAGTTCCACAATAGTTTGCACCTGCTGTCTTCTCCAGTGTAACTGTCCACAGCATTCACCAGCTCATTCTGCAAGGACACAAGGTAGCTTGCCAGTCCAGTGGCACAAAGACCTGGACCCTGTCGCCGGGGCAGGAGGTACTGCAGGTCACTATTCAGGTCCAAATCCTCACTGCAAAATTCCTCTGGAATTTTCATCTCATCTATTTTTGGAAAGAAAAGAAAAGATGTCTTATTTCCATTGTGTGTTCAATAAGATTTTTCAGTCTAACTGTACATAAAGAACCACGTCCTTTTGCTCCTTTGACTGAAATTCCGGCTCATTTTTAGCTACATTTTATTTGCACAAAACCACAACAATGAATAGTAATCAGTTATGTTATCTTGGGAGAAATTTAAATGTGTTGTACTTACTGCTGGCTACAGACCCTCTTAGAAGATTCCAGGTTTGGAGGAAAATGTTAATGTGTTTTTCATACCATGCCCTCATTTCTGGAATAAAAAGTCAGAAAATATTTTACTACTTCAAATAAAAAAAATGAACAAACAAACAACGACAAACAGAGAAAATATATGTCTGAAATATGTCAGTCTTAATTTGTTTTTAGCTACGTGCTTTTAGCCATGCTGAGCCCTGGAACAGAGTTTGGCTGTCAGAAGTTAATAAAGTTGGATTTAGCCAATTTAATGCCAACATTTCTTGAAAAAAGGGTTTTAGGTCTAATAATTGCTGTGGGATGTTGCAACTGTACCTGTTTGTGTTTCAACGAACTCTGCAATGGAACCCACAATCTGTTCAGATGCATTTTGGTACTTATTCACCAAACGTTTTTGCAGGATTAGAATATCCGGTAGAAACTTAATCTGACGAAATTCCCTCTCCTGAAAGAGAAAAACCCAGAGTTTGTGTCAGATATGCACATTTACTCAATTGTGTATGGAGGTATTTTCCTTTCTTTAAATCAAGAGCGTATTTGTTCTATTTGAGAGGAAGATTTCTTGTTTTCACACTCATATCACATTGCTCTCTCTCTTAAACCCGCTCTCACACTCAAAAAGTCCCTTCTTGCTCTCAAATATATCATTCTTCCTTTCAAAACTCTTCTCTTCTCAAGTTTAGTGTTTAGTTTCAAATCTTCTGAGCTCAAACTTGGTCTCTTTCCCTCTCACTGATTTATGAAAAACCTGATCAGTCCAAACAAAAAATAATCCGAAAATGATGAGACGTTAAGTCTTGAAAAAAGTAACTGCAAAAGTGACCGTTAAGTACTGTGATAAGTCACAGAAATGTCAAAGTGTGCACTGTGTCAAGTAAAACAAGCGCACCCTGAAGAAGGGCGGTGACGATTTGCCTGGTCAGCATCTATCTAACATTCTATTGGCTGGAGGATGTTTGACAGACAGCTCATTCAGCAACCCAAGAGAGAGGGGGAAAAAATCCAAGAGCAGAAGTTTTGAGAGAGAAGAGAGTGTGAGGGAAAGAGACCGAGCTTGAACGCAGGACATTTGAAACCAAATGCTAAACTTGAGAAGAGGAGAAGAGTTTTGAAAGGAAGAATGATATATTTGAGAGCAAGAAGGGACTTTTTGAGTGTGAGAGCAGAGTTTTAAGAGAGAGCAATGTGATATATGATATATATAAACAAGAAATCTTCCTCTCAAATCAAACAATTACGCTCTTGATTAAAGCAAGGAAAATGCCCCATAATTCTGCACTTATTCAGCATCATAAATACCCATATTACATGTGTGGTGATTTTTAATTTACTTGATATGTACTAAAACCTGGTTGTCAAGATGAAAAATATTGAAAGACCAAAAATATGAATATTCAAAGCATGAAATGTCAGGGTTTGAATACGCCCGACAGTTGCTCTAGCTTCCCTGACACTTCAAAGACATACAACTTTGGTTAACTGGTGCAAAAAGGGTTTGAGTAGTTGTTAAATATAAATGTCATTCTGCGACATTTAATTTCTAGGGTTTTTTTCTTGACTCATGTAGATGCCCTTATAAAATGTTGTTAGGCAAACTTTTAGGCAAAGCGGACATTTGATCTTAAGTTAAACCCATGTCCAAAATCCAAAATATGCCCCCAATTCATGATCAGAAAGAATATTTAAGACAAATTCACAAACTTTGGACAGTAATTATCAGTTTGTTTTTCTCTAGACCAAACTGCTGGGTACAGAGGTGAATTTGAAGCCCTTTGTATGCATTTACCTTCTGTAGGAACTTCCAGAGCAGCCGCAGCTCCTCCTTCTGATCATTATGCTCCACAGTGTGCGTGAGGCTGAGTAATGAGAGCCTCTCCCTGCAGCTCCACACTGCTGAACTGTGGACCTCAGAGCCCTGCTGCAGTGATGCCAGGAAAGTACAATCATCACCCAAGGCTATCCTCATGATGCAGTTTGAAGATACACGGGAGTCAGTTCTGATGTTGTCTTTTACTTCTTGTAGAAGTTGATCAAGGTCCTTGTCAGAAAAAATGGTACGAGAAGTTAAATTTACCTCAGTACTGGAAAATATCAGTTTTGTTCAACAGAAAGCTGAGAAATATAAGTACAGAAAAAAATGGTAATCAAACCTTGAGCATTAAGACAATTAAAAAGAAGCAGTTTCTTGTTATGAAAACCTACGGTATACACTAAAAATCCTCTAAATGAAAATTAGTATTTGGGTGATGGCAATGCAAGAAGCCTCACGGTACAGTAAGGAGTGCTTTATGTTTTTGTTTTTTTTCAAATATAATAAAAGTCCAGCTGTCAATATTAATAACAAAATGACAAAATAAAAATTACCTTTAACTTGGGTGTAATAATATCTGCAGCCACTGTAGACTCCCAGTTGTTTCTGGATGCTTTCGTTGAAAGGTAAGGATCTACGTTAGCTAGACAAAGTTGATTTGAAAATATATATTAAAAAAACATCAAATATTATCAAAACATATAAACACATGGGTCTGAAAATTCAAAGCCTGAATATGTACACATTTCTTTCAATTATTCCTGGCATATTTCACAGTAGTTATTCATTTGGGTATTTTCAACACTATATTATTAAAATCTCTTCACATATTGTAAACAAAAAATATATAAATAAAGTATTTTGCAGCTTCATCAAAATCTGAAATGTGGCTTGTGGCTAAATGTTTGCCTACAGTGGTTACCTTGCAGTGGCTCTTGCAGGAATCTGAGAACCAAGTGAACAGTTGTAATGGTGTCATCTGCTCCTTTTCCCAATGCCTGTGTCAGCTGATCCAGATCCTTTGCTGTGTGTAAAGTGAGAAACAAAGAAACATCCTCCACAGGGGGTTGGATGATCTGTTGGACAGACTAAAAAAAAATGCTACCATTAGATTTAAATGAACATGCAAAATTATCAGAGGTCATAATTTCAAAGCAAAGTTACCAGCAATTACATGGAAAGTCATATCAAACAATAACAATTGATTATATCTATATGGGATTCTGTGCAAAGCCCTTTATTTAAAAAAAAGAAACCTTTTTTTTGTTAAAAGGGTATTTTTCTTCAACTGACCTCAGGTTTTTCTGAAGCTCCCAGACACATGGCCAAATGTGTAATCAGCCTGACCAAAGTGAATGGAGTAAGAGACATGTTTTTGGTGTCAAGGGTATCTGGGTTGTCTCTCCGTTCAGGGTCTCCCAGAATGTGGCCAGGTCTTGTTCGATCCCTAAACCAACAGATCAGCAACAGTCCGTTAGTGAGATGAGAGGGATTTTTAAAAATCAAATCATACAATATTTTGTAAAATATACATATCTAAAAAAGGTTAGAATGAGTACACATGTAGCACTGTTTCAAATACACCTGGTCACAGAAGAGGTCATTTTGGTTATTTTAAGTATGAAGGATCATTTAAAATTTTTTTAGTGGTTCTTAATTCTTTAGTGGTTTTTATTGGTGATTTTATTAGACCGTAATGTCTTTAAGGCCTATCTGTACACAAAGTTTCCTTTTGGGAACAATAAAATTTGGGAAACATCATGAACATAAAGATACAGTCTAATGTATAAAATCACACAAAACAGACAACATAACAGTTACCAAATAAAATTCAGCTTAACAGAAATTTTTTTCAAAGTCTGATTGTGACAATAAAGAAAGTTTTTAAGAGTGCAGCTGTGCTTGGCAGCTGATGACACTTACGGCTCTAACTTAATCTGTGTGAATCCATCCAAGGCGCTATGATGTTCCCCTCCAACTTCCTCGCCACATTCCAGACATCGACCTTTCTCCATGGGAAGGCCACACTGCAGAGGAGGATATCAGCATGTTTTCACAGCTTACTGTCTATTCATTGTGAAAATAAATCAATAGGATTAACATAAAATAACTTACCTCATCAACAAAGCATGGATGATTGTTTCGACACACTGTTGAAAACAAGAAACCAGATCAGATAGTCTTAATTCCCTCAACTGTCCATCACAGGACCATCACAGAGACACATGGGGCAATGACTATGCACACTCACTCACTCTCTGGGTGAGTTTAGAATATGTGTGAACTTAGAGGTAATCACAGTACCTGGAGAGAACTTGTGCAAGCACCAAGAGAACACACAAACATGTCGCCCCAGAGCAATACAACTTATCTAAAACTATTGTTCATCTGCCATAGAAAATACAGTCTAAAAGAATACTTACCATACCAAGTGAGTTGCCCAAAGTCCTGCTGTATGGCTGCTTGGGCGACAGCCACCATGTCATCAGGCATTGTGGGAATAAAAGCCCTCTAACAAAGGAAATAAAATAAAGATGTATGAGGTGACATTTGGGTCACATTAAACCATTTATAGGTTAGCACTGTAGCGGTTAGATATGTTTTCCTTTCAACTTTAAGATCCTGATTTTAAAATGCAGAGTAGAGTTAGCTGTCAGATTTACTCAAAGGGCTTTAAATGTTTTATTCAATTTCAGCCTTTGAGTTCTGTTCTGAGATAAAAACCTCTTGCACTGAAGTCTGAAAACAAACCAAAAACAACATTATGGAGGGCATCTGAAAAAAACTAACATTTGGACAAGGAAAATGGTTGGAAGAGAGAAATATAGGACATATTTACCTGCATATGTTCAGGAGACAGACCAAGCTGCTTGAGTGGCATCAGCAGGAGATTATTCCCGGTGAGAAGTACCACTGCTAGATGGATGACTAGCTCAATGACTGTGTTGTCAAGAATAGTGTGTCCAGGATGGATGGTCAGGGCTCCCAATCTGTTGTGAACCAAGGCTGAGGCAAAGTCTCTCACTTCTTTTTGATGCAGGTACCTTGAGCCCTGAATGAGGTCTCCAAATGCTTGGCATTTCTTCAGAGAAGAAAAAGATCAGCAAGAAGAGTCAACAAACTACAACTTTTAAAGCACCATTAATAACAAATGACAACTTAATATCAGATGAAAATTGATGCTCAACAGTTTTAGAACTGGTAGTTGTAATAAATGTTGAAGAAAAAAAAAATCCAAATCTGACTTTTTCAGAATGAGATCTGGAAATTTCCAGCTAACTCTTGGCTGGAATTTCTTATCTCCTAAATAGTCTTATTATATAACTCATATTCTACATAGGTATATTTGATAATTGGTCATACCTCAGGAGTGGGTTGAAGACTTGCAAATCTATAAAGAGTTGTAACCTCTCGGAAAAGAGCCAGGAGGATAAACACAGTCCGATTCCTTGGGGATGTTCTGCATCTCTAAATCCATCAAAAACAGTGAAAAAATTTACTAGTATACATCTGGTATGAAAATAAAATGCCTCCCAGATTTTGGCCAAGAAAGAAGCATACAACTAAATAATTAAAAAGTTCATTTAAACTATCTATATACTACGTGGGTTAAAAAACCTATAAAAAGGAATAAGCTGGTCCAAGATTTGAAAGATGGTACATGTAACAGCAAAGTAATACCTCGCATGCTTCTTCTATTTGGTCAACATTGCCATCCACTACTGCCTTGGCAACTGCATCCCTGACTGCTTTGTATTCCTCTCCATGCACAAGATACTGGTCCATCTGGCCTCCGTCGTTGTTCTGTTTAGAACATGAATGGTGTTAAAGGTGCAAAAATGCCAAATTAAGCTAAATATATTTACTTAAAATTAATCTTTAAAGGTTTGGAAGGACTCTGAAGTCCAAGATAAAGGGAAATAACTCATTTAGACTCAGACATTTTATTCTGGGGGATGGTTCCAAAGTCTGTTTTATAGAAAACTGGTGAGTCAGTGTTTTGATAGTAGGCTTCCTAATGGGTGGTTGTGTACCTGCATCTTGATCTCTTCAGGAAAAAGCCAGCCGTACTCTGCTTGTTTAGCCAGTGTCTGGACAAGATCTACACCCCGCCATTCACTGATCTTGCGGATCAGGTAAACACGGTACCAGTCGTTGCCGCTGTCCTCACAGAGTTTAACCACCATGTTGAGAAAGTCGTCTGTTCCATCTGGAACACTGTTGCCTGAAATAGTTATGTAGTTCAATAAATGTATTTTTTGTTGAAATCCAGCACAAACTGTTTTCATTAATGAAGTTAAAACTCACCAGAAAGTTTGTCACAAATGAGCTGGGTAGCCATGGTGAGGGTAAGGCGCAGTCGGGCGATGTGTTGCAGGTGTTGAATAGAGACTGTCGACGGAACGGCAGCACTTTCAGTCAAATAGTCACGAAGGAATTCTGCTTCTTTGTTGTAAAATTGAAGATCTGCAGCCTTGTTGCCTTCCAGAGACATCTTCTCCCACATTGAGTCCTGCATAGACAGTCATTTCACTGTTAATCCAATGGACCAGTCAGGAGCTATCACAGACTAACATCAGTAAATGTCTGTTATTTACTGATGTGTGAAGGCTTTTAATAGGTTTTTTTCAAATGTTTTTATTATGTAAAGCACTTTGTGTTGCTTCTGCATGAAAATTGCTATATAAATAAAATTTGATTTGATTGATTGATCAGAGACATTTGGTGGATCTGCTGTCCACACTTCCGCAGAACCCCTCCTCTCCAATTCTTATACCACTGAGTAAATACCGTCTTAAAGTTTGATTAATTCCTGCTTAAACTGCTGTCACATTACACACAAACTTGCACTTGATCAAAAAAATTATAATAGATGGTGAAAGCAGCAGTTTTTGTTTTTTGTGGTACTTAGTAATAAATATTCTTTTGTTTTGTTGTTGCGAGTAAAAAAAAACTGAAATGTTCTTACCTCCAAGCAGTTAATGTATAAGGCATAAAGTTCTGCTTTATCCTCTTCATCCACAAATCTGCTGTTTTCTACTGCTGTCAAATGCTGCTGCAAATATCCTTTGACTTCATCAAAGCTGAAAGAGTTATGTTAAATGTCAACTGGATGCAGGACAAAAGATCTCTGTAAGTAAATATGAGGAGCATGAATCTATATTACTTGTATACAATCAAATCCTTTGGTTTGGCCTCACAAAAGTAAACCAAAAAACAAAAACTTTTTAACTTCTTAGCATGTCTCCCATACAATATTGTTAATTCATGACCATTCATATCAGTGTTAATATTGTGATGCATTTAGTTTACCTACCTGAACTTCAGGAGCAACTTGAGGATCACAGATCGCACAACTGGATTTTTATCAGGCAACTCATCAAAAGGTGAGAGAGCTTTAGTGTGAATCCCTTCATGCTCTAATTTAAAAAAAAAAGGATAAAGTTTTAAAATCTTGCAAGCAGACTTAACACATGTAGCATTTAAATGAAAGAAAATACCAATATTGACTATTTTAATACAACCAATTTGTATTATCTTGCATTAGAAAGGGCCTCAGTAACATAAGAGTGTGTAGAAAATTTTTATAACTGGCACACGTCAGTGATGACATTTCTCTCGATGCTTTCTTGCCGAGGAGCTATGCTGTAAGCATTACCTGTCTCAATCATCAGGTAGGATAGCAGATGTGTAATGACGCCACAGGATGGTGGCTTGTTGTCCTTGAAGCAGACAGTAGAGAGCAAATCAATGAAGAAACCATTGCAACGTCGCCTGAAATCTCCATTTTTCTTGAAAGAAGCTCTGAAGAGTCATGAAAAACAAATGTTAGATTTAAAAAAATAAACACGGCAAGCACTTGATTCATAGTGTAGATTTTGACACTTATTTCCTGACTGCAAAATGATGTTGCCAATTCAAAATGTAAACTGGATGGGTGTGTAATATACAATTACTGCCACAAAGCTCTGTACAATACACCAAAGATTCTTGTGTGTTTGACACTAGTAATGATGAGATTAATAAATGCCAATACTTAAGATCATATAAAAGAAATTGTACTGCTTATAGTACCTGACAATTCCTGACAATAATACTATCAGGAATACCAGTCTTGCAGATAAATTGAATAATAATTTTTTTTCTCCATTATATAAATCCTATCTAATAAAATACTCAGGATGCCTCCTATAAACAGCACCTAGCATCATTATTAATATGAAAAGTACTAATTCTGCTGGAGCTGATAACATTTTCAGTAAAATCCTGAAGAACATTATTAACATTGAATCTATTGCATCATTCTGTCTCTACTATATGTAGTAATGCCCCAAATGGTGCTGGTTATACAAGTCTTTAAATCTGGAGATAGGAAGGATTTCAGTAATCATCCTCCAATTTCCATTTTGCCTACTCTCTCCAAGGTTTTGGAAAGAGTAGTTTATAATAGACCCAACTGCTACCTTGACAAAATAAACACAATAGTCCCATCCCAATATGTCTTCACAAAGAAAACTACGTATATGGCAGCACTTGATTAAATTGAAAAGATCAGTGAGCACTTGAACAAAGCAATGTATTGCCATTTTCTTAAATTTATCAAAAGCATGTAAAATCATCAAGTTTATTATCTTAGTTAATAAATTGCAACACTATGGTATCAAAGGTATAGCATTAGATTGGTTTAGTAATTATCTGTTTGGAAGACACCAATATGTTTATGTAAACAACCACAAATCATCAAATAAAACCATCAATCACGGGGTTCCCCAGGGTTCCATCTTAGGACCATTTCTCTTTCCTTTGCATACCAACTTGTTTTTTGCCCACAAGAATCCAAATGAACTTGAACAAATCATAAATAGTGAACTTGTAGAAACTTTCTCTCAGTGTCAGAAAAACAAACTATGTTGTTTAACCTTTCAATAAAAAAAAACCTGATGCAAAATTAATTAACTAGACAATGTACAGACAGGACAGTACAAGAGTCGGCTCTACAAAGTTCCTGCGCATCCCTATTGATAAATTCCTTAATTTCAAATGTCATATTGATCATCTGAAAAAGAAAACTATTTAAATATGCAGCTTTGTTTTTTAAGTTGAGATATCTTAACTGGTGTATAAATGTTCTATCATGTTTTCAACCATATTTATTAATGTAATATAATCAAAATACTGGGATTATTTCTTGTGTGTCTGTTATGTTTATTTGTGTGCGCGTCGTAAGCAAAGAATAACTGGCCCATATTTTGTTTATTACCATTTTGTCTGTAGAAAACTGGGCCCCCTATTATAAGCTTTAAGTAGCTTCCTTGGGGTTACTCATACTCCTGTCATTGTAAAAAAAGAAAGTAAACGGTATATGCTGTATTTCTGTGTGTGTGTGTGTCACTAAACTAGTGAAAAGGAACAGTCAACGCCTATGAGCTCCATGTCTGATGTTAAGAGTATCACTTAAAAGATTTTTTACAGATTTTAGCAGTGAGCAAGGCTATTACATATTACCTTGTATCCTCAGAGACATGCGGCTGAAAGTCATTTGGCAATGGCTGCCTGCAGCTGGGACAAGATGTCTGTGCTCCATCAAGAAGTGCTTGAATGCACATAAAGCAAACGATGTGATGGCATGGCAGCCTCAGAGGGTCCTCAGGCTCTCTCATGCACACTCCACATTGAAGTCCATACCTTTGGAAAGGTGGCCAACATTTATCAAATCAACTACTCCAAGTGCAAAGTTGAACTTTCAATGATTGAAATGTCAATGAAAAGTTAAACAAGGCATTACCTGAAAAGTTTATCAACTGCTCCTTGTTTACAAGACTTCAGTTTTTCGATAACAGCTTCGAAAGGCTTCGTAGATTTTACATCTGAGTTTCCCTCCAGCAGCTTGAAATAAGGCCAGAATAAAAAATGTAACAATAATAATTGTTGTGTTTTTCTTTCTGCTTTTGTTAAAACAGAGTAAGGCCATTGTTAAAAGATTTTGATAAATGAAACCAAATTATCTCAAAGAGATGACAACAGAAACAGGAGGTGGGAAATCAATTTAATTATGCTAGAAATGTAGGTATATCTCTTTTTTGTTGAAAACACTGATCATTTAATATGTACTAACCTTGCTTAAGGCGTTCATGTGTTTCAGGACAAGTGATTTGAGCTCACTGTCTTCATTTTGGAAACCCACCAGCATGTGTTCCACAAACAGTGAAAGGATGAAGATACGTTTCCAGCCGTGACTATAAAACATTGCAGATGATCACAAAAACAAAGATATCTAAACACATTTTTTCTTTTTAACATTGTTCATATGTTTTTTCATTTTTGTGTGTGTAAAGTCAAACCAGAAAAAAAGGTTTGCAAATTAGCCACGGTTGGAATTAATACATACATCGCAATGATTGCATTTGCAAAACGTAGTAAGTCATTGGCATGATGTCAAGTGCTTTGAGCAGTGGGGCTGATGCATGCGGCAGACAGCGGTAGACCTTCAAATTTCACACCTATTCAAGTAAGCACTACACAGGCCTACAGTGAATTTTACACCACTTTCCTAAAACCATTTGTGATCAAACATCCCATCCAGTATCTTATTTTCCTAGAAAGATTTGACCTAATCTGCTGAAATACTTGCAAAATAATAAATACATTTTATTACAGCTCCATGCAACAGTAGGGTACCTGATATCACGGATTACTTCTTTGCATCGCTCTCCATATTGAAGGATGGCAGTTTGGGAGCAAATCAACTCCAAAGATGCCTGCAGCCTCTTCACCTGTCTCAACCAGGGCACGCAGAGGGCATCAGAATCCAAGTTTGGAGATTCCAGGCTTTCAACACATGCCTTTGCTGCATAGACATCCAAAACCTAAAGGATTAAAAAAGTTTTGATTCAGTATTTTTGTGGTTATTCAATGATCTTTAACACACACAGAGAATTGGTGAAAGATGGCACAGAGAATAAATAAACTGTTTAACTTACAAAATTCTGGGGGATTCATTTATTAAAGTAAAACATATTTATAACATTCACTTGACTGCAGGTAAAAAAAAACATCAGAGCCTTGACATTTTTTATATAGACATTGCACAACAACAATCTACACTGCATCCTTATCTTACAGTACATTAAAACCAAAGTTAGTAAGACGGAGTAAAAAGTCTCTTCAAAATATGTTGCAGAAATTTAGAAAATATTTTACCATCTCGGGGCAATGTTTACTATGCAGATTTCTTCGCAATAGGGAA
>JBBBVU010000015.1:6214965-6240868 GCA_037177055.1 Atherinosoma microstoma | reverse complement strand
ACAAGTGGAACAAACTCCCAGTAGAGATTAAACTTTCACCAAATGTAGAAACTTTTAAATCCAGGTTAAAAACATTTATTTTCTCATGCTCCTCCTGATACTGAAAATGCATGAAATCTGCATGATAACTTTTAACTTATATTGCTAAGTTAATTTAATTTATGATATTATTAGGGTTTTTATTTTAAAGTGATTTTTGCAATCTGTTGCTTTTACTACTTTTTAATGTTTTCTTTGCACCATCTGTGATGCTTTTAATGTTTTATGTAAAGCACTTTGAATTGTCTCGTACAGGAAATGTGCTATACAAATAAACTTGCCTTATCATCTCTGATTACATTGACACACTTTTAATTATCTTTAACTGTTTCTTCATGTGTGAGCATATGTTTTTGTAAGAGTTCAGCATCAAAATAAGTATGCAAATGCTTTGTGGAGCAGCTGGCTGCAGAGTGGAAAATCTGTGACATTAAACTTTGGATGCACATGGGTCACCCTGCAACAATTAGAGCTCATCACACACAGTAATACACACTATCCATAATATCGTGTAGAACCTGATTGGATAACTTAAAGGGAGAGGTCATTTTTCATTTTGCAATTATTTTTTTACTTTCTATTAAGAAAAACAACTTAAGAAGTTATTTGCACCACTGACAAAATGCAGCTCCTAACAAAGAAGCACTGTGCTGCTCTGATGAAACATCCTCCTTCAGTCTGAGCACAAGATGCTGGATTATAAATGCATTCATTTGTTTGTGCGAGAGTTTTTGATTGACTGCAGTTAAGGGCAATTACCACATTTATACATCAGGCTCATCAAATGATCAGCACAAATGATCAAGAGGGAGACAAGAAGGCGAGTCTTGGCAGAGAAAACTAATTATCACATTGTAAATGCGGGAATTAAATCAAACTGCAAGAGAAAAAATAATAACAGGTTGCAGACTATCTGGATTGTTCCACTGGGTCACTACAGCTTCACTGCTGACTGTAATACCCCCCAAAAAACAAGTACTTCCAACTCAGACCTTTATATGGTATGATTGTGTTTAAGATTCAGGTTTATGATGCACATCATAAACATTTTTCCCTAAACTCCCCTGTTTGTCAGGAAATTCAGACTATATACAACAACAGAATGAAAAAAGTCTGAGATGTTTGGTTTAGCCTTATCAAAAAATCTTTAAAAACAAAATCCTTAGAAAGTTTCTTGTTTTTCCACACTTTAACTTCACATGTTCCTTTTAGTTGTTTGTTGCCGTTTCTCCATTTTTCCCCTGCTCTTAATTATTAGGCTTCTTTCTCTTGGGCTTTTAATTGTCCTGCCAATTAAGGCTTTGAAATTTGCAACACTTGGCTTCTGCTAATGAAGATTGCGAACAAGATGTGTTATTAACAAGCTAATTAAGGTTTTAGGCTTTCCAACATTTTAAGAGCTCAAATCTCATGGGGCGTCCAAACTTTTGCATGGTACTTGTCACCCTTATTTAACTCAAAGAGCTTGAGTGGTTGTCTCTGTGTTGGTCCTGTGATGGACTGGTGACCTGTCCGGGGTGCATCTGCCTCTTGCCTGATTACAGCTGGAATAGGATCCAGGCCCCTTGCAACCTGGTATTGGACCAAGCAGGTATAGCCAATGGATGGATTGTAGCAAGCAAAAAACAATATAGCAGTGTTTTTCTACAACTTTTGAAAAAGACTTCTCATGATCAACTTTGATATCAGTGAATTTTCTCTCCTTGAGTCTAGTTTAGTGACTTTGTAAACCACAAGAAAATCACAGAGAGGCTGAGGTTGGGCCTTCCTTTTGTCTGACGTGCCAATAAATCTGATGAGATCCAAAAATGTTTTTTATAACTTTATTACAGAAAAAAAACAAAACTTATTCATTACAACATGCTCCAAACCTAATCTAAAACAAAGACAAGAAATCACAGCGATGAACTTAAAGGTGGCGGTTAACAAAAAGAAAGGGTGAACCACGTGCCCTTTCTCTGCATCACAACAGGTGAGAACTAGTGTTACCACTGTCCATACCCATGTGACCAACCTATGCATATTCACTGGAATCCAAACTAATGCAAAAATAATCAATAAACAAACTAATTTCTCTAAAAAATAATACAACATTTAATCCACCAAACATTTATGGCTCCTACATCTAGTACAAACAGATCAGACTGACACGACTGTGACCCTTCATAAAGATTTTGGAGTTTTCTGATGGGTTAGGAAAAAGAACATAATTTAGCTTAAAATGCAGCCCCTGTAGTTGAAAAATGCACATAAAGGCTGCCTGCTTAGTGTGGCTGCAAAGGCTCCTGACAAAGCACCATTATGTGACGAGCCAGTGGCAAAAATTCAAAAGAGACAGCTCCTATACTTTGTTATTGTGCCACTGATTTTGTACACTGCCCATTTATTAGCCCAGAACCAAGCCGTAATCAACCATTACTTACTGACTTGAAGCAGCTGAGGTTTGGGGTTTTAGTCTCACTGTGTCGTGACACACTGAAATGAACATATGATAGCCACTTTGGGGGAGCGTGAGTCATAAGCATTGATACGGCACAGCACTTTTGATTAATGGTGAGATGCAGCGAGGACAAAAACCTGCTGACAACCAACCTTCCCATCTGATCACGCCAGCTTTACTGCCTCCATCTCATTCTCACGAACTGTATGTGGCATAGCGGGAGACTGGTGAGGTGATAACCCAGCCAGCTGCTAAATCTCTGCTTTTTTGATTAGTGGGATGGATAGGAAAAAAACAACCTCAACACTTCGAAAGAAAATGATAAAATGTGTTGAGACAAATCAAGAAAGTGCTGCTGTAAATGAACTGATGTGACGCTGCTGTCAGGTTATCTCCAAAATTCTCCAAAATTTTGACTTTAGAGAGAAAAATGAGATTAGTGTGATTTCTTATATAAAAATATAAACTGTAGTATAGTTGATATAAAGAAAAGTAGTTTTAAACCCCTTTACTATAACAATGTTTCAGATTGTTATGAGCATATGAAAAACATGAAACCTCAGGCTGGGAGGAAACAGTTTCAATTATAATTAAATTAATTAATAAATAGCTGTATACGTATAAAATCTTTCTAAAGAAGGATGTGCCGACGGGATCCACTCACAGATAAAAACCTGTTCATGTCTGGATAAATTTTGGCCTCTGACAGCTACCATCCATTCACAACTTTACCACTTCTTACCACTAGATGTCATTATTTCATACACACTGTACCTTTAAATTATATGAAATTTGATCCCCATGTGAAAGAGACTGCCTCCAGCAGCAGAACAAAAGTAAAGAACCAACCAAGTAATTGGATTGTGGTTGATCATTATCACACATCCTTTATCAGCAAACTTTCCTTTTTTTTAGTCGAACCTTTTCTTATCCATGTGTTGTTTAAAAGATGCTGCAAATACAATCTGAACTCTGCTTAGTGGTAAATGAGGGCAGATTCAGGGGAGGTTTATTGATTTTATTTATTTACAATAACAACAATAACATATAGAAAAATAAATAAGAAAAATAATATTGTTTACATTTCATAGCAGTTTTGTTGTTTGTAAAACAGGACTCCCGCGAAGTTACAGTCGTCTGCAAAATTATTCATACCCTCCCATTAAAGGCCCACTATATAACTTATGCTATTTTCTCAGTGGCGCTCCCCCTATCGACGGCTAATTCGGCATCCATCTTGGATCCTATCTGTAGTGTGCCTTCAAACTTTTCTTTGCTGCATCCGCCGACATGCGTTCAAAACGACCGGTTTGTTTACATTCGCGTGCTAGCGTGTAACTCGTGCGCAAAGCGACACTTAGCAGGCGGCGTCCCGGATGTGAAAGTTCTATAGTGAAACAGCTGTCACTGAAATAAACTGAAGTTGACAAAAGTAATAGTAAATAAAAAATGTATGAAAATCATGACATTGTTTTTGAATTGTGGTTCAATAGAAATGTTTTTAAAAAACAAGCAAAAAATATGATAAACTACGTTGCGTCACTCATAAACTGATATTTTGTTGAACAATCCTTTGAGGCGATCACCGCAATCAAGTATTTCCTGTAACTCTCAATCAGACTTCTGCACTTGTTGGCAGGTATTTTGGCCCACTGCTCATCAGCAAAGCGCTCTCATTGGCCCAGGACCATTTTGTTTGTTTGTTTTTTTTAAATAATTTTTTCAACTCAATCAAATTTAAAAATGAATGTCTTAGTTCACTAAATTATAATTTAGCAAATTTTTATTTATGATTACTTTTTTCAGTCTCCAGTTATTTGATTTACTGTTGAGAATTTTGCCTTTTCTTTAATGGAAGGGGATATATAATTTTGCAGACGACTGTATATAGCTTATGAATGGGGGTCCACATGCAAAATACATATTAATATCATTCCATAATCACTGTGCAAAAGTTTTTCACCCACAACCTATATCCATATAATAATACCACTGAATCTTATAACTATTTTACATAAGTGCTAGAACATTTGTACACGTCTACCTTTTATATTATACAAAGCTCATAGACATTGAGTATCAGAAAAATTCATCAGACAGACAGACAGACAGACAGACCAGATGATCTCTGCGCATCAGCCACATGGTGTTAATTCTTATAAAGTAAGAATAAAATTTGCTTAAGATGTTTTTTAAATATATTTATAGGTTTGGATGTTTGTGTGACAAACAGATTTCTACCTGAAGTAGTAGGTCTGCAGCTATTTCAACTGTCAGGATGCTTCATCAAGATGTTAGATGGACTGGGTGCTTCAGAGCCAAAAGCTTTCTTCCACAGACACACCTCTACAACATCAAACTGGCAGAGCTGCATCTAACTGGTGCTTGAACTTTTCAAAATCAACCATTCAGTATTCCCACCGACTTCTTACTGTGACCTCTTCATTTATTCAGTTCTTGTCACTTTTATTGGTGCACCACTGCAAATGCCATTCATTATCCCCAGATCACGTGTAAAAACCTATTCTGACAAGGAAGGGCAACAAATAAGCTGCATCTTGATCGTAACATGACCTTTAGATGCATCTCAGTATTAAAGATGCTGTTTGTGTTGACTGAGGGTAAATAATACAATGGAGAAAAAAAAATCGGAGAAAGCAGAGGTAGTCTTGGGTGATGCTTGTGTGTTATAGCCTGAGATGGACAGGTGACTTGACAGTCATGGTTTGTTTTTGATGCCTGACAGCTCCAATCAGGGAAAGGAGACTTGCCAAATGGTAGGTCAGTATCTATCAGCTCTCACTGAACGCAGCTCTTCTAAAGCACAAATTACATGGAGGCAGAGACCGGACTGCAAAAAAAAGGAAGAAAAAAAAGCGACACCTGTTTCTGAGGTGTATAGGTTTTTTTGGTTGCTTTAATCTAATCTGACCTCTTTAATGAGGGAAAATTAATTTTGGTTATTTACTGTTTTCTCAAAGATACACACATACACTTGCTTCTCAGCCAGATAAAGCCTGTCTGCTTGTCTTATCAATTTGCGCTGCACCGGTGGACATTAAGTGGATTTTCTGGGAGAGCATCCACACAAAAAAAGCCAATTTAATACTCAGGCAAGAAGACAAACAAACTACTTATTTGGTGTCAAATGTGAAAAGTGTTTGTGTTGTGTCTGCAGTACCCCGAGGGCAGATAGAGCCGATGTCACATCTCCCTTCAACTAATACAGCTATCGTCCATCATTATTCATTCAATAAATTATTTATTGAGCTATTTATAATTGCTGCGATAATGTCATCTTGAAAATTTGTAAACAACGTAATATATGCACACACAGTGATGTTTTATTTATGGTAATTGTAACAGATTACATGATATGTCATACTTAGGATGGGACATGTCTCATTTCTACTGTTTTATTTAGAGATATTTGAATAATTAATTTTATTCTTCATTTACTATAATTGATGAAATGCACTGTTTACGTGGTGGATGCACAGAGCAGCCGTACAAACACATTTGTAGTATAACATGCAATATATATTGATATATAGAGGGCTGCAGAATTTATAAATCTGTTGAGGTGTGTGAACCTGCTCAGGCAGTGAAACAGTAAACAGGACTCAGGGTCTAATCTTAGGATAGGATATCAACAGATATTTCTATTTAGCATAAAAAGTACAACATAGTCTGTCATTTGAAAAAAAAGAAGATATTTACATTGATATATTAGACAAATGAACTTTCAACCTGATGACAGCTTGTTACATCAATACTTTTAACTTTTAGGTGGTCATAAAATTTCAAGCCGGTCCATCTGATACTCATCGAAACCATCTCCAGTGAAAACCCACACAAAACCCACTTTATAATGACCGGAATTGAATTCGCTATTTGTAAAATTAAAAAAAAAGAGAGAAAAAAACAAAGTAATTGAACTCATAAGCTTAGTAACTTGTAGAATTACCTTTAAAGCCAACAACCCCAATAAAGTTTTCAAGTGGCCCCTTGTGAAATTTGTACAAGTACTTTGAATGTTGGCCCACTGTTGCATGTTCCTTCAGTTCATTGGTGTTTCTAGGACATACTGATGAAATAAACTTGGGTTAATGGCAAGACTCTGACTTGGCCATTTAAAACATGATGGATTTTTTTGTAGATATCTTGTTTTTTTTAATGTTTTGTTTTTTAAAAACGTGGGATCTTTAGGTGATCTTCCTCTTGCATCATCCAACCTTTAATGAACTTCATGTTGTGGATGGAAGCTTAATCCAATTTTTTATAAATTGTTCCCTAATTTTTTTCAAAGTAGCCAACAGCCCCGAATCATGCTACTCCCTCCACCGTGCTTTACAGTTAGGATGGGGCTTTGATGCTGGAGTGCAGTGGCCTTTTTCTCAAAAAAATGGAGCTGCACTTGTACGTTAAAGCATCCAATCTGTCAGCCTGACTGTTGTATTTCTATTCAATATGAAATGAATTTTGGAAATGTGTAACAAGCACTTTAAGTGGTTTAGGTAAGGTAACCACTACGCGTTGAAGGTGACATTATTTGTGGCTTTGATAATCAGAGAAGTCATTGCTAACAGAAACAAAACTTCCTGGAAGAAGACGAGATATTTACCTTATATGAGAAAAACAATATATGAAAAAACGTCTTACGGAAAGAGTTTAAAGTGCTTATTGTGAGATTAATCTTTCATTTGAGGGAGTATTGTATCGTGTTTTCTTCTCAAAAACAGATCTAATGCACCACTTCAAAATCAGCACAAAATTTTTTGATGGAAATCTGACTAGTTTCCCTGAAGTGTAGCGAAGCAACCTTTCCTCTTTCAAACTTGAGACATGCTGCTGTGGTGAGCTTCCATTAACACCAATCTTATTCAGTGGTTTGAGCACATTAAAGATTTTCACAAGTTGCAGACATTTCCGGAGGTGTTCTGCTGTTATATTAGCATTTATTTTCACCTCTTTTAGGACCATACGTGGTAATCCTAATGTGATGTATTCAGGAGGGCCACTCCGAGAGACAGTAGCTACGTTTCTTTTCTCAATTTGTACATAATTATTGCTTTTGTGGATTTATGAACAATGACGACTTTTGAGATGCTTTTTCTCAATAGTGCATTTTCTAAGAAGGTTTAATCATTTTTTAGGCATTAAACCATGTTAAACCATGCAGTTTAGTTGTTAGTAACCAAAAATGGTATACTTTTGTTTATTTCTGTTCGAATGGCTTTGTGCCAACAAATAAGCAAGTAAAATGTGTTATTTGTGTTGTGAGATTGTGTTTTTCTACAACTGTGATCTGGATACAGATCAAACTTTTTCTTGCAACTGTGTTGTTTCTATAGTCTATTTAAGGGACAGCTGACAGTGAGTTTTGTGCACCAGTCTTCAGCTCTTTCTGTTTTGCTTTCTTTTTGTGTTGTAGGGTCGACGGGAGTCTGTTCCAGCCGTCCACCAGGTGGTGCGGCGGCGTTTCTCCGGGACTGTTCTGCTGCCTCCTCTGCGAAGGAGAAACTCCTTTCAGGACCACCCATATGACAACCGACGGCCGTCTGCACTGCACGGCGTGGCACTAGACCGCCTGGAAGTGCTGTACAGACGAGCTCTAGCCAGCCGTGATGAGCATCGGTTAGTGGCAAACACACACTTGGCTTCAGTCTGTCTTCCCTTCTTTTCTCACTTCGGTCACCAAGAGAAATGATCGGAATAAAAAAAAACAACTTAATTAACCCATATGGGGAAATTGCTTTCTTATATTTGGAAATTCACCAGAAAGAGAGAATTTCACAGGAAAGAAGTCATTTCTATGTTATTCAGTGGTGCATCTATCCATCCCGTGTCTCTGTCGAAAGGCACTTGCTGTAGCCGAACACACAGTCACCCACAGTGGAGGGAAGTTTTAACTCTATCCACTCTCAGGACTGAGCAGGTATTCTAAATATATTTATCTAGTCTTCATATATCTTACAACCTCAAGCTTTCACCCCCTCATACAGAACTACAAAGCAGGAACTGATGTCTGGTGGGCTGATTTGGAGAACTGGTGAGCATCCAGCTCAGCATTGACATATTTACCAGGATATTTGATTGATCATTCCCTCAGGTGGAGAATAAACCTTTTTTCTCTGAGGACAGCAGGTTGAATTTCCACAGCTCATTAGCTCTGTGTGTTGTAGCCTCCTGTTTCAGGTTCAGTGAAGGTGAACACAGAGGAAACAGCGGGTCAAGTGTTTAAACAACTGAAGCTTTTCTGTGTGGCAGTGAAACAGCAGGTTGGCAGTAAATTGGTTTTGTGGATTCAGGTTATAATGGAAGCTTAATAATTGCAGCAACAGGAAAAAAAAACTTTTACTGGGCAGCCTATGGTGTAAATGTTTGTCTATCTCTCTGCTGCTACACTTCACCCAGACCTAGACATAAGGGTCTACTCTCTGCCATTTCCATGCTTCTACATTTACATCATGTACTGTCCAGACATTAATGGCAAACTGGTGAACTTTATAGCATAATAATGATTGATGTTTCAGACTGAATATCCTTTTGGGATAAAACAGCTTTTTAGAGAACGATATAGCTCAAATTTTTGCTCCGGGACAATAATCCAAAGTGGATGAGGATTTCCTGGCATCCTAATAAGGTTAAATGAATATAAACCTGTGGCATGCAGCCAAATCCTCCAGCAAGTAATAAAAGGATTACATTAAAATGTACCGCCTGTTAAAGGCAACAGTACTCAATATTAAATTACACCCAAGTCTTTTATACTATTAATGTTCCACATGTTTTTTCTTTGTGATACCTCTATTTAAAGGTGCAGTGTTTAAATTTTTTTTACAAGGGTTTCTATTGGTACCTGATCAGTTTACTAAAATAATTGTTATTTTTTTATTCTCTTAGAATGAGCTATTTATATCTAGTTGCTGTGGGTCCACATACATGACAGCTGCCTTCTCTGTGCCACCATTTTTACTAAAGTGTCTCTGAATGGACAAACAACTCTGAGCTTTAAAACTGCAGTACTGTCTGTTTGTTAGGTGTTAGAGCATTGTTTGGGATAAGTAAAAGAAGACAGTACACATGTACACAATTTTTAAGTAGTTATCTGTAGTTAATTGCACATGAGACCACTGGATCCACTCATAGATGAAAGCATGTTTATGTCTGGAAGAATTTTGGCCACTGACAGCCACCGTCCATTGAGAACTGTGCTTTGCATTTGATGTAACTTCTATGCCCATCATTACCACTAGATCTGTTATTTTTATACACTGTACCTTTAAGCGCCTGTCTCTTTAAGGTCTCCCTCCCATAAATCAGCTGTACTGATTGATCAGCTGTCCCAGATGAAATAAAAGCCACACTTCTTCTATATACTTTAAGAGAAAATACAGTCCTTTAATCCTGTTCATCAAGGGTGGGGATGGGGGTGACCTAGGGGGATCCACCCCGGAAAACCTCAGATGCCCAAGTGCAAGCAAATGCAGAATATATTTCTATATGTTGTTCTACAGTAATAGGGTCAAATGTAACGTAAAAATTTGAAGGAATTCTATGTTGTAGCTTTTCAAAGTAGTTTTATCAGTTTTTTTGTTTGGTTTTTGTTTTTGTTTCATTTTATTTGAGGATTTTATCTTAGGAACAAGAATACTTTTCAAACTTAAACATATCTATATTCTCAAAATTTGATATAGCTTTAGTATCCTAATCACAGAAACGTTTCTCCAAATTCACAGATCCACAGTAGCAAAGTGTGCAAAGACTGTAAAGGCTCATAGGAAATGTATATTCAGCAGGAATTTTACCCTTTGTGATCTTTACCCTATAAATTTGAGTTATGTGCTCTACTTCCTGTGGTATGTCTACATTTAGACAATGTTGTTGGGATGTTTTGTTCTGTTTGAATGTTAAAGTTGGCTCCATGATTGTAGTGACAGTACAGGGAAAGACACCCACCAGCACCAATGGCTCTAATCCATGTGTTTCACCGGGAGTAGGAATGATGCTGAGTCTGAACTTGATAACTGATCTTGGATCAGCTTAATTCAATAACTTGTTACCATTCTCTGTTTAGTTCAGTGTGGTGTCATTCCATGAATGTAACAGGGAACAGGCCTTTACTATAAGAGTACAGAATTTTACACTTTCGGATTAACAGACATGTCTATGAATGCAACAGGGCATATTCTGTGGAAGGTCGGAATTTCCGTAGAAGTGTCCGACTACAAGTTAAAGATAAAATGTCCTGGTAATTTTCTGTCAGGACATTCTCTGTTTCTCTATGGACATTTTCCTTAGAGTGTATATGATGTTTTACATCAACACTACCGTGTTCTTGATCCTAGTGCAGCATAATTAACTTCCTACGTGGATCATAATATGTGTCTGTCCAAACTGTTTACATGACTGTTGGAAGTTAAATGGCTAATGCTGATGAAACACTAATAAAACTCATGATTTGGCTCAGAATAAGTTTTTGTTGTTATCAGTGAAGCGTAAGTGTTTGTGCAGCAGTGATTAAAGCCATACAATGCAGGATCATCCAAGGTAAACAATGATTAATTGAAAATTATAATTGGTTATTTGCTTTTACAAATGTTGCTTTAATTTTTGCTTTAGATTCCCCCTTTTGCTGTAATAATCAATTATTTCCTAAAATCTAGACCTTTGTTGTTGTTTTTTGTATGTTTTCTTTTTATTTAAAATGTCTCCGTTACAAAGAATTTCTAATTCTATATTTATGTCACTATTTGAAAACCATTTGGGCTGTTTTACAAGTGAATAAACTAGACTCAAACATAAACTGCAATCTGGACTCTGGCAGCAGATTAGCACAATGTGCAGATGGTCAATGTTTGACAGGCTACAGTTTTATCTATTATCTGAGAGAAAGAGCGACATCGTGAAAAATGTCCATTAGAAATTTCTCAAAGCTGTTCACTGAAGCCATGAAGCTCCAAATAAGAATATATATGTATTCGGGAGGCAGATTTTTTTTTCTTTTTTCGTTTTACATGGCAGATATTTTGGCTTGGCATAGCAAGGAGGCACAGGTGCACTAATGATAAGGCTTCGTTCAATTTTTGGCCTTCCAGCTGTTGTCAAGGCAGGGATTTTGTCATGGGACACCAAAAAAAAAAACTCAGTTATTGTTAACGGAATTTGGTTTCACCTGCTTCCTCCTGCTCTTACAAATGAAATGTCACCTGTAAAAAACGGGTTTATTTTTTTTTTTAGAAACTGATTAATTTAATCTGTACAACTGGGGGATTTTTAAGCAGGGACTGTTTAACATTTGAAGTTGAATAAATAAAAAAATGGGATCAAAATAAGTAATTTCACTCCAGCTAACAAGCATCGTTTTAAAAACAGTATAATGTTGTGTAATGGTCAAAATTGGCAGTTTGACAGTTAAGAGCGCGCGACAGATAGGGAAGCAGATGGAGATACCAGGAGGAAGCTGGTGAGGGAAGCAGAGAGAGAGAGAGAGAGAGAGAGAGAGAGGTGAGGATAGAGAGAAACGGGTGAGTCGGAGAGCAATAAATGGAGAGAAGAGCTGAGACGAGGAGAAGAGGGAGAGAGAGACCAGTAAGAGAGACGGGGAGAGCTGGTACTGACTGAGAAGCTCACATCCGTTTCAGCACTCCGGCTCGTGGACAGCAGCGCACAATCATGCTGCGCGCGACACTCTTCTCGTTTTGAAGCAAGCAGTTTCTTCCTCAGCTTTGCAGGCGGCTCTTCTGTCCCCTCTACGTTATCTTTGCTTCATTTTAACCCGTTTTAAAAGTCGATTTAGAAAGACAAAGAACAAGAAAAAAGACAAGACAAGTTAAGTAAACAACTTTAGTAGAAAATGGAGTGCACAACGCTGAGCAGAGAAGGAGCAGGGCTCGCTAAGCCGCCCAAACATCTGTGGCGACAGCCCAGGACTCACATACGGATCAAACAACGCTTCAATTCGGACACCGAGCGCTACCTGTGCCGGAACCGGACCCTAGAGAAGCTGCGACCTGGACTGAAGAAGCCTCGCATGTCCTGGCCCTCCTCATTGAGACGGTAATGTTTTCTTCCTCTGAAGTCTCGAAGCTGAATGCAGGTTTTCCCGAAAAAAGTCAAGGGGAAAAAGTAAAAAAAAAACAAAAAAACTTTAGCTCTGACGGCGCGTTGCATTCTGTTAAATACGATTAAATAACTGGAACAAGATCCTACTTATTTTATCAGGTGTATAATACAAAAAGAATATACTCATTTGACATTTTATGTCTAACCAGAAACTATACTATATACACTGCATATGTAGGCTATAAAACCGATAAACCACATAACCACTTAAAGTTGTTTTTCTTTTTTTTGTTTGTAGCTTAGATTTGATTTCTCAGGAATGAATTTGTATCCCAACAATTCCATTTAATCCAGTTCCCTTTGCAGCTAACCTCAACTGAAGCATTTTCATTATCATGGGCTGTAAATTTGGTTTTTCAGATTTACAAACTAAGCTCATTAATCTTTGTTTCCAGTGATATGGGTGTCTTTCTACTTGTAATTATTTGACATGAAAACCTCTTACCACGCTGATTTCAGAGCTTGGGAAGCACTAAGTGGGCCACCAAGATATATTGTCTCTTACAGTTCCTTTTAATGTCCCCGTGTTTGATACTGAATAACTAAACTGTCTTTTAGAACCATTTTCTAACCCCTTTTAGGGAAAATGTTTTCGTGTGTCCTGTTTTCTTTTTTTCTCTCTGTTGATTTTCTGTAAAAAAAAAAGCAGATTTTTACCATGACAGCTGAAAAGAACAGGAAATAACTGCATGCACAATGATATGATTGGCAGTATGTTTTCCTGTTATTTCTATTGAAAAATGGCAATCCAATGCTGCACATTAAATAGAGCATTTCTCAGCCGGGATCCTAATCACATCATCGCTCATGTTCTCATTATTCCTCTTAAATGCTGCTTATAACTGCTTTCAGTTCAGAAAAACCATGTTGACTTCATTCTGCAGACTCTGGTCCTTGTTTACGCCTACTCTTTATGCAGCTTTTTAATGTGTTTTATATATTTTAGCTCATTGTTTCCTTCTTATTCTCATTTGTTGCCTTAAGAATTTATACCTAAGCTTGACATTCAGTGCAGTATATATTTGAAGAGGGCTCTTCCACACGCTACAATTGATAGATTTACACTTTATCTTCTGTTGGAAAGTCATTGATTTCCAGTGACAACTTCTGGTGTTCTGTTGCCTCAGTCAATTTGCCCACAGTCCCTTTAATCCTCAGTGGACAGTAAGGGTAATCTTTAGGAGGCGTTTCTATAATTTAGACCCAATAAGTCGCATCCTTGAGAATGTTTTATTGCTGATGTGCTTGTCTGCAGCTACATGACAAATTGGACTCATTAGACTTTTAATTTCTGTACATTTACTGATTTGTTTTGCTGCTCCATGTAACTTAGGGGGCCGTAGTGTCCCATAAAATTGAGTGATTTCAGGTAGTGACTTGTTTAGTTTCAAAAATGCAATTACTGAGTCATTTGTCTGTTAACTACCAAATTCCTCACACCATCAACAAAACATGATATATTGTGGTACTTCAGGAGCTTTAAAATACCACAATGAGTGAGTGGTGTGTCCTGCAGAGGCTGCCTACCTATTCCCCCAGCATGGCTTTTTGTTCTGCTCCTTGCACTCTGAGGATGGAGGAGATGTAAAGGATGGTTTGGCTTGCAGCAAACTCTGTAAACTCCATCAGTCAAGCTGAACAAAAGCATCGCTTCCTTTGCTTTCTTGCTTGCACACAAATACTGCCAGGGGAGAGACTGATGGCTGGGGTTTGTGCCTCACTTCCTTTTGTGTTATAGATTTTGTTTGGCAAAACAAAAGAGCCTTGAGGATATTCCTTTAACACAAGGAAAATAAAGAAAAGATTGATTCAGACAGTGCTTCAGCTTTCAGCTTGATTCAGCTCTTTTTCTGCCAGATGGATTTTGACATAAATGAATACATTTCTACAGTCTAAAACGGGCCCTGAGACCTTTTATTGTATTATTTATTTCCTGTACAGAGACAGTGATTCATTCCTGTTTCACTTTAACAGAGTTGTCGAGTTGCACTGCTCAATTCTCACATTATAAACGTGTTACACACACTTGAACAATGTTTCCAGAAAGAAGAAAGATGACTTGTAAAAACCATAAAACATGTTAGTGACTGACTGCAGCAGAGCCGAGCGGGCATGAAAACCGCTTCAGTTCAGCTCTACTCCCCGGACGCCGCTCGCTGTCAACAATCAATGCCGCAGCTCGTCTCACCTCAGAGCTCATTCACTCACAAGCTGGGGTGTTTTTTCTTTATCCCCTGAAAGCGCACCAAACAGATAATTACACAAGAGCATTTATACTTTCAAGCAAGAGAAACTGTAATAAGATACGTATTTGTGTCAACAGCTTGGCATTAACATAGACTGAGTATGTTGGTTTGTTTATTGACATGCTGCAGATTGATTAGAATCAATTTAACGCTTAACAGACCAATCTCCTATAGATCTTGTAGATTACGTACAGAAGAATTTTTAAATGCTTTAAAGACAATAAACACATCACTTGGCTTGTTTACTGTCAGTCTTGATGTGTTTTTTCAGTTTTATATGAATTTCCTGTTCAGATCTACATGTGGAAAGTTGTTCAGCATCTTCCTGGCTCACAAACACCTTTAGTGTAAATAGATTTTGTTCACACATTTTGCTCTGATGTGTCTTGTGTAGGTGCAAATACTGTGACATTTGTGCTTCTGCCTTACAATTGTCTTCAGCCCCCCCGCCGCCACATAACAACCAATAATAAATGCACTTTTACTTAATTAATTTCTGGTTAAATTAAAAATTTAATTTGGCTTTTGCTCAACCCGTCTGTACTCGGTTTTAAACATGGGAACAGCTTTGATACATGCTCAATATCAGGAAAACAGCGGGAATGAAAAGTGAATATTTAGTGTTATAATGAATGAATATATAGATAAATATATATATAAATGAATCTGAGTGAGGGGTGAGACAAATACACGCTTTTTGGTGAGAGCCTGCTAAATAAAACTGTTTATAACGCAGCCACATCAATTTGTAAGCATCCAACCTCTGATTTTGTGGAGAAAATTCATAGAAAGGTGCAGACGAATGTATGTGTGCTGACAGGCAAAGTGAGAATTTGATGTTGAGACGACACCGGTGTGTGAAAGAGAGATAGAAATAGAAATGGATGGTGTACTGGAAAACCGCAACTGCGTTACCTCAGCTGCACACTTGAGGCTCTCCTCGCCCTCGCTGACAGTGTGCGGCTTCAAATACATCATGCCAGTTCCTTCCCCATGCTGTTCGAAGTCTTGCCAATGTTAATGTTGTCTGTGCTGCCTGCTTAGTGCTCAATGGTGACGCTTGCTGTAGGTAGGAGTAAGAGCAATGAGTCAGCCAGCTTTATAGCCGCCACCAACAACATCACTGGCAATGCTTTTATTCTTCCTTGAATGCATATTTCCTTTTTTTTTTCTCTCTGAATGCCTGTGATTATATATCATCAGATGACTCAGATCGCTTTTAAATATAAGTCAGCCGAAATATAGGTGGGTTGAAAGTTTATGTAGGAGGCGAAGTCTCTGAAGGAAGCCACCTCTGAATTGTACCTGAAGTTTTGGAAATAAAAATGCAATTTTAAAAGATGTTTTTGAAAAAGAGTCAGTAGATGAGGGTTCTGCCATTTTATGAAGAGTGTTTCAATGCCAGCATCTCTTGGACACCTGTTGTCGAGATCAAAATTCAGTTTGGGATCAGAATATTGTAATTATTTATTCCTGCTAGTTGAAGCACAATTGTGGGAAATGTGGAGCCTCCCTTATTTACCAACAGACGATATTGTCTATTGTTTCATAAGTTTCACCAGTGCTCTGTTATGCCATGACTTTTAATTATGTGCAGAAAAATGGCATACTGAGGTGGGGAAAGCAACCTGGGTTATTTGTTGTTTCCCTACTGCATATTGTTTTAAACAATGTGGAATTACAGTCTGATCTGTTAGTTCAGAATTAACTTCTCAAAGGTGCATAAACATTCCAGTTGAATGTGAAGTGGTTGTAATTAGGTTCAGCACCTCCAAATCTGAGACCGTGGTCCTCAGCCGGAAAAAGGTGGAGTTGAAGTATTTCTGGGTATCGTTCATACGTGTAGGAAGAATGAAGCGGGAGATCAACAGGTGGATCGGTGCAACGTCTGCAGTGATGCAGGCTCTGCATCGGTCTGCCACAGTAATGAATGATTTACCGGTTGATCTACATGATTGAAAGAATAAGCTCATGAATTCAAACAGCCAAAATGTTTTTCCTCCATAGGGTGCTAGATAGGGTGGCTTAAGCATCTGGTTAGGATGCGTCCTGGGGGGGGGGGTCTCCCTACTCCTTAGTGAAGTGTTCTGGGCACGTCCTACCAGGAGGAAGTCCCAGAGAAGACCCAGGACACACTGGAGGGCCTATGTCTTTCAGCTGGCCTGGAAGCTCCTTGGGATACTTCCTTAGGAAGATGTGGCCAGAGAGAGGGAAGTTTGTGCTTCTCTGGTTAAGCTGCTGCTCCCTTGACCTGGCCTCAGATAAGCATTAGAAAATGAATGAATGGATGGGTGGAAGGTCCACTATGTAGTCTGTTTGGGAAGATCAGTTGCTGCTGACCAACAGGTCCCATCTCACCCAGCCTAATGTTTACCCACCTGTCGGTTAGCCAATCAGCTGGTGTGATAGTGTCAAGTGTTGTACTGCTGCTTCTCCAGTCAACTCCACTGTATTGCACTGAGCGCTAAGTCAGCTTTAACCCTCTAAAGCCTGACTAAAAAAAAACTGGGCAGAAAAGTCAAACTTTTTTAATCTGAAGGATTTATTTGACTTTTTAACAAAATGTAAAAGACAATTAAACAGTTTATTGCTGTATGACATGTCTGGATTGTTGTAGTGCAATAGGTATTCACCAGGGGGCAGAAGACAAGTATCAGATTGTGTACAACAGGGTTTTGTGCAAAATTTTTGTGATGCAGTAGGTCTTAGAAACTGTATCAAATATGATATGCTTGGTTTTAAAAGGATTAAAACAACTCAGAATCTGTGGTGGGCGTGAAACTGGTTCATATCTATGGTTGGTTGATAGTGGATTTCAGTGGTCAGTGTGGATATAGGTTGAGAAATAACAGTTGAGATCTAAAAGCTGTTTTCATCGGCCAATTTCCATGTGTCTCATATCATGGCTGGCTTTGTGGGGCTGCTGTCTGGCATGTTCATGTTGCTGTGATGTTTGAAGATTAAACTGGAAACACATCACACACTATGAGAATAGCTCTGCTACATGTAAAGAGTCTCCATCCAAAATTTTAATGTGGGTCTGTGCATGACAGGTTTAAATGGTGGAGGCTGAGCCATTTGGCACAAATTACACAGATTCCAATTGTTTGTGAGATTCAAGCCTTACCAAGGATGCAGAGCAGAACAAGGACAATTGTTGTCCTCTGCAGATCAAGACGGAAGAGCAGGCGCAGATAATTTAGCTGGAGCTCAGTTAACTCCTGCCAGTATCAACAAGACTCAAATGGGACTATGCAATGAATGTGGTTACAATTACATGTATGATAATTTCCCACAGAGAAAGAAGTGGCAGAATGTCTTGAACATTTTTTCACAGTCCACAGAGCTGCAGCGTCGGGTATTCCTTAGGGAATAACTCGATTATCCTCCTTTTTCTCCTCAAGAATGGGCTGAATGTTCACTCTTTTGACTTACTTTCCTTAGAGCACACCATCTAATGCCACTGACAACTTAACTGCACCCATTTCTGCCTGTTAAGAAGTGCAACCGGTGACAAGCTTATAAATGTCACAGAATGTGCAGGTGAGGGAGCCGGTCCAGATGCACGTTGCTGTGTGAGCTGTTAAAGGTATGGGCTTAAGGTCAAGCTTCAGGCTGAATTACAATGAATTAACAAATAGGGGTTCAGTATCTTCCACTAGGGCACTTCAGCATCACATTACAGTTGATGGAGGCATGTTGGCTGTTAGGCGGAATTCACTCGTGGCCTTCGCCAAGGAGGGAATGAGAAGTGAGAAAGAAACTGTGTTCTAGACCACTGGGCAACTCGAAACGGGAACATCCTGTTTCAAAAGCATTTTTTTAATGTCACGAGAGTGAAAAATTACACCCGTTGCTATGGAGTTCTGTTTTCCTGTAATAATTGCTTAAAGGGTTCCCCACTAGGTTATCAGAGACGGGGCAGGTTTCTACCACATAGAAGAAATGAATGTTATCTAACTAACCTCACGTTAACAAAAGACACAAAGCAGAGGAGGAATAGTAGCGGTAATGTAGTTGTGTTCAATGCCTGCAGCTGAAGCTGACCTTCAGGTGTCAGTTGTGTAGATGTTGCTTTCGTTGAGTTGTATTATTTAATTGGCACCATTTAATGCATTTGGTTAAATGGTGCAACGACTGCAGGGGAGATGAAAAAGGCTGCTAACTGATACGTGTATTACCATCAATTATCAGCCACCGTGTTGGCTTTTTTTTCTTTCTGTTTTTCATTCAAAAGCACTAGGCTGATTATCTAAGAAGAAGCCAATGCATTATATGGGAGTATTTTGATTGATCAAACATGTCAGTGATCTAGTAAGTTATTATAATGCTTTTAAAAAAAGAATCACAATTGAACAGATTTTTTTAAAGGATGATTGGTACCTAAAGAATAAGATTATTCTGATCAAAACATCTAAAGAAGGCTGGTCCCTGCATCATCTTTTGTTCTGTTTTGTTTAATGCATGTCGGAAATGATAACTTTATAGCAAGTTCTGTTTTTGGAAGTGCTCTAAAGAGTTTGAAAAGAGTTGTGATCGTAAAAGGTGAAGATGAACCGTCAGCAGTTGGACCATTGATTCAATACACTTGAGATTAATTGAAAAACTGACAGAGGAAATGTGTTGCCGCCTGCATTTCTCATTCACAATGTTAAACCGTGACGATCAAAGGGGGTCTAGGGAGACGATTGTCAGACTCTTGAGTTTGTGTTTCATCTGGGCTGTTAGCCAGTAACAATTAGTCATGGTGCTGGAGACTTTTGAGATGAGCCAAGACATGCTAGCAATGAGCTAAAAGAACTTTTATGCACTCTTAATACTTTTTTGACCCGACAACACATAATGGTTTTTAGGCAGCTACATTTTTAATGATAGATTATTATCATGGTGAAAGACTTTAAATTACTCTTGAATTTGTTTTCTTTAGCTGAATAAATTCAGCAAATTGTGCTATTATGCTAGACTGTTTTCTGTTATGTCTTATAATTAACAACATTAACTTCTCATTAAGGCTCTTAATTGTTTGTTGATTGTTCACATAAACACACAGGGAACATTACTACATATGCAGCACACATGAATATGTCTGCCAATGATGATGAGGATTTTCCATTTTCACACAGCGATGACATTACTAATACAAATTACCAAAAAAGAACATTCTCTTTCTGAAATGCTATAGGAGGTCACAGTGTTCTCCTTTCGGTTATTAAAAAGCAGGAGGCTACTAAGGGTTATGAAAAAGATTAATAGTGAATGAACAAGTTTTCTTTTTAAGAACAGAGTCTTTGTTTCTCTTTTAACTCTTTCTGAGGAAGGGTCGTAAATTACATTTATTATTCATCTGATAGTCTGATGTTGTAGATTGATAAAATCTTTCCCCTTTGATTTGAGATTACATTTATTTTCTTTCAGATTATTTTTGTTGTAGATCATGTGATCAGAAATTATGTTTTTGATCATTTGTTTTTGTGCAGGTGTTCTTATGCAGGCTCCTTCTCAGGAATATTCCTTACTCAGTGTGACTAGCACTTAACCATGATTTCCCCTCGTGTTCGATTTCTTGCTTGTGTTGTTCTCGTTGTCAGTTGCAACTTGTCACTTTGGATAAAAGTGTCAGCTAAATGACTGTAGAATAGAATAGAAGTGTGCTTTTAGCTAAATCTAATTTCTTTATTTATTCATTCGTGTACCACGTTTTTCTGCGTTTCGTTACTAATTTTTATAAAAGTCGATTTCTTTCTCTTCATCATAGTTTGAGATCACAAACACGAATCAGAAACTTCCCTTTCATCAGAAAGGTTTTGAAGGAAAGGTTTGATGGTTTAGGAAATGTGCTCATGACCTTTATGTCCCAGAGTTCCAGCTGGTTACAGTTTCCTGTCTGTGTTCAGCACAGGGCTGGAGCCAGGAAGCTGCGAGCAGGGGGAAATGAATGGCTTGTAATTATTCAAAGTTTTTTAAATGAGGAAACTACATCAGCAACCAGCACCTGTAAAGCTGATTTCTGCAACAGCATGTTTTATGAAGTGCATTAACCTTTCCTCAGTTATTTCTCTGTAACAGACCTGCTACAAAGGGACATTTTCTAAACTTGTATCAAGAGATGGTCAAATTAATCCTAAAATAAGTCACATTTCAAAATGTAGGAATAGTCTTTTACACAAGTCTGTTCAGTTTTCTTTACTTTAATATAAACCCTGTATCTTTGTATGCATTAGTTTAGGCTGTTGCACACGACACAACCCTGTTGTCATTAGAGAGATCAAACATTTTTTCATGGAATTTGAAACCCACAAATCCAATAAGCTTCATTGCAAATTTAATGTGACAGATGATAAATGTGCAGCCATTTCCTTTTCTGTAATTCATTGCAAACACTGCATCTTGCCCCGAGGCTTGCACAGCTTCATTTTATGCAGATGACCTTTCAGTCTGACACACATAATGAAATTGTTCGACAAGCATGCGCGATGTAGAGGGCGCACATCCATCTAAAAAAGAAATAAATTTAAAAAATCTTTGCTGCTTTCTTGCTTCTTGAGTTTTTGCCTTTGGCTGTTGGCAGGACTAATGTAGAACTGCTTTCTCATTTCCCTGGCAGAAACAAGTCAGACCTTCTGTGGGATGTGGTGTTGCTGCCTGTTTGAGAAACCTGTTTGTTGATTCTACTCCGGATGTGTTATTCATTGGTACCTTTCTACTTCCTTTGAAAAAATTCATCATTGTCTTGATCTCTGCAAAAGAAGAATACGGGATACTCCGAGATTTAATCACAGGTGAAGCATTGATACTGATATTACCAAGCACAGACAACTGAATTAGTCCTACCTTCAAGGAAAGAGTTTCCTGTCTTATTTCTGTTCAACTATTTTGCTTATGGCATCAGAAAACAAAGGAATTTGAAGAAAAAAAGTTACTTTAACAGAAAAAAATTATTATGGCTCATAACCCTTCTTATTACAGCCATGTTTAGCATAACCTGTCATCCTTTGATACCACCTCACAAATAAGCCACTAAACCATTTAAGTCAGGGGTGGGGAACCCTGGTCCTCAAGGGGCCGCATTCCTGCAAGTTTTCCATGCATTCCTTCTCCAGCACACCTGATTCAAATCAAATGGATCCAACAGCCAATGCCAGTGGCTCATTAATTTGAATCAGGTGTGTTGGAGCAGGGATACATGGAAAACCTGCAGGATGAAGGCCAAGGTTCCCCACCCCTGATTTGAGTGTATGGTATGGATGAACAGTCCAATATTTTGATAAAAAGTTGTTTTCTTTCTTGCGTTCACTAACAGTTGCCATTGATATCTTTTTCTTAACGGCTGACAGACTAAAGCTCATTCTAAACCTACAATTATGCAAATTTATCACCAGCTGATGTTAAATTCCTGTAGACGCCACATTTGTCAACTGCCCCGTGTCTGTTTTACCACTGCAGTGATTATATCAAAGAAAAAAAACTTCCATCAGATTATTTATCTGGCCTCTTCATTTAGCATTAACTCTGCTATTCTAGTTCAGTGGTTCCCATACTTTTTGAGCCAGGTCGCTTCATGTATCTTGATTACAGACTACAAACAATGTTGTTGCAAACAAAAGCTGTTGATGCCAATGCCATTCTTCTAGTTAAGTGCAACTTTACTCACACACGACTCGAGTTTAAATTTTTTTTTTTTTTTACAAATAAATAGAAAGAATGTTAGATGTTAAAGTCAAGCTTGATGTGGTTTCTGCATTTGCATGATGCTTGGCATTAGGCTTATGTAAGATAAATTTCTTCAGCATTAGTTCTTGTGTTCAAAACACTGGCCTTTCTGTGTGGAGTTTGCATGTTCTCCCCGTGTATGCCTGAGTTTGCACCGGGAACTCCGACTTCCTCCCACTGTCCAAAAGACATGCATGCTAGGTTAATTGGTCACTCTAAATTCTCCCTAGGTGTGAGTGGTTGTTTGTCTCTCTGTGTTGGCCCTGTGATGGACTGGCGACCTGTCCAGGGTGTACCCTACCTCTCACCTGATTGCTGGGATAGGCTCCAGCCCACCCGCAACCCTGAATTGGATTAAGCGGTACAGAAAATGGATGGATGGATTAGTTCATGTGGGTCAATCGGATCGCTCTACACCTGCTGAGTTTGCTTCTATTTATTTCCCATGTTAGAAACAAAAAACACCGGGCAAAGCACACTGTGCTTGTCTTTGCAGGAGAATGGCTAATATTCACATATATTCAATGTATTATTCGCAGGCCCCTGCATGGGAAGCTTTTTAGGTGCCCCTAAATGTAGTTACTAATAATAGAACTACATGTCTGCAGAGCCACGATCTGCACATGTACATGGAACCAGGCTTTGCATATAAAAGAATAATCTTAGTCTCTTCAGTGAGTCATGTAAAATTATTTTGTCTTTCATTATGTGTCATACTGTGTCATTGTGGAAATTACATTGCACCAGTGAACTTTGCAACAAAGAGAACTGACACATAATTTATCATTTATAAAAGATGTGCACCGCATAATGTTAATTGGTTAATTGTTAATTATTTTTGAAAGACACTTAGACAGCTGCATTGAATTAAAATTGAAAAATTATAAAGTATGAATAGTAAAGAACACAATCTTGTCTTTTGTATGAATATTTACATTGAACAGTTTTCCAAAGGAGAGCATGACTTAGAGAAAAGTGAAAAATGTAATCCTAAAGTTCCACTTAGTATCCTCATTAATAGTTCCCTCAGTAATAGTTCCCAAATTATGTCAGAGGCAGTTTGCATACAACTGAAGTCTTACTCTGTCTGCCGCATAATGGCTGACCTGACAGACTGTGAAAGAAAAATTACATTTTCACAATTTCTTCCTTGTTGCTGTCCTCCCAAACATCAGCAGCCTTGTCACCCTGACCCAGACTGTGTGGTGCTGCATATCAATGCATTGCAATCCTTCAATAAAACTATTACAGAAAAATAGCTATTTACGCCCAGTGGACTGATTCTCAGTCAGTCTGTTGCAATTATTTATGGGTGATAGATAAAAAGCAAATTAGTTTTAATGAATAAGCCAATGCTATTTGTAGTGTGAAGAATGTATTTTGTTATCCTTCCACTGAATGGGAATAGTTTGAATCCACAATGGGACAACCAAACAGTTAAATCCTAGCATGAGCCAGAAGTGTTGCCTCTCGCATAAAAAGAAATGTATGTCCGCTGTTTATAAATCCAAAGATTGCAAGAATTTAATGGTTTAATCTGACTACTTTAACTTGATCTTAGGAAGGAGATGTCTCTAAAGTCATTCAAGCTGATTTTTATTATCAAAAATATTCTTAAGCTGTTTCTCCCTTAATGTGGGTCATGACCTTACTATGCATGTCTCAGTAGTAAGCAATCACTGCAGAAAATAGAGTTTCTGATCCATCTGGCGGCAGCAGCGCAATACCTTAGTGATTGTGCACTTGAGTAGATGAGTAAGGAACTTGTTTTCCATGTGAATTCAGTGCCTATTGGTTCGGTCATTGTACAGCAGGTCAGAGAAATGAATGAAATAGCTCTTCGTAAACCCAGATGATTTACCAAACAAGCTCCTGTGAATAAAACAAAGACTTCTATCTCTGCCCTTCCTCTGACCTCACCTTGTTGGAGCCTCAAGCCCAGGCCCTGTGTAATTTGTTTTATGCTTTTGTTAGTGGTTGAATATCTGAAAAACAACATGTTGCCCTTGTTCATCATGTTTTCTGGCGTCTGAGAGAGCTGTCAGATGGCACACACCTGTGCCAACAGTTTTTGAGCTCGCTGTTGCACCATAACACGATTGCATATAATCTTACCATGAAGGACTCAAGTCTGTGTATGCCCGTTTCAAAGCAAACATTTGATACACAGTAAAATAGTGGTTTAATATGTCAAAATAACAGATACATTACCCAAGTCTTTTTCTGTTTGGGTCAAACAGAGGAATTAATGTAAAATGTGTGATGGTTTGACTTTGCACCAAATTATTTTAGTGCACTGGCCACAACCTGTGGCACTTTGAGCCACATCTGCTATTTATTTTAGATACAGCTAAATAAACAGCTTGGTTTATTGCTGTTGTTAGAGCCACAGACACCCTCACCCTCCCTCTCTCTTGCCATCCTTGCCACCTCACGCAGACATAATACATTTGTAATATTTATAATTGATTTAGCTTGACCAGTAATATGAGAAGTAAGAACAACAGATTGAACCCAGGAGCAAACAGCAGGCGGTGGCCATCATGACACTGATTCATCTTATTAGTGGAGATCTGTTGGCGTGTTGAGTGGAGGGGAATCACTGTGCTGATTTGTCAAATAGAGGCAGAATGGAATGAGACACGTCTTCCTGTTTCAGCTGGAAGGCCCGGACATTTACCATTTTAAACAATTGACTCCTGTCACTGGTGTAAATCTGCCACTTAGTCATTTTCTACTATTGTCAGATAAATTTGGATATACTGAATCATCAAAGACCAATAATGAGCATCTACATAATGTTGTTTTGCCTCAAGTATCTGTTTATTGTTTAGAAATATTGTGTATTTTTAGGGATACGTTAAATGTAAACTCCAACCTCAGAAGCAATTAATAGCCTAAAAATGTGTCTGTGTTACTGACCATTATTTGGATTGTTTAAAATTTTTACCATTAAAAAAAACAACCTCATATTGCTGTAAATTACCATGGGGTATAAATCTGTACTTCCGTCCTCATTTCCCAATATCTTAGCCTCCCGGGATTTCTGCAAAAGCCAGTTTCAAGTTCTTCGTCCGTCATCTAGCCATAACAATGAGCATCTCTCAATGCCACCTTTCCCCATTCACAAAAGAACCAAACAAGCCTGTTTAATTTCAAGCCAGAGTTTCCTTTCATAAATCATTACAACATTGCAGAATCCAAGGAGATATAACTTGTAGTGTGGCTTATAAAATGTGTCTAATATATCCTTCACACCATCTACTCCATCCATCCATCCATCCATCCATCCATCCATCCATCCATCCATCCATCCATCCATCCATCCATCCATCCATCC
>JBBBVU010000015.1:6195020-6207811 GCA_037177055.1 Atherinosoma microstoma | reverse complement strand
CACACACACACACACACACACACACACACACACACACACACACACACACACACACACACACACACACACACACGCAGTGTTAAAGTGTAGTCAATCACTCCAAAGCTACAATCAATCTCTTTCAAAGCCATTTTTGGCTGCTGCGTGTGATAAGGCAGATGTCTGATAATAGATTCAGGAGTTTGTACAGACATTTTCTAGCCAGCTGCTTGCATGTTGTATCTGCAACTGTGAGAGTGCATGTGAAGTAGATAATCTCCCACTTTGAAGTGAATGTGTAAACGGCATCTGTGGAGAGTTTGAACTGAATTGTCAGCTCATTGTCCAAGAATGTTTGGCATTCTGATATGATGTAAAAAGCAACCCGATGTTGGGAATTCATTCTGATTTCCTTTGAGCCTCTGTTGACTCTTGCCCCTTTCTTGTTTTAGCAATGCTGTTGCACGTTGTTTGTTGGTAAACCCAATGCAGTGACAATTCTTTCTTCTTTTTTTTTCAAAACAGTATTTCCAGAACAAACTACATATCACATGGGCTTCTTCCTCTGTTCACTCCCCGTCTTCTTATCATTTTATTCAGTAGTGGATTAAAAATGGATTTTCCCTGTTTGTTAATGCTTCAAACCTTCAGGATTCATCCTGTTATCTTTGTCCTCAGTATATGATAAGATCATGACTTGAGCACTAACAACATGAAATATAATCTGCACATCTTTATATTAGTTATTTACGCTTGAACACAACTTGTTTGCACGGGTGACTAGTTATCTTGAGACCTGCAGTGTTTAACAATGCCATCTCTGTGGCTGCAGCCCCGGGCGGCTGCAAGGTCACCGAACGTAGGTAGAATCTCAGCTGACGTTGTGTTTCAATAACAGCTAACTGTTTGCATTTGAGGAGCTCCCAGTTGCCTTGGAGATGCTGCAGTCCCTGACAGTTAAATCTGATGGTGTGATGCAGGTAGCGATGACTGAGTGTTTAGCCTGTGCACACATTATCAGTGTCCCCTCACACAAACATAAAGGTGAAAGTCAGACTAACAATAGCAAGACAGGCCTGGTTCTACTAGAACTTGTTTACCAAATGATCAATATAATTTGTTATAGATTCATTTATTATTGTTTAGCATGTTAGTACTTTTGAAACAAGGTATAAGCATGTTACTGCCCCACTCTGATGTTCATAAAATTGAGTCATCAGTTTAATTTAATGCCGGGATGCAAGTTACAAACCAGGATCTCATTTCATAGACATACTGTACTGTATCAACAAAGATGCATGTCATGTATTGGACTTTTGTTTGGAAAATAAATGCTACAATTTAGCCTTAAAGTGTTGCTCAGATTAGTTTTCTGTAATAGTTGGCTCAAAATGTATTCGTAGTGTAAGAATTTCTATTTACTTTTCTTATCCTGACTTTACTGGTGTTTTGGCTTTCTAGGGCTTAATGGAATTTTCTTTTTAAATAAAGTTTTAGTACCCAGACAGCAGACCCACGTGTGGGTTTCATTATTGGTCTTATTCTCTTTGCTTCATTTAAGTCATAACAGTGTAAAATGTAGTTTAGTCAGTTTATGGGCAATACGTCGCTGATTTTCAGAGCTTTTTAGTTTATGTAGTGGAGAAATGCCAGTTGCACTGCTGATGGTGCCAGAAAAATCAAAGAAAGGACCATTAGGATCTCCTACTCTGGATATAAAATACTTTACTTTATGCTGGGTCTGTTATGAAACACCTCGTAAATGTGAATGCCTCATTAAAGCTGCCATGAGAAATTACATCTATATGATAAGGACATTGCACTGCATGTGTTGCTTTTTTCCCCCCTTTCTTACATAAATGATCCCTGATGTACATGTAGCCTTTCATTTAAACTTCAGGTTTGCTATTCTATTATCTTTAGCATCATCGTTTTCATCACGCATTAAGCAGATTTGAAAGCATTATAAGTTATTCTGAATAAACAGCAGCCTCAAGCAACATGAGTTAATGGACAGCTCATCCGCCAATAAAAATTATTTTGCACAGTCTTGTTGAATCATCAACAGACATTGCTTTACGAAAGATAATAATTTATCATACTATAAGTAATTTTGTATTCACTGTAAATATTAAGTGGTTTTATTCCTAGTCACATAATCAATCAGAGACCAAAACAAAGATGTCATAGTTGGTCATAGAGCAAAGGTGGGATATTTGAAATGCTGACCCGCATGAATCTATGTACTACAAATTCACCTGTAAAAACAAAGAATTCTTATGTGACAAATTAGAAAAGAAAATTATTATAATAGATTCCCTGAGACGCGTAATGATGTCTGTCCCAAGCCAGCACCCCCCTGTAACCCATGGTTTGTCTGTATGTGCATTCAGAGCCAGTCCAAAACAGACTTTGAAAAAACGTTGTATTTATAAGCAATTGGATATTTGTCTGTGTTAATTAATTAATGCATTAAACTTATTGTTGGTAATCCTGTTCAGAAACACTTTTTGTTATACTGGGTGAAATGGTTCTTTCACCCTGAGAGTAGTCAATACATTATGTATTCATAAAAAGGAACGAATAAAGTCAGACCTCTGTGAGAGCTGCAGGCTGGCATAAACTCTGACCAATCCCTGCCATTCGGTCTGAATGGGAAATACCAATCAGATGCCTTCATGTCTTGTCCTGTCCACGCTCCCTCTGTGTGAAATGTGCTCACGTGCTGATTGCTCAAACAGCTGTCACTCTCCACTGCCCTGCAAGTTCAAGTTGGGGGAGGGGAGGGGGGGTGCCACGGGGCTCTTATGGAGCATTGACGGCAAGGGGGAGGAGCTTAGAGGAAGTGCCACTTTCAAATCTTGCTTGCTCTCCAACATTACCAACTCTAGCTTTAATGGCTTTTTTTTTTATTAATCTTTTAATGGGATTTGTCATATTGTCAGTCTCAGGTGACCTTTTGGACCATTAATATTTTCATTTCAACTACTTTTAATTACTGAAGATCCACTTCAGTGACTAAATACTGTATATAATCATCCTTAGAGTGACCATTTATTGATTTATTAATATTTTTCTTTTAAAGAAGAAAAAACATTTATTTCCGTAAGTGTCTGGGAGGACACTCATCTTTTTGTTTTTCCATTCATGAATAAATCCTGTACACGTTTATCATTTGATGTTGGATTCACTATAAAAGCACTATCAGTGTGTTTGAAATCAAACTTAAGAGTATAGTTTTTTAATTTGTTAGTGTGGACTGTGTGTCTGCATGGACAATATGGTTTGATGATTGGAACATCCAGAAGTTGTTGTGCATTATAACTTTTTTTTTTATCCAGGAACAGCCAAAATGATCAGGTGAGTCTACACAGGTCCAACAGCTACAACATGAAAACTACTGACAGGTGAAGTGAATAACATTAATTATCTTGTTACAATGGCACCTGTCAAGGCTTAGGCTATATTTAGAAGTGAGTGAACTGTTACTTCTTGAATTTGAAGTGTAGGAAGCAGGAAAAGTTGGAAAGCATAACAATCTTAGACACTTTGACAAGTGGCAGATTGTGACTCCAAGACGACTGGGTAAGAGCAAATAAGAATAGCCTAAAGCAGTGTGAGTTGTACCATGCTGTGTAAAGACAAGGTCATATGCACTGAAGGCTCATGAAAAAGCATGATTCGGATATACCGGAGAGCAAATTTTTGAAGTCTGAGCTACAGGTCAATCAAAGGGAAAATGCTCAACCCCTTCCCCCCTTCTGAAAGCATCTACAATGAGCACGAGTGTCACAACTGAATCATGGGGCAATGGAGTCTGGTTGCATGATGCATGCAGACAATCCTACACAGGCAGTGTGACACTTGGGGGAAAGTTTTGCAGGTTAACTTTTGGTCCTAACATTCATGTGGGCATTACTTTGACACACACCACCAATTTAAAAATGTCTGATCTCAGCTTGCAAGCCCTGCAGGGCTGCTGAAACTCTTCTGTAACAGATGTGCTTCATTTTCTTAAATGTCACCAGTGATGAAATTTTGCCCAGGGGCAAACATTAATATGTAATACTGCAGATACTATAAAGCTTACCAGTGAAAAGACTGCATTTGAAAGTTATGCTTAAAAATAACAAATCTTTGCAAAAGAAGCTACAGACTGCTGAAATCAAGCCACCTTTTTGGTGCAATTTTATCCATGATGTGCGAGTAGTTAAGCGTCTTTCCTTTGTCCAACACTTCAGTCACCTTGACAAGTTATCATCAAACACAAAACAGTCTCCATACAGAGCTGCATTTAACAGTTACAACAAAGATGAGCCCAGAAGTATTTTATTCAGTGGTTTATTTTAGGTTAATCTACATCCCTGGAAAAATTCATACCCTTAGATTGTAAAAATAATAATAATTATTACAAATAATGTAAAATTTATTGATTATATTTCTAGACAGATGTAATGAGAAACATTTTTTTTTAATTGTTTATTTATTTATTTATTTATTTATTTATTTATTTATTTATTTATTTATTTATTTATTTATTTATTTATGTATTTGTAGTTGCAGTATCACATTGATAACCTATTCCTTTGTAACCCTCTGATGGGAAACCCTTGGTTCATCTAAGGCCCCCACTTGCTCTGCAGTATGCTGTCATGTGCACAAAAGGTTCTAAAATCCATAAAAACCGTTTATACCTTCAGTTGAGCATTTTGCAGACATTTAGCATTTTCTGAATTAGTAGTTATTCAGTTTTCTTCTACTGTGTATTCTCTTGGTGCTGTGACATTTTACTACAAATCATGTCCGAATACAAACTGTGGCTTACTTATTTAAAATGGTTTGTGTCCCAAATGTTCCTAAAATTCTTAAAAAAAACTCAAACTTTTTTTTTAAAAAAGGAGCTTTTTTCATTTTAGTGGGGAAAATCCACCTTTTTTTGTCTGTCATAGACAGTTTTGTCTTCTCAAACCTTTTTGAGTGTGTCCATGTTTGTATGTAGAACTACGGCCTTCTTCTGGATAAATTTGCATCCAAATGATTGAGAAAACCTTCCGAAGGTGTAATACTGTCACCATTTCTATCGCCACCTCACGGCTCCTGGAGGGTCGTTTATTATAGAGGCTTAACTGCTGAAAATATGCTTCTTTAGAGAAAAGCCTCTTTTTATTAAAAATATAGCCTTGGGAGAGAAAGTCAATAATCACAGCTACTGACATACAAAGAGAGATGTGTGTCCATTGAATGAATCTGCAGTTAAGTTGTCAATATCTTTTTTTATGAGGAGTCCTTGGCTGAGGATGTGATAAGGAGTATGATGCAATCACACCTACATACACTGGAGCTTAATGGATGAAAGCATCAGTATTGTCACAGAGGCTTTCTCGGTCTCTATCACAAGTATTTATTTATTTATTTTTTTAAATTTGTGTGTGTGTGTGTTGATCAGGTGGGAGGACGATGAGTATGTGACCCAATAGGATAAATAGTTCCACACATCCCAGTATTAGTCACATAGAGAAAAACACATGGAATTCAGCTCCCAGTCTTTTCTGCCCACTGACTCCTAACAGTGACTGAATAGCTGAGCTCATGTGGTCTTCAGGTTTTGTGTTTTAAATTCTGCTCTCCAACCTTCCCTTATTCAGTCAGAAGCTTAACAGCAGGTTGTCTTAGCAAATGATGCAGACTTTCTCCAGGGTTAAGAGCTCCAAACATTCCTTACTTATGGTTCTCTAAGCTGGACCTGTAGTTAGGATGCAGTGAGGTGCCACAGCTTAACATTTTCATCAAAGCCTGGAAAAACACATGATGTAAAGCTGAATTTCTCCAAGTCAATTAAAGTAAGATAAAGTAAGATTTTAAAATCCCAAGTTTGTTTTTGTGTGGATTTTTCCACGTTTGTTTATTTGTCTGCATCGGTTTGAGTGTTTGTGTGTGTCTCTATGTGTGTGTGGGAGCCATCTACTGGCCTCATTCGGCAGCGCTTAATACAACAGCTGTGTTTTTGTTCGTGACCTCATTTCAGTGACCCCTCATCACCTTTCCTGAGTTAAATCAGTCCACCCCTGCCCCTCACTCCAGACTCAAGAGCTCTTCTATGCCTCTGCTTTAATCTTTCATTAAAGTGCATGCAGAAAGTCAACATTTAATGTTGGATTTTGCTCCTGATCTATAAGGATATTAATTTATAACAGTTATAATAAATCACATTACTCATTACACATTCATATTTGCAAAAATGACTTCACCTTTCCTGTCAATAGCTTTAACATTCACTTTTGTTGCTCACTTCATGTTTAGGTGTGATTGAACAAAGGAGAGAGCATTGTCATCAAATCCTGACAGACAGCCGATCTATGATAATTACTGGGTTACAAAAGACTCTTCAGAAAGAGGTCAAAAGAAAGAGATTTATGTTACGATAAGACGGCTAAAAAAGTGGTGGTGAAACAGCAAGGAACAGTTATCCTGCAGAAGCATGTGCTCTGAGATCACATTTGTAGTCACAATATTCCCATCCCAAGTTTGCTTTTGTCTGCTACTGACTTAAGCACATCAGTGATAAATATCAGGACACACACTCCTGTTACGCAGTCCCAAAACACAGCTAGCCGCTGGCAACTTTTTCTGATCTCTGAATGTCTAAAATTAAGTTAATTGATTTTTGCCTTTTGTTCCTTGATAGCAGCATATAAGGGTCGAGTTCTGACTGAAGCTGTAAGGTCCATTCCACAGTAATTTCCAACTTTCTGCTTATCTTTGGAGTGTTTAGGTACAAGCAGATTTAGGAAGTCAGTCTGTGTGTTTTGGCTGAATTTACAAGGTTGTGTTTTGGGTACAGGAGGTTTGGGTCACTGACTGCCTGTGAGTCAGAGATGAAATGCCTTTTTTCCATCACCACTCAGCCCCACTGGGAAAGCACTATTCACTTGAGATAGCAGTAAAAGTTAAAGTGACATTTCCAGGATTCCTTTTATCTTTTATCTCAAGCAGGCTCTGTTTTTAGACAGAGCAGAGCCTCAGTGACCAGCAGAGTTAAAACCTGTCTTGGCTGTGGCCTCAGTGCAGCACAGACCTGGCATTTGTCTGCACAAGAGGAGCTGCAATCACTGATGAGTTGTAGAGAGAAACAGATGTAAACTGGTGTGCATTCTGGTTGCCACCTCGCTTCTGCCTGGAGGGAGTGCCGGACACATCTAGCTCACCCATGGCATGAGCTAACAACGCTATAATTCAGGCCTGGCCATATTTAGGCAGAGCTCAGTGCTGTGTAAACACAGCTTACTTCTGAGGGGAGGGCTCAGTCCTGCACTCATGTCCGTGTCCATCAACAGGGCTTGCAGATATTCGTGTAGTGAAAGGTGATGAAGATTCTCAAACTGTGAGGTAGAAGTAGATCTGAAGAATTTAGACACTCACAAGTGTGTGAGTATATAGTGTATCACAACAAGACAATCTTGTTAGACGAGTACTGCTGCTCTGAGATGGATGACTTGGACTACCTGTCAGGAATGAGACGGCTGGACAAGAAATCAGCATAAGAAGATTTTTTTTTGTTGTTATAGTTAATCCCCTTACACAGCAGCATGAGTGAGGCCCTGTGGGAAAGCTCAGGGGAGGCAGGTTCTTTCCCACTCAGCAGCACTCAGCCCATCAAACTGAAACCGCAGTCACCGTCTGTCTCGCCCTGCGGATCCCCCAGGATGTCCCCCTGTGACTCTCCTCGCAACTCCCCCAGGCACTCTCCGCTGCTGTACCGCAAGCTCCTCATGAACCGCAGCATCGCTCTGCAACGCCGCTTCACCTTGGCTCACACACCCAGGTAGTGTTTTCCATTTGAAGCCTCTGACGTGGATGTTGCATTCTTAGGATTAATAGGACTTTGTCTGGTGAAGCAGACGAGGGTGGAATAATAACAAAGGTTGGGATTCAGAAGTCATCTCAACAGTCTTGGTGACGCTGGGGCCCCGCTGAACTCGAGTTCTCTCAAAAACATAGAACATGATAGGTAATGGTGTTTGTTTCATTATAACAGAAGCTGCTTTTTCCACGTCATCAAATTGCGTGTCATGGGATGGCTTTTGCAAAAAAGCCCCATTGTCTAAAGAGAAGGTAACTCTGGGAAATCATGATTTTGTTGACGTCGGGGATAGTGTTATCTTAAAGGACCTCATTGTTCTTGCAATAAAAATAGAGGCTCTTGTTTTGAGCCCAAGGTGTTCAGCAGCAGGTCAAATAATGATGAGAAAGGTTCCTATAGCAGCACTTGGACTGCTTGTGTATGACCTGAGGTTTCTGTTTTGCAGAGGCAAAGCTGAGTTTGGAGGGATTTGTTGCTGCTCATCGCAGTAAACACAAGGCTGGCACCAAATGCTGCAATTTCATTTATTTTTCTCATTCCTCATGACTGAAAACAGGCAGCCTGTGTCTGTTTTACGTCAGAAAAACACAATACTGATGCCCTGTTTTCAAGTCAGAACAAAGACTTAATGTTTTAAAACTACATTGATATTTATTATTATTATTATTATTATTATATAAGAATCCCTTTTCTGAATACTGAGAACTATTTTGTATTGTTGTGAAGGTAAAAACTTATATGCATAAATGAGTATAAAGTTGCTGAAAAGCAACTACAAAATTATTTAAAAAGTAAAAAAGAACTTTTTTCCCATAGTGTTGCATGAAAATCTGGGTAAATGTTGCTCTGACATGGATGTTTGATTTTAACATGATTACGTGCTGACATTTCATCAAACTGTTTTATCAGACTGAATTCCAGATCAGAAAACTCCTGCACACTGTCACACTTTCTAGCATTTCAGTTCATATAAAATTAAACCACCTGTCAGCAGATAAACATGAAACCTGAGTGTCTTTGCTCCCCCCTCCCTTCGCTGTCTCAAAGCCCCTGAGTGTTGACCTGGCTCGCTATCTGTCTGTAACTATGTGGAGAAAAGCAGCTTGTAAATCTGATGTATGCATTAACGTCATCAGTCACTCTTTCACCCATTCTGGTTTCAGGAAGAAAAGCCATCAGACCCATACCAGCATTAATTTAATGCAAAAACCAATAAAAACAAAGAAACTAAAGTTGATGTGCAAATAAAAGATGACTTTCTCTGTATGACATTTTCTCAACTTCAGTAAACATTTAATGTTTTTGTTTTGTAGGACACCACAGAGGTGGTTTAGATTTAGGGTAAAACGACTACATAAGTTCATAGAGCAACTTTAAAACTCAAGCAAGGTTCAAATAGGTTGAAATGAATGAGAGCCAAACTAAATACCATAAAAAGACTCTGAAATAGGCCTTAAAAAGTCATGCCCGGGAAAATGGTTGTTTTAACAGTTTCAGTTGTCGGAACTTAAAGGGCCCTAAATATAACTGGGCCATTCAGAATACATCTGACAAATAGATCTCATAAACTACACCACATTTGGAAGATAATCATCTATTAAACGTCCTGTTTTAAGTTTGCAGAATTCACAAAGTGCTTAGGGAAGTGGTTGTTGTGGTTTTGGCAGATGGTGCTTGACAAGTGTCCCTCAAACTCAAATGTGATCTGTCTGCACTGCCAGCAGTTATGCCACTTCACTGGAGGCAACTAAGAAACAAAAAAAGGCGGCAAAACTTGACTGAAATATATTCATGTTGCCTTTTATGTATTTCTACTTATGTGTCATTAATGTAATTTAAGCTGCCCTTCCATGACTTATTATTATGAATTTCTAAGAATAGGCTTTTCAGTTCTGGTTTATTTTAAAAAGCTAAAGTTCTCACCAAAAAGTATCTCAGGGCAATTAGAATAATGGACAATTTTTTAAAAATTCTTGCTGTTTCAGCATTTTGGCAGCAGTTGATATTTTTTTTCGATTTTAACAAGATCACACATGAAACTCAGGAAGGACGACTATCGACAGGTTGTAAAAGAAAGAGACAACACATGATTGAAAAACAGGCAGGTTGGTGGAGTTAGTAACTACAGAACAGGTACATGGAACTCCAGAAACAGAGATTCTTTCTCAAAAGTATATTGGGAGCGACAAAGCACAAACTACATGACGATGACAAACAAAGTTAATGCCTTTCAGCAATGACCTACCAAAACATGGAGAGAAAGAGAGTAGAGAATGGAGAACTTGATGCGTGATGGGAAGTCCCCTGCCAGCCAGCGCCTACAGCAACATAACTCAGGGATGTTTGGTGTCACTTGATTCAACACAAAGTAGAAAATTTGATCAAAAAGGAGAGTCCCTTTAAAACAGAGGGGGGGTGTCTGCCTCTTGAACCCACACTGGGAGCTTGTTCCACGAGATAGAGGCCTGAATATTGAAAACTCCTATTCTACTTTTGCAAACTCTAGGATAGAAAGTAAGTCTGCCATCTGAGAGTGAAGTGCTCTGTTGGGATAACATAAGGTATTTGAGATAGAGTGGAGTTTGGTTATTAAGAGCTTTACGTGGGAGGAGAAGGACCTCAAATCTTGGATTTAACAGGAAGCCAAGGGAAAGAAGCTATAGCAGGAGGAACATGATCCTTGTTGGATTTGGCAATATTGTGCAGGTGAAAAATGTTTTTATGTGGGAGTTAATGAACATAGCCTGTTCAAAAATATCTCCAAGGTTAGTGCTGGAGGACAAGGTAATTCCCTCCAGAGTAACCGTGTGGTTAAATAACATGATTCCGAGTTAAGGCCCAGAAAAAAAGTAATAAAAAAACAAAACAAAAAAACACAGTTTAGTTTTGAAAGCAGAAAATGTATAATCAAATTACTCATCATTCAGAATATGCAATACTTGTAATTTCACAAATTTGGTTTCATTTAGTTTTTTAGAGAAATACAGCTGAGTGTCATCAGCATAGCAATTGAAATGCAATCGAAATTATAAAGGTACAATGTGTAAGATTTACTGACATCTAGTGGTAAAGATGGGCATAGAAATTACTTTAAATACCAAGCACAGTTGTGAATGGACAGTGGGCGCCATGTATGTGGACCCACGGCAAGTAGATATAAATGACTCTTAAGAAAATAAACACATAGCAGTTATTTTAGTAAAGTGATTAGGTACCAATAAAAACAGTTTTAATGATATATAAAAATTTCCATGATTGACCTTTGATTTTGTTCCTCTTTTAATTAAAAGACTGCAAGTATACATGATTAATGACATAAACTGATCTGATTTGATATGAAAGTCTTAACCAAGGGGAGAACTAATGTGATGTGACTAATGTTGATAATTGGATGATTTACATCCATCTTACTTTTCAGAGAGGATGTAATATAGATACGACGGACAAAGCCTGAACCCTTTACCAATCCAAGTCAGTTATAAGGTGGCCTCCTCCCAAGCCTGTTTAGTGGCCTGGGAGCTCTGAGCTGATCTGAGGTTTAAAATCTTGTAAAATATAATATGTCTAATATGTTTAACAGGGAAAAAACTCAGAGCACACAAAGGTGAATATTTATAATAATGTCAACAGATATATCAGAGACTTCATTTCAAGCAGATCATTTTAGCAGCTCTGTATTAGTAAGATCTCACCACCGTCTTTACGCTAGAACCTTACTGCTGAGAATCTGGCGTCGCTTTTCAGATGGAGGGTGTGCGCATGTTAGTAGTAGGGGTGTAATCTCAGCTCTGAGTCAACAGTCTATTGGCCTCAATACCATCCAATTTCATGGCTTCTGACTTTTTATCATTTAATGTGTGAAAAGTTAATGAGAGTAAAAAGGTTGTGAAAATGTATGTTCACACTCTTCTACTTCTTTGTGTTGCCTCTTTAAGCAGTAGTTAGACTTTTCCTCTTAATTTCCAGTTTTCATTGAACAATTTTCCTGTGTGACTCCTGGGCCTCATACAGCTCTACAGGCAATAACCAGCTTACACAGCATCAAATATTTATACGGCACTGCATCCAGGACTTGATGGCAGCACAGGCTACAAACACATGTCCACTACTGTAGTTTCACGAACCACAGTAGTAAAGCTAGCAAACTCTCAAGGCTAAAAACATGAAGTTAGTGTGGAAAAGCAAGAAAAAAAAAATTTATTTAATGGCCTCTTGGGGCTGGTTAAAAATCATGTCAATCCCTGACACTGCCCCCCCTAAAACATGCTCATGTAGCATGTGCATGCAGGAAGATATGACCTATAATTACATTCACCCTCTCTTCTTCTCATGCGAACTTTCAGGCTTTTTAAATGATAGACTTGAAAATGATGTCTGCTCCGATGTGGAAACAGTTACATGAGGCCCTTTTTCCTCATGCCCCTTCTAGGGGCATCACTGTACAGGAGGCCATGATGAGATGTAAACAAATGGCATACATGACTACTTCAGATGGAGGACTAATTGCAATGTCCATAAGCCATTAAAGCCAACACATTTGAAACTAAAGCAGAAAGCAAATGCAAGATTGTTAGTTTTCCTGCTGACTGTGTTTTTGTTCCCAAGAGCAGCTCCCACGGAAAGAGTTGTTGACTGATTATTTGTTGACAGACAATTTTCTATTGCACCATTATTGATTATTGTGGCAAGAGTTGAGTATCCAAGCAAAGCAATTAGTTTATTTTATTATTCCAGTGTGTGAAGGTGTCTTTGTATTATGGGCTGGTAATTAAAGATAAAATCATAAATAAAATAAAAGTTTTTTGTTGTTTGCTCTGCATGCTCACATGCTGTTCTTAAAGAAGAAAAAAAAAACAAAAAAAAAAAAAAAAAAAAAAAAAAAAAAAAAAAAAAAAAAAGAAAAAAAAAAAGAAAAAAAAAAAAAAAAAAACACAACCCCACCCCAAAAAAC
>JBBBVU010000015.1:6178349-6191637 GCA_037177055.1 Atherinosoma microstoma | reverse complement strand
CCCCCCCCCCCCCCCCCCCCCCCCCCCCCCCCCCCCCCCCCCCCCCCCCCCCCCCCCCCCCCCCCCCCACAACAACACAACAGACCCCTAAAATAAAACACGCGAGCCTGGAATAGTTCCCCACCCTCGCCAGCCTGGCTGCACATAACACGTGAATATGACACGTGTTCCTTGTTTCTTGTGTATACAAACACACGCGCCGACACGCACACCCCACAACCTGACATCGCCACCCGTCCCCAAATCCATATTGATTGTTCCACCAGAGAGCTGTTGTATGTGCTTTTAGGTCATGTTGCCAAATGAGGTGTGGTTTTTTTTCTAGATTTTTAGTTATTCGTTTGTTTATTTTCCCAACTTTGGAAAATGCAGTTGATAAAAGTTTGGGCCTGAAATGTAACATTATTTAGTTTTAACTGCTGAAAAGAAAAAAAAACAAATTTTATCCAGAGTATCAGGGAAACCAGTGCTGAAAAAAGGAGCTGCATGTCCTGAGCCTTTAACTTGTAGTTTATGTTTTCAGCTGTGGAAAAAGATGTCCTATCCTGAAGATCTTCCCTTGAGCTGCCTTCATAGTTGTATGAGATTTTGTGATTTTTCTTCCCTCTACTTTCTTTCCCTCTCTGCTGAGTGCGGAGGTAGTTTTTAGGCACAGAGCGACCTCTGCTGGGCCGTAAGCTCGGCTGAATGAAACTGACTGCAACACATACTGTATTTGCTAAAGATCAACATCTTGTGATTCACATTCATTCGGTGAATTTGGCTGTTGTTGTAATGGCTGAGGTGCTTTTGTCCAATTATCTTGGGCAAACAAAGATCATTTGGAAATTTAATTGGACTAAAAAAAACCAAAGAAATGTGGAAAATGACTCTGAAACAGCCCACTCTGCTCAACTTCAAACTGCTTTGTTCGTGGGAGTGTATGAGTTAAGGTCTTGCTGGAGAGTTTTAATGTAAAAATTAAAAAGGAAATTCTTCTTCCAGCCTGAACATGTAGTTATAAACACTCTGTGGTTTGAATTCAGTTTAATCTCCTCCCACCTAGTCAAATATTATGATTTATTCCCTTCATCAACTCAGTGTCACCACACAGGTTTCCACACAAGGTGGTGCTAGATCACCTGTGCATCTTTTTCTCCAGGTCAGATTTATTTGTACATAATTTGGAATTTCTTCATAAACCAATACGATATGACTATGAATATCTTAAGAAAAAATGTCTGAAATTCTTTATTGGTTCCAGCCTCTAAGTGATCCATGTCGTCATCTGACCGCTTCTTCACCCCGTGTGCTTCGTGCTACTTAACAATCTTTACAGAAACCTTTGCACTGTTTTTCCAAAGAACTCTACTTTTGGCATCCTCTGTCCATAAATATTATTCCAGAAAGAATACGGCTCTTCTCTGAAGTCACTCCAAATATTAGTCTTATTTTTAAGTATCTTTTTTTATATAGTGGCTTCCTCATTGGTCTGTAAAACAAGGAGTTTCAGTGTACAGTTTATACCACTATATATCTATAGATGACTCCAGATCCAGACACCAATCTTGCAGACCTCTCTTATGAAGTTTCTTTGAAGCATCATGTGCTGGAAGCATCTCAACAGTTTTATGACTTCTTGCCAACTCTATAGACTATTGAAACAAGGCTTTCCAGTCTTATTATGACTCCTTGGTTAATAACCTGATATTCTTTCTTCTTCTCTGTAGCTTTAAACTTCCATCCTATCAGCATCAGGCGGACTGATATCTGACACTCAACGGCGAAACCCTGTATTGGTATAAACTTGGCACAGGCACACGCATACACTCTCATGGTCCTGGACACACACGCACACACATTCTTGACACTCCTCCCTCACAGCTTATTCTCATTAGCAGAAGTAATGCTGTCATGGGAGACAGCAGCCAGCTGGGCTGTAGAAGTCATTTGGCTGGTGGATTTGGTTACACAGCGGGCCTCACAAACACCTCATTCTCAGTAAATCTCCAGCCCGGCATCTGTTTCGGGGTCCAGCATGTTTCACAAGCACGTTGCACTTGTGAACAGCGTTGATGGAAGAAGAAAGGACATTTTCAGTTTAATTATGGTATAGGAAATCACAGTTTTGTGAACCAACCATGTTCACTAATGTTGAAAATGACCACAAAGTAGGAGTTGCTTGAGTAAATTAAATCTCCGGGCTATATTTTTCTGTTTTGGGGTTTAAATACAAAGTTAGTTGATAACTTCCTGCATTTTTTTTCCAATATAATCTGAAGAGAAATGAGTAGAAAATGAAGGGTTTGCATATATTATCAGGGTAGTTAGACAGCGTTTCAAGTCAGGAGGCTGGTGACGAGGACCAGCTGGTCCATGGTATTATGTTGCTTATGCTTTCAGGTAAACCTTGTGGCAGGAAGCTTCAGGGGAAATTTGACAAAGAAGTGATTTTTATTTTTTGTGTTCTTTAGGAGTAATGCTGGCATCTTTTATACTGGAGATCTGGAGATTATCTTTCATTTAAAAATGCTAGGAACGATATATCTGTGGTCTCGCAGGAACAATACTTATGTCTGCTTTAACAAAGGCAAATTAAATGTTTGTAACGACTTTTGATTGTAATGAGAGAAACATGCATGTGTTGGAGTAGATGGAATTAGCTTTTGCACATGTTAAGGTAACTTGACTGTCTAAAGTTTGCAGAATCAGGTCTTAACAAATTGTTAAGAGGAAAACCAACTCATGAAGATGTTTTTGTGCATGAGCATTTTGTTTATGGCTGAGGCTACTGCAACAGATTAGTGCTATATTTACATGGATGTGATTCCAGACTGTTCTGGTTTAGGGAGTTCCACAGAGGGTGAACCAGAGGCCAGCCATGAATACTGTCACACAGAACACAGACTAGTTCAGGATAATAGTTTAATAAGCTGGAATGATGGAAAGTGAACTTCTTTTGTCTCTGGGAACATGTTGGCTGATTGCTTTAAATTTTTTCATATTTGTGAATAACTGAGGCATCAGTACCAGGTCTGACATTCATCCTTGTTTGTGGTGGAAATGAAGGAATCTGAGTACAGAACTAACAGATATCACTCAGCAACATGAAAATTAATAACTTAAAAACTAAGTTAAGTCTAAAAGGATTTGAGATGTGGGGCAGAGGCCTACATTTGGTTCAATTAAATCACAATCTTATGCAATCATGTCATAAAAAATTTACAAACAAGCCAAATTTAAGCCAATTCACCAATGAAAACCAAAGTTTTTGGCTAGTTCAAGTTCAAAGTACTTCTGAAAATCAGACTTAAACATCTGATTATGCTGGCCCTTCATTACCACATCAATCTTTTTTTTTTTTTTTAAATGTGTCACATTATAAAGCCCCCTGCACTCCACCTCTTCTTCCGTGTGCCTGCCCACACGTCCAACTCAGCCTCCCGCCCAGTGTGTATAAAGACAAATATTTGCTTGCGATGTCGACAGCGGCGAGCCCACTGCTTGGTGACATCATCAGGTCCAGTATGTCCATCTGTCCATGTGGTGAAACTGTCTGGTCTTCCTCTGATGCGGGATTGCACAACCATACCTCGTCCTGCAGTTGAAAGTGTGCTGACCTCTGAAAGCACATGCTGATTACATGTTTGAGTTTAGATGAATGAAAGTAACTCGATCTAACATCTTTGAAACAAAGTAACACAAAAACACATCAAGGAGAAAGTTCTAAAGTTATGCTTCTGCATGAGAACACAGACACTGCTAAGATAGTTTATAATCTGATTAAATAATGCGACATAATGGTCCTTTTTGGTGAGGAGTGCGGGTTTTTTTAAGCTTCCAGATTGTTAAAATGTCCTCAGAACTTCCCAAATATACTGTACCACACATTTACTACACTCTGTGGATATACAACTCCCCTTTCCCTGTCTCTCATACATACTGAAAATGCACATGTGTTTTTTAAAGCCTGGAAGGAGGGGACAGACAGACAGACGGAGGGAGGGAGGGAGGAGTTCGTCTCCAACGAAGAGGGCGAGTTCAGCTCTAAACTCCTCAATGTGGATTTGAGACTAACTCCTTCTGCTCACATGCAGCTCTTTTTTTTTCTCTCTCTTTCCACCACATGAAACTGCAACATGCTGCTGAGGAAATGACTCTTTAAAACCCACCCTCCTTTGATCCCTTTTTGCTGTCGTCCCCCTCTCCTCACGTTGGACTGGAGTCATGCTGCTGAAACACACTGCGGAGGACTTTCCTCCATCTGTCTGCGCGTCAGTGGAAACATGTTGCGGTGCGAAGGGAGAGGAGCGAGCCTACAGGAGTCGAGGAGCAGAGGAGTTCCCCGTGGAGGAAGAGGATAATTAGTGGAAGCCAAAAGCAGGAGGGAGACGCGCACACACACCGCCACAGACATGAGTCTACCGAATAACTGTGTGTATCTGACCCCTTCGGTTCAGGATCGCTGCTTCAAAGTGCGGAGCGGGAATATTTGTGGGTCACCGTGCGCCGTCAACCGGCCCATTGACATCGTTCAGAAACGCAGGCGGTAGGACAGATGCGGCTTTAATCCAGATGTTGTTGCACAACTCTTAACACAATCCTGTCTAATCTGTATGAACTGTAATTCAAACATTTCTGATGGAAAAACTTTGTTAGTTATTCAAAAATCATTTTGGAGGAGTTTGTTTGAATTAAAGGGCTATTTCTTAAAATAGTTCATGACCCTCTCTGGTTAAGGCAGTCCAATCAAATAACATGAACATATAAAATGACTTTGTTTAAATTTTGTTCATTACACTTTTCTTGTTCTGATTCTCACTCCAGGTGTGACTGGAAGGACTTTTTTTAAACTTCTGAAGTATTGCTGCCAGTATTTTGAATGAGCGTCAAATCTCTGTGTTCCTCAGTATATGGCCTGTATAGTGATCTGGTTTTCATATCTCCTCTAGATATCATTCAGTTAGATTTTTATGTCCTTTAGTAAATCAGGTCTGTGGTTCTCTGAGTTTAAAGTGACCTCAGCTTACTTAAACTTCATGCCCTGAACATCAGCATCGCGTTCAACTCTTATATGCCTCTTTCTGGTGCGTTTAATCTTCAGTTTAATTTAATCAACCCTGCAGGATTCATTTGTGGAAACAGGAGTGAATTAACTTTTATCCAACCTGGTTTAACTTTATTCCTGCTTTTCTTAATTGGCAAATTTCATGGTGTTAGATTCTTAAGCTGCAGGTAAACTGAACAAACCGTTCCTCACTTCTTCAATCCAGAGCAGTTTGATGAATAATGTCAAAATGATACCGCAGTCAGTCCCATTGATCTGTCTAAAGCAGCGATCCATTGACACAGCTGAGCTTAGACTGCATGAATCACTACAGCTGCTTTGTTAATGTAACGGTGAATCAGATGGAGTGACGTGAATCAGTGAGTGTAAACATTTTATAGTGTTCATGCAACATGAACTATGGCATAATTTGAAATCTCTTTTCGCTCTCTAGCTGCAACTCTAAAGCGTATTTATCTGCCCATCTACCATAATGACTTTGCTCAGCTGTATTCTGAACAAAATATCTTACAAGTAGTCTTTCTGATGCTCTGAAACTGAAGTTAATTCAAATAATCATCAATTTTCTTCTCGTAAGATATGAATGGAAACTAGTTCTTTGTTAAAAGAATCTTTCTGCTGATCCCTCTCGCTGGTAAACCTCAGGAAGTCGTAAACATTAAAATACTATAAGCCAGAAGGAGGTTGTAACACAGTATTAGAAGCATATGGTGGTAGACTGGAAGTAATATAGTTCACTCGTCCTCCTACGACGACCCACGCCACATTCCAACCGGATGAATGTACCTGAAAGTGTCTGCCTCCTTCAGAGTCACTGGGGAAAATACTCATTCTCCAGCTGACCTTCTAGAAAGTAATAATGACATCAACAAGGAGGGGCATCAAAGCAACTTTATAATGTCAACTCACCAATAAAAAAAAAATCTTCAGAGGCAGATTGCTAATGAATGCTGTGTGGACGTATTTATAGTTTTGTTGGATCAAGCACATGTGTGTAATGACTCAGTTATAACGTGGCAGGTTGAGAGCTCTTTGTATTGTAATTTGTGTTTAACCCGGGATACATACAGCTTTCACCGCTGCTCCGTCTTGTAAACTTAGAGGTTTTAGAACTTCCACACACTACTTGGTTGTGTGTGAAAGTGGAATAAGTGACATATCCATCACCTTGCTACTGAAGTTAAGTATTTGACATGAGACAGGCTACACCATTTCTGTCTTTTCCTTTCCTTGGCTGTCCTGTCCTGTTATTTTTTCTCCATGACTCTGTCCTTTTCTCTCATACCAGTTTTCTGTTACTGGCACTAAGATAATACCCATACTGTCCCGTAACCTTCTGACGTCTGTGTTTAATTTGACTGTAAAAGGCAATATTTGTGCCCTGGATATTATTCTAATATTTGATTATTACATTAATTATATGTTTGATTTATGATCTCATCTGAAAGTGATGAAAAATGTCCGTTAAGCCCAAAGTGACATCTCCAGATGTCTCGCTTTATCCGACCAACAAATGTTTGCAAAACACAGAAAATCAGCAAATTTGTAGATTTATGATAAACTAACATTTAACTGTAACTAAAGACTATTTTTCTCTACTAACTAAAGATATATTCACTAAATAAGCTGACGTTACATTTGAAAAAAATATACATAACTATATTAATAAACCTTTTTTAACATAGTTTTCCGGTTGTTTTTATTTTTCTCTGTAGTCTTGGTTTGTTGAGGTGTTTGTTAGATCATTTTAGATGTTTGAACTTCAGTGTGTACCGTCTTCACGCACTACTTTTCAATGGATAAAGTTTAACTCCAGAACCATGAAAGAACCCCATCAATTTCAATTTTGTTTGCTTGGAGTTGAGCTGTTTTTCTTTGTTTTGGTTTGTTTGATTTTTGTCTTTTTAAAAAAAAACTAATTTGAAGTACTAAATTCCCTTCAGCCAGTTCTCTCTCATTGGTTTTAATGTTGCAGTTCTCTGTTGGTATGCCCTTGAGCAAGACACTTCACCCTCCTTGCCTCCAGTGTCGGCATCGCTGCTGTGTGTAAGCGTGTGAATGTTCGGTGCTGGACGGAGAGGCCGTTGGTGCAGATTGGCAGCCATGTTTTCATCAGTGTGCCCCAGGGAAGCTATGGCTACACTTAGCTTACCATGGCCAGAGTGTGAATGTGGAGCAAATTAATAATTCACTGTAAAGCACTTGGAGTACCTTGAAAAAGAGCTGTATAAATCTAATCCATTACTATTATTATTAAATATTGTGATCTAGGATTCAGTTCTCGTTGAGGGTTTAAATTCTTCAGGTCATTTTTAGCTTATTTGTGTTATTGTTCTGTTTCTCATCAGTAGAGCTGCATCCTTAGTAAATATGATGAAAATGATGAGGTAGACTAAGACCCTGGGTTATTCAGTATGTTTCACCTTCCTGTAAAGGTCCTTGAGTAGAACTAAAGTCTGACTCACAAAGTGAGATGAAGCTTATGTTTTATAGGAATAATAATATTTGCAGTGTTTCTACTTGCTTTATTCATAGATATATTTTCTATTTGGCTGGCATCTGTTGCAAAGTTTGAAGTTTTTGTCTTCATTAATAGCCTTTCATGTGTGTCGCCCATGTAGCTTAATGTGATGCATTAAATTAGAGCTCTGCTGCGATGCTTCTTGCAGGTGGTGGCAGACAGGTTTTAGCTGCTGAGGTCAGAGATGTCGGGTCTTAACATGTCGGTGACACTCATGCTGAAATGTCCAGTGTTTGTCCAGCCTCGTGCTCGTTTCTGTTTACACAGTTTGAAATTCAGTGAAGATCTGCTGAATCTTTTATTAGTTTAAACCTTAAAGAATCAAAGCCTTCATTGTCATGTTGTTATAAGAGGAATGCTTTTTCACTATTAAAAAACTTTGCAATTTCAGTCTTTGCCACCAGTCATGCTAAACTTTTTTGGTAAACTAGGATTTATACTCAGGAAAATAAAGTGAAGGCCTAACGAAGCAGTTGCCGTTGTATATTGGACGTCAGTGCGATCAGGGCCTGAAGCTGCTCAGCCAGTTTAGTTGTGTAGAATTGATCCACAAATGTGGCAAAAACCACAGAGTCAGTCGTTTAGATGTGAATGAAAGAGAAAACAGATCATAGCAACAGAAATGTCACATCATGTCAGGTCAGGATGGCAGTGGATCTCTGTGCGGGTAGCACTTGTGTTTTTGTGCTTTCTGCATGTAGCCCGTCCCTCGCAGCAGCTCAGATATGAGAACTGACCTTTGGTGGCGTCACAGCAGGTTGTCCAGCCCCATGGGCCTCAGGTCTTGTCAACACACCACGACGTGATGGACAGCTCTCTCCGCGAGGTCAAAAGTCGAAGCTGCCAGTGTGTTGCAACATAATGTGAAAAGGGAGTCATGTTAGCCCTGACATGGCGCCAAAGTCATGCTCACCATGAGGATGAGTCAGCTATAAGTGTCAGGTGACAGTATCCCCAGTCTCATTATGCCTCTGCAGCCTTTTCCACTTTGCTCACCTGTTCTGGCGACACTGGTGAATTCCTCCCTTCATTTCGCTCCTGCCACATTTGCTTGATTAATGCTTGTCAGGCGTGTTTGCCACGTCCCAGTGACGTGTGTCTGCTGACAGGTTGTTGCTTTCATCACTGAATTCCTCACGGCATGCTCTGTCAATAATGTTTATGCAACAAACTGGGTTATATCCTTCAATTTAAGGGATTCCCCTCAGCAACTGGATATGACATAAGGGGCTGAGGTTGACCAATGCAGAATGCTGGAAACATAGTGGAAATTCATTTTGTAAGCAACCAAACAGGATTACATGCAAAGTAATGAGTTATTTAGTGGATCATTTCCAGCTCAAATAATAGACAATAAACTGGGCTTTTTACTGTCACAAGTGAAACAGCTTAAGATCCATATAAAAGCTTTTACCTTAGCCTTCAGCTTGTATCACAGTCCTCTTTTATTCATGGATTTCCTTTTTTGTCACTTTACGTACAGTATATATAAAAGTATGGAGCAGAAAACAGGTGGTTGTACATCATCTGTCTCGGTTGAAATGTGTGAATGGCTCATTTGAATCTGTTCTCTGACTTTTGGCTGCCGGCCTTTGACCCCTTTTCCAGTTGGAGCAGTTACTGTAATGTCCTGATGCTGTTCTCTTTGTTGTTGACTCAGTCTCCTGCCCAGTTGTGCTCCCAGCAGCTGTTGTCCATTGATGTCATGCATCTCTTCTTCTCTAAATATTTCTTGTCCTGGAACAGTAGAAATCTTTCTATCGTCGGTTCATTCTTGACCTGAGGTGAGGACTGGTCATAATATTGGTGCAACTATGACTGTTTTCTGGACTTGTTCCCACATTATTTCCAATCTACAGCTGACGCATCATCCCGCTGAACTACATCTTGCTTCTGCTCCGAGTCCCTGGAGTCGCTCAACAAACGCATTTCAACTATAATTCCACTGCACCCACAAAAGCAGCCAGTTTCAGAGCATCCCTCAAGTTCTACAATGTCATTTGGTGGAAAACATAAACTGCGGCGAGCAGAGCGTTGGGCGGAAAATAATTGCAGGCCTGCAAGCTGGTCGATCGGCATTGCAGCAGCAGCCACGAAACTGCAACTGACGTCAGCAGACATGCGTGACTGTTTCTGGGACTGTTGAATATCACAGCTAGAATAGTAGACTCACTGTTATCCTGACATCTCTGTGACTCCAGCTATGATGATCAACTCGGGGACAAATCAGCATTCAACAAAGAGGCTTGTTCCACTGTTTTCTCGCAGGAATTGACAATAGTGTGATTGATGGGCTTTTAACGAATGAGGAATTAAGGCGTCCCCATGAGGCCTGCTCCTGTGCAGTTTTTCACAGGTGAACTTTATCGCCTATGTACGCTTCAGGGCTCCGCCTACACAGCGGGAGGCCAGGTAGGAAAAGACTGGGAGTCAGAGGGGACTTCACACAACTTATGGGTTTTTTGAGTGGGTTTTTTTTAAATTAAGATTTGAAAATAGATCAATTAAATCTAGATTCATGTTGCTGCCGTGGGTTTTCTCACACTTGCTAATGTGTAGTGTTGTTGTATTTGCACAAAACAACATGCATTTGTAAATAAGTGTTGTTTGTAAAATCTAAGAACATCATAAAACCAGAGCCTCAGCCTGGAAAACTTGTAATAGAATATCATTTTCCCGTTTGGATCGTTTTATATAAAGTAACATGATGCTGGAATTGTTTTGGCTGTAAAAGCTGAGTCTGGAGCAAGTTAGGACTAAATGAATGTGACACTCAGAGGAGACAGTGGGTTTTTACTGACACCGACAGGAAAAATAATATTTAGCTTGGACCAGTTACATTGTAGTCCTTTTGGATGAGGTTAGCGTATGATCTGATACTGTTCTAGTACGTTGCATCACGGTGTGCCTCGTAAATACATTCATCCTTTCATTTTTTGTCATCTGTTTCCTTTTTATTTTACTTTGTAATAATCTAATTCCACTCCTGTTATAAAAGTAAGAGTGAGTCTCGGTTGTTGACATGAAGAAACAAAAGCAGCTGAAAACGTTTAAGACACCCCCTGTTGTCTCCATCTTGCTGTGTCCTGCTGATCAGCGATGTGATTGGCTGCTCCTCGGCTAATTAGAGCAGGAAGTTGCACACTCCTGCCTCACCTCCAGACTCAATCACTGTATACCAAAAGGCGCCAATTAATGCCATATGAGCATGATTAGAGGAGCTCTCTCAGCATGGCTTGTTGCTGGGCAAAGACGTTTGTGTGTATGTGTTACTGCCCTGAACCGGCCTGCCCAGTTGCACACCCGTGTGATGTAAGGTTGTTTGATTTTCAGGTCGATGTTGGAGCCAAATGTAGATCTCTACTGCTGGGGATGTAATCACACTGCCTCTGTGTGTGTGTGTGTGTGTGTGTCTGTGCTGTGTGGCCTGGGTAGTTGTGGACCAGTGCGTTACATCTCTAACCAGTTTCTAATGATGTTAATGCTGATCAGCGTCTGTATGGATTTCTGCCCAGCTGGACAGACAAAGGTAATCGCTGCAGATATGATCAATATCAGTCCAGTAGAGTGAACCAACCTTTGAGGCACCCATAACTCCTAAAATTTAACCAGTTCAGCTCCATGCAGTTGCATTCATACCTAAGGAACCAGTGTGTGGGGGAAAAGCCTCTTTTTTTTCTTTTAGGCAAAGTGTCAACAGGTTTCGGGTAAAGATTTGCTTTCCCTTTTTCTTTTAAATGACCCTTTTTGCTAAGGTGAATGATTTCTGTGTCACAGTGAATTACCATAAAGAGGTCATTTTACATTTTTAATCAGACTGCTTGTAAAACAAAACCATTAAGTCAAGATGACATCATTGACTACATTTTTCCACACTTTATATTTTAATTCCCAACGAAGTTTTACAACAGAGGTCCGCTACTTTCAAAGGCAAGAGTTCTTCCTCTGCCTGTAGGTCAGAGGTGATAGAAAAATAATAAATAAAGCAGCTGGTTTGACTGGCTGCAACCTTCTCCTCCCCTTTTGCTATATTTAGAGAGACATGAGCTGCTCTGTGATCAGATGTTGATGTTGGACACAGAGCGTTTGCTGTGTTTGGGCAGACATCCACAGTGGCTTGTCAGGTAAATAGAAAACACAACTGGCTCTTCATGGAGTTCTGCCAGTCCAGTCCAGTCATACTGTATGTATGACTGGAATAAGAGGAAATGATAGAGGATCTCTCCGGATGCTGCAGTATATTAGGTGGTCTTTGCGTTGAAAGAAGTTTTCAGCCTTTTAATGAAAGACTAAAGAGTAAGATGGCAGGAAGTGGTCAGCTGAATGTATCGGCTCTCAGCACCAAAATGTAAATTAATACAATCATTTGATAAATAAATAAATCACCAAATTTTGGATTATCTGTTATTTAACTTGTTCCAGTGGTAATTGCATAATAGTATAGAAACAGTGACACAGCTGACACGCTTGACATTAAGAATAGGGTTGGACTTGACAAAAAAATCCATAAAATCTCGTGACACAGACTCTTTTTCGTTTCGGAAACTTGATTAGCTTTCTTGTATCATGTGTGCCCATGGCATGCATGGGAAACTGTATGTTACACAATACAGAGCTGGACTGTCTGTATTGTAATCTGCAGGATCTTTTAACAGCTGGGATGGGAGGAATATTTTCTTTACTACCTAGTTCCGCTTTTCTGTAATTTGCAAAAACTTGTCATGTTTATCTAACTAGCTATACTATAGTAAACTATAGTAAAAATACAAAGAAAAGCAGCAGATTCAGTGTTACATTTAAGAAACGTGTTCATTTCAAAAGGCTCCGTTTGCTTTCCTTATTGACTGTAAATTGCTCTGATGTTGCAGGTTGGTTGTGAATTGGTGCTAAAAGTAAAACTCAATTTAACTGAAAATGTGATCAAAGAAGTGGTAATGACTTTACAGTTCATCGGTAATTGTTACAGCTTGGTTATAATGAATATGGAGCTGTCCATGGACAGAGGTGTTACAGATATATATGATACAAGGATATTTTGTACTGGTGACTGTATTCCATCTGCACAATCTGTAGAGGAGTTTACCTTTTTACCCCTTTACCTCCAAAGCAGAGTCAGTGCAGGAGAACAGTTTGAACTTTGGCGTGTTTCACCTCTTTCTTTACAATGCACAGAACTGAATCTGCGTAAGTAACCTTCCTGCTTGGTCGTCTCCCACCCTGCTGCCCAACGTCTCCTTTGTGTGTGCAGTCATTATGAGATTGAGACACACAGAACATGCAGTACAAGCGGCAGAGTGACAGTGAAAGGAAAGATCTGTTTGGCACGGTGCTGGATGAGGGGGAAACGGCGTGTTTTTCTGCTGCATTCAGATCAAATGTACAATAGGCTTTAGGTGTAAAGCAAACAAACCCTCTTGAACTTTCACTGACACGCTGTCACGTGTTCCGTCTTTGTGAGGACATGGGTTGGCGTGATGCATCCCAAACTCACACCATCACAGTTAATTTGTTGATCCATAACTAAACCTTATTATAACTTAAATCCTGAAAAAAAAGCCAGAACCCTCAAACCTTTAAGACTTTATGTGATCTTCTTACTTTGAAGGTTTTAAATGAAAGTTTCTCCACTGTTTCTCTCTCCCTCGCACGCGCACGCACACACACACACACACACACACACACACACACACACACACACACACACACACACACACACACAC
>JBBBVU010000015.1:6129316-6151523 GCA_037177055.1 Atherinosoma microstoma | reverse complement strand
CGTAAAGTTTTTAACAACAGTTAAACATTTTTAACGTTGTTATTTACGAAAAGGCAACTTTTCTGTACGAGTCTCTCTGCGCCAGGTTTGTTTCCTGCGTGAAAGCGTAAAACTCTTCCTACCCCTTCGCCATTAAGTCTGCACCTGAAAACCCTCTGCTGTAAGTGGTATTAGCCCTTCCCCTCGCTCCAAAAGAGAATCGAGACACCCCTTGGTCTCTCATGAACGTGCAAAACGGAGGCGAAGGGCTAAGGGGGAGAATTGAGATTGGGCCTTTGACTCACCGACTGCTTAAAGACAGGATGCATCTCTGAAAGTAAGACCCTCTGGCCACTGTGACTGTGTATTGGTGTGTTTCATGTTGCAATGTTTGGTTTTTCTCTCTGCTGTGCTGTAACAGGTTGCAAAACATCCAGTTTTTTTTTTTTTTTACTTCTGATAAGAGTTTCTCACCCCTTTTTTATCTTTGCATAGACTGCAATCTTTCTACTATATCAATCCCTGTGTGTGGCCTTTGATCAGTTACCATAAAAGAACAGAAGAGACAACATGGTTATCAAATAATACACGCACTCATTTAGCCATAATCTCAAATTTATTTGGGATCTGAAAGTGCATACTTGAACAGTAATGTTCAGATGTAGGGTAAAGTCAGGTTTTACACCAAAACAATGTTTGAAACCAGTTTTCTCCAGATGACTTCTAAAAGGAAACATTTAATTTTAATTGAACAAGCTGAATAATATTGCATAATCAATACAGTAAACATTTACAGTAACAAGATTAGTTTTTTTTTTTAAACAACAGGCTTTTAAGTACAGATAAATTCTTCAGATTAAATTAAAAAGACAAGTCCAGCTAACCACAAGGGAAGCGGGGGTGGGAATCACAAAGTGACAGAAACATCATTTCAACAGATATGAAGTTGAATGTGATGCGGAGATGAGAAGAGGTATTTGATTATATGCACAGCTTTAAGTCCCTGGATCTTAAATATTTCAAAATCTTAAACGATCTTCTCATGTCGCTATGTTAGAAGGAAAACTAACATCATTGCTAGACAATGGAGATGTTGTGGCATGGAAGTTTTACGGACTATTTTCACTCACCGAGCCTCATAATTACGTCAAACTCAAAACAGACCTTTTCATATACTTCCTACCGTCCAGTCCAACACCTCAACACACATCACATCCTGCAAACCTTTAGCTTTAAACAAGACTTTACCAATTCCTTCACTTCACTTAATCTGCTTCCTTCTGTCTAAACACTCTTTATAGCAACGTGTTCGCCACATTGAACCCTGAAGTTTGATTTAGTTCTGCAGCAGTGTAAAATGTATGGAATACAATTGTCTTTTCTTTTTTTTAAGTAATTCACTGCAAGCTGTTTTTTTAAAGACTATTCACAAAATCAGATCCAGGCGTTTAATGCATAATCCATGATCATAGGTCCAAACATGAAATGCTCATCTTCATCTGGTCTTCATGGATTAAAGTTGGCTGAGTAACTTAAAAACAACTGGGATTACCTGTCATCATAGTTTAGTTTTCTGAGAAAGCTAAAATCAGTCAGTCTGAGGTTGCAAACACTTTCTCAACTAAAAATTGAGGATGTTTCAGACCCCGTTGAACCAATTGAGACAGAAGTTTTGTAACTTGCTCATATGATGGTGGAAGTTACAATACATCTTTCACAACACCTCCTTATGTTTCGTTTCCAAAACATTTCTGCAGAACCATATGATGCTGACGTAATTCCAAAGGAAGACTATCTGTGTAAAAATAAAGGACAAAAATGCATTCCTCTTCTCCAAATTACACCTAGGATCATTACTGTGGAACCCACCACCACATAGTTACACCACAATCAGCTATTCTTCCACATACTGTACTATTTCTCTCATTAAGAACTTCCTGTGTCCTGTCAAGCTTCGCAATTAGTCTAAATATATTAAGCTATGTTAAGCTTTCTTGACTTATTATCAAGAAAGTTCTCCCACTAGGTTAAAAAACCATGTACCGGTTAAGCTGATTGATTCATCCTTCCATGCCACAAATCCATGGTATCTAGCACAAAAGTAGATAACTTCTCAGTCACTAAAGGACGAGAACCATTTTTGTTTACTTTTTCCATTTCTTAGTGGAAGGAGCACATCCTAGTTAAATAGTAGATTTAGATATACAGTATAAGCGTATAAGTCAAAATATAAATGGCAATCATTTATTCCTCTTGTCATTTCAGTCATAAAAATAGCATCTTATATGTCAAGTCGGCAGGCCAACCAGACCTGGGTAGCTGTTAAGGTAAATGTGTGTTAAACATATGCAATGATCTGCTTTGTGTTGCTGGACATTGATCTAACAGCAGCTGCATCCTAGTAATGGTTTTAAATCCTTACACAGGAGGCTATGAAGAATTAGTTGGACAGAGAACTTCATAAACAAAATGCTGCTGTGAATCTCGTGGTGCCGGTTTTCACCCCACAAAACAGTATTCACTTTTCATTTTCATTCATTAGTGTTTTCAGTATTTTTCAGTGTCTGTTTCATTTCTGTTTGCACAGTGCTAAAACATTAAAGTTACAGCAAGCAACAACATCTACAGAAAAGACCAAATTATGCACACATACTTACAGAGATGTATGATTTTACAGTGGTTGTCTTATTAAAGGTGCCACATACTAAATATGTTTTTATTTAATTTTTTTTTTTTAAATCGGTGCTACAACATATCAATCTCATGAGCAACTTTTCCATATTTACAACCATGACATTTTCACCTGCTTTAGTATCAGGGTGAATGTACATGAGGAAAGTAGTATCTCTACCTCACATGAGATACTTATGTGCAAATGCTATGCTTTAAACTTAAATCCAACAAAATGGTATTCTTGCCTGTTTTTGTGCGCATCTAACCCGTATAACTTTTTTTTAAATTATATATATATATATATCCATATATTCCTGCAACTGACTGAACAGAGATGCCATGTTTCATCTGCAAATTTGCAATATTCAACAATATTAAACAATTTTGTGTGTGTGCATATATATATATATATATATATATATATATATACACATTACAAACTTAATTTAGCATTGTGTGTGTATATATCAAGTGCACCTAATGTACAAAAATAACCCAAATAAACAAAGAATAGATAACTTGGATGAGGGACAGACACCTTAATTTTAGTTTGACTTGAGTTAGAAGTTCTACTCGTACTGCTTTGTGGTGGTTGTGGCACGCTGTCCACAAACTGTGCTATGCAGCGCTTGACATTTTACTACTGTGCAACACTGTGTTGAAGACTGACGTGTTAACAGGCACAACAAACAAGAAACATTTGCTTTGTTGAAGTAGACATCACAGTTAGACTCATACTGTGTGCCTTACAGGTGAATTCAGATGTATACAAGAAAAACTACAGCAATGAGTGCCAAGCACCAATCACAGAGATAAAGAAAAATAAACAGTTCTTTACAGAATGTGGCTAATCATTAAAGAGAGGTAAACTATTTTCTATAGCTGGTGGTGCAATTGTAGTACTAAAACTGATATCCAAACAGTACCAAGCCTAACGATAGTTAAAAGATCTGTCGCACAATGATAGCATGCAGAAATCAAACTTTTCACAGCCACAAAGCTGAAATCTAAAAACAATCTGTCCAACCCCCGTCATGGCGGGTAACAGTCTGACAACGCTGACAACACCAAGTGTATGTACACAAATGACAATCAAGCACATGTTTGACCGTTAAGAGAAGTGCATTAAAATGACCCATCACGATACCAAAAAATTATTTAACCAAACCATCAATTACTTTAAATTATGCTACGTAACTCTGTCTCAATTACTGGGCAAGACAAACTGGAAATGTTATATTTAAAGCCTACTTTGTTTTTCCATCTATTTAAAAAAAAAAAAAACATTTGATTAACTATAATCCAAAAGCACCACCTGATCTCCAAACTGCACAATCAAAAGTCCCTGGATCGCAAACCTGTAACCTACCCACAGCTGGAGGTACTGGGATAGGTCTGAAATGTAAACAGTTTCAATTAAAATTGAACTAAAGTTTAAATTTTAAAACAAGGTATTTAGCATTGAAGACAGTGTTTCATATCTTTTTTACTATTATTATACCTCACACTGAGTCGGCGATCATTTTATAGCTGTTTGGTCAATCATGTCTTTGAAGTAATCTGAACAAGGGAAGTCACAGAACCATTGAATTCAAATCATTTTCAATATAGAAAGTGATTGAATACAAACATAAAGTAAGTCCTTTTTTATTTTATTTGTTTTTTTTAAGGTTAATTGCACCCAATGATGGTATTGTTTGCCTTGAGCAGCTTTTCTGAATGCTGTGTACGGAAGAGACGAGCAGCAGCTCATATTTTACAAACGATGCCAACATCTCGGGATGTTTATAATAAGTAGTTAGTAACTAAGATCCAATGCAGTTGGATGCTGTGTTTTTTGCATTCTGCCACTCTGCAACATTATTATGGAGAGATTTCCCTACTTAATAATGTCAGCTAATCCACATTATATCATTTGTATGGCACCAAAGTGTTGGTTCTTGTGATACCCCCACAGTGCCTTTTTAGATATGCGTAATTTAGAATTTGATGTATATGGTAAAAATCCAATTCTTTTATTCAAATTCAATGCCAAATTTGGACTTTGTCTTTGTTAATAAACCAACATAAAGCTCCTCTTTCAAGTCTGATGTGCATTCACATCAATTTGATGCTCATTTTTACACATTTTTAAGTATAATAACATAATGTTCTTTTATTTAGGTGCATTGTTGCATTGTTATTGAAACCGTATGTCCTTTTAGACACAACCTGCTTAATTGATCAGACCACAGTCTGTAAGAGAAATATGATGGCTAGAACGAAACACTTAAAGGCACCATTAGATGGTTTCCCACAGAACTGGAAACCTTCAGTGCAAGCTCAAATATAATCGGCCCATTTCAGGGTCCAGAGACATGAAAAGTCAGGATCCCTGTCCTCGGCCAAAAGTTTTTTGTTTCTTTTTAAGTAAAATTAAGAGATCACACTTTTTTGTTAATCTATAGCAGATTTATAATAAGAGATTGACATAAGTAACTGTGTTCAGATGGAGTCAAATGTAGAACCCAGTATCAAATCGTCTAAAACCCCTTATTGAATCCAATTATGTTTAGATGTCACAAGTGACTGTCATTGTAGCCTAAAATTGAGCTCAGATGTGGAATCTCCTTTTCTTAGACGAATCAACTTCTTCACCATTAACAGTAATTATACTGATCTAATAATAAAAACCAAAACATCCAACCTGAAAATAGGACGAGCAGCATAAAATGTGTCAGTGCTTGTTTTGAATGACCAGCGGCTCGCGTTACCTTCATAAAGAAATTTTTTTTTCTCAATAAAGCAATAAGTAGGTGAGGTATTTCTCCAGCTAAGAACAAAATGAAGCCTGCTGTGATGATCCCACCCCATCAGGTTGTTTTGGATAAAGTGCTCAAGTGTCTCTTCACTTCCACACCAGTCACAATATACATATTCGGGGCAGTGTGGAGTCCCAGAATGAGCTTGTATTCCCTAGAACCAACTCTAGGACTGCTACTGCCCCAATTATACGAAAGATACACACTCTGGAGAAATTCAAGCCAGTTTGGAAAAGAAAGCTTAAAATGTGAATTTGGCCAGGAGAGCGAAGTTCTACTTCTTGTTAGATTCTTGAACTCGCGTAGTTTAGAAATAAAGAAGGTCTAGTGTAGACTCGGGGCTTGAAATGTTGATACTAGTGGAAACTTTTTTGGTTTTCTTGATCATTTCTTGTGTTTCCATTTTAGAAAAGAACAGAAAAAAAAAACCCTGCCAGAATAGTGGATTACTTAACATCGCTCAGTAAATAAATAAAAAAATTCCCATATCATATTAAATGCAAGTAAACAGAGCCAACCCATAATGAAAAGGTTTGTAATCTGTTATGAAAATGGGATACTGGCATGCTGTGTACCCTGATGGGATTTTTTTTCTTTTGTTTGTTTTGTTTGATTTCTTTATTTCTTTCTTTCTTTCTTTTTTCAACTACAACAAGTTTAAAGAAACTTGTGAATAATGTGGTCATGAGGCAAAATCTCAGCACTACCTCAGTTCTGCTACAAAAGGCTAAAATGACTGTTTAAATTAGTAATAGCTAAGTACATAATCCAAGTTGTGCTTGCCATGATTTATGTGCAGATGGCAAGTAAATGGGATTCCAAACAATAGGAATAATCGCTTTAAAAGTAAATAAGATTAGAGCTGAGCTCTAGTTTGGTTTTTGCAGCAGACTGATATACTGCTGATCTCATTAGTTGGGGCTGTTTCAGTGGGAACAGCATCAAACAACTCGGTTTGGATCCCTGTTCACCTGAAGTGGTTAACAAGCTGGTGCTGAGAGCCAAAACTGGAACTATGGTGTTTGTTTAACAGAGCTGGCGAAGCGGAGACCAAATCAACCTCAAAGTTACTGCTGATGGTAAACTGTCCGAAATCTCTGAAAGTCGTTCAGCAATATTTTTAGTAAGTGGGAGTGTTTTAAATCTCGGCACTGAAACACTAACCGGCACTTTGTTTCAGCCTGGTAGCAGTATCCATCCTCAGTGCTTCTACTGTGAAGCTTTGAGAAAGTGCCATGATGTTGGTGTGCTGGTGTGTCTCAGCTGGACTGCTGGCTGAGAGCAGGCCAGGCCAGAGTTACATTCAGCTGCTGGTTGTGTTGGATCAGGGATGTGTGGCGGTAGTGGAGAACAAGCTCTCTGAGCGATGAGTACAAGTTGTAGGGCTCAGCGAAGCCGTATCCTGTGGACGTCCTGTAGATCACACAGTGTTTCACATCCCCATCCACACTGCATGAGAGGAAACTTGTCACTTTGGGTTCTCATTATTGAAAACATTCAAAATAATTCCAATGTTGTAAAATATTCCAATAAGCCAATGTGAAGATACTCACACAACAGAGCAGGCAAAGGAGCCTCTCTGAGTCTGGCTGTCTCTGATTAAGAAAGTGCCGTCCCTTCTCCCCCTCAGCAGCTCTTCCGCCTCTTTTCGTCTCATACCACCAACGTACCAGCTCCTCTCCTCCTGGTGAATATCCTCCTCTAGGGTGTAAGGGCTAGCATACAGACAGATCAATTGAGCTGAAGGAAAAAACTTTTTCATAGGAGCAGAAACTTCTCTCACCCTCTACTTTGCTAGATTAATATTTAAACCAGCTAAGCAATTGTCCCCACAGCTGACTAAAGCATTATGCTAACTGATCATAACAAAAATATTCAACTTCAAACTTCCCAATTTGATCCCATTAGGAGAATTAAAATTTATTCTGAGGAGACTGGAGAAGCATCTTTAAATTGTTCTTGTTTTTAGTGTTATTTCTAACCTGCTTTTTGCTTTTTTATAAGAACTCGAATTTATATTCTGTATTGTTTGGTGTCTGTAACTCAAACTAAATGTTTTTGTCTCTCCTAAATAGGTCTGCCCTGTGAATGAGACTGTGTGTCTCAATAGGACCACCGGTATAAATAAAGCTTAAATAAGAATAAAAAAACATACAAGCAGAAGATGCAATATATTGCATTTTCAATTTTTTGTCCGGTGAGTTGGAGCATAAAGAGGATACTTACTCTTCTTCTTCATCCCTTAAGCCCAACCAGTCATTAATCTGGCTCTGCCTTGTGCCTTGCTGGGTGAGCCACCTGAAACATGGGAAAGGCACAGTTGGATAGGCTGCAATATGGGGAATATTTGCAGTTTGTGTTGTAATTCATCTTTTGAGTTAGTAGCAACCAATAAAAAGCTGGTGAACAACAGTCGGCTAGAAAGGCACAATCCTCCGTCATGATAAAACTCCATACCAAAGATGTTGGAGATCAGCAGCTGTGGCAAAATGTAGGGGAACAGCTGATTGCTTTGCCTATGTTTATAACTCAGCTGTGCCACTGGTATGTGACTGTTTTTGAGCTCAAAACGTTATCTCATGGCAGATGGATTTCATCTGATGGCTCTGATGGGGGTCATGCTAGCACATCTGAGTTGCACCGGGGTTCGGGACATGATGTAGTCATCTGATATGCAGAATAGTTATGAGACAATTCTAAGAATGACATAGAGATACCCACTTGATGAAGTGCTTTACATTTCAGTGACAAACACTTAACACCTTGCAGTTGCTGCCATGTCTTGCTTTTTGGTCCAAGGTGTGACTGAAATTTCTCTCATTTTAAATTTGAGGTCAAAAGGATAAGAAAAAAAACTCCAAGACTAAAACTGTGTATGCAAATGGCAAGAAATGCACATAGACATTCATTTTGCCAGATTTCTTTAAGCCATACCTATATTTGGTCATAAATCTCAATTATTGTGGACGTTGTGGACATGTTCAGGTGAATGAACCTGATTCCAACTTCCATCTTTAGCTAGAAATGAGCTTAGACGTTAAAGGACTGAAACAGCTGAATTTTTGGGGGGCAACGTCAGTAATCAGCTCTGTAAGTTCAGAAAAAAGGACCCTGCAGAGGCAAAAAACAAACAAACTTGGATAAAACCAAGATGCCGAAAAACTGCTCAGAGATCAGTCATCAGGGTTGCAGCAGCTCATTATTCATAAAGTCCATCAACAGCCTGTTGGACAACTTCAGCAGTGCATGAACCATTTCAAAAATCTAAATTTTTATATCAGTATTTTTTTTCCCTAATCACAATATACAATATATATATATTGATATATATATTTTTTTCAAGTAACCAGTGACAGTTCTAATTACAGCTTTGAATGCTAAATGTACTTTTATTAAGGATCAGCAGCACATGTGCATTAAAACAGCTGACTGAAATTAAAGTAGCTGTATATTAAATTAAAGGCTCCTAAAATAAAATTAATGAAAAAATTTTTCAATGACCATAACAAAATTACTGCTGTGCAAAAATAAAAGATACTTTCAACTCAAAACAAGATCAATATAAACTATATTCCCTCATTCTGTATCGTGTGTGAGAAAGTCTTTGTGTAGGAAAATGTGTAACATGGATTTCGTGTGTAAGCACTGTTTATGTATGACTTCTGATGTAACATCTTGCAATGAATTAGGTTAATTGGCAAAAGGTTAGTAAAATGTTGGGAATAGGAGGAGCAACACAAAGGCTCAGCTTAAGAATGCAAGGCCAGCTAGGTCCAACAATGTTTTTCAACATAGCACTAAAGAATTTGTGGATTTTTGTCATAGCAAAGATGCAGAAGTGGTCCAAAACTTGCCCACATTTTATCTTCTTTTCTTAAACACCTACCAGATCACCCGTAACTGATGGTGAATATCCTGCATCAAATCCAGACCTCAGGGTCCTTTAGATGTTTCCCTGCTCCAACACACCTGATTCAAATGAAGTTGTTCTCCAACAGCTTAAGTGTTCCACCAGCCTCATAATGGCCCACTGATTTGTGTCAGGTGTGTTGCAGCAGAGGAACATCTCAAACCTGCAGGACACTGGCCCAAGTGGTCCGGAGTTGGTGATCCCGGCTTTAACACCTAATGTAACATATATGTAATACATCCAGTTTATGTGACCTTGCACCGCTTACATGATCAAAATGTGTCTTTGAATCATTTTGTATCCAGCTAGCTATTTCTTCTGTCCCAAGGACTGTCCTGATGTTCTGCAGTGAAAAACAATCTTTAAATTGTCATTTTCAAAATGGTCGCCCCCAATGATTCTGTAAATTGTTATCCATTAAAAATAAAAAGATTGGATTTTGTTTTAAGGCTTCAAGGGGTTAAACTATGTTCCAAGTTTATTTTCAAACTTTTTTAAATGTTTCACATAGTAAAACCAATGATGGGCAAAATATGAAACTTCAGAACAGGAAACGGGGGGGCCTGCCCCATCTTTAATAAGAACAAGATTTGCTTAAACTTACAAAAGGTATTGATCTCTGATCTTCCTGAGCTGCACAAGGTCAGGCTTCAGGGTGTTCAGTTTCCTGTCAGCCTCCATGTGAGCCAGCATCTTCTTCCTCAGCTCTTCTTCTAACTTCTTCTTGCTGTCATGGATCTCCTCCACCCTTGACTGCAGCTCATCTGAGTTGCTTTGAATCCTGTGGACAATACAACAAACACAGCGAGTAACTCAGTGTGTGCTAATGTGCTCTCGGCGAGTTGCATGGCTTAACAGGGAAAATAAGGCATTAGGAAACATACTTGTCCGTCTTTGTGCTGCTGTCTAATGTGAGGAACATGTCGATGTATTCCTTGCTGTAGCGCTCTTGGGTTTCACACTCCTCCTCAAAGATTCGAATGATTTCACTGAAGGCTTCAATTGCTGTTCGCTTACTCTGGAGTTCCTGTGTAGTAGAGGAACCAAATGTTAGCATTTCTATGGTCTTACAGTAAAGACCATATTACGCTTTAGCAGTCTTATAACACATTAAAGTCAAACCTGTTTAAGTTGATCATTAGAAAGCTGTTACCTGGGAAGTTTGGTTCAGCTCCTCAAAAAGGCGATCGTACTCTTGGCTTTTCTCTTTGTATTGACCCTGAAATATTCTCAACTGTTCTCCAGCTGCATCAATGTCCACCTCCATCACAACTTGCTGATATTTTCAAAAAGAAAAAAGGTAAAAGTGTGAAAGAGATTCAGGACCAATTCAAAATCCTGTGATGTATTTGATCTGCAAACTACAGGCGTGGGTCTGCCACAATAGAAATAACGGCTCTCTTATTTATTGTCCCATTTAATAGTGTTATTGCAGAAAAGCTCATATCAGCCTTAAGATTAAAAAAAAAAAATTAAAGAATTAAACTGTACTAATACTAAGCCTCTAAAAATATATATATCTTTTGTTACAACATAAAAAGTAACCAGAATACATAACATGAAGACCACACTCACACAGCTCCTTACAAGTCCTACCCACCTGCTGGTATCTGGACACTGGGTAGAGTAATTGTGTGTCCAGTTTGGAGTTGTATTGGGCTAATGACTTCTTCTGGTAATACCAAATCAGGTCCACTACAGAAGGAAAGGTCAGTGGCTCAGAAAAGCCGCACTTTTCCCCGTGATGGAAGATTTTTATTAGTCTGTTGTAGCCATCTTTTCTGCAAAAGTCAAACAATACCTGTTAAGTAACAGTTTCCCTCACTTTTTGGTGTTTTATTTTTTTTAGGCTGACACCAAGTGAGTAGCTTTTGTGCACCATTGGAATCTGAACCAGTTTAACGATACTTCAGTTTTTAACTTTTTAAACAATATGCAGCGTTTGGATTTAAGATATCACCTTGAAGACTCAAAGCAGCTCTGGGTTTATGTAAGTTAGAAAAATGATGTAGACTGCACTGATTAAAGTTGTTTGTTTTCCATGTCAGACACATGTGATTTGGATGAGCGGAGAAACATGAGTGAAACTTATCCTGTGTGGATTGGGTGTAGTGTTTCTGACTCCTGGGGTCTGCGCCAAACTCTAATCAACAAAGCTTTATTTATAAACCGTCTGTTCTGATTCTAGTTAAACTAGACAGAAACCACTAAATGTCTGAAGTTACATTTTAAACTATGAAAACTGCTCTAGTGTTTTGAAATCAATCAATTACAGACTTCTGGTTTGACTTGGCCTTAACACAGAAATCAAGATGCGGACGGCAGATATTTGTATCAGCAACTCAGAGCTATAATCTATTACATTGTTGCACAATACCTTTTAACTTGTAGGTTGTCATAATTTAACCACATTTTTACATCAGCTGTCCCCAAATCATCGCATCCAGATTCACATTAAAATAATAACAAATAAAAGTGAAGCCCTTATGTAACAATGACAAATAAAAGGTTTAAATATAGATTCAGATCACACTCGCACACCCTCACACATACACACATATACCACCCACGCTGTATACATAAACAAACTGCACAGTAATCTTCCATCCATCCACTTTCTATACCCACTTATTCCAATGCAGGGTTGGGGATGGATTGGAGCCTATCAGCTATAATGTGAGAGCTAGGATACACTCGTGATTTGGGTGAGTGTAACAGACTGGCAACCTATCCAAACAATTTAAAATGTAGTTAAAGAAAAACAAAAGTAATCACCGTAGCGTCAGAGTGTATTCGCCTTTAATCCCACTGGAAGAATCTCGTACCAGAAATGTGCCATCAGGAGTGTTTCTCATCACCTCATTTACTTCCTCTCTAGACAATGCAAAAGGACGTGAGTTTAGGGGAGAAAAAATCCACGGTGCAAAAAGGTTTAGAAAACATGTACATATAGAATTGGAATTGGCTTTTAAAGAACAATAAATAATAATTCAAAGAAAATGTTTACTGATGATGTGAGTCTTTTGTACCTCGAGATGCTCCCCCAGTACCATTCTGCTTCAGACAGCTGCTCATCAGTGGGGCAGTCACAGGCTGCCATAGCTTTGGTTGTATTGTTCTCTGGTTGAGTTTCTGAACACAAAAATTTATACAATTTTAAGTTGCAAAAACTTAAATGCCTAGAAAAACAACATCTTTTTTTCCCCTTTTAAAGGAGAAAAACAAGAATGCCAAGTTTTTCTGTAATTAATTTTTACCCTCCATTTAATGTGATCTATGCAATTTATTGTTGATCATTGGTTTTTGCTGTTAAGTATGTTGCTTCCATTCATGCATGAATGTACATGATTCATAAAAGTAAAAAACTATAGTTGATGTAAATGCAGGTGTCTTGTACTGCACAGACAATTCTAACAATCTATATCGTCTCAACTTGGAACAAAACTGATATGCACCGAAGAGGCTCTTGCAAACAAAACAAGGAAATGTTTAAGAGTACCTCCGTCGTTGCTGTTGTCGATTTTCAGGGCAGGAAACACATCATCTTCATCAGCATGTGAGGAGAGGTCCTGCCTAAATCCCGTCTGTGTGTGGGACTGCATGTCACTGTTGTTTTGGCTCTTCTCCGTCTCCAGCAACTCTAAAACATCAACCACACAACCGCCACGGTGTCAGCTCAGTTCAGACTGCGAGTGACCATCTGCACTTTGTGACTGTCAGCATACACTGCTGGCCCCCCAACACAACTCTAGAGGGAGATATCGTTGTGTTGCTGGGTCTTACACCATGCAGGAGAGACTCTGTCCAGACTAGTGTGCTGACAGGTGACAGAGTCTGACTGCCTAAAATACCAGTACTGGCACTCCTCAACGCTCAGGCACACTCAGCCAACTCAAAGCTGCGACCTCGCCTCGCCTTGCCTCGCCTAACAAACAACAGCTGTCTACAGAGAGATGCCATGTCAGCCTAAAGGACTAGAGCTGATGTGTGCCTGTGTCTGTCTGTTTATTGCACCTGTGTGTGTATGTGTGGGGGTGTGTGTGTGTTTAATGTTTTGTTAAGGATGCAGAGAAAGGTGAGAGCCTGTCAGTCAGGCATTTCCTGAAATAATTATATTTGTCTGAATCGTTTGTATTTAGTAGTATGTAAACACATGCTGTTACACGTATGTAGGGAGCGGTGCGCTGTTAACAGTTGATGTAAATCGTCCCTTCAGTGCTTGTGATGGCATGCCTGGAGATGTTTTAAATTGCTGCTGCGGACAGAGCCGTATGCCGAAGGAATCACACTTATGCAGTTGTAACATAAGAAAGGGACTACATACATAAACCCCATCCCTTCAAACGGTGGAGCCCTGTCAAAACTTGCCTGATATGAAATCCTAAGTAAGACCTGCATCTAATAAGTGTTGAATGCAGCTGAATAACTGAAACATTCAACTAGTTCCCTTTCTGTGTTCTGGAAAGCTTAAATGATTTAGTTAATTAATTAGTGAGTTATCAGATAATCAGCGTTCATCGGCCACTGTATTTTATCCAGTTGCTAGCGTGTGGCAAGGTGAAACTCTGCTGCAAGATCACTTGACGTCCCGGAAGAAAAACGCACTGGCCGATTTTTGAATGTGCACCGTAGCTTATTCAAAGAAACGCAAGAGGACATTTTGGAGGAAGAGAGGAAAAGAAAGAGATAAGACGAGAGTTAGATTGTCTTTTACTGGCTGGAGAGAGCTCACAGGACAGGTACTAGCTGTCGATAGGGGGTGCCTGACTGAGAAAAGCTGTCAAAGATCTGTAAATAAGCACTATGCAGCATCCCAGAAGCGAACATTGTGAGTGCAGTTTCTCAGCCTCAGGTCGCTTCTGGGTATCAACGGCTCCAGAAATGTACATTATAAATGTTACTCTGCCATCAAACAAGTCAGAAACACATATTCACAAGGTCATAAAGTCGCATGGGGCTACTTTAAAGGGCAGAATAATGTTGCAATTAGCAATTTATTTCACTCAGCGTCATCATAATGCATCTTCCTGGATCTTTAAAACAATCCAGTGAATTTTTAAACATTATATTATTGCTCCATCTCCAACTCTGCATCACTTAAAGGGATACTGTGTAACTTTTGGCCACTAGGGGTCCTAAACCTGTAATTTCTCCCACAGTTAAACTTTTGACCCAAATATTAGACTAATGTGAGTATTAATTGATGATTTCTGGGGGCAATACAGTGTTTGATACTTGTCGATGCTCTGAGGGGGGCTGCCCTCTTCAGAAACCAGACATTGTAACATTGCATGAGCGGATCCGTCTCTCATGGATCATGTGACCTGCAGCGCTTTGCTCTACACTTATAAAACACAGTGGGCTGTGCTTCATGCTACTTTTTCCTTGAAAGTTTGTCAAATCTGAACAAGGTGTCTGAGGAGGCCAGAAAGAGAAAGACTGTTTAATCTTGCAATAGTATCGTGTGGCCTGGGGGAAGTTACAGGTTTAGCCCCCTAGTGGCCAAAAGTTGCACAGTATAACTTTTAACTTTCCAGTTATTCTAACAGATGTTTCCACTTTCACTTCTAATTATAATTACATTATTAAACCGTTAGGTTTGTTGGACATATTCAATTATAAATTTGCATTTTTTTCAGTCAGTTCAATTTACAGTTTGTATTCACCAAACTCACCGGTACTTCTTTCCAGAGACCTCCATTTGCCGTATCATTCATTTACAAGTTCCTCTATCATTCTGATCTTCTAAAGGCTGGATGCTGTCAAATTTGACCATTTTGTTGCATCTCAGCAAAGTAGTATTACAATATATGCATAATTTAAACGGACATTTCCTGAGTCAAAATGAAATGTTTACTAGTTATTTTTAGACAGTGGGACAGTACAGTGGGAAATCTCCAAGATGAACGTTAAAAAACATGCTTTTTCTCACATAAAAGAACTCACTGGTAATCTTGTAACTTTTTTTTCTGCACATTTCAAGTTAAAAAACATAAAACAAACAGAGACTGTAATCCAGTAATTATAGCAGTACCCTGTCACAGGACTATCTGCACCCCAAGTAACTTTGTTACACAACTCTTTAGTTCTCCCAAGCGTCTACAGAACAAATGATTTCCTGCACCTACTCATGAAATGAGAGGAGCATCCGCTGTGTGCTGCCCACGTCTGACCTCAGGCCACAGCCTGCATTGTTTTTGGCAAAGCAGGACCTTTCTTGCGTCGTCTTGACTCCCACCACTAATTATCTTTCAGTAATGGATTAGGCATGAAACAGTGGAACTCATTCTCGTACATGGAGGGGAAAAAAAACCAAAAACAAAACCCCTTGTTGACAACTTTTTAAAGAACGTTTGTTGTGACACCGTACATGTGTGTCTTACCTCATCTTTACAGACTTTAGACATTTTTGGGCCTTTTTATTCTCAGTTGCCCATCAGTATTGACTCAGCTGACTGTCATCTGACCGCATCACAATGTAAGCACAAGAATCACATGAAATTCCCCAAATGAATGCCGACTTATTGGATCTAAATCCTTAATTTCTCATACTGTGGCATGAGATATGCTGATCAGGCTAATTGAAAATAAGCCTGTTTGTGTTTTTAAGTCTGGTCTGGTTCCAGCACCCAGGAAACTACAAACGGTATGAAGCCTCAATAAAACTAATCCCAGCATCGTCAGGAAGAGAGCAAGACCTTGTTTGGGTTAGCCGTTCTTATTTATCTGACCTGCTTTTGAATTATGAGCCCTGGTGGACCCTGTGGTCCTCTGGTACCGGCCTTTTGGTTGTTCTTAAGGTCAGAACAAAGACATACGGCGCGGCCTCTCTCCATTATTATGGCCCTCGACTGTGGAACGGCCTGCCAGAGAAGCTCAGGGCTGCAGAGACTTGATGTTTTTAAGAAGAGGCTTAAGACTTATCTTTTTACCTCAGCTTTTAACTGAATTTTATTTGATCTTAATTTATTTTATATAATTTTATTTTGTTATTTTACTTCATTTTATTCAATTTTATAACTTTTTTAGCACATCATTTTATGAAATCCTTTTATATGTATTTTTATTATTTCTGCTCTTACTTGTTCTTATTGTTTCTTAAGGTTATTTACTCTTTGTTTACTCTTTGGGATCCTCCACAATGGGGGCTTTGCCTGCTCGGTCCCCCCCCCAGACCCCCCCCCCCGCGCATTACTGTGTGTGAAAGAGAATATGAGTGTTTTTAATTGCTGTTATCTTTTTTGTTGTGTGAAGGCTTGTTTTATTTAATATGCATGAATTGTTTTGATCATGTAAAGAACTTTGTGTTGCCCTTGGCATGAAAAGTGTTTTATAAATAAAGTTTGATTTTGATTTGGGATATCCGTTATATCTTATGAGGCCCAATGATGGTGGCATACTACTTTTCCTGAACTATTTTTTGTGGCATTAACCTGGAGGACAAATTTCTTTTGCTTTTAATCCGTATTTATCAACTTTCATTTGGTCCCAACATCTCAGCACAAATTCTGCCATCTGCTGGTTCCTTGTTGGAACAAGTCACCTTTTTGCAAAGAGACCTTCATATTTTGATTGTATTTGAAGTATAGCTGCCTGTACTGTTGTTGTTTTTTGTTTATTTTTTAGCATCTTTTGATTTTTTTTTTCACAGACAGAAAAGTGAGAAAAGCACGTCTGTTTTGGTTTCTGTTTTTTTTTTCTTTTAAACAGAGAGAGAGGGGACATTTCAACAGAGCCAGCAGCTTATATTAAAAATTATTTGATATTGTTTCATCTATTTGGTAGAACTTATTAAAAACATCACAAGATAGGGGGGGAAAAAAGAAAAAAAAAGCTTAGAGGAGCACCTTAATCTTACCTTTATCTGCTGGTGGAGGCTCAGGCCTAGTATCCATGGACATTTCTGCCTGTTGGCATGATTGGTTAAGTAGCGATGACATCATGGCAGGAAATGTAGGATAGGGCTCAGGATTATCCCCCATGTGTGAAGTGTTCTCATTCGTGACCACAGCCTCGTCCCTGAGGTGGAGGGATGCTAGTGATGACATCGGGAGCTCAACTGGCTGAAGCTGGTCTTCTGTCCAAAGCTGGAAACTCTTAGCTGCCATTTTTACATCACTGACCATATAGTCCAGCTCGCTTTTATTGAGAGGGTGAAGCAGAATGTCGTGCCGCAGTGCAGTTGATCACATACTATCAGCTTACAGTTGAACTCATGGTTAAGGATGGAAAGCGTGCAGACATCATGGCTGCCCGGTGTTGTTGACGTAGAACATTTTCCTTGAACTGAACTCCTGGTTTAAACGCATCATACAGGAGAGCAATGACATTGCCGGTAGATCCCGTGTTTGCACTTGGCTTTAGATATCAGGGAGTTTCTGTACTCGAGTACTGTTTTGCCTCAGTTATTTGCTTAAAGGGATTCATATTAGTGAGATGTCCAGAAAAATCACAGTTTGAGTATTCAGGCCCCTGATTCCTTTACACATTGGTAATGGTGTTTGAGCTGGATGGTGCTGATGAAAACTGTTCAATTTCTTCTTTAAGAACCCATGTATCACCTCCTCGTAGGAAACCTAAATCACAGAGGGAAAAAATGGCCAAAATTACTTCATCCATCATTATTATTTAACAACTTTGTCCTTTGTCACTTTCCCAATAAGGGTATTTTTTTAAAACCTTATTTATGGCACTTTCACATTTCAGACTTTTGGCTCACTTTGATGCAAAGTAATGTTAAAGTCACCCTTGAAGCAAGAACAAGTGTATAGAGCATGCAAAAGGTTAAGTCAAAAGTCTTTATTCCTTAGTCAAAAAGGTTTGAGAAAAACATCTGCACAATAAATAATCTCAGCACAGAAATCTAAGTGGGCTGATACAATAATTACACTGCAGGATGTGTAATGTCTAAATGTTGCTAATTTCCTTTTTTTTCCCTTTTTTTTTTGTGCGTGTGTGTGTGTCAAAGAAGAAAAGTTATACTGCTCACATAACCAGGATTAAATCTACACCAAAAGTCAGTCTGTGACAGAGTGTGAAGGGGTCTTCAATACACTAATAACATTTTAAAACTTTGTGATTGATAAATTTAATTATCTTATAAAAGAAATGTTTAAGTGTCATGCAAGCTTTTTATGATCACAGTGCGCCACCAATTTTATTTTCAAAAAAGCAGACCGGAAGATATATTCTGCAAAAATTGAGTTAATCTTTTAGAGATGACATGAAAGACGAACTGAAAGGAATAAAAGAACCGACTCTGCTCACATCGGATCAAAGTCCTCTCAGATTATTCTGCTGGATATCTGGACCCATCCTCTCTTTGTGTGCCAGTCTCCAGGCTCCCCCATAAAGAGATCCCTATACCCAGAGCTGGTGCATCTCTGCAGCCCTCTCCCTCCCTTTTACAGCGGTGATCTGAACACATCTCTCTTCCTCATTGCAGGCAAAAAAAAATTTTTTTTTTCAAATGTTGTAATAAAATTTCAATTGCATATTGTAGAAAAATAATAATTTAAAAAGTATTTTTTTCTAAGATCTTGGAGCACAAACACGATTTTAATTAAATCAGACTTGACTTAAGGGATTTCACTGAATATGTCAATGCTGCTCTAAATTTAATTTGTAATAGATTCTAATGCAGTAAATGTTTAGTTTTGCTGTATATTTACATATATACAGCTATATCTTTTCTGTTTTTTTTTGTTTTTTTGTTTTTTTTAACCAGAAACAGGATCTGTTTGTTTAAAATCAATTAGATTATTTACCAATAAATCATTAAATGGAACACAAATGAGAAAATGTGTCTCTTTTTCAGTCTAATATTATTTTAAATGGAATATTTTTTCATCAGAAAAATTAAGACCTTTTGAAGACGTCGACTCGGGTTCGAGGAGATTCTAACCGCTTTTTGTTTAAAAAATGTGTTTTTTATCATCTCACTTATCGATGGCTTTTTTTTTTTTTTTAAATGGATCGATGAATCATGAAAATAAATTTCTCAAATGCACCATCAGTGTCGCCTTGTGATTGGCATTTAATGTATTTTTGTTGAAACTGGTAATCAAGCTTGACCTCTTATTTGACATGATTTCAATTTTTTGTTTCAGTACGCTTTTTTTCTGTCTTTTTAATCAAGCTTTTAATATAAATAAGTAATAACTGAATGTAATGTTGTCACACTTGGGGATTCCTAAGACTTCTGAAGATTATGCCCCTTGGGAAGTCCTGGTGATGATTGCATATACACATAATATAATGACTGCACAGTATTATACCATGACGCAGTTTGTATGATAAAGAATTCATAGGAGGCTGCAGCTAAATCCGCCTCTCCCAAGTGACGGATTAATCAGCGCTTTATTCTTCTCTTTTTTTTGTACAATGTAACATCTTACTGAAGAGGTTTGATTGTGGATCGCATTTAGTTGCTTTACAAGAATTAGAATTACCATAACTTTGTGTTCAACAAAATCTCATTTTAATCAAAGTTTTAATGGTTGTGTAGACATAATGAATCCAATCTTAAAAGACGAAGCTTTAACAGAAAGTGGAGAATATGTTTTAAACTTCAAGTGGAAAAATAAAAAAATCTAATTATATTAGCCACATCAAACTTTGTTATTCTGTCTCTAAACCTGAATATCTAATACTTCTTAGCGTCAAATTGATGTATAAAAACTATCAAAGCTTTAAAAATAAATAGCTAATAACATCAGGTTTTTCCAAATGTAGTTTTTGTATAACGGATGTGTTAAGAATATTTACAACTATCCAGTTTCAACAAAAGAATATGGAGCTTTGTAAATTCATTGAATTTTACCTTATTGGTCAAAAGTCGAAGGGTAGGAAATGGCGTCCATACAGAAATGCTTCCAATGGTGGGTAGCCATTAAGTCGCAATGGATCGATGTTGGTCGACCGCGTTGAGTTAAAGGTGATTTTACACAATGTTAAATGTCAAAACTAGCACAGAAGCCAATAGTAGTTATATTTTCATATGCGTGTCCTAAAAACATTTTCCAGTGTACGTCCATCTGGGACGTCGCAGTTGGGTCATCTCTCAACATAAGTCGATCCTTGTATACTGGTATACGTCATCTGTATCCGTACACAAGGCTGTTTATGGTCAGAAATCAGAAAACAAGTCTAATCAAAATAAAGAGCATTTCAAGGTGTGTTGAATGTCCACGAGTAAAAACTGAAATTGTTTCAAATCATAGTACGTTCTCATGCAGCAGTACTCTGCTGAAAATGTCATACTTTTAGAGTTTATGACACTTGGTCAACAATCCCACATTCTTCTTACAATGCACCCATAATGCACCATTTTAGTTTTGTTCTTTTGGAGAAGTTGAGTCCGATCAATCATTGTCGCAAACCAAAACCAATAACGGGACAAATGATGTACGCCATATTTTCCCCAACGCCTTCAAGCTTCCTATCATCCTGCAACTAAGCTTCGAATGACGAAGTGATACGGAGGCTGAACGGGCACAGAACTTTCAAAATGGCAACTTCTGGCATTGGCATCATCTGGCCAACCTGGAAAAATGAAACATCATCGGGAAACTTAGCTGATTCATTCAGTGCGCACCTACCTGGGCCAAGACAGAAGGAAGCCAACGTCTCATCGACATCCATGAAGCGGCTAAGAGACATGGCTGGACGAACACGTGGCTCAGCTCAAACCAACCACCGGCCTCGGTCCTCACGCCATTCTGTATCCCTCCACCCCCCCACTCCTCCTATCCCGTACAGTCTCTCCTCCTGTGTCCTCCATCTTCTACAGATCGTCTCGTCCTGGTTGTTATCCGTCCCCTCGGAGTGCCACCTTTTCCCACGCTGTCATTCCTCTGGGTTTCTGGTCTCCTCCTCACAGATGCATGTAATGTCCTCTTGAAAATCAAACCAAGTCCAAGTCATTGTCCACTTTGTTCTTACTTTTACATTCAAAGCTCAGGAAAAACTCCACTGATCTGTGAGGTACAACCTTAAAAAGAAAATTATATAAATATTTCCAACTACTAAAAAAAAAAAAGAGGGAAAAAAAAGCTATAAATGCTATGTATATTTTAAAGCTGATACAGGTAAAGGAGAAGCAGAGGTAAGAGCAGCACTACTCTTCACACAGCAACTCTTTTTCACAGTTTGAGAGCACAGTGTGGATGCACAGTGGGGGTACAGAAGCATGAGAATGAGTCGGTGGGTAAAAAAAACCGCCTATATAAATAAATAAGGAAAGGATGCCACTGTTGCTATACAGAGCGAGAGGCTTAGTAGTCTCCTGAAATCCTATTGGCCGGCCTGTTGCCATGTGCTCAGCAGTCAGCAGAGATGCTGCTAACAAATCAAGGAAATGTTCTAATATTAGACTGTATGTTTCTAGGCAGCAGGAGCCCCTGACCTCTCAACTCCGGCAGCGTTACGTTCCACTTCACAGATCAGCATAATGAAAGAAGTGGTGTGGAAGTAACTGCTTAAAAAAAAAAAAAAAAATGTTACGGCACTGTGGACAAAACAGCGGACCCAACCCCCCCCTCCACCCAAACTACCTCCATGGTATCCCACCCCGTATGATCGCAGTAACGAACACAGAGGAGGGAAAAGAGTCATCCTCACTGTGGAATAAAATGCACTTTTTATTTGTTTACTTTTCCAACATTTTGTAGAATTATTTTCAATGACTATTTATTATTGAGGAGCTAAACTTAAATGTATCCTGTGTCCTGTTGTAAGAAAATAGGTCCATGCATTAAAAATTAAACTGTTCTTGGTGAGGGGGGGGGGGGGTAAAAACAAATAAACAAAAAATTGCGGGGGCTCATATTAGTAAAACACTGAT
>JBBBVU010000015.1:6113168-6123941 GCA_037177055.1 Atherinosoma microstoma | reverse complement strand
GCAGCTGCTGAACTACATCATGCATACATAGCTCAGGAAACTAAGATGCACTGGTGGAGGTTGGCAAGGAATTTCTGTGGGCGCTCAGTTTTTTCTGAGGGTCAGCAGATACAAGGTCCTCTGATGTACACCAGGGTACTTGAAACTCTCCACTGGTTCCATCTCTTCTCCATTGACCACCCAACTAGCCTGTGTAGTTGTGTTTCCTAAAGTCAATGAGAGGCTCCTTTTGTCATGTTGGTGTTGAGGAGTAAGTCATTGTTCTAACACCAGGATGTGAGGGCCTGGCTCTCCTCTTTGCAGGCTGCCTCATTTTGTTGTTGGCTACCATCTCAGCTAAAGCCGCGTCATATGCAAACATGTTCATGTAGTTTGTGTTATGAATGGAAGTGCAGTCATGAAAGAATGGACACAGGACACAGCCTTGGGGGTGCCAGTGTTGAGGATGGTGTTGGAGGAGATTAGGTCTTCAAGTCTCAGTGCCATCTGTTGAAGAGGAGGTCCCTAATCCAAGTATTGAGGTAGTATTCCTGGCCCAGTAACAACACCTTGTTGACCAGCATTCTCTACTAGTGTGTTGTATGTCTTTTTTTTTTTAAATAATATATGAATATTTTTCCATTGATAATATAAAATGGTCCTGATCCACTTACTGTCCACTTACACTTTGACTGTCTTTGTTGCAGAATTTATTTTCTTTTTTTCTAGCCTCTTTCAACTATTTAGTCTTGCACAGGTAATTATTTCTTAATTTAGGAAGTTCATTGGTGTGTTTTAAGTGGGACTTTTGTTTTAAATGACATTTGCATTGTTTGGGAGGACCCTATACCAATGAACAAGTAGGTTTATGTTTGAACCTTTAAAAATAGGAAAATATAAAGTATCCGGTGCCAACAAAAAGCACGGATTGTTGTTTAATTTTGAAAAGAAAAAGAAGAGTTTGGCCATTCTTAAAAGCACTTAGGATTGTTAACTTGGAGCCATGTGTCTAGTTGAAACCATGACAATCAGTGGTTTTATCTATTTCTAGGGTATTACATACACACACACAGTAAAAACTGGCACATTTAAGGCATAGTTGCAAATGGTGATTAATCATGATTAATTCATTTGTAAGCTCTGATTAAAAAATTTAATCATCTGACAGCCCTTATAAATTATTTATTTATAAAAGAGCCTTCATTGTACATTCAAGATCTAAACTAAAAAAAAACACACAAATCAACATTAAAGTGGATATGTTTATTACAGAGAAGAATATATATAGAACATGTAAATATTTATATAAATGTACAGTGGTAGTCGGTATTTTCGACACCCCTGATTTTTAAGCACATAATGTTTGTATTAATTCTCATTTAAGTCTAAAGATATTCCGAACATACAGGGGTGTCATGGGTCTTTCCAGCACTGTACAGTGCAAAGATAGTTAGAGCAGGTTATGGGATGGGTGTGCGTTTTACACATCTATCAACCAAGGCATGATAGAAAGGGTGCTGGGATAGCCTACAGCTTCCCTGTGCCCTGAATTGGAATAAGCGGAATAGAAAAAGGATGGATGGATGGAGGATAGGAGGGAAGAGATGAGAGCAACAGATGCACCAGCAACATTGTTTTTCACCACAGGGATGAGCCGGTCCAGGAAGCTGCAGGGATATTTTGGAGAATGGACATCAAGATTTTCTGAACACATTAATTATATTTAAACAATGTTTGCAGATTTGTTTTGATGCACATTATTTGCTGGTGCGCGTCAGCCTGAACAGTAATACGTTAGTTGTGTGCAAATAATATGTGTTGGGTTTCTTTTCCCAAGAACAGGAGGCTGAATACAACAGATAAGTACATAATATAACCATTAACACCTTTTATGGAAAAATAGTATTCTCATATTAACAATACTTATAAATGCAGAACTTATGGCAATATATAAATACATATGAGTCTAGGTAAATTCCAGTGGAGCTTTTCACAGCTCAGATCCAGTTCTGTTTGCTGGTCTCCGTCCTCCTCCTCGGTGAGCAGCAGAGGTTGTCTCAGTCTGCAGGCCAGGACTTGTGGGGGCTCGTGGGGCTTCTTGGTTGAGCCTTTGGGCTCCCCTGAAAAGCACAATATTGAAAGAAGAAATCCTAATTCTGTCAAAATTATGGGTGAGATCAAATAAAATGAAACAATGTTCAAGTCGAGTTTTTTTGTTGGCGACGGCAAAAATGTGTACGTTCAGTTACATTCTCATCATGCAGGTTTTTGTGAAATCTGTTGGACAGGGGTGTCTACATTTTTGTTTGCTAAAAAAAACCCGAGAAGGGTGAGAGAGATTGTTTGAATCGATTCAGTCCAGTCCAACACCGCCACGGGGACTTCAGAAGTGAAACATTATGTAACAAAAATGAACAGAATAGAATTAGATTCTACAGCTTTGCTGTATTATAGTCCCTACGTTGGGGAGACTGAACACTGTAAAGTTTTAGATAATGTTATAGGTATTAAATCATACAACACATGCCTACCATTCTACATTAGTTTCACTAGTCTGAGCAGATGTGTTGTGATTGATAGTTACTGTTAAATTCCCTTTTATGATTCAGTGTGTTTCTATTGAAACATCTGCTTAAATTGTCTATTTTACAGGTTTTTCTATTTATTAGAATAATGTTGATTTTAATACCTTTTTACTGGTAATATTCAGCATAGTTAAAATTTCCCCGGTTTTTTCTACAACCCCTGGCAAAAATAAATAAATAAATGGATGGAATCAACATCTTTGGAAGATGTTTATTCTGCCATTTTATGTTCAACCCTGCACCCATTTTTTAGGCCTTGGCTCTAAAATTGCATACCCATAATGAAATGATGATATCTCTGCAACCACAAGGTCTACAGTCATAGCAAATAGAAGATGTGTTTATTATCAGGATATGTGTTATTGGTGAAGAATAAATGAAGATGGCACATTAAACATATTTTCAGGCTCGCCTAACGAGAAACAAAGACTTTCAGGATGAATATGACTTATTTTGGCGTGATGCAGCTGTAGCTCCAAGTCTATCAATCATTTTGAATTTTGTCTGGAAAGGCCAACTCTGATAAAGTGATGCAGGTTTTAGTACAGTCTGTCCAGGCGAGATCTCTAAAATGGCAAGTTTAGCAACATCTGCTCTCAAAACCCCCAACTGGGCCACCTCCAGTTTTAAAAGGTTAAACAAAAATCACAGAACCTCTGGCAATTATTCTTTCCAGATCAGCTACAGAAAAACTTTGTGGAACCATAAAAGTTTGGTCCAGTCTTTCATGCAACTGCTCAGCAGGAGGCTTTCTGATGGAGGCACCTGGAGGCTGCAAGTGTCCAGGAACATGACGGACACGTTCATATGTCATCACGCTGTAGAGCCAGAGATTTCACTTTGGGCCGAGATGGAAAATGTCTGCAGAAGTTCTGGACCGAATGTTGTAGACATCTGTGTTCTCACGTCGCCGCTTTGGAACCTCTTCAGAACATTTCACAACTTTATTGTCTTGTGTAGGTGCTAGGGTTGGTTTACAATCGGCTTTTCCGTATATTAATCCCATTTTCATCAGTCAGTTTCTTGCAGTTTGGTCACATTGATGTCCATCTGTTTTTCTTCTTTTTTTTTATCCTGCATTTTCTATTTTCAGGCATATTTCTTTCAATTTTCTGTCCTGATGTTTTTATGATTTCCTTCATCAACATGTATGTCTCTCTTGACTTTCTTGTTTTGTTTATTTTTTGTCAATTTTAGACGGCAGACCAGGAACAATCAACAGTTCTCTTATTGGGGTCTTGTTTTCTGTCAATCAGCCCGGTGCAACAAACTCTTATCAGTAGATTACTTTGCATATCAAATTGTGTGCAGGTATTTATTTCAGAAATGCAAATAACGAAGGTGATACCATCTTTTTTTGTAGTTCCCCTGTGTTTCTTTTGGATATGCTTCCTGGGTGTCATATCTATGATTTCAGATAGAAAACAAAGCAGCTGAATTAACATTCTCCAACAATGGTGATCCCATCATTTCCATCAGAGCTGATGGTTTATAGGAGCACAGTAACACCTGAAGGGGGCAGCAGAGCTCCATCAGTCAGTGCTGCCCACACCCAAACTGCAGCCCAGAGTTTTTCTGTGGAATTTATCCCACCACTTTTAATATAAGAGACACTGCTCTCTGTACTGACTGTTGATGTGTGAGTGTGATCAGTGCCAGTCTCAGCCTGCTTGTAAGTACACTTCCCCAGAGGTATAAAAGCTTGTGACTTATTTGCATAAGAACATAATAGAACTGCTTAAAAAGTAAACTCTTGATTCCTGATGTTGATAATTTGACTTTCAATGAAAACATTATAAAGCCTGGATCTGGAGAGTCTGCAGTTAAAGTAAAGCAGTAGATTTCACTTTGAGCCAAGGTGGAAAATGTCTGCAGAAGTTCTGGACAGACAAAGTAACATTAACTATCCTATTGATTTTAAGTTGGGACAAATGTTTGGCCTTTTAACCCTAATTGTAGTTACGGCGTGGCTTCAGCTTGGACTTACCACAGCAGTCTGGGTCTTAGCGTAGTTCATATGGGCATAGAGAAGCACAGCTGTGTCATTGTGGGCCGCCTCCAGTGCAATAGACAGAGCATTACTGCCATCCTGCAGACATCAGAGGAAGGGGGTAGAGAGAGAGAGAGTCAGCTCATTGACTATAAAAAACCTGAGAGTTCAAACCAGAACAAAGAGCTTTAGAGTTTGAGATGGACCGCGTGATTGACATTATGCACGGCTGTTCATTTTTCCAGCGGGTTCAACATCCTATCATGCATCTGTGATTAGCAAGTAAAAAACAAAAAACAGGACATTCTCTTGTCCTAAATCTGAAGAATGTCTTTGCCTTTTGTAATTTTGAATTCCTCCTCCTTAAAACACGTCAGGTAGGACACAGCAAACCCAGATTACGTAAGATTCTTTATTTTGACTGAATTAAAGGTGTAATAAACTTTGGAGTCATATGTTTGAAATCCACACTTGGCTGCCGATTGACACTGCAGTAGCACACACACATGGACTACGTCCACAGTTTCATGGCCTTTTGGGGGAATTTTCAATACATTTGTCTGAGTAGAACAGGATGCATCAAGAGGCAAAACACAAATATTAACCTTTGCATTTGTATTGTTTTCTCTTTTTTTCTAAAAGGTTTTTCCATGAAGTGAAAATAAGGTTCAGCATCGGCACCAAACTGCATTCAATGTGCCGTCATCGAGTCTTACAGTCATGTATTGTCAATATTTTACAGTCAATGATTGTCATGTAGTTCTGTTTTGGTTTTTTTGTGATTTGGGGAGATGGGGGCTTTTCCAATCCCCCCCCCCTACCCCAGTCCAGCTGTGCTGAAACACAATCCAGGAGCCTCATACAAATGGCCAGCTCATTCTGGCACAGATGTGAACACTCAAATATCTGCCTGCCTGGCTTGTTCAAGCATCCAGAGCAATCTGCTGTAAAATCACTTTAAAAATCACAAGACTGACTAGATCTGAAAAATGAGAGGATGCAAAGAGAAAATTTTGGCTCTATATCAAGATTTTCAACCGGAAAATGTTTGTTCTGTTGGTGTCATCGTGATAAATCCTTTACATCCTGCATCCTCTGGAGGTTTTGTTTTGTTTTGAACTTTTTCCTACAAGCAGACAACTCTTTTTTTTTTCTGAAACAAGTCTTTGCTGCTGGCTCATTTGATGAAGTATGCAGAGAACTGCAGAAACCTGCAAGGCACTGTGTCTGAAATCACTGAGTCTGTGTACTGACTGAGGGGGCTGTGGCTTTTTAATTCCTCCCCTGGGACATTTGAGTAGCACGATGATTGTGTTTCCTGCACGCAGCACTGACTCGAGTCAAAGGCAGATGACACTAATCTGATTGTGACTCTTCACTTATCAGCCTATCTTACTTAGTGAGAAAAAATGCATTTAAAAAGAGGGAGAGAAGGGTGACAAGAAGAGGAAATTGCACAGACTAGTTTCCCATGAGGAGCCGTTTCCTGAACAGCCTGAGCTGAATCCCAGACACAAAAAAAAGCATTCAGATGTGTTCAGCAGACTCAACAACTAGACTGCAGTGTTTGGTTCGGAGAGGGAAACTGGATGTTCCTGTTATTTGGTGAATCAGCTAAAAAGCTATAAATGCCTTACATTATCCATGATGGAGATGTCACACCCAGGCTGTTCCAGGAGCAGTTTGACGATCTCAGCACGGCCGTGTTCGCTGGCACACATCAGGGCTGTAGATCCCTCATCGTCTTGCACATTGACGTCAGCGCCACACTCCAGCAGGGCCCGCACCATCTCCTGCCGCCCGTGGCTCACTGCTAACATCAACGCTGTCTGACCTGCCTGCAAAAGTAAAGATGGAGAAATTTCATTCATTAACAGGACAGTCCAGTTTTAAAAACTGTAGGTCAGATTGTCTCTAACCTCCGTACATGCAGACTTAATTCATGTTTCTTTCTTTCTTGCACAAAAAAGCAAACATCCCTCCTCTGTTCCATCTCGAGCTCATTTTATTATATTTAGTCTTTTAGCTAAGCACATTCCAGCACGTTGAAATTGGTTTTATGAAAAACTTCTTAAGAGTGATGTTGCTTATAGTGTCTTGTGTAACAGCACTTTTTAATTCTTATGCAGCCATTTGGTTCTGAAAATGCATTTGATCAAACCAAGCTGCTTCATCTTGCAGGATTTTATTTGTCCACTTTAGGGGACTTTCCTAAAACAAGCTCTCTACTCAGAAACACTGGCCACATTTATGCTCTTTCTCCCAGACTGTCAGCAATCACCCCATCGTCCACTCATTTATCACTTCCTTTATTGATAGACACTCGGCAGTTTTCACAGTTGTAAAGCAATAAATTGAATTTCACTTAATTCAGTTTTGTGTCATCAGTGACAGATGTAGAGTCACACAGCAGCAATTTTACCGTGTAAAATGGGAAGCTTCATTCTTTTTTCTCTGGGATTAAATGTGCAAAGTTTAAACCTACTTTCTTTCCCTTCCTTTGCTGACTACATGGTGCAGAAATAAAACTCAATAGATAAGAAGGCAGTGAATATAGTGCTTTAGATAAAACCTAATGGTCTTACAAGTGTTTTTGTCAGTGTAATTTAGCAAATAAATGCCAAAGCCTCACAAAAAAAACAAAACAATACAAAGATTTTAATTTCAGAGCATAAAACTGCTCTGCATGCTTCATTTCTTTATTCCCCACTGCAACAATAACAAGTACCAGTAATTGGATTTATAGCAAGTGATGCTATAAATTCAGTCCCATGACTTGGCAGTGCGAGGACCAGTCAGGCGCCACATACACCACACAACCTGATTAAATCAACCACGAAGATAGAAAAAAACACTCAAATCTACAGACGCTCCTCGATGACTTGTGTATGACGCTAGGGTACACATTTGCTTCATCAAGTCTAACCTATAACTAATTATACCTCAAGTCAGTTGTGCTTCACCACAATGTAACATTATACCTCCCCAATTAAATAAACAAGAAACATTCACTCGGATTTACTGGTAGAAAACATGAAGTCACTCTAAACTATTCATTGTTTAGAGGAGAAAAGAGGAGAAGAGGGCTCTGTGTTTTTCTTTCTTCCTGAAACTACAGATGCTTCAGATGCTTCCTGTCCACGTCAAATCATGAGCATAATTATGTTTGTTTGATCACGTCGACATGGAAATTATAACATGAACTTGGTAAATGTCAACAGTGACGTAACAAAAGCTCCTGACTGATTCAGGATCATCTCTAAGTTTTGTGTGTGTTCTGTTTGAGGAGCAACGGGTAAAAAAGCTGATAACTCATCATTTAAAAGTGTATAAAAAAGCCTACCAATGGTAGGTAGACTCTAAAACAAAGATGGATGGATGTTTCTGAGAGTAAGGCCAAATCTAAGGGCATACAGAAGAAGCTTTGCAGTTGATGTTGGGTGAGCTACTCCTTCAAAATACCGTCTTACAGCAGAGGTGAAATTTATTTCCTTCATGAGTGACCATGGTATAAGCGGGATAATGCCCTTCCAGGTGTCCGTCGTCCATTATTTTCTGATAATGGACACCTGGTCGAGCATTATCCCTTACTTATATCCTATATATATAAATAAATAAATATATATAATATAAAATATGGAACAAAGAGCTGCATGCCAAATTTTAAAGATATTAAAGGTAAATCATTTTTTATAAATATTTTCATACTGTCTGAAAAGATATTTCTGAGCAACATTTGGGAACCAGCAGAGGAAAATAAAATGAAACCCAGTTTATATTCAGTAAATGCTGCAAAAAGAAATATCCATTCAATTCAAAAGGTCGAATTATCGACTCACTGACCTCCAATTCAGTTTACTCCTAATTTTTTAGAATTAACCTGTAAGAGTTAAATGACTCCAATCAGACTAAACTCATTTAACAAAACTTGCAGAACCAAAGTTGACTCTAAATAATGACAGACTTTGGCCCGAGTGCACATCCACAGAAGCTCTTTGTGTGCCGTTTGAGCACACAACACATTCAATTTTCTTAGTTAACATAAAGAACTCTGTCTTTGCATATTAAATCAAGTGATCACTTGACCTCAGTATAAAATATAAACAGAAAAAATCACATCAGGTTTACATTTGTGTTCTTGGCCAGCTCATACATGCCACAACCGAGGAGCTACAGTAAAATGACTACGGGAACCTGGAAGGCTGAAACTTGCACTTGACAGACAAAAAAAGCCCGAGTGGTGTGTTCATGTAAAGAGATGCATAATAAACACATAAGAACTTGCCTGGCTAGCTTTGGCGTTCACATTCCCCTGACTGAAGAGCTTTTTCACCACAGCCATGTCTTCCTCCTCCTTCACCGTGGAGAGAGCAGCCAGCATGATGGCTGTGTATCCCGCCTTGTTTTGCTTATCCACACTGCACACACCTGTAGGAATCGTGCTTTAGTGGCCATTGATCGAGCATAGAAATGAGAACAAATGTATCATCCAAATATTGGCTTAATGTGGATGAATCAACATAAATGTGCAGTCTGTTGGCTAATAATTAGCAAATAAATGCCAATAAAGTAAATACCATCACCATCACATACATGACTGTCAAGTTAACAAAGAAAATTCTTTGTGATGATTAAAAATTCTGCATTTAAAAACTCTAAATGAGACGGGAAAAAAACAGATAAGCTTCCCTCTACTGTTAGACTATGCAGGTTTGTCACCAAACCTATTTAATGTTTAAGCTCTCCAACAGTATTGACTAAGATTATCTCGTCTCACCAGCTCCCCCGTACAAAATGTAAACTACCAATTTCATAAAACAAGAGGGGACCCGTTGAATAATTTCTTCCTCGAAACAGAACCATGTTAGATTATCCTTTCCTCCAACAAGATAACTCCAGCTTAATGATTGTAAGGTATCCAGCCTGATTTATCATTACTAAATCAAGCGTGATAGCTGTTTGGGTTGAGGATTCCTGTTCACTGACCTGTGTCCAGCAGCAGACTGACCACTCCGAAGTTGGAGTGGGAGACGCTGTAGTGAAGAGCCGTGTTGCCGTTGCCGTCGGTCATGTTGACGACGTGCTGCAGCAGCACCGACGACACCTCGGAGAACGCCATCAAATAGTCGGAGACCCGCGGCGGCAGAGCCATCTTTGCACTGGAGATTCTGAACCACTCGAGCTGGACGGTGTGGGTGCTGGAGAGCTGAAGGTGAGGGAGGGAAGATGTACATGATTATACACTGATAACAAGTGAGAGAAGCAGATCTGCCTCTGTGAGACATGAGTTGTTATTATAAACAGCTACATAGTGCATTCCAGTAAAGTCCAACTGTACTGGTCTCATGTTGGAAGCTGAAAGGTCGCTGAATGTTAAAGGAAGCTCTTTTTCATTCTGTTGACTACAACTCAAGCTCACTTCCTGAGCCTTTGCTTTGTTTGACTCCTCTGTTACTGTTATATAAAGCTCCCATTGTTTGTAATGGGATGAAAAACATACAATCCCACATCTTCTGTAAAACATTCAGTAATCATGGCATGAAAATGCTGTCATTTGTTTCGCGTTATTGTCGTGTTGAACGGATCAAGCTGAACGTGTCATTGTGACATAGTTGAAAGAAAAAAGCAGGGACGCACCACTTCCTTACTCTTCAGGGTCTGGACGTCTTCGTTGAGGTGGTTCTTCAGGATGAGGCAGGCTTCACGCATTTTTGAGCTGAACTCAAATCTGTGACGAACAGAATGAAACATCACATGAATGTGGATCTCGTACATGACTTTAACAACTTAAGTTCAGTTCAGACAACTTTATTGATCCCAAATGGGCAATTCATCTGTAGCATTCCCAAAACAAAACACAAACAGCAATCATTGCAAGGATCAGCGATGACAATCTGCAATGATGGCGATATGACATCCATCCATTTATTTCCTCATGCTTATCAGTTTGGGTTACGGAAGGAACAGGTTCAGGAGGAAGACCCATCCCTCTCCCTCGCAACACTCTCCGGCTTCTCCTTAACAATTCCAAGGTGTTCCAAGGCCAGAAGGGATATATAATCCCTCCAATGGGTCCTGCGTCTGCCCCAGGGTCTCCTCCCAGTAGGACAGAAAATCTACAAGGGGGAAGCCACCAGGAGGCATCTTAAAGGGGACATATTATGCAAAAATCACTTTTATAAGTCCTTGGAATAGTCTCTTACAATGTTCTAAGTCACG
>JBBBVU010000015.1:6101183-6113068 GCA_037177055.1 Atherinosoma microstoma | reverse complement strand
AGAGAAGCGGCTGCAGTCAAACTAAGAGCCGATTCGACCAAAGCAGGGCGCCAAGATTTAAATTATATATCAGAGAATTGTTTAAGATTGGGAATAAAGTGCATAATATGGGACCTTTAATACCTGATCCACCTCAGCTGACTCATTTTGATAAGGAGGAGGAGTGGCTCAACTTCAAGCTCCGTCCAGATGTGTGAGCTCTTCACCCTTTCTCTCAAGCTGGGCCTGGACTCCTTCCCAAAGAAACAGATTTCAGTAGCTTGGATTGCAGTCCCATCCTTTCAGTCCCTACCCAAATCTTGGGACCATAGGTGAGGATTACAACAAAGATAGACCAGTAGAGCAAGAGCTCGGCCTTCCGGAGCAGTTCTCTCTTCACCACAAAGGACCGGAGCAGCGCCCTCATTACTGCTGATGAAGCCCCCGTCTCTCAGTCCATCTATGCTCCTTCCTAGAGTCCGGGATACCCGAACTCTTCCATCCCACCCGAGGGCAAAGACTCCTTCCCAACACAAAGGGAGCATGTCACGCTTATCGGATGTAGAACCATGGTGTCAGAATTAGAGGGGCTGACTTTCAGTTCACACTCAGCTGTGAACCACTCCAGTGCATGCTGAAGATCTCAACTCAAGGAAGCCAAGAGAACCACAACCACCCTGAGGACTCCAAACCGTTCCCCCATCCGCTCCCCGTCTGCACTTTGAGATCCTGTCCATGAACACTACAAACAGGATTGGTGACATGGGACTGTCTTTGCGGAGTCCAACACACTGAAACTACGACTTTGTGCTGAGAATGTGAGCACAGCTCTTGTTTTGGGCATTCAGGAACCTTATAACCCCCAACAGCAACTCAGGCATCTCCTCCTCCCACCACACCGGAAGGAATACAGTCACAAGCTTTCTCCAAGTCCACAAAACACATGTAGACTGGAGGTTCAAACCCCCATGACTCCCTGAAAAAGATCTGGTCCACTGTTCCGCAGCCTGGACTAAACCAGCACTGCTGCTCCTGAATCTGGGGGTCGACAATCAGCTGGGGCCTCCTTTCCAACACCCTGGAGTAAACTTTCCCAGGGAGGATGAGATGTGTGATTACTTGATAGTTGGAGCACACTCTCTGGTCCCGTCTGTTTTTAAAAATAGGATCCACCACCCCAGTCTGCCGCTCCATAGTTGTTGTCCCAGACCTCCATGTGATAGTGAAAAGGTGTCATCAGAGACAGTCCTACAATGTCCAGAGCCTCTAGCATCTCAGGGGAAAATCTCATCCACCCCCCAGCACTCTGACATCACCTCTGCCTGGGTCTTCCTCAAACTCTACCTCCTCAGGATATAACACAGTAGCCGGGTTATGGAGATCCTCAAACCGCCGGACGAGACCCTCACTTCAGGTCAGCAGCTCTCCATCAGCTACCTTGGATGGACCCTTCTTCCCCTTCCTGAGCTGTTGTGATAAAACTGAGACTGTGGAAAATATTGTTATACCTCACATGATTTATGTGTAAATGAAAATATCTGCTATCAGCTGAAGTCATTTGTGAAGATTAGCCTCAGACAATAAAATCCCATTTAGGTCAACATCTATTTACAGCATTAGACTTAAATAAGAAAATCCTATTGACCCATTTTCTGTTTCCCTGAAGTCCACAACTCTATTAATGCACGTATAAACAAAGCAAAGTGTGTTTCCCTCTACTTGGTAACAACCTACTTCTCTTTCACAGCATCAGATGAATAATTGGCGGCTCTCAGCGACTCCTCGTCAGTGTCGCTCTCATCCAGGTTGACGTTTCTCTCCTCCTCGGAGGTTTCCTCCTCCAAAGCCGCCTCATCTTCTTCTGTGCTGTCCAAGCACTCGCCTTCTCCGCTTTCTCCAGAAGAACTCCCATCTTCCTCCTCTTCCTCCTCCTCCTCCTCCTCCTCCTCTTCGTCACTGGAGGTAGATTCGTATCTGTAAATACAAAAATATCTTTAGTCGCTGACATTTTGCCCAGTTGGCTCATTTAAAGGCAGAATTTTATTTCTTTTGTGTCAAGTCGGTGACCTGGCCAAAGTATTCCTTCTAACCTCTAGACTATGTGTCGCCCTCATTTTATTTCTGCTCTGGTAAAAATAAAAAATTGGTTCGTGTTACTGTGACGCACCCTCCGTTCAGAATACCAACAAATTGAAGGCTCTTCTTGCCAGCGGTCCGATTCTCGCTGGAGTTACTCCCATCCTTCCTCTTCATGATTGATTTCAGCATACCTGTTGCTAAAAAGGAGGCAAAAGGGGTCACATGATAGTACTTTGTTTTAACCTTCATTTAGCTCTTTAAATCTACAGTGAAAATGTGTGTTTTTCACTTGTTTTGGTGTTACTGGCTGCCGTCTCCTCTCCTTGGTCTCCTTCGTTTTTCTCAGCTGCACCGATAACCTCTTCGAATGGCGAGACTTTGTATTCAGCAATGGTCAGCTGTCTCTTCTTTAGTACTGTCACTTTTTGCTCCGCAGCCTTTTCGTTGTCTAAGTTCTCCCACTGGCACCCGGTGCTGACCAGCTCCACGGGAGCTGCTTCTGGTGCAGTCTCTGCAGCATCAGTCTGGGTGCCCTGTTCTGTCTGATCTGCTTCCGAGCCGGTACACGCGTCTACCGCCTCTGGACGACACAAAACCGCAGCGTGCTTCAACACAGAACTTAACGTCTCAACTTGGGCGTTTTTCATGTCTGGTTTGGCGAGAACTTCCTTCTCAAATGTGACTTTAGAGGTTTTTTCCTCCATCTGGAATCTAAGGATTCCCAGGTCTTTGTCGGCTTCATTCAACCGATCTTCCAGAGCCACGATGGATTCCTGCTGGAATTTAATGGTGTCCTGTAAGGTGTCTATCTCCCGCTGTGCCTCTGTGGTCAGCCCAAGTAGTGACTCCATGACCCAAACCTCCGCCTCCTCCGTCTCCACGCTGACTTGCACTGCCTGCTGGTGAAGCAGAGGGGCTTCTGTTCCCGTGAATTTCTCACAAACCTTCACCTCAGTGCCTACACATGAGTCTTTTACACCATGGCTGTAGTAGAAAACAACAGAGGCCATTGGCACGTCGTCCCCAACAGCCACCGATTTCTTTTGAACGACGACTTTTTCTGGAGTGTTTACTACAGCTTTAGAGGATGGCTGGGGAACTTTCTGTTCCTTCCCCTCAAACTTTTCTGTCAGTCTTTTCAGTTCACCAGATTTTCCAAGACCCTTGTGTCCAGCTGTGGTTGGTGAAGTCAGACGACTGTGCTCGGGTTGGAGGGTCTCTGTAGTTTGGGTAGAAGACTCTGTAGACTGTTGCTTCTGCTGGACAACCTCCACGGCTGCTTTCTTCTCCTCTAGGGCCAGCAGAAGCATGTCTTTCTCTGCACGAAGCTTGGCCACCTCTTTCTCCAGTGCAGGTACACCCTTCACTCTCTCCTCCATCTCCTTCAGCTGCTTCAAGGCAGTAGCCATCTGCTCTCTAACCGTCTGCAGCTGGCTGGGTGGGATTGGGGTCACAGTGGTGCCAGCAGCTGGAGTGCTACGCCCAGAGGTCTGAGGACTGGGTTTAGTCCAGCTACTCTGAACAACCTGAAGGGATGGAGAGGGCGTGAGCTGTTTGGGAGGATCTGCGAGCTGGAGGCGTCCACCATTTTGGTGTTGGTGGGTTTGTTCCTGCTGTAGCCGGCGGCTGGTTTCCAGAAGAGTTCGCTCGACTCTTGGGTTGCGTTGTGGTGGAGGCGGTGGTACTTTGGCCCCAGTGGAGAGAGGAGAAGCACTGAGGAAAGTTATGGGAGAAAGAGAGAGTCCCTCACAGGGAGCTGAGCCAAGACGGTTACGAGGTGGCGGGGGCGGAGGAGCTCTGCCATCTTCACTGGCAGGGGATGCAAGAGACTCAGTGGATGTCCAGCCACTTGTACGTCCTCCAACGCTTGTACTCCTCTGGGAAAATTTGAGCCCCCTTCCAGGACGCCGGGAGCTGACGGGTGCCCGGCGGAGGTTGTGCCCACTCTCTATCTCCTCTACATATTTAAGGAAGTCCAGGTCCAGCTGGAAGCCATAAGGTGTCTGGACAGAGTAAGATCCTGGCTGTTCAGCCTCCTCCTGACTGGAGTAAAGGAATGGAGAGCCTAAATCTGAAAGGAAAAGTGCAACAAGAAAAAACTTGATTAGGGTTGAAAGATGTTCTCAGAAATCTTTCTTTTACAAAAATGTCTTTCACATTTCATATTCTTTCCCAAACCCATCAATGTGTTCATCTCTCAGTTTTAGCAAATATGTCAAATTCTACTTAATATCTGGAAACACACACAAGCTAATTTAATATTCACCATATTTTTTTTCCATCTGTTCTTATTTACTTCAAATCCACGTTTTTGACACTTTTATGTCCATCTGGACATCAAAAAAAAAAAGGTAAGAGTCATTTTTCTCAGCTTCACTAAGGGCTGTAGCATAAATATTTACATTTTCAGCATCATACAAATTTGCTGTTGGGTAGAATTAGAAGTATTTTGGCATCTCCTTAGAAGGAGTTTCTTACCAGGCAGCTTTGAGTTAACTTGCACGGACTGGGTCATTTTTCAGGACTGGAACCTCTCAGTTCTCACAGCTTCAGATCAGCAACTGACTTCATAAAAAAAAGGGGGGAAAAAAGAAACATGAATGCATTTGACATTAATATTTTTGAGCCAAAAGAAAATAATGCTACTTATTTTATATTCTAAAAAAAATGTACAGACATTTTATTGGAGCAATCTTCATGCAAGGAAAGAAAACTTCCTCTCAACAACCCAACAGGCTCCATTTACTTGATTTAATGGCGGATATGGATGCTTCTTTACAGGAGTTGTAAACCGAGTGCAGAGATCCTTGAAGAACTTTGTTTTTATGGCTCATTAGCTTATGTGACAGCCTGTGACTGGATTCAAAGGAAGGGGCACCCCCTTGTTTTTTTTAAGAAAGGTTTTGTTACATGCATCCCATGTTTGCCTTTCCACCTCAAGAAGTTTTAAGGACATTTGGCCTGACATCATTCACACTTAAAACCACATGAACGCTGCTCCATTAACAACATCATTGCACCATTTATCTCCTAAAAAACAGCACAGGTTCCTCTGCTCCATAAATCTCGACATCCCACAGCTTCACGGTGAAAAACAGTCAATCACTCCTTTTTTTTTCTGTCATAATATCCACTAATTCCGATTCATGGAGCACAGAAAATCTGAATAAAACAGCAAAGTTACCCCAGTGTGATGTTGACTGGAACATCTGGAGCAGAAGTTTCAAAGCAAACAAAAAAAAAAATGCAAAAACTGGCAACCACTTCCAGACACTTGAATAAAGTACCAAACTAAATGAATTTATAAAGTGCTTTGGGGAGAAGTTTACCTCCTTCAGCCGCTCTGGGAGAGATTCAAGCAGCTGGAGCTCAGGCTGGTTCCCTCCTTCCTGCACCACACAGCCCTGTGAAATGGAGACATGGTAACTATCAGGATTACTAAACACTGCAGATGAACTTTCATGTATCATATTCAAAGAAAAGCCTCAATAAGCTGACTTAGAAATTTGACAAAGGCAAAAATTGCATTGATGATGATGAAAATCATGCAAATCACATCAGTTATTTTGCAGTCAACCAGCTCCATATGAAAGGGTATCATTTGAAAAATGCCCCCAGAAGATGGCCGAGGAGCACAGAAGCTGTTCTGGAGGTTTTCACTTTATTCGTGGTGAATTTATCACTCACACCTCTCAGATACTGTACCTCTTACCTCCCACATACTTAAAATTTTCAGATACATGCAGTCATTTTGTTTCAAACATACACACACGTGTTTCCCAGCAGCCTCAAGCACATTCCTAACACATGCTGTTGAAACACGCAAGTCCCTCACTGACTACTGATAACCTATAAAACACACACACACACATCATTTGTCAGCTCAGACAAAGAGTTTACTGTCAAAGAAAATTCCGCTATTATTCACACAGATAGGGAACTAGTTGCCATAATCCAGATTATCTCCAATCGAGGACAATTTATCGATGTGCAATATTCTCAGCTGTAAGAAACTTTTCTCTATCTGATGACAGAGTTTCTGCTTTGCATCTTGTTATCAGCCAGTGCTCTGTTTCTCTTCAGCATCTAGTCAGCTTCCACTCTAAGGTCCACCCACAGTAAACAGGATGCTACAGCGCCCGGGGCCAATCACACATGAGGTATAGGAGAGTTTTTCAGGGATGTGGCCTTAGTCATTGCAGAAAGAAGGTCTTTGAGGTTTTGTGTTTAGTTTTCTATGGAGCCAAACACAAAGTTTGCAGAGTTTATAAAGAAGTGACATGATTCTACAGGAGTTGGTTCAACATGTAATCCTGGCTTTGACTAGTTTCTTTCCCAGAATAACAGAATTGGAGTATCTGGGTCACATACAGTAAAATGATGATGAAGTATTTGTTATGATTGGTTAAGCTTTGGTTTAACAGCTCTGAGCTGGTTATACTGATGAAACTGTTTCAAAGACTTTTTCCAGTTTGTTCAAGTTTCCTTATTTTTCCTTATTCGACTCATCTTAACTAAATCACAAAAAAGAAATGTTGGCACAGAGCATCGCCTTATCAATACCATTCCTGCTGTTAAACACGGTGATGGCAGCATCATTCTGTGGGCATGTTTTCTGCAGCAGGACTGGAAGATTAGACATGATGGAAGAGAAGATGGCTGCAGAAAATGATAAAGCAACAAGAGCCTGGCAACACAGATTCTCATGATCAGGATCCAGCTGCTGCACAAGGTTAGACATTTACAGAAACACAGATAAGGAACAAAACACAGAGAAACTATGCAAACAGATGGCTGCTGCAAGAGGAGCCATTCTGGGAAAAAAAAGAAGAAGAGAAAATACAGGCTGGTAGAAAACTAAACAGCAACCTCCATAGTTCATGAATTATTCATTGCAAAATTAGATTTCCTGATGAAAATGATCAGTTTGATCACAACGCTTACGTCTCCTGTTGTTCTTCCCACCATGTCTTCTATTTGCTCAATTTTCCTTTATTTTTCTCTCGCTCCCTCTTTGTCTCAACCCTCCTCCCCTCACATGACTTCTTTCTCTTCTCACCCAGAAGTACCCTCAAAACACTCGCACGCGCGCACACACACATTTTCCTCAGCTCTTCTCAAGTGTTGCTGTTTTTCTCTCTGATTTGATGACAGCAAATTACAGACTGCATGGCGAAGCTGCATTCCTTCTCTCTACACCCCGAGTCCTGAGCAGCTGAGAGCCACACTGTCGAGTCTCTCTCACACACACGGGCACCGACAAACACAACAGTTGTAAAAATGACGCTCTCGCAAGCCAAAAACACACTTACAAAAATGGCCTGAAAGACGAGACGAACAGAGTAAGAACTTTAAACAAGCTGAACTACATGGAAAGAATTTTAAATGGCCAGAGAGACGACTAACAGTGGTTTAGCAAAAGAAAAATAAGGATTCATAATAAAAAGGATTTGGGTTTTGATCTTAAATGATCTCTTAGTGGATTAGAGCTATTTTCTTTTACTCATTTTCAACCAGCACCTAAACAAGTAATAAAAAGAAGCCACTCTGGGACAAGCATTATTATGTTTTAATCAAATGTTAGCTAGTAGGAACGTTTTATAAATGACATTTGTTGTTATGAAGCAGCAGCATGAATCTGGGATGGACCGATCTAAAAAGATCTAAGCATCTATGATGGCATTGTCTATCATCGATGTATGAAAGGCATTACCATGGTGACTCATCATCACGATGTCCTTGTCTGTAAGGTTATATCGGTCACCGTCTCCCAGCCAATTTCACGTGATATTCTGCCTCAAACGTCTGCACAGGGCTGTGCACACGCAGACAAACGCAACACACATCGTGTCACATGCTCATATACAGACTAGGGCGATGTTCCTATTACACTTTCCCAATAAACACATTGTGAGCAGCCCATCACCTTAATGTAGTAAACATCTGAGTTCTATTGTGAACGGATAAAATTTATTGGTATTCTGTTTTGTTTGCGTTTTTTTTTTTTTGTTTCCATGGCAACAAAATAAATTAATATGACTTCAAATTAAGCCAGCATTGCTGTCATAATTTCAGCAGCTGTGGGTTTCTGTACAGAAATCCAATGTTTGCATCACTAGATTTCAGTATATGTGCTGCACATGCGAGTGGCTTCAGTGAGCTTTGAGATTTCTTCTACAAGTGTGTTTGGATGAAACGCCTTTCTTCCAAAAAGATATTTCAAAAGATCCTTTATAACTTGTTTTGAAAATGTTTTGTGCTGTCGAATGTCTAATGGGTCAGCCAGAAATCTCCCACACATGTTCAGATGAGATCTGATGATATGTCCCCTAACGATGGTGGCACTGTGGTATTTTCAAATCCTGCCATCGCTGTCAACAAAGAAGAGCGAGAAATAAAACCAGGGCTCAGTAAAATTAGAAAGAAAACGCTCCTGCAGCCAGTATAACACAGTTTGTTCACTTTCATCAAATAAAGTCTCATGGTGATACATCGGTGGATCCTCGGCTGCAGCAAAATGCCCAAGACATTTTGTTTTTCTTTAGGTAGGAAAATAAAGATGTATTTCAACTTTTATTTTGAATACTTCACCAGAAAGTTGTTGTTTCATCTCTCATCTGAAAGGCATCTTTATTTCTAAATGAAGAATCTACACCTTCACCTTATATAAAGAGGTACACCTGAGTGTCCCGCTTATACAATCACTCGCACATCAAAGCCATATGAATACTTTAGTTTTTACTGATGAATGGCGGATAGGTTTGGAGGTTAAACTGAGTACGAGCACACCTGAAATAACACTTATAACTTCCCTATTGCACCAGATTACCGCTGTCTGAACGGTAAAAGTTTAGAAGAGTTTTTATTAACTTTATAAGATGATTGTCTGCTTAGTCAGGAAAAAAGTTGTCAAATTAGTTAAAGGGATACCGTGTAACTTTTGGCCACTAGGGGTCCTAAACCTGTAATAACTTCCCCCACAATTTAACCGTCTTTCTCTTTCTGGCCTCAGACACCGTTTTCACCTTCTTACTTGTTCAGCCATGACAAACTTTAGATCGAAGAGGAGAAAAAAGTAACACAAAGCAGAGCCCACTGTGTTTTATAGAGGGGGAGCAGTAAAACAAAGCGCTGCAGGTCACATGATCGCATGAGAGACGGATCCGCTCCTCCAAAGTTACAATGTCTGGTTTCTGAAGAGGCAAGACCCCCTCTAGCGCCGACATGTGTCAAACACCAGATATTGACCCCAGAAATCATCCATTATTACTCACATTAGGCTAATATTTGGGTCAAAAGTTACAGGGTATCCTTTTAAGAAATCTTCCAAAGAAACGGCACATTCAGGTTATAATCAGTCAGTGGAATTACAAGCGTTTACTCACCAGATCACTTATTTCAATAAAAATACTACAAAATTTTCTCCACCAGCAGAAAAAAGTGCAGATCTATTTATCATTGATTATATTTTTCCCCTGCAAGCTGAGCAGGAACATGTGACAGCAAGTGGAGAAGTTTCCTGTCATCCCAGCACGGACTCAGGAACATGTTAATGAAAAGGAGAACAGTGGTTTGTTTTTGCATTCAGCTGGTCTCATGGAAAAGGAAATGTTGCGCTGGCGCAAAGCTCGGGGCCATGTTTTGAAACGGTGACCTCATCCCCAACACCACCCTTTTCCCCGAGAAGACCAGAGAAACAGAAAGGGATACATGATCTGACTGACAAGGAGGGGAGGGAGTGAAGGCTGACATCCTCTCTCTGACAGCAACTTTCACAATCTGACTGTTTTACATGAGAAAAAACCCATTCAGAAATCTGGGCACACACATTCAGAGTATCAGAGAAACAAACCATGAACACGCCTCTATGTGCTTACTATGCTCTCATTCATTGGAAATTTTACTTGTGCTGGCTTTAACTGTGAATTTGCACATTCATAGTTATTCCACCTTCAACTTACATCTTTGCATACATTGCTGACACCCAAACCGTATTTAGATTCAGTGTGACTTACACTATCCAGTCAGTGTGACTCAGTAGCTGCAAAAAAACATGAACAAATCTGCTTGGAAATCCCCCCCCAAATGTTAGCTTTATCAAAATATCAAAATAATGGCTGTCTGTACATCCTGAGATTTGGTAGCGAATTCAACAAACAATCATAGTGGCAATTCATCTAAATGTAAACAAATATGAGGGCACAATCAAATTTGTTTGAGGGGTCGTTCCACAGTGGTACAATGGATCTATTACAATCTATTTTAGACTAGTTTCTGCCTCTGAAACATGAGGCCCATTTGAAAGTGCCCTTATGTGTTATACCAGTGATATACATTAGGGTTGGCTCCAAAATGTCCCTTACCACAATTGCTTGTCTTCAATCCTAAACCTTTTGCAAGCTGACACACTTCCAAAAGAAAAATAAATAGACAAGCAAACAAAATGGCTTATGTTGTGCAGGAAAGATGCAAGATGTTCAAATGTTTGCAAAGTTTAGCTGCAAGGTCACATAGTATCTTTAAAAAAGTTGAGCTATGCAATGTCATGGATCATTATACATTATCCAAGAGAGAATTCTTTAACTTGTGGTTGGGACAAGCTTCTACATCAAGGGTGTCAAACTCCGGTCCTCGAGGGCCGGAATCCAGCAGGTTTTCAATGTGTCTCTGCTCCAACACACCTGAGTCAGATTAATGAGTAATTGTGCAGAGCTTCATAGGATGTTGTATCCTTTTAATTTGAGTCAGGTGTGTTGGAGAAGAAACATTGAAATCCTGCAGGACAGCGGCCCTCGAGGACCAGACTTTGACACCTGTGTTCTACATGGACATGCAGACGAAAGCATAGAAAATCTTGGAAGCGAATAACTACTTTTTGTGTGGATGGGTGAAAGGTTTCGGAACCTCAAAGTTACATCCCTGCTTTTTGCAAATGATGTAGTTTCATTGGCTCCCTCAAACCGAGATCTTTAGCACACACTGGAGCGGTTCGCAGCTGAGTGTGAAGCAGCCAAGATGAAAGTCAGCCCATCTAAAAGGCTCATCAGGTATACTGCTCAACACTGCCCCTGCAGTTTCCAGAGGTAGTACTCTGTTTGCGTGTCAGGGGACGCCTCCACAAGAGCCCTAGAAACTGACCAAATTGCACACATAAAGGACACAAGAAGGATCCGTCTTCAGCAGAGAGTATAAATTGGCCTTATGTCTGAGGTGATGGTTCTCAACTGGAAAAGGGTGGAGGGCTCCCTTTGGGTTGGGAATGAGTCACTGCCTCAAGCAGAGGAGTTTAAGTATCTCAGAATCTTGTTCACAAGGGTCTGTAGCTTTCGATATACTGGTCTAACTAAGTTTCAACCTTCCCTTATGGTCACAAGACTTAGCTAGTGATGAAGAAATTAGATGACGGATACAAGTGGCTGAAATCAGAAAGTGGCCTGACGGATCAGATGAAGAGCTGATCCCTCCAGAGGGAATTTGGGGTTTCTGTTCCTCTGTATCAAAAGGGAACTGACATGGGTCAGGCTGCTCATTAGGATGCCTGCTGCTCATCTCCTAGTGGAGTTTTTCTAAGCACATCCTCCTGGAAGGAGACTCCTCTGCAGACCCAGAACCTGCTGGGGCAGGAGAGGTTGTGTGACCCTTCTGGCCTAGAAACACTTTGTGAACCCCCAGGATGAGCTGGAGAATGTTGCTGGGAGAGGGATACCAGGGTTTCCCTCCTGAGTGTCCCTGCAACCTGAACTCAGACAAGCAGATGGATGGATGGATGGATGGATGGATGGATGGATGGATGGATGGATGGATGGATGGATGGATGGATGGATGGA
>JBBBVU010000015.1:6052873-6067739 GCA_037177055.1 Atherinosoma microstoma | reverse complement strand
TGCCCTCAATCATTGGCAAAAAAAAAATGGCTTGGTGGAGGTCTGCACTCTCTGAGTGCTTCTAGTTGTAATTAATTCAATTCAATTCAATTCAACTTTATTTGTATAGCGCCCGACAATGTATAATTCCCGACAATGTCATCTCAGGGCGCTTCACAGACAACAGGTTTGAGCCAATCTGTTGTCATCAGTCAGCGTTCATATAAGCCAATTATTAACAAATAGCCTAGCTAAGGAAACCAACAGACTGCATCGAAATCTTGTCTTCGATCAAATCCCCATCCTAAACATGCTTGAAGCGACGGTGGAAAGGAAAAACTCCCTTTTAACAAGAAGGAAAAATGTCCAGCAGAACCCGGCTCAGGGAGGAACTACAGGATTCTTGCTGAAAAAATGACTTTATTTATTCTAATTTGAATTGTTTTCAGTGAATTTCACCTGTTCTCTTGTTAAATGGGTTTTATGTTAATGTGGTTGTAAACAATAGATGAAGTGCTCAAAAGGAAGGCAGTTGGAAGAATCATGTGACTGAAACTATCTGAGCAAAACTATCTTTAAACAGAATTGATCTTCGTTATCATTTATCAGCCATGCGCAACCTGTCCAGGACGTCTTGTCAACACTTTCTGCGGACTCATGTGGCTGCAACATCACACATGATGGTCAGACGGGTAAACAACAAACAGCTGAACACATCAGGACGGTCGCACATGTGACCTCAACAAATGCATGGATGACCCCGAAAGAATCTAAAAGGCTGAAACTCTGAACTAGACAGGGAGAGCAGATTAAAACCAAAAACAAGTCCAGATGTCTTCTCTTTAAACTTGTAAGATTGCAACCGCCTGATTGACTAAAAACCTACACAAATACGAAAAAGCAAACGTGTTTGAGGACTGTAAGTAAACTCTGGCTGTATGGCTTCAGTGGAAAAAGAAAGAAAAGAAATCACACTCAGTTGCGTGTGTGTGTGCGTATCAATGTAATAGTACTGTAACAGCAGGAGCAGCTGTAACATCTGCTTTAAATTCATCATCCATACCAACAGATGAAGAGGGGCCTCAGAAAGTAAAACAACCAGTCACCAGACATTACAAACAATTATCTGTGAAACTTTAAAGAAAGGAATTCAAATCTATGGCTAACAAGAAGCTCAATTGTGGAAAATAGCATAATGTATGACTTTTTCAGCACTTTTTAGTTCATTTAAATCATAGTAAAGCAAATTCAAAGGAATGCATGGACACTTATTGTGTGTGTCAGTTGCTTAAAACTGTGCCTTACTGAACAGTTTTTCAGAGATTCTAGGATTTCCAGGTTTATAATTGGATCTCCATGATGGAGATGGCCACAGCTTAAGCAGACTGGGCAGCTTAAGGAAAGCGAATCCCCATCCTTTTATCCCAGCCTAACATCTAGCGCTGTGTCTGGCAGCTAGCTAGCCAGCTGTTCTGCATTCATCAGGTCTGATCCCTGGGTGCCGAAATTTATTAAGTTTGAGCTTTTTCTTAAAGTAACCTAAAGGAAATGACCACCATCAGAAAAACAAAGAACTGGTCTCCATCTGAGCACACATGCACAGCCATATAGGTACAGGAAGACTTCGGCATGAAATGTGCAAAAACAGAACAAACAGTTTTATATGAGAACTTTTTTGCAAGCTAGTCAAAAAACAGGACTGAAATGACTTGTTGAGGCTTTCTGTGTGAGACAGAGGCATTATTGATAAGGTTTTATCTGACATTTCAGTCTGATAAACAACAACACAGGATGCCGTTGTGTTTATTCCATTAGCCGCGATACAGAGAACCAAAGTTGAATGTCTGCAGCAGTAAAAGCCAGTCTGATGTTTGTTCTTATCCTGAGTCTTCTTTCTTTTCTTTTGAACTTTCATTTATTATGGTGCAAGTATGTTGTTATCTTGCTGCTGTGTGGTATCGTAAACAGCATGGTGCAGTCCTGGAATCCAATGTTCTCTGAGCTCCAGGGCAGTTAAAGGCAGGGGGGTGTGCATTTTGAATTAAACTGGTTTAAAGCACACCTTTAACAGTTTACAATCTTCTCCAGTGTTGCTTTGAATTGCACAGAAATAATAAGAACAAGAAAAACTGGATTGAAATTGTGAAGAGAGAAGTTCAAGTGCAGCACAAGCACAGATCTGGCAACACATCAGCTCAGAAAGGTGGGCTGAAGGATCAACTTAACTACCTTTTACCACAGTTTCTACAAGACTGCATGTGCACATGCTGGAATGAAACAACTTAGAGTCATTTTGTGAACAACCAGAAGCTCACTGTGGAAGTTTTACATTGCACACCTGCTCAGAGAATCAGTGGAAGTTGTGGATGGATTTAGCAAGAAGCCACAGTGAAGGAAAGTTGAGGATTACAGCCAACATCTGCCTCCTTTTTCCATGTGGTAGAAAACTGGGATTAAGGAGGCACCGAGCACCAATTAAAGTGCTGTCATAATATGTCATCCACATCACCACCATGAGAATATAAGTCACAGAATTAACTTCATCTACAGCTAAAAGGTGACAGAAATATTTGATATTTCCAGTGTGGGATTGTGACTCAGCTCATTGGTCTGAGATCTGTTTGTCTTCTTATTTTATATACTAGGTAATGGTTGTAATCATATCATTATTTTACATTTATTAATCAAACAGTTAAAGAAAAAAAAGGGGTGAGTTTATTCTGCATTGATAGCTGAAAGGTCCTGACTGGTTTTGTTTCATGATTTTCTCGCTACCTTTATTCCTCTTGACCACCAACCACAACTATAAACGAGGACAAGAAGTCCGACCCTGCAGAGCTCACACCTCCCCGGTTTGTCCTGCTACTCTCATCTGCACATTTATTTCCACTTTTCAGGAAACAGCTGTCATTGTAACTGATCTGAGAATCAGTCGTGCCAGCTCCAAACACAACCTCCCTTCAGTTGAACATTGTGTCCTGACGCGGCTGGGATGAGAAAAGTGACCCGGGCCGCTGAGACTGTCTGAAGCTGCAAACATGAAGCTCAGCCTCACGTCAGCTGAGGGCAGCAGGTTCGAGAAGATACGTGCAGATCTGCAGCAGCCTGCAGGCAGAGGTACGTGCACTGGAACACTGGCAGGAGCCGCAATGTTCCTGATGTGGGAACAATGCCTTCCCCACCCTGAAGAGCTCAGACCTCCACAGGATTAAAACTGATCATAGAAAAGAGGAGAAAATGTGTTCAAGCAAATGGAGCCAAAGCTGGTTGATGTGAATACTTATGTCACTGCTGCTTGTGCATCATAGTTACTGTGATGTTTCTTCTTACAAATGAATCTAATTCATTGAGATCTTCTGCCAGGTGTCTCTGCTGGGTGGGGTTTAGATGAATTTTGTTTTTCTCCAGGACAACAGTGTTGTTGTGTGACTCCAGTACTGGATCGTTGCTTTCAATAATCCATCCAGAGGATGATCTTTACTGGCTTGGAGCCTCTGTCGCCCCAGTCAATCCAGTGATCTGTCTGAAAATGCACCAGATGGATGCTTCTTTCTGGCCCCATTGTGTGGTTGACACATGAAGGAAATGTCTCGACAGCTAGTCGAGGGATTTCTGTAAGAGCTTTTTGATTGTTGGAAAACTAGAAGCTGAAATATTGTTAACCTGTGAGAAAGAGAGAGATGGCAGCCAGATCTATGAGGGAACTTTGGTCATGATGAGGTTACACAACCTGGATGGCTCACGAAAAAGAACAAACCAGACGTCTGCTGGTTCAAAAGCAGCGTGTAAAATTCTGTTAAGCCTTCTGTGTCATAACCCTTTAAACTTAGGAAACATTCACACAAAGACAAAAAACATGATATGGTTTAGTAAGATAAAGTTTGTTGATTTTCTAATCAATATTTCAAAAAGACTATCCATCAACGTGGAATATTCCACAGCAAAGTATGTGTTGGAGTGTTTTCCAGTCAGGACACCACGTGCCTTGTGTCTAGCAGCGTGCATGCATGTGTGATTGTAGGATTTTCTTGTCAGGAATGAATGAGTAAAACAGCCTGAGGGTTGAACTTTCCCCTACTTCTCACAGTGACTCCTCCGTCTCGGATTTTTCTCCTGCATTCCTCCTTCAGCAACAGGTCGGCCTCTCTCCGAGATAATTCACAATCTTCAGCTATCTGTGTTTTCACTTGACAGGGCAAAAAATCTCACGGCTGTGATTCCAGCTATCGATCGATGGTGTCTATCTGAGCTCTGTCAGGGATGTAAAATGAGGATGTTTCAGGGATAAGACGTGCACGTTGAAGGCAGTTGTTTGCGTCAGTCAGTCTGAGGAAGATAAACAAATAAGGCCCGTCAAATGTGGGTCAAAGAGCTTGTTTTAAAGTGTAAATAAAATCTGCAATGATGCCTTTATTCCTTTTATTAGGCAATCAAAAGAAAAGACCTTCATTTCTTATGTAACACTGCTCAAAATCTGACTTGTAACTTCCTACGTGTGATTTTCTCAGCGTAACATCATGTAAAATCTAATGTTTGAGGGGTTTTGAATTGTTTATTGAAAAAAGAAAAATACTTTTCTTGATGTTTGTTGAGAAGTTTTTTCTGTGTTTTTCCAGCCATAAATGGACCGAACTTGAGCTGACAAGAGAAATGATTTCATCAGCAAAAATCGGCACTTTTTTTTTTCTTTTGTGTTACAGAGTCCTTAACAGGAAATTCAGGCCTTTTACTGCATCATTGCTTAAGTCCTCACAATGAAAGGCTTTCCCCACCCATGTCCCCCCCCCTCCTTTTCCTCCTCCACCTTCAAGCAGCCAATCAGAGGAGGCCTCTGCTGCGGCACTGAGCTATATAAACCTCACAATGCCATTCAGCGGCACACAACAGACAGAGAGAGACAAGAAGCGCTGACTTCAGAACAAACCAAAGACACAAAGATGAAGATGCCTCAGCTTCTCATCCTGATTTTGACCATTTTGGTGCACGTGGGAGACGGTTTCCCTGCAGACAGAGAAAGGCGGGACAAGCAGGCTTCCTGGGACGATGTGAATGTGATAGCTCACGGCCTCCTGCAGCTCGGCCAGGGCCTGAAGGAGCACGTGGACAAGACCAAAGCCCAGATGAGAGACGTGAACGGCAAACTGAAAGCCTTCAACAGCACGGTGGGTGAGCTGGAGAGGAAGCAGCAGGAGCAAGCTGAAGCTCTGAAGACCAAGAGCATGGAGGTGGAGGAGAAGGACAGGCTGCTGGCCGATGCGGTGGAAGAGGTGATGGTGAAGGTGGGGGAGATGAAGAAGCAGACAGAGGACATCACGTCTCGGATGGACAGGCTGGAGGACGTGCTGTCAGAGCCAAAGCTGGACAGCAACGACAGCGATCACACGGGAGTTTCATTCATCCAGGTGAGTGAGAGCAACGCTTTCATGTAGAGAATAATTCAGTGAGGGAATAAGTTCATCTGCATCCTGAAAGCTTCCAAGCAGACCCGATTCATCTTTTATCCCTCCTGCTGTTTCCAGAGTTTGATGGCAGCTCAGAACAGACGCATCGACCAGCTGGTGGAGAAAATCCAACAACAACAAGACAAACTGGAGAAGCAGAGTCTGCACCTACAGTCCCTGCAGAGCAAGGTGAGCTTCAGACATCAGGACTGAACCCCTTGAAACCCAAAAAATTGCTCCAAAAGAAAGCTTTTCTTTATTTAGCTGAAATATTTTAACCCTTTAACTGTGTCTTCTGCAGGTTGCACATAAAAGAGTAAAATCACACAAACGGAGAGATGAAGAGGTGGTACTGAGGGGCGAGGCCGAGCTGATCCAGCCTGATTCAGGTAACATTTTTACTGTTTAGCCTAAAAAAAAAACTAGTAAATAATCAAAAACTTTTAGCAACAGCCAAAATAGATTAAGATCCTGATAAAAACAAGCGGCAAACACTGCATGCACAAACTACTGATGGATCATAAAGTGACATAAGAGCAGAACAGTTCACCTTTGCTCCTGACTTTACAATGTTTGACTCGGTGGCAGAGATGTCTGAGCACAGTCCAAAGACCAGAGTAAATGAGGGAAGCAGCTTTTAAAATAGACTGTACAGAAAGATTGAGATACATTTTAACCGAGGTGAAAAAATAATGTCAGCAAGCGTGACTCATAAATGAACATGTACCCATATGTAGCAGGTCAGAGTGTCTAACGGAGTTCTTTGTGTTCTGTTGTTTTCAGGGTTGGCCAGAGATTGTCATGATCTGTTTGTACGAGGACAGCGAGCAAGCGGCGTCTACACAATCCAACCACAGAACTCTGAGCCCTTCAATGTCCTCTGTGAAATGACTTCAGGTGAGTCAGAACAACTCAAGTCCAAGTCTTTAACCAGAGCAGAGCTTTTATCTCGATAAAAGCCATAATCGCCTCATTAACTCGTCTGTTTCCTGTGTCCTCTGTGCAGATGGTGGATGGACCATCATCCAGAAACGTCAAGACGGATCCCAGAATTTCAACCAGCTCTGGGAGAGCTATAAAGGAGGCTTCGGCAGCTTGAAAGGTGAGATTAGACTCCCCTCAAACAATGTGGTTAACATGCTTTATCTACCTGTAGTCAGAAAAACTAACCTTTTTCCTCATCTTTCAGGCGAGTTTTGGTTGGGTCTGGACAACATCCACTCCCTGTCCCAACAAGGCCAGTACATCCTGCAGGTGGAGCTCTCTGATGACGCTGGACAGCAGCTGGCAGCTCGTTACAAGTTCAACCTTGATGGAGAGGAGAAGATGTTCGCCCTTCACCTCGAGCAGGACTCTTCATCTGGACCTCAGGAGAAAATCATCAGCACCGGAGATTCTGGTCTTCCCTTCTCCACGGCTGACAAAGACAACGACCTCTCTGCAGACATCAACTGCGCTGAGATGCTCTCAGGTACGTCCCATCCTCCAAGATCTGTATTGAAAGCATAAATTTGCTCCAAACACTCACAAGAAATGTGTTAAAAGTTTAAGAAATTAAGAGTCAGTGCTGTTTTGTTGCAGGTGGTTGGTGGTTCAGCAGCTGTGGTGAGTCGAACCTAAACGGAAAGTATCCCAGACGGCCCAGACTGCACCAGAGACAGCATTTCAGAAGACAGGCCATGTTTTGGAGCAGTCTACGGGGACAGAGCAGCTCTCTGAGGACCGCTCTTCTTAAAATCGCACCGGCATCAATAGAGCAGTAATCCTGTCTGAGAAAGCAGCAGAAACTCTTCCAACCTGAAAAATCTAACTACTGACAGACTGAGAGCAGAAGGCCATACGCACATTATTGGTGTCTCCTCACGCACTGATCACATATTTCTATGCAATGCATATAAGAATTCAGTCTTAGTGGACATGGTCAGTCACATTGACTGTGACGTTATTCCCTTTATGAGGGTTTTTTGACTCGCATTTGCTTTAATTACTTTGTGCTTAAATAATGTACAGTTTTTTTACTTTAAAGTTTTAATCACTTTAAATTTATTTGTATGATGTGGATGAAAATAAACTATTAATTATAAAAAAAAAAGAAGCTGGCTCTGTCTTTGTCTTTGATTCTGATTCACCATGGACTGAAAGCATGAAGCGAGATGGCGGATTTAACACTGAATAGATTAGTTACAGATGAAACATGAGTTTTGAGATGTTGTTTGAATGCTGTGGGAAAGCTGGGGGTTTATATTTGAATAACTTTTTATTAGCTTTTAGTAGACATACAATGTACAAAACAAGAGCCATAAACAAACAGATTGCCCAGCTGGCAACTGCACATACACGTCACATCGGTTGGAACATTATAAAAAACTTTATATCCTAAAGTATGCTCTTTTTTTTTAAATGACAATTGAAATGCAAATTGGGAGACCAAGGAGAAACAACACTGGTTCAAACTCCAACCCTGTTCTTACTATCAACTAAATTTCAAGCAACATTGCCCTCCAATATGCCATAATAACAGGCCATGACCATAAGCTCTGTGTAAGACATCTAAAAGTTTACTTTGCATTTATTACATAATTCAGAGCTATCAGGTTTAAGTTTAGAAAGCAGATGCAAGATTTTCAACTGTAATGATCTCGATCGGTTGCAAATTTTCCCAAAGTGTTGTTTTCCCAGATGTCCTCCCACTCTTCTTTGAGACTGCTACTCCCAAGCTCCCTCTCCCAAGTCCACCTCAACCCATCCACAGCAGACAGAACATCCTGTTAAGGCGTAATACAGGTTACTAATAAACTCTGACTTGGTTCACAGAACCAAAAAGAATCTCTTCAACAGTAAAAAACCTCAATTAGTTAACAGGGTTCGTTAAAAAAAAGCCTCCAGAGCACATGCTGGGCTGAAATTCTGGATTATTGATCAATGGTGAGTAAGTAGATGTCAATTTGAGCCAACTTTTTAATCCTCTTACCATTCTCCAAGCTGTAACTGTGCTATTGGATTTTTGTAGAAAACATTAAAATGGAGTCCCAGCTTCTAGGAAGAATAAATTCACAAGTGGGATTTTGAACATGGAGGATTCATTGATTCATTGATTATTTTAATCATTTTTAAATCAGTGTACTGCAAAGTATTCTTACTGGAGAAAAATGGTCCAACGTCATTCCACAAATGAGTAGCCATGAACTTATCATTTACATGAAGCCAACCAACATTACGGATCAGGTAGAAGCCAGCGGTATTTTGAAGATGAGGTGTCTGTTTAACACTAACAAGTATTTTTTAGTGAGTTTAAGAAAATGTGATTCAAAGGGTCCCACTTTTTCTTTTTCCTCCCAATCTAATTAAATATAAATTCAGTTGCATTATTTACAAAACCGATTTTGCTTAGACATGAAAAAAGTTGCATTACTCACCTGAGAACAGGAATGAAGCTTCACAAATCCAGAGGTAAAGAAACAAACATTAAAAATCCCGACTCCTGGAATTCGGGAAAAGGATAGAAACTAGAAATTCGACACTAAACCCTTTACCCAGTCTAAATGCCCTATTCTATATGGGACTGGGTTTCAAGCACTTTGGCATAAACTATTTTTCGATAAAAGGTGTTTTTTCTGTTCTTAGCTACCTCATTATTGGGGTAATTAAGTAGGATTTACTTTCAATCATATTAATCCTTCGTTCTTGTGAACATAATTTCTCATATTTATTTCCCACATCCTCATAAAAACAAAAAATTAAAAGTCATCATCGAAAAAAGATTGTTCACTTCTGTTTATTTCTTCAATATCAGAGTACATTTAACCATGTACAGATTGTGGTAGCTCATCTTGCAGATGTTCAAAAACTAACAAGGCATTCTATTGTTGTGGGTCTTGTGACAGATTCCCTGATTATATATATAAATGTATATGTGTGTGTGAGCAGGTGCTCAAACTCTTGCAAGGCACCTCAGACTGCCAACAGCTCTGTCAATAATCTTTTAGGTCGGTTTGTTGGCACCAAGGCAGACATGTACTGTGCAAAAGTTCTCAGCAGCAGAAGAAAGAGAAGCTCCCCAAAAAGGTTAAAGCAAAAGACCGAGAGAAAAAGCGACTGGTCGCTACATATTTCAACCATTTAAGAACAATAAAGCTTTTTTTTTTTTTTTTTTTTCTTCTTTGTAATAATAACATTTCCAAATAAAAATGTTGCATGATTTTTTTTTTTATAGAATAACCACATATAAAAGAATCTATGACGGCACATTACAGACAAATCTCAGCAAAAACACGACCAAGTGTGTGACAAAGGAGGGTTAAGAGTTGCTCATGTGCTCTTGAAGGATATAACATTTAATAAGTTTAAACCAGTGTTTTCCACAGAGAGCAAATCAATATCTTTGTCAGTTGGGTCCCATTAAAAAAAGAAGAGAGTCAAAGCTAAAAAGGAATGGCACCAGAAAAAGCAATCACTTTCGAAATTTTGTGAAAAAGGTCCACATGTTATTTTTTGTTTGTTTGTTTGGTTGGTTTTTCTTGCATTGTTAATGATGCCGTCCTGCTTATGGTGCAGCAAGCAGCATTTAAAACAGAAATCCTTTCTATTTGTTCTTCTAATGACCATCAACACAAACCAGAAAACTCCATCCCTGTTTGTTCTGAGTGAACAGCGCCCTCTGCTGGTTTTGAGCTTCAAGTAATCCATCAATCTTCACAATCAAATGCAAATAAAAAGCTACCAGAGGTCCGAGAAATGACGGTCTTATTCATGCAGGTTACATTAACGCTTGTAATATTTTCATGCTTGAAGTGCCGCAGCATGACGGATGACTCTTGAGGTGCAACGAGGTTTGGTGAAGCTTGAATTCTACAGATTAAAAAAACCCAAGATACCAGAGGTGATGAGTAAGCGGAATGTGAAAAGGAGAAGAGTTGAGGTGGGTAGGGAAACGGGATGTGGGGTGTTAGTGTGTGAAAAGGCTCATCAGAGGTTCTGCTGGAGGAAGTGCAGCAGCGTAATCTCATAATGCTCTCCAGACTCCGGACATCTGATGCTGTGGCGCTCGTTGGGATAAACCTGGAGAAACAGGAAACACCACAAAAAGCAAATGTGCTCTGTAAAAATGTTCATCTATTCTCATAATTCTTAAAAACTTCTCCCCACTAACCCAAACAATACCATCCGTTTAAATGATAATTCAGTAAATGGTGGTCCTAATGAAGGCCAAAAGCTTAATCTGCAGGTTTTACCACAAGAAAAAAGGTCATTTTAATATCCTCTGTAATCACTTTGGTTTTAAACCCCCTTTAAATCAGACTTTAGACCAAATTTACATCAGTAAATCATCGTACCTGCAGGCTGTATGGTTTTCCTGCCTGGATGAGTTGAGACACCAGGAAGTTGGTGTGGAAAAAGTGCACATTCTCATCTAGAAACCCATGCAGGATCAGCAATCTGTTGGGCCTGTATTCAGCACAAACATACAAACTTTGTTTCTTTTCTTTTAACATACATTTTTAAACATGTTTATAGCATGAGCAAATTATTCTACAGACAAAAATGTTATTACTCGTGCTAATTAATTGCTAATTAAATCTGAAGCGAACTCTGAAACGGCCTTCATAGAAAATGCAGACGCAAATGCATCGTAGGTTAAAAGAACAGCTCACTCATTGGGAAGTTTGTCAACATGCAGGGCGACGGAGCAAGCTTCATATCCCTTCTGGTTTTTGTCAGGTGTGTCCAAATATCGCTCCGTGTAGCCAGTGTCGTAGGCCATCCACAGTGTCACTGGCGCTCCTGCAATGGCAACCTAATCAACAAGAAGGAAGATGAACAGTTGCTTTTTATTAACTCCTTTAACAAGCTGAAATGGAAATGCAGCCCAAAGTGACGTCAGACCCGTTGTTTCATACTGACAGTTATGTAGAATCAGCAAATATGAGTTGAAGACAAAGTCTGATGACTATGATGTTTTTTTCTTTTTTAAAGTCTTTTATAATGGCATAAAATATCCAATTAAGCTATTAAGGCCCAACTTGTGCTTTAATAACTGTTTGCAATCAATAATGTACTGTTGCATTTATTGTTGTGCTTCTAACTAAAAGGATCTTTGGGAGAAGTCACAGAATCAAATAAAATCAGGTAAAAATCAACACAGAAACAAACCAGAAAGCCAAAAGTTTCCACTGACCGATCAGCTGTTGCCAAATACATAAACTCTAACTGTAAATCTTGCCAGCAACAGAAGAAAAGTTTGCAGTTTTGACCTTAAATACATCCGGTCTGTGGATGAGGCCCATGAGCGAGAGGAAGCCTCCGTAGGACCACCCATGGATGGCGACGCGAGTCAGGTCCACAAACTTATATTTGTCAGCTATGTAGTGCAAACCCTCCACCTGGTCCTCGATCTCCACCTGACCCTGGATGGAGAGAAGCACATGTCCCAGACCGCTGTAATTAAAACCCTTTCAGCTGTTATTTAGACTCAGTGTGCACATAAAGCTGCACTAAACTGGCTGAAACACATTTAAGCTGGTCTGTGTATCATTAATAGGCTGTTACTAGTTGCATCTTTATACATCTCTATGTGCTCCCATGACAGATAGCTTGATGCTACATTTACCATCTTGTCCTTCACAGCTCCTTCAAACTTGAGTCCCCGCTGGCAGGAGCCCCGCCCATCGATTACCAACACAACGTAGCCCAGAGACGCCAGCGTACTCAGCCGCAGATACTTCACACCTTTATAAGAGTTGTTCACTAACTGAACCTGGAAGAAAACATGCATTTGTTTATTATTCTGATCAATTTAGATTAATCATACGTACTGTATGTTTATCATATGTACGTTATATAACATAAATGCGATAGAACACTAGAGAAACTTTTTTTTTTACTACAGTAGATTAGAATTTTTTTTTCTTTTTAGTTGCAACAAAATAAACCTTCATTGCTTTGTAGCTTCTGAGGCTTCATGTTATGAATCAATTTTAAGTAAAAGAGATCAAACCTGAGGTCCGCCATAGACAAAGACAACAGTGGGATGCTTCCTGCCAGGAACCAGGTTGTTTGGTTTGTACAACATGCCGTACAGCTCGAAGCCCGACTTCCCTGTGAAGCTAAAGATTTCAGGAGGAGTGGCCTCAAACTGGTAACCTGAGGACAAAACAACAGTAATCTATAAATGAAACACTCAACTATCAGCCCAAGTCGTAAACCAACATGTTCTACGAGGTTAAGAGGTTAGAATTAAATTTAGTACCAGAAGTTTCCATCATGCTCGCCCAAAACTGAGGCTCTTTGTGGAGCGGGTCGCTGTCTGAGCCCGTCAGCTTGTAGATGTGAACACAAGGAGCCGTGGTCAGACTGCTGTAATGGCTGATAAACATGTCAAATGTCTGTGTGAAAGAAAAGACAAGTTGGTGTTAATCAGTATTTTAGATCTCAGTTGGAATCAGAGAAGGGAAATAATCACAGGAAAACAATGAAAAGAACAGCTAAATTATTCTCTTAATGATACTGATCGATAAAATGCTTTACTATCTAAAAATGAGAATGAGAAAATGAGTTTGTGCTGGGATACCTGGCTCACAGAGCAGCTGTGGGAGAAACCGGGTTTGGTGAGTCTGACGATTTCCCCCGGCGAGTCGTAGCTCACCACATACAGGTGGTGCTCCAGAGGAGAGTCTTTGGTTCCCTGGAAATAAACCAGCTTTGCTGCTTCATCCACCCAAATCTGAGGACTGCACGAACGCTGTACAGACGGATAAGAGAGGAAAAAATTCTTTACATGCAAGCAAGAAGTTGGCTTCTCTAACGGCATGTTTATTCATTTTTAACATTCACAGGAAAAGAAAAAGAAAGAACGCAACCAAACAACAAAATCCGGTGACATGAAAAGAATCTTAATCCAAAGAAAAATGAGTTCAGTCTCAAACACCCACCACAGATGCAATGACAACGTACATAAAATCCCTGCAACAAGATAGCAGAGATCCAGTGCTCCACATAGTCCAGATAAAGCTTCTAAATTTGAATGAATTGGTCAGATTTTTACCTTAATGTATGTTTCAAATATTCCACCAGTACCAGGTCCAGCAGCTCTGTTGAAGTGTTTTTACTGATCCACTGAAGCATTTTTTCTAGCTGCATAAGTCAAAGTCTTTTGTTTTTAAATGTTATAGTTCTGCTTAAGAAGCCCATAATTGGAGATCATGGGTCATGGTATCTGGTATCAACCTGAGAATATTTTCACTTTCAGATAGGGCACTGAACCCATACTGTCTTTTACAACATGAGCAAAGACAATGAGTAAGAGTACCAATCTCTGTCCTACATTTAAGGCATGTGGGTGAAAAAGCAGGCTAGGAGAAACATGCATCCTGTGCATAACTTTAAGCTGTAATGCTTTAGCACGATTACAGGCTGAAATTGATTTGGTCTGTCCCAATATTCTCCAAGTCCTCATAATCAATACTAATAGCAAGCTCCTTCCCCATGTGCCCTCTGCAATCTAACAGGGGAAGCAAAAAAGCTGAACTTTGTAAAACATACTGACAAATGCCCCCCCAGTGGTTTGAAATAGTATATTCTCTACAGGATGTTTCTCTCAAACCTCTGTTAATGTTGTAATGTTGTAGATAATATCTCATCTGAACAAAAAAACAAAAACATTATTTCTATTGTAATTACTTACACACCCATACTGATCTCCCTGCTAGTGCCGATCTCTAAGTGATCAGCTCTAAGCGATGTGCTTCTGCCCGCTTCATTTCAAGTAAGGAGGCAAGAAGTGTCAGAGGAGGACTTGCTTTACTGATCCAAGATGCCCCTGTTAAATCTCATTTATGCTGATTTATCAAAGAAGTCCCTCCAGGATTTTGCAACATATTTTTTACGACCTAGAATGCCTGATTCTGCAGCAACTTTTGTGAAACGTTGCAGCAAAAGTTGCAGTAGTTTTTTATGGGTCTTCTTTTTCTTGTAAAAGCACCTAAAATTAATGTAAATTATAATATCACTTATTAAATTTCAACATTGTTTCTTTAATAAAGCACACTGTGATTTATTATTAGACCGAAAAACAGGTCAGAGAGAGAAGGGGTGACATGCGACATGAACCCCAAGCCAGCATTTAAACCTGCTCTGGCTGCTTTGAGGGGCTGTGGTCTCTGTATGTGAGGTGATCGGTCAACCAGTTGAGCAAAACCCCTCCTTGAAAAGTGCGAAAGTGTCATACACGGTGCCTCAAGGCGATTTCAGACAGCAGATGCAACAAATTTCTCCTCCAGACGTCTTCACGTGATTAATCAAAAACATGGAATTAAATTTGATGACGTATGTGTATCAGGTTGCACTGAGAAGTGCTGATATTAGTCAAAGTTGCATTAAAGGAGCTATATCATGAAAAATCGACTTTTATGAGCTTTTAACCATGTTAGTGTGTTATTTACTCATAAAAA
>JBBBVU010000015.1:6020616-6038411 GCA_037177055.1 Atherinosoma microstoma | reverse complement strand
AAATGAAAAATAAGAAACAAAGAGAAAAAAAAAAAAAAAAAAAAAAAAAGAGGCAAAGAATCAGGTTGCAGCTCTACAAAAGTACTGAACAAATGCTTCTTTTGTGGTTGGAGAAGACGATGCTGGCACCTACCTGCACTATATCCTCCCTGCTCATCCTGACCATAACTGTGAGAAGGACGCGTTGGTCCGTAGGCAGAAGGGTCCTGAGGGTAGTTACCCAAGCCTATCAGGGAGATGAGGAGACCAGGTTGACTGAACCCAGATACTGCTGGCCAACTACCTTATATATTTCCCCCGGCTAACAGAGCTCTACATTTATACTCCTTTACTGGGTCTAAACTGTACTTGGTGAGATATCACTTTTCAGCAAAACGAGTGTGTGTGAAGTATCCGTTAGGGGTTGTTTTTTTTCTCCCTTCTAAAATCAAGCCAGCCTGGTCTCATGGAATTTTGTGAAATGTGCATTGCAATCTAACATGTAAGTGACATATAAAAAAAGAAATCTTTTTCAGTCAAGAGAGATTTGAAGAGACGATAGAAACTTGGTGCGGGAATTATAAGTAGTGGTTTCTTTTCCATAGAATTCCCTACTTTTCTCCGTTTCTTGTCCCTTAGCAGATAGTCAGTTTGACAAGTTTATCTCTACATGACATGAAGTTGCAGAATTATATCAAAATGTCCACTCAGAAAGTTATGCTTGTTGAGGAACATTCAAGGGGGATTTTTTTTTTACGTTTGTGTTGGAAAAAGCAACTTTACTGATGAGCTGAAACATGTCTAGCCTTAAACTCTCCATACAGGAACTGATTTAACTCCTAAAAATACACCTGCGTTAATCAAAACTCACACTTTTCTAACTTATTGTGTGTGGGGTTTTTTGGGGTTTTTTTTCCCATAATGCTTTAGGTCTCCTAAATGTAACTACACCGCCCTGTCTCCATCTTCCCGGCTTGCTCAGCTGCAGTGGCTCACTCGACTCACCTCCAACACTCTTCTGATTGGCTAATTTACAAAACAGCCAATATGCTCCTCATATGTGTTAAACATTGCTACATTTTCCCAGCTCTGACAGTTCCTCCCAAATTGAATGGATTAGAATGAAAGCAAGAGCAGAGATGTTTGTATTTTTGTCGTGTCGAATCTTGAAGAATATGAAAAATCTCAAATGGACATGTTCTTGAATACACCAAAAACATGTGTTAAGTAACAAACTAACTTGGCAAGATGCCAATTGTGATGAGTAAACTTTTGATTAATTTATAAAGTTCACAGTGTACTGAAGTCAGGGTAATGCCCTGATGGAAGGACTGGCTTTTTTAAGCATTAAGAATACTGTACATGATATACAATGGAAAATAATTAACATACAAAACTACTTAATCCTGACTCAAGCTAAAATTATCAAAATACCCTACTATCTATCATCCGAACCTTAAATCAAACCAAACTTTCTCTGTCTAACCATATCCATTTTCTAACTTTACACACATACAATTTTCAGTGCCGGCTATTGTCATAAATAACCTTTCATGGCTTTGCATCAACAGCAAGACATTTCACAAACCCATGAGGAGTTCACATTGTTTCTATGAATTGATAACAGGACTAGGCACCTGAACAGGCAGCAGACATTTAAAGCAGAAAGCTGGATGGAGGATCGGCACAAGCAGGAAACACTGAACAAGATGGGCATCTGTCATAAATGACAGCGATCACATGACTGCTTTAAACGTAGATTCAGCAGTTTGAAGCAGCCGAAAGCCTTCCCAGAATAAAAACACCAGCAGCCCGAAAACTGAAGCTTCTGACTGAACATCCGTTATCTGATTTTCTGCTTACGTGACTGATTAGCTGAATGTTGAATGAAGAACACAGTTTCTTTTCAATATCTGTCTCCCTTTAGTTTCAGATTTGAAAAACATTCAGCCTCCATTTGTGCCCTCCGAGTTAACAGTATGCTCGGGAAGCCGCTTCATAATTGCATATGTACCAAAAAAAAGATAGAAATACTTTTCTATAAAATATAAAGTCTCAATTTCTAGTCTGCAAATGCTGCCTATAACATGGTCAACAGTTCATCAGCTCAAATGAAATCCTGAAGGAATAATTATCTTGGCCCAACACAGTCCAAGGCCAATATTCAGCTAAGAGTTCAGTTAGAAAACCACAAAGACATCCAGAGTCAGCCATAAAGGCATATTATAATGATTTATTCAGGACTCCAATGGCTCTGCAAGGCACAGGAGCAAACAGTATATTTTGCAGACAAGCATGAAAAGCTCCTTTGTGATACACTGATGAACATGTTGAAAGGCTTTGATCTGCCCAACGCCAGAAATGAGGTTTCATGTGCATATAACCGTCATGCTGGTGCTCTTCTATGGCATTCGTGTCAAGCCCAGGAAAAGAAGCCAGCAAAGTCACCAACAGGGAGGAAGAAGAGCAGGAAGTGTAGAGGGGATTAATTAAAAGGTAGGGATATCAGGAGCAAATCAAAGGTCTTGTACAGTGAGTCAAGACAAGGATCACACTCCCTTTAAAATAAAAATGCAAAAAAACAAACAAACATAGCAAGGCAGGATGATCTAATTCAAAACCTACCAAGACCTACCAATCTTTTTAAATCTATCCACAGCCCAGCTGGAATAAGTTGACAGAAATGACTGCGGAGGACTTCTGGATATGGCGAAACTTCAGCAGCATCTTCATGGCAGAGCCAGAGGGGTTCATGTATGCAGAAAGCATGTATGGATGTGAAGCTGTTCAAGCTAAATGGTACCAAGAGCAGGTTCCTGCTAGTGTATGGGTTGAGGTCATGGACTTAGATGAATAATAGTTGCACCTAATAAAATTTCCAGGGAGATGGGTGGGATCAAGAGGTGATAAAAAAAAAAATCTAAATTGGACAGAAAAGAGGCAGCCCACTTCTTTATGCACAGTGCTTGTCTTACCATATTGGCTATAAGGGAAATCTGGCTGCCCAGTAGGAGCTTTGCTCAAGTCCTGAGTTGGTGTGGTGGCGGGTGCAAAGCCCATAGGTGCAGTTCCTGGAGTGGTGGGTGGAGGGGGAACCTGGGGAGCGTACTGGTCTGCTTGTGGTGTGCCAAAACTGTAACCTGTTGGATGATAATGACAAAAATGAAGACCTTTTACAAATACGGTAAACATTTTCTAATATTCCTTATCACCGAGTAGGGTTTATGTGAACAAAGAGCTGAAAAACTTGGAATAAACCATTTCTCAACTATTCTTCCAATTTGAGTAATAATGTTTAATTGTTTAGACTAATAAAGGGAACAGATATTGTAGAAATACTGGATACCAGCACAGTTGTAATGGATTAATTGTTGCGTTTTTACCCATAGGTTTTCTTTTCTTTTCTTTCTAAACTTGAATCTATCATTTAAGGAATATTAGCTCAATTTAATTGAACAACAGTAATGATTAACTGTAGAGAATATCCCTTGTAGATCTCTCAGTAACATTTCATTAAATTATGAGTTTCTGCGAGTCATGCTGTCCATCTCTGATAAGATGAAGGTTCCTCCCACACTACAGCAACAGGCGACCTTTCAAATTCAACTAAAATATTAACACTCATTTCACTAAAAAAGAAAGAAAAAAAACACCTTGTGTTGCAGTTACCTAAAAGAGATATTTTCTGCTTGCTTTATTCTATACTGCTGCAGGTAGTATCATTTCCCAGTACAGATTAATAAAGTATAATTCATTCATTCATTCAGATTTAAACATTTTAGGTTTAGGCATTCAAATGAAGAAAACATCTTTTGCAAAAAGTGACCAAATTTAGACATTTCTGAGAAAAGTTTTAATATACAACATAACTAATAACATGTTACCCATCAGAAATTGAGAATATAGAAAACAATCCAACGTGTAGTGGGTGAGTGATTCAGTACCACTGACCGAACTGAGGTGCTGTGCTGTAGCCCTGCTGAGCGTATCCCTGAGGTGCAGCGAAGCTGCCCGCCGGGGTTGTGACCAGGAATGCGTTAAAGGGTGACGGCGGCTGTGCGGGGGTTCCCCGGCCTGCTGACAGCGGAGGTCCATACCCTCCTGTTTTAAACGGAGCAGATTTGATGCTTCTGTGAATAGATGTGGGCTTTTCCATCCATTATAAATGATTGTAAGACGTTTCTGATCAAGGACAGACGATTCTGAATTGCATTGGTTTATCATTGCTCGGTTGATCAGCTGACTGACAGATATCATTGATTAATGGTTCAAAAACTTAAGTTGTGGAAAACTATCTGAAAGTGAAGCATTTTCTGAGCGAGCACAGGCCAATGCTGCAGTGAACGCTGCAGGTTGACCAGGAGGTGGTGATATGAAGTCGAGCCTGACCAATAGCAGAGGGAGGCCGGAATCCATTCAAGGCTGCCATCTGTCTCAAGCAGCAAATTATCAGCAGCCTCAGCCATTATGAATCAGTGATAACATGTACTGTTAACTGTCATCAGCTGATTGGCTACTCTGTGTGCAACCCCCATCTCTGTCACACAAGTGTTTCAAGATAAGCACATGATCACATGGCACTGTCACATTTATCTGCAATCTCACAGTTACACAACATACAAGAAACTCTCTTTAAGTGTTGTCAAGTGAAGGGCTAACACCTACCTATTGGCTGGCCAGTAGCAGATACCCACACTCCTCCGGGAAGAGAAAAAGAGAATTTAGTGTGTAAAATATTCACATCATAGAGTTTAATATTCAAACTGACAGAACAAGCAGTGGTCAACATGCGAACGGTTAATGTTTGAGCTCAGAATTTAACACATTTAAACAGTTACTTCAAGGTTGTCCTGCGAACAGTGTGCTTCTCTCGCTCTGTTCTGGGACTTGTTCCCACTCACCTTGTGGCCCATAATGCTGTTGCCAGCCCTGGGCTGGCTGTGCTGTCCAACCATTAGCTGCACTCAAGATGCCCCTGGGGGCCCACTGGCCAGGGCCAAGCTGGCCAGGAGCTTTACTGTCACGAGGTTCAGCCTTCTTTACTTCCACCTGGACAAAGGACAAGGAGGGCACATTTGGCAACACCAGTAAAGGGTCAATGAAGTCCCTCACCTAGACAGGCCTGTCCTAAAACTGATACTTAATCTCAACATTTTGGGCCAGTTTGAAATCTTTAAGTTTATTTGATTAATGTAGGGCAGCTATGTCAATTAATATTACAGTTTAAAACACAAGAGCTGTATAGCTATGTGTCTCAGGTACCAGATTAAAAGCAGGAATTTCCCAGCCAAAAGTTTAAAAAAAAGAAAAAACATTCTACCATGACAGTAAAAGTAAAGGATTTGTCTCCAGATTACAATCTCTAAAAATGTACCTGAGAAACATAGATGTATCTCTTTCTGTTATAAATTGCCCTATATAAAGATAAATACATCTAATGTAAGGTCATGACTTACCTTTCTCCAACTAATGCTTAAAAAGGATCTCATTTTTACTTTATTTGGAATAAGTTTTAAAAGGGGGAAATGGATGTAGAGAAATTTGTATCTCAGTTCTAAAAAACAAAGTAAACATGCAGATAGTACAAATGAACAGTCTTTTTGTTCAATATAAAACCGAATCTTCATACTGTGTCAAACGTATTGTGATAAAAAACATTTTTTTTAATAATATCAAATGACTGATACACTTTGAACCCAATATGTCAGCACAGGTGGAGGTCACCATCTTTATATGACCCAACTATAATCTGTCAGTATGTTTAGAGATTCTCCTTAGAAGCCCCAATTTCTACTCTGTTCATTTAAAAAAAATACACAAAAGCGTTTTTTAGCCTCCTTTACTTACATTTTGGTTTATTTACAGCACTTTACTGCTGTAATAATGGAAGCACTCTGACTCAAAGCTAACATTGTTGCATTAATAAAACTTTCCTGTTGATAACTAGGCAAGGCTACCAGCAGTTAACCAGAGCAAAGAAACAGGCTGAGACTAAGGGGAGCCAACCAGAAATAGACTGAAGGGTTGAGTTATTGGGGTCACCTTGCAGGAGGAAAACGAATCGCAAATTCCTCCCTGCTTTAAGGTGTTACCACCTTCCTCAGCCTCCCCTCTTCCTTCTCTGTCGACCTAATTACATGCACATGTTTCCAGCAGTGGCCTCGCCGCCGCCGGCAGCTACCTGAGCACCTTCTCCCGAGGGCATCCCAGCTACGAGTGATGGATACCATGACTTCTGTATGGGCCCCAATAGCAGAATTGGGATTTGTTCCACAGTTTGATGTGCTCCAATTTCTAATTTTGTAACTCATATCTCCCAGTCTCCCTCAAGTCCCAGCGTAAGGTAATGTCAAGTCAAGAACAATGGATTAAGTCAAGCCTTGATTCCTGCTGGAAACGAGGGCAAAGTCAAGAGGAGCAGGTACCACTGGAGAGTATACAGGTTGGGCCAAATCATTTACCAAGGAAATTGGATTCAATGCATTTTTGGAATGTAATTATCAGTGACATTTGAATAAAAAGCTGCACAAGAGTACAGCTGTTAGTCAGGAACATTATGGGACTTATAAACAGGGAAATATCAAGCTTCACAAACTACCAAAGAAGAATATTCACTTAGTACTGAATTAGGAAAACTTACTCAAGTTTCATCAATACAAGTTATATTAGTGTCAAATATACATAAACATCTCTGAGTACCATGTCAAACTCATCTTAAAGAACTTAAACAATCTATGCAGCCACGTAAAGACCAAGGACAGAATGCAAAGACAGGATATGACTGAGTGGATGCAACTCTACTTTGATCATTTTCTCCCACTATCAACTTATCACCGTCTGGAAGATCTCTGCATTTCTGCTAAATATACACTGAATGTTTTTTGGAGGAAAGTGTGCTATAGGCTCAGATTTGTAACGGTGACTTAAAAAGCCAAATGTTAGGAGCAATCTTTATCATAAAAGGTGCCAATATGATACAATTTAAATTTGCCCTTTCTTTTTGGTTAGTTTTACTCAGCTGAAGCACCAGGTGGGTGGTGTTTGCTTCATATAACAGTGCGACACAAGGTGTGCCAGAAGGTGAGCTTAAATATAAACACCACCATAAATGTATTGTTTTTGCCTGAACGAGCAGCTTACCTGACTCTATCTGAATTGACTTAAAGCAGTAAACTCCATCCATCTGGTACAGCCAGTGAGATAAACAAACACGGAGAAGTGACATGCAAATATCATTGTGCGACTCAGGTTTCAGCCTTTCATCTGTTATTTAGAGAGCTGACAAGACACAGTATGGAGATTCTTTCACTGAGGTCACTGAGTTGAGCTTTTTTAAAAATTTAAAAGAAAGAAAGAAAGAAAAAAAGGACATGTTGACATGTAAGTGACCTGCCAACAAAACATCAGAAAACAAAATAAGGGAAAAACAGAAATAAATCAAAAACAGAACTGATTAGACCAATCCTTTAGGTGAACTGTGTCGACATTGAGCGAAATTTTCACTTCTTTTAAAAAGAAAATTCCCTTATTTATACACAATTTTTGTTTTTGGCCAAAAAAATATGAAAACTAAATTATTTTGGGGTTGTTTTTTTGGGGTTTTTTTTATGTCTAGTGCACTTCAGACACCCTAAAGGAGAGGTCAGTTTAAACAAAGCCTTGGGCGACAACTGAATCTGAAAGCGGAGGATGAGTGTATTTAGAAGCTCAAAAGGTTTAAGGGTGAAAGGTGCATGCATTGCAATAAGGAATCGAGATCATTTAACGTTTAAACCCTGTTTATATAAAAGGGTAGATCTGTGCTGATGATGATGCTGTACTCACTAATTGAAAGCCTTCGGAAAATTTGCCTCAGGTAATAAAAAGCAGCATCATGGTATAATACTGGCTCTGTCGCCCAAGCCTCTGTTTGATCTTAAGGGTAAAATAAAACTACAACTACACACTTTTTTGCCCATGATGTCGTGAAAATGCATGTTGACAGCCTGGTCCACTGATTGTTCGGCCTCGAAAGTAATAAATCCAAAACCTAGCCAACGACCAAGAGTGAATCAAGGTAGCAGGGGGGTTGTGACAACACAAGATGAAGAACAGTATTGGGCTTCAGCAGAGTGAGGATCCGTCAAGACTGAGCAAGAGGCTCCTGGGGTTCGGATGATGTCGCAGACTTGCAGAGCAACTCAAATCCAAGACTAATGCCTGGGGGATTGAAGGAAACTTTTCTCTTTTACTGTGCAGAGAAATATTTGGTGAGGTTAACAATTACGGACTTCTTAACTGTTAAACATGAAGGATGACAGGTGTAGCATTTGATTCAACGTGAAATGTCACATAAAAAAGGTCAGTTAAGTCCATTTTCTACCTTCTGACAAGACTGAACATTTAGCTGATAAATGTCAATTGAAACATATTACATTTTGTCGCTTCATGCTGTTTCATCCAAACCCCACCTTGATCTGTCCCTTGGTATATTGCTGTGGAGCACACACACTCGCAGCAGCCATTGTTAATGCATCACAAAAATATGGAGAAACACAAACTGTAGAATGCCTAAAGCTTTCTCCAAGCTTTCCCAAATTCAGTATTTTACTTTTGAGTCAGCCAGGATAAGCCTAAAATGGACAATTAAAAAATATTGCTCACAAAGGTAACACAAAAATATAGGCCATGACTGATTTCCCAAACTGACAAGTTGATCGTTTTTGCTCATGAGTTTTTATGGAGAATATACAAAGTGCACCAAAAAGTTTTACTGTTTGGCCACAAGAACTGCTCAGTAAACGACAACAATTCCTCAGAGCGTTAACAAGTTGCTGTGCGGTGCCGTGATCTACTTTCAATCTGATTATCTCTGGGCTGTGGCAGAATTGGGTTGAGTGTGCATCTGTACTTGGGGACCTAACCTGAATCTAATTAAATATCCTACGAGACAACTCAGATATCAGAGACCTCTAGCACCGTGCCAAGTGTTCCCACGCTTCACGCTCTACAACTATTAATAACATCTGTCAATGACCCATCCCCAACCTAAATTTAAAACCAAGCTGGCACCATTTACAAGTTTGGAACATCATGGTAACACTCAAATTGAAATTGTAGAGACCAGCTGCTTAATATCCACTATTAACTCGTATTGATACACTGAATATTATGATATGGAGTTAAAGTGACTTTCTAATGGTTAATTATTAAATAAATGCAATTTCTACTATTTAAGAATAGAGTATGATAAGTAATAAATGTAAAAAGGAAAAATGTGTTTTCTTATTTTCTATGATAGTAAATTGAATGTCTATCTTATTGACTGTTAATCTAGCAACCATCACTATGGACTTATGGACGTTAGAACCATTTTTCACGATCGGCTTAAATCTTACATTTCATTTTAGTTTTGTTATTTTTAAAGATGGCGTCTTATGTTTACTATGAAATGAAACATTAAACACAGACAGGATCTTTATAAAACTAACTGTTAAAAGGAAGCAAGTCATTATGTTCAGCAAGGACTAAAACAGTCAAGCCAGATGTTTTCGGCTTGACCGTTATTTTCAGCTATATTTCAGCTAGTGCGAGTCGGGTCAGGTGTGCGATTTGGATTGTTATGTTATATACTTGAGTGTGTAAAGTCTTGAATTTTTAATCTGCAAAAACTGTTGCTTTTATTATGTAAAGCACTTAGTGCTGCTTTTTCTATGAAAAGCGTTTATAAATAAAGTCTGATTTGATATAGCTGGTGGAAAACTCTCTGTAAACCATCTCTATTCATTCTTTGGCCTCATTACAAAAAAATATTATAATTTCTTATAATATTTATTTTTTTAAATGATGCACCTTATGTACACCCCATTTGTACTGAATAAAAAAAAATTGCGTGTTTAGCTTTTGGCCTGTACCTTTGTGCTACCTGTCAATGCACAGTAACCTAAAGGAGAAAAGACAAATCTTAAGAGACACCGTTAATCACATTCAAACCATTCACAAGGAGAAGGGGGACAGAAGAAAGAAAAATAGAAAGGGCTTACTTACAAAAATACTTAACTTTCTACATATGGGAAAACACATACTATGCCATTGAAGATACATGTATCAGTTACTTCTTAATCAAGGTAAAGAAAACTTATTCCAATGTTGAACATACAAGGGTTTTTAGTAAAAATAAGTTGTTTATACTATTAAAAGATTAATGATTGTTACTGGTGCAAGTACATCATGTAAAATTCCAATGACAAACTATTCTGGGTTTCTCCCAATAGAGAGTGAATGTGGTGTTTAAGGAGGAAAAGTGATGCATATTGTGGGTCAGTGGCCGCTGCATCATTGCTAAGTGGGACAGATGCAGATGAAACAGCTGTGATTGTAACTGGGTGGGCAGAGTCTAACATCAGCACTGGTGGCACGGGTTTGATTCCCAGGGAGGCCATCCATGCTAAAAGTGTCACCACATGTCTAAAGTAATGAATATATTATGAGCCTATCTGGACAAATAAAAGTTTTGACATTTCACAGACAAGAAATGGGTTAGAGAAAACTTTCGTTAGAGTCAAAAGACCTAAAACCTTAAAATAAAACAATGGTTCTCATGATAACAAGACTATTTCCTCTTTGAGGGACAAATTCCCCCTTAGATACTCAAACTGTTCTCAATATGCCAGCTGCACAGTGTGATTAAGTAGTATATTTTTTGGAGCACCTATTTTCCTGCAACCTGCCTCCTTATCAGTTTGTGGTTTCTTTTGCCTCCCAGAACTCATTTTAATAACTTTAATTAACTGTAGGAACTTATTTTGTTATATTTTAGTCGAGTTATTTCCCAGAAGAGACAAAAAATACATCACGCTTTTAAATACAGTCTACCTTGTACTTATGGATACCGTGGACAGACATTTATATCCTCTTATCTTCAGTTAGATAGCTTTACATCTATAGCTTTATTAATGTTAATACATCTTGAGTTCATCATATTTGGGTTAGGGAGGATTTGCCCTATAAGCAGATAAACAATGAAAGTGTGTTTATTCCTCCTGTTCAGAACTGCAGTGAAGAAATCCCTTCGTCTGTGGTTCCACAGCAATGAGTTGAGCGTAGTAAATCTCAGAAGATGAAAACTTTAGAAGATGAAAACTTGATCTGACTTTCGAGGACTACTGAAGCCTGAAATTAGCTTCAGATAAACAAGGCCTGTGAGTTTTGTCTTTTGTCACTTAGACATGTGAGAAAGAAAATCTCTGAATAGCATATAATGCAAAAAAGAATAATTACAAAATGGAAGTACTCAGTTGATGTATCCAGAAGTACCTGACTATTGTTTAGAGCCAGGATGTAAAAGATGTAAACCTATCATTGAAGATATTGGAGAACTAATGGCTGTTATTATGGTCCCTATGTGTACCTTTAACTGAGCTAATAAATGCTGATGTGGAGCTCTGTAAGTGCTCCAAGTCCAGTATTTCTATATAGAGGAATGAACTGGTAAGGAGGCATTCTGTGACGTCCAGTGAAGGAACACATGCAAATAACTATTTTTTATATTTCCACTTCCATTTCTAAATGTGCTCAAATGCTTAATGTGCACAACTTGATTTTTCTGATACGATCGATACATTGCTCAGTCTGAAAGCGGCTTTCTTTCCTGAAAATCCAGCTGAGACGCATTCAAGGAAAACACATGCGTTGTCCTTCAAGGTCACAACAGAGACTGAAAAATTAAAGCCTACCAATTTGAGGAAACAATTTTCAGTAGGGTCTGCGCATCACCTAAAGATATGCAGTTTTCAAAATGTCTGTTTAATGATGTGAGAAAATGTTTTAAATCTCCACATTAAGTGACACATCTACCATATTTACGCTTTATAAATTTAATATAATTGAAAAATTGATGGATCCTTTTATTGCCGCTACTAAAACTAGAAAAATATAATTAATTTTCTAATCAAAACATGCCATTGTGATGTAGAGTGGGTTTAATCTAATCAGCTTTTATTTCCTCCTGTTCTATTGTGTGTGTTTACCATACACCAAATTCCTGTTATAGGCTCGAGTGTTTTAATTTAATTAAACTGAACTGAATGAGCTTTTTCTCTTTGGGCCGGAATAGTTTGTCACGAGATTTAAGGTGGTAAGAAATGGAGGGGAAGAGGGAAAAAAAAAATGGGATCAGCTTTTACCTCGGGGCCTCTGCTTCTCCGCATCATAGATCATTACCACCTCTGTGACCTTGAATGGGACAAAGGGAAATAGTGGCTCCATTTAGAAAACTGGACAGGGTCCCTTCTTACTTCAATTTAACGTTCTACCTCATTTTGGACAATCTGACCCATTCCATCACTGCAAACCTTCATGTAGTATAGTATTGACCCTGCTCAATGTCACATCCATTCAAGCAGTCTTAATGACAGTGTGAATAGGCATGATGCACTTGGCAATACTCACCACTCCGAATCTATTGAAATAGTCCCTGAGTTCAGGTTCGCCGCAGTTATGAGGGATTCCACCTACAAAAATCTTCTTTGATTTATTGCTATCGGCTTTGCTGCCCTTCTGAAAAAAAACACAGAAACAAATACATAAAAAAAAGGGGGAAGTGTATGGATTTCACTGTGTGTTAACGGATCACTCTGGGAGGAGGCCAGTTAGCCATCATCTATTCAGACAGTGCAGAAGAAATTAGGTTCTCCTCTTGCCCTGGGGTATAATTCTTAACATGTCATGTCAATGCTAACACTAGTCTCCACAGATCAGGGAACACGGCTTCTTCCTCTTACTCTCAACCAGTGAGCATTTCGCCACGGCTTCGCACTGCGCTCAGTCCATAAAAGCTAGAGGCTGCTTACAACAACAGTGATTTCTAACAATTAAATCTTCTGTTTTCTAAGTAAAACATTTGCTACCAGCTACATGATTTAAAGCCAGAGCGGAGTGCCAGAAGCAGGAAAAAGGGCTTCATTTATAAAACGCTTAGGGTAGACACAGTCTGCTTAAAGGCAAATCTGTAACTTATAAAACTATTTTATTGACAGCAGAGATGCAATAACTAAAACTTCAGCTGCCCGAAGGGACAAAATTACTATAACAGATCTGCAGGGGTTTGATAGCGTTGCTGATTGTCCCACAAATTACCAACGTTGGAAAAGAGATTTCTCCTTCTTAAACAGTTTACTGCTGAGGGCAGTTTTATGCGCCACACAATCTAATGCATCTCCAGACCTTCTTGTGCTTTTAACTTCAATAAGACAACGAAAAGAGCAACGAGAGAAAACAATTTTACGTTTAAAAATGGCAAACGAGCTGCAATTTCATCATCTTAGCTTGCTGACAACAGTCGATATCATCGTTATGAGATGTTTTAGTTACATGGGGAAAAATGTTGCCCATTATGGGTTATTTTCAGACAAATGAGGCTGCTGACATGGTTTCAGTCCCTTGGTTGCAAATGGAGGTCAATTGAAGTAACATATTATTAATTGGATATGTTAATCATCAAAAACTAATCTCTATGGTGTGTTCTGTGACCATTAGAAATAAGAAAATATAAATTATTTGGTTCTTTTTTTTTTTTTTTAAACTGAAGCTCAAGATCTTCTCATGGCTCGTCAAAATAAACAAAAAAGTGTGATGAAGAGTCTGTCAACCTGAGCCTTATTCCAGTAAAAATCAGTCCCTCTTACCCAGCCCTCCTTGGTTCGAGACTTTTCAGGCTGCATTCCTCTGGGAGTGCATGGCTTCGGGTCAATCTGACAGCATGGGGAGAGAAAAAACGTTTCACATTATACTCAATTAAAGGCACCTTCAAACGTTCTTCACTGAATCCATTACTGCATATCGGTTTGCCCCTCTCAATGATACAACATATAGTGTACACTAATATTAGAATTCAAATGTGGCCAATAAAATGTTCTACACATCCATTTACACGATAAAAACCAAACACAAAAGGCCATTAATGGAAAGCAGATAATGTGGAAGATCTCGTTTCTTTTCGCTTTCCTTGGTTTTGCTGATCGGATGTTGAAAAGGTAAAAGACATATTGGGCAAAAATATGTCTGTAAAAAGCATAATCTGTACTGGTGGCTTGAGGCATCTACAAATCAAAGAAAAACCGTCCTCCACCTCAAATAACTTCCAACTGCTGTGGATGACGAAATCCAATATGAAGTTTTTCACACTGCTCGTGAAAAGCGAAGGCAGATTTCTCCAACCGATTTAGCTATCTGGTTCTTTGATTTAAAAATACTCACATTTCTTCCATCGAGATTGTGTGGCTTTGTCTCCAGCACTGTCCGTACACAATTGGGGTCTTTGAACTTAACAAAGCCGAAGCCTCGCGACTGATTTGTAGTTTTGTCCTTCATGATGACACAATCTACTACTTCCCCATACTGTGAGAAGTAGTTTCTCAGTGTCTCTAAAAGATAAAAAGAAAGTACATAACAGAGGTTCTTCATCGAGTCAAGAACAGAAACACAACAACACTGCAAATAAAAAATTTGAGCTAAAGATTTGACTCAGCCCAGTTTGCCTTCCGAACAATACAAAGAAATGTAGTCATGATTTATACATCTCTTGCTTTCATTTTGATAAATGAGACTATGAAAATATGTGCAGCACTAAAACTGTATCTGGCACCAACACAGGCATAGAAAGAAAAAAAAAACACAAGCACCTCTCCACAAAATTAAACAGAGAACACTTAAAATCATCCAGTGACCTTGATTTACTGTTTCTACAGCATGCTGGGGATTGCGCTATTCATGTGAAAACATTTAGATTACGGTAAATCGTATACAGAACCTCCCAAAGAGCAAACAAGGCAGTGTCATCTCGCATAGTACCAAAAGTAAAACCAACCACTGTAAATCCCGCACACACCCACAAAGGCAACTCAAGCAAGGCGAGCAAGTTTGAACAAATGAGAAGTCACTTTGGAGAGAGTTACCGTAATTGGTTTTCTTATTGCTGAAAAGCCCTGGGGTATAAGCATTCGGCACAGATACAAGCACCGCGTTACTCAGAACTGTGCCTCAGATCTTAAGTTAACAGCGCTGTTAACACAGACAAGTACTTCAGCAAAATTACACAACAGCAAACCAACCATGAGGTTGCCAACTACATAATCGCTGGATAAGACGGAAAAGAGAATATATACCCAGACCGATTAATGTGGATTCCAGTGTTGGCAATTTATAACTTCTTTTCAGGATATTAAAGTGTGAAACGTGCTTTAATATACACAGACACTGGCAACAACCAGGTCAACATTACAACTGACCGGAAGACATCTAAATAAAACATTTCCTGAAAATAAGGCAGCTGATTTAAGCTGCAACAAAGCCATACTTCCTGCAGGGTTACAGTCTGTAATATATTAGCCTTTAATTCATTTGTAGGTGATGATCAACTTTAACCAGAATAGACATTTCAACATCAGTTCCTCATATGTTAAAACTGAATACTACCACAAACAATGACACTTTAACTTTTCTTATGCTATCAACCACATGCAACATCACAATACTAATAACTCAGTTGATCACATATTTTTGTTATTATCTGTAATAATTGTGACATTGTGACAAAGGCATACATAACAATGTCAAAGCAGATGCACAAACACACACTCAGAAAAACAATATATACAAAAAAACTGCATACTACGTTAATATGACTTAGATTTTTGTCTGTGCAGTTTGATCTATTCGTGACCTGACGATCTGTGTTGTTAACCTAAACTTAATTTCAACTTGACTCAAAAAAGCAAGTGTCAATAGACAGTCATCATGACAAATTCATGTTGTTTAATAACACCTAGTTGCAAGAAGTACATGAATATCCACAAGTTAAGCAGTGTGACTTACCTTGTGTTGTACTCCAGTCCAATCCACCCACAAAAAGTTTCCTGAAAGAAGATGTTACCATTAAGTCAAAGTAAAAGATAATCTGTGAAGCACTGGGGCAGAATTAATGAATGACATTAAAAATGACAGGAAAAAAATGGCCAGCCCATATGTCCTTAAAGACTGAAACCACTTGGTGGAGAAGATTGAAAATGCAGTTACTGATGAACAGCTGACTAAACATCCAAAAACACAGACACACAGCAAGAAGAATGCCTGCCTCACAACCTGGTGCAGCATCGGGATAAATACACATGCAGCTACAGTTTCCATCCCCATGTTTAATGTGACTCATATTATGTTCCGGTGCTTTAACACTCCATGCAATGGCTTCGACAATAAAAGGTCTTTATATAAACGTCCTGCCACGTAAGTTACCCCGGGACAGAGCCGTGGCGTTTAGCGAGCTAACACTATCTGACTCCATAATCCATGGCAGTCACCGTTCAGCCTTCACCACCGAGCGAAACGGAGCAAAGGAGAGCGGCTGCTCGGCTCCCAGCGAGCGGATCAGTGAAGTCAGATGCTGGTTGCATCATTGGAAGTTAAGGGGCAGTTTCAACAACAAAACCAACCAGCGATTTCATTAATGTTTGATTGGGATCACCACTAAAACATGTCGGTGACAAATGTAGCGTGTGTGTAACAACTGAAAGCTTGGTGCGTACGAGGATGCTCCATCCTCCAGCAGTGCCCGCTAAATGTCCTAGCAGCGGCGAAGTCGAGGAGACTTTCGCTTCGCTGGCAAGCGTTAGCTAAACTAGCTCAGCTGTTTGGAGCTAACTGGAAACAACACAGAAATAAGTAACTAAAGTTTCGTTTATTTCGTTGACAACAGAAGTGGCACCACTCCGGACAAACGTGGCATATTTCGCTACAAGCAACGACACCAATATCCGAGCTTCTTTTAGAATTATTTTTACTTTTAAGCCGCCTTTCCTCGGGCTAGCGATCTCGCTAAGTTACTGGAGCTAGCTTAGCTCGATGGCTAACATTAGCTGTCAAATGACAGCTTGACAGCATAGTGCGCTAACTACAAGTTACAATGTTATGCAGGGCTGCAGTTTCCTGTGAAAAGAATGGAAAAATCTGTTTAACAGATCTTACCCGACTTCATCTCCGACTAAGTTATTGTTCATTTCTGAGGCTGTGGCGGGGGACTGTAGGAGCTGTGCCCGGCTTCTTGCTTCAGTGCTGCCCCTCTCAGACTGAGAGCGGAGGAAGGTCACTCCGCTTTTTGGTTCAAACTGTTCTGCGCAATGACGACGCTGCAGGGGGCAACGGCCTTTAAAGGAACATTACACCCAAACAATCACACTGTTATTTCTAATTATCTCCAGGTTTCCATGAAATTGATTTTATGTGTGTATTATTAAATTACACAAAATAAGTAAAGTTAGCCCAAATAAGTAAGGTGTAACGACATTATAACTGAACCCCTTCAGGATTACATCTATGTGTTTTTGTGGGGGATCATTCTGTTGGGATCATTTCACATCTTAAAATGCTAAAAATGTTTTATCAGCTTTGCAAAGTCTGATTAGATTAAGTTAACGTTATCAACTTTACATTTTTAGGTTGTCATTTGTAGATTTTTTTTTTCATCATCTTCTTCTTTCAAGGTTAGGTTTTCAGTGCACACTGGAAATGGAAGGTGATTATTTTCATCTTTCATTTGGAGAAAAACAAAACAAAAATACTTGACAAGCAAAGATTTAAAGTATTTCACAATTTCAGGAATGAGCACAACACTTTCTGCTGGAAGTAAAGTAATGTTTTGTGAGAATAGTTTGATATATTCTTACAAAAGGAATAATCTGTTCAATAGGTTTTGAATATTGAATGTTAAAATCCACTTCATTGCAAGAAAAACTTTTCAAGGGGCTTGATTTTATGTTTCATTCGGTGTTTCAATGTTTATATTA
>JBBBVU010000015.1:5950598-5967959 GCA_037177055.1 Atherinosoma microstoma | reverse complement strand
GATTACGCTATAAAAGAAGAGACTAAACACAAATCAATAGTATAAATTTAAAACGTGTAAAATAAGATTTCCAAAATTCCCCTGCTATCTCTTCTACAATTTATGTACATGTAAACTTTGGGCAATTAGCATTGTCATTCATTACCAGAGGGGTTAGAATTTAATGGTGGCATTTCTGGATCGTGTTCACATGTGGCTTCTTCTTTGAATGATAGAAGTTTAACCTGCATTTGTAGATTTCACGGTGACCTGTGTTCCTGGAAGTGTTCCTGATCCCATGTAGTGATTTTCAAACATGTCTGTTTTGTGCCAATGACGTTTCCAGCCTTTTGTTGCTCCTGTTCCAACTGTTTTGAGATGCGTTTTTTGGTTGTTGTTTTCTTTTTAATAGATTGTGTTGACACTAGTGGCCTTTATTAAGTAGTAGCTAAACAGGAAGGACGGTAGGAGGGAGGCATGCAGCAAAAGCTGCCAGTTTGGGATTTGAACCTGAGCCAGCTGCGCTGAGGATCTGTTGCCTCTGTACATGGGGTGGCTGCTCTACCAAGTACGCTTAACACAACCCTTGTTTTGAGACTGCCATCAAATTTAAAATGAGCTCATATTTTCCATGAAATGGTAAAATGGGTCAGTTTCAACACCTGATATGTTCTTTATATTCAATTGAGCATAAAATAAGGGCTGATGAAATTTGCAGATCATTGCATTCTGCTTTTTTTTTATATCATCATATCTTAGCATCCCAACTTTTTTGGATTTGGGGCTATAATTACCAAAAATAGTTACTCCATCTTTAAACTTAAAGTTAGCGCTATGGAAACTTGGAAGTTAAGAAACTGTTCTGTATTTTCATTTGATGCCCATTAGATAAAGAAGGAATTTTCTAAGCTGACAGGGCACCACAGACCTCTTTAGCTGCTGTTTGTCTGTCAGTTGAATGTATCAGACACTGCATGGAGCGTTCAGTACCTTGATTGTTGATCCGGATGTTCATAGGTATCTGAGCCGTCATTGCCAGCAGGTTGTGTTGCAGCGCTCTCTGCAGCAACCTGTGGTGCTCATCGGCCGGCAGCGCCATCTTCTTCTCTGGTGGCTCACCAGCCTCCAGCTTGTCCCTCAGTTGTTCCAGAGCAGCCACCTGAGCCGCCATTGCTGCCTGGGCTGCTGCTGCCTGCACAGCAGCCACTGAGTGACTCGCTAAGGCCCCCGGTGGCAGACGAGCCATGCTGACCCCGGGCAGCGGCTGGCCTCCCTCCTCTTCTGGTCAGAAAGGGAGTAAAAAAATCAGATCAATTCATGTACAGATACATACAATATATTTTAAGGGTCATAGCTAATCGACAGTATTTAAATTTCTTCTCAATTGTGCCAGGATTAATTTCTAAAAATCAACATTTGGCATCGGACCCTTATTCAACTTATCTTCTCATATAAAACAAGAAACTATCGACAGTCATGATGAATGGATAAACTTATTTCAAAATGATGGAGGCAAGTTTTAATAGTCTTAAACCCCATTTATTATTGCAAATTTGGAATGTAATACAGATGCAAACCCATCAATGAGAGTACGCTACCTGTGTCTGTTGAACTTAAGTGTCATACAAAAATAAGTCTTTTTGTATTTTAAGTTTCTGGTCTATAAGTTTCAAATAATACCTGCTATAAAAGACAGTTCCTACCTTTCTTGATCTTTTGGATGGGGGTCAGTGAGGCCCCATTGGAGCCCACTGTCAAGCCCACGCTGGCTGCGGGGACCTTCGGCGATGACAGCATGGTGGGAGTCCCGTTTGGTGAGTAAGTGAAGAGGGAGCTGCCAAAGCTATGTCGACGGCCCTCCCGTCGATTACTGTCGATGGCTGCCTGAAGCTCATTGGGGTTGCTCAGACCTCTCTTATCACATTCATATGGATACAGGTACTTCATGTATCTGAAACAAACAGCAGATTTAAATTACAGATTTTTTTTATTTTTTTTTACATAGGACGCGATGGGTGTGTCTTTGGCATTTAAGTTCAGCCTTCAGCTGACAATGCACATCATCGTCTACCACTTGCAGAAAAGCCGCTTTCCTGTATGAAGAGATTAGGAGGAGATCTGATCTGATCTTTTGCTAACTAGGACTGAGTGAATCTTGCATCCTGGACCAGCTACAGGAAATTACTTCAACACACGGGTTGATTTGTAAAACAAAGCAGTTGTTGACATTTGACCACTAGTATTTCTACACCTGTGAATCACCAAACAGACCAAGGATTAAAGGATTGTAGCCTTGACAGTTAAAGCTACATTACGTTATAAAAACTTTGCTTGTGTTGATCCCTTGCGAGGCACGATAGTTAACAGATCTGTCCAATCAACGCGTTACATGCACCTTTGTTGTAACAAACAGGGTGAATCCAAACAAACCAAACACAACAATGCAACCAGGTAACCTTTCAGCTTAAATTCAAATCAAAGAAAGAGGGTGTGTGTGTGTACTGACTGTGTGCGGAGGGTGAAGGCTGCACTGGTGATTGAGGTAGGCAAGTTGAGTCCCTTGGTGATCTCCCTCCATAGTTTCTTGTTGATGACTTCCACCAGGCCGCCCTTCTCTGTCACCAGCTTGTAGAGCATGTACAGATCCAGGACCTGTTTGGCCATGATAGGAATACGATTCACAGGGGTTCCTGCAACAACACACACACACACACACAGAAGGGAAAGGTCAAGATATGAAAAATACCATTACTCACAAGCAGTAATGGAAAATATGGGTGGAAACAACAGTGATACTGAAATAAAATGGCAATAATTGACAGATGTAAGACAGTCCTGTAGATTACTGACAAACTTTTTGTTTTACTTTCATAAAGTAGCATGCACTATCACTTAAAATGAAAGTCAGGCTGTCCTCCAGCAAGCAGAGACTCTGGAGCGTCCACAGGCTTCAATGCAAATCCACTCAGTTTATCAAATATTGGGTGGGAGATTGATTTCTGGACTGTAAAATGAAACCATTAGAAGCTTCAGATAACATTCAGGTGCAGGAGAGACTGCTCAATAATATCTGGGTAATAAGGCGTAACATTTTGGGGTTATTTGGATTAGACAAAACAAAACTATTACAATTTTGGTCAGTGGGGTTTAAACCAGCTTTTGGCTTGCTAATTAGGATGTTCTCTTTTTTTTTAAAACTCAAGAAAATGCAACTATGGTTTAATAAACAGTAACAGGACAAAATGCCTGAGGAGAAATCCTTATCAATACTTATTATTATTTTATATTACTAAGTAAGAGTTACTAATATTTTAATAGAATCTCGTATTGATTGGTTGGACATGGAAAACACATTCCTCTTTGACCTGTTTATCAACATGAAACTATCATTCATTTGCATATTTTGGAGCCATGGCCCAGTTATCAGCCTGGCCTACAGATGGAGCTCTCAGATTCTCAGAGCAGGCTTGGCACGCCCACCCACCAGCAGAGGCTGACACTGTAAATATCTTGTACTAGTTTTTCAGTCGCGAGCACATGTCTGTTGCCTCCCATGTCAGTTGTGGCGCCCCTGATGTGATAACACCAGCCCTGAGCCCACCTGTGACACCAGCAGGATTTCCTCAGAGAAAATCCTCTCAAACAAGCCACGAGGTCATAAGATGTCTATCAAAAGAAGATCCAAATAGTCTGCTCTTCCCTTCAGATCAGAATGAGCTGCCCAGATGAGGGGAAACGATCGTGTGTGTAGTGTTTGAATTGTGGGCAGGATGGGAGGGTAAGTCAATCCATCCAAAGGCATTAATACAACATGTGCCTTCTAGTTATAGCCTGGGAACGATGAGTTGCTGTGTGACCATGGAGCAATCATCTCTGAAATGAATAAAGACCCCACCCAACTCAGTGAAAGACGAGTAGACGTTGCTGTGTCATATGTCAGAGAGAGAAGGGGGGAGGGTGATGATCCTCTCCATATAACTATCAAAAGCTGCCTATGGCACCGGCTGGGGATAAAGCGAAGAGATATGATATAACAAGATAAGAGTTGGAGTGGATAGGGTGTACTTTAATGAGTGAGCCAATGTGATACACTGAGACAGAGTTTGGGGATTTGAAAAAGAAACACACACGCAGCTACGTACCTCTTTTTTGCATGAAGCTGAAAAGATCGTCGAGAAACTCTTTTCTCTTTGGGTCTCCGTCCAGTTCGTACAGCTGTTGAGATGGAAAGAAAGAGACGGTTAAAATGAGGCTTTCGTGTTTGACATCAAATATTTTGAGACACAACATTGGATAACCGAGATCAGAGCGTCTTGCCATCTGAAAATCATTTTTCAATATGCAAAGATGCATCCAATAGTTGATAGAAGATGACGTCTATGAAACCAGTCACTGTGACAACCAATTGCGTCACAGCGATATCTCTTGTTTTTCAATAAAACAAAGAAAAATTCATAAAAATCCAACAAAAAGATCATCTAAATGATGACATGGACGGTTATCCTGGAAGATTAATCACCTTTTGACTATAAGAGGAGATGACAGAGAGGAAAATGGACACACTGTAGTGGACCAGTGTGGCTTGATGAGAACCTGATGTGGGTCCAGCTGCTGGCGGGGCCCCGGGCTCCGGAAAGTTCAGTGAAAGTTAGCAGTAAAAGTGAGGCACCCACTCGGGGGAGTACAGTGGGGCCATTGAGCCCGGGGTTGTTTTTTCCATTCACTGTGATAGTGAAATATCTTGTTAAAGGTCTTTCTATTTATGTTACACTTGATGCTAAAATTTCTGTGGTTAAGCATCACCAGCACAACTTCACCATCATCGCGCTTCAATGGGGAATACGGCTACATCTACAACCCCAGATAAAGCATAATAGTATCAACAATATCGCCCAGTGTCTGAGTGAGGTCATGGAGTTTCATAATGTGTTATTGAAAATAGTAGGTTGTGAAACACAGTGTGCGACTGAGTACCAACAAACAAAACCACAGAAAATAGAACCCAGCATGTTATTACTGAACAGCCATCAGCCCACAGCTAGCAGCCAAGCCACTGCTTCGCCTCATGTTGCACACTTCAGCTGAGAGCGTTTGATATCACATCAGGAAATCACTCACCTCAGCACAACACCGACGCAAATAAGCGATGTGAACTGCAGCCTCTTGTTTTGCGTGCTGGTTAAAACGCATTGGACTGTTGGCAGAACATAGTCGTTGCCCCAAATAAAAACAATTAAAACCATATATCTAGAAAATCTGCATTCCCACGGGGGATGTTGCATATCACACTGAAAATATGCCCTCACACAGTCTTCCTTTTTTTAAGGTTAACCCTGCAACATCAGTCCCAAATCTGTGTGTCCTCAGATGTCTGACAGAACAAGCTGCCTTCTTATTGGATACTTGAACAAATGTTGTACATAGACCGATTTATGGCACACAAACATAAGCTGCAATTTACTGGAAGATGTCATCATTTTCAGTAAGAACCGGCCCAGAGAAGTGAAAATGAAAGGTTTTATCCGCGATGGTGGCTGCAGTGGCTTCATACCACTTAAAGACTGTCCCTCTCTATGGCATTCAACCCTCATTAGTGACGCCAAGCTGCCATAGGATCTTATAATCTAGTGGGGGGGGTGTTGGAGAAGAGGAGGGTGGTGGGACTGAAGAGGGTTGAGGTGAACATTGCGGTGGGGGGATGCCAGCTAATGTAGAGGCCTGCTGGAGGCAAGGGGGAGTTTTAATTACAGGATGCATGCATTTCGTGAAGTGCCGCTCCATAAATCTTAGAAATTACCCCCTCCCCTGCTTCCCATCCCCCCATGTTGCTTTATTTGCTCCCTATCCCTCTTTCAGTCTCTCTGTCCTAATCACACCAATAAATATTTGCCTTGTGGTGTGGTGGGAGTGATCTGGTCCCACTCCCTCCAGTCCACAAGGCATGGTGACAAAGCACAGGGTTGTATTCTACTGAGTATAATGCAGGAAACTGAGCCAGATCTCAGCAACTAAATCCTTTTATTCTCATGTGATGATTTGCCATTCACAGCAATTCCTACAGACTTATAACTGGAACTGAAAGGTGGTGTGTTGATTAGTGTCGCTGTTCCCCTGCCTAGCTAAAGGAGCTGCCTGTCTATAGTGAAGTGTGAACTGTGTTAACACTTCACTATTGACAGTATCCATCTTACTCATGCATATCCAGTTTCAAATCTCACTCAGTGTTTACAAATGTGGGCACCGTGTCCCGCTTTGTATCAATGAACATGTGACAATAATCTCAATTCTTCCAGTTTTTATCTTGTTTTCTGATCTGCCGTCATCCTGAAGGTTTGAATGCCATGGCTTAAAGAGGTCAAGATAAGTGACATTAGAGAGGATCCGTGCAACGCCAGCATGCTGAAGCATCCACGTCTTCATACAATAACTGAAATTATGTAAAAATACTCGACCGCATTATTAAATCCAATGAAGTTAGGGCTTAAATTACCCATCTTAAATAATCAAATTAAAATGGCTCATATTTTAATGTATTTAAACAATCTCATATAAATGGTCATAAAAGAAATGCTTAAAGCACATTATGTATTTAGAATAAAAATATGTCACACCATGGCACTCAAATTCTTAAAATAACTGTCTAACTTGGTAGGCAGGCTAGACTGGGCTCTCTTACAGGTTAATAAAAAATAAAAAAAGACGAAATCACTAGGAAATATAAATCAAGAAGCCAATCTAAATGTAAGAAACTCTAAACCGGGTGCGCCCAGCAGCTGCACAAGTCACTCTTCATGCAATATAGAATTTTGAATGTATCAGTGTGTGGCTTGGAGATATGCTGATGGAGCTCCATTATAGAGAGAGCTAGTTGAGGACTGGAGGGCTTCAGTGCTGAGTAGCTGCTGCAGAACTGACATAACCAGAGTGGGATATCTGACCGACTGGAAGAAGCCCGTGATGATCCTGTCCAACTTGCAAGACCACTGCCACACCACACCCCGAACTATATGGCCTGTGAGTCTCTCTCATGCACAGCTAATGTATTTCCTTCATTCCTCTGCGTCTTTACTGGCCTCTAGGAATCGTTTTTTCCCCCACTGTCTGTCCATGCGTCCCTCAACTCCTATCAGCTTCGCTCTCATTCTGTTAGTCTCTTGCCCTCACTCAGCCCCATCTATATAATCCTTGTGTACATTATAACTCCCCTGCCGCTGCCACTACCACCCACCAACATACATACAGACTTTTATCAGGCTCACACGGGTGTGGTCGTTATAGGTTTTTCATGTCTATAGTGTGTGCGCTGGGACGGGGGCCCCTCCTGGATTAAAGCTCTGCTAGTCAGATAAACAATAAGAAACTAGATAAACGACAAGAAACTGGGCCAACTGGTAACGCAGGGTTCACGCCCCTTGACCGAATCCTCTGCAACAGAAAAAAAAAAAAAGCTTAAGGGGTTTTAAATGCCTATGAGAATCATGATTTTGTTGAGTAGTTACATATGAGCTTGTTGGAGTTAACATCCGTTTTGTGATGTGGATGATGGGAAAGTTATCAAAGCTATCTAAATGCTGGCTGGATAAGTGCTCCAGTAGTGAGACTTCAAGATTTCACAACTTCAGATAAATAATTATTTTGTATTTGATGATTGTCTGATAGTTTCCTAGCCTGGCTGTGTATGTAGGTCAGCGACAGACTGTCTGCAGATAAATTGTAAACAGGCCTTATAGTGCAAATAATCAGTAACCAAAGAGCAGCCTTTGCAGCCTCAAAGCGGCAGTGACTATAGGTAACAGAATGTGTTTAGTATTGGGGGGGGTCCCTCAACCATTAATGCAAATGGAGGTGAGTCTTGCTGGCACAATAGTGTCACGTAGCACACAATAAAGCCTTTGCAACTAAAAACCAAAACTAAGACGACCAGGGTATCACCTACATGCTCCCTTACACCTGCCTATAACCTTGAGCTGAGGCTAACTTGTACACACAAACATGCACACACCTGTGTATGACCAAAAGGTCAAAGCAAAGCATTAGAAAGTCAAAAAAAAAGAAAAGAAAAAAAAGAAAGAAGAAGAAGTCATAGCCAAAGCTTTATTTTCTCCCTTTGTGCATAAGTCATGCTCACAATTTTAGGTCTGCATGACTTCTCATCATTCATCTAAACATCTGACCTAAATTCTGCAGCTCTGAAAGTGGTTTTACTGGTAAAAAAAGGACTTACAAATGTCTGCATGGCACACTGGTTTACATAAAGTTTAGTGCAGGGCATCTTTACTGATTCAAAGGAAATGGAGAAGTTCAGACTCAGCATGAGAAAATGACAAGTCGTTTGGCATTATTACAGCAGGAAACAGAAGAAGCTGGCAAACACACCTTAAATATGGTTTTACCAATTTAGTAATTACATGGAGATAACCTTTAGGTGCGTTTTTTCCTCCAGTTGAAGTATGTGTTTTATTTAATGGAGATGTTTATGGCCAAAACCAGATTTACGCCATGACTAAATCCCCCTTTTACCCAATGCTGAACGGAGAGTTTCACAACGTCATATTAATCCGAGTCCTTTAGTTGATTTTTCTCATGAAAGAGATTAGTATGAACTTGTTTTCTCTCTATACTGCCTTGCCTGACAGGAATGAAAAAAATGCTGTTGTCTCCTAAGGTTGTGTTTAAGCGTGACTACATCAGATTATCCCTGCTAAACTGTGATGTGAAAATTAGATGATGACGGGAGGCAGACTGTCCATCCGAGCTAGTTTGGAAGCATGAAAAAGAGCTAAAAAAAAAAAAAAAAATGCAACCACTCCCTATAGGGAAAGGAGAGCAGGGAAAAGGGTTGAGAGGGGACACATGAACACATGATCAGCCATATTCAAACACTGCATTGTTCCAGGCCAAAGCCCCTTTACAACTGTCATTAATATCCAAAGCAAACAGCCGGACAGGATCACTTCACAACATGTTTTCATGATGAAAATAAAATGTCGCTGCCTGTAAACATTCAGTCTCACACTGTAATCCAATGTAATCAACAATAAAGCAAACTGACAGGTGTTTCACATAAATGAATATGAATGAGTAGAGAATGAGGAAAACATGATGCTGGTTGTGTATTACTCACGTCTGTTGGTGGGTTTTTATTTTCCACACCGAGAGATATCTGTCACCCCAGCGTAATGATACCACGGACAGCCTCTTTCAGCCCAGACTGATGCAATTATTTCATTTACTTATGTTTTGTTGTCTGCAGACAAACCCCCCACTGAACGCTAGACCTACCCCAGGTCCTCGTTTGTAATCAGCTTTGAATTAAACTAAGTGTGGCTTCAGCAAAAACAGAGTTTCTTCTGTATACAGAAAGAATTTCCCTCGACTGGACTTACATGCAAACCCCGTAATTCAGTTTGACCGCATTGAAGGCGATCCTGTGAGTATTGATGCCGTTATCTGATTACCATCATCACAGTGAGGTCCATGAGCAGAAATGTGAAAACAGTCAGAATGCTGCTGAAACTTATCTATGTCAAGTAGCCAAGAGCCTTTTTTTTTTTCTTTCCTCCAATCAAAGGCTTGTTTAATGTCAAGATACACACCGAACAGTAAAGATGTTCCAGGAAAGATGATAAGAAGTAACTAAATTGCTTCCCCCCCTTCCTCCTGGATCGTTTTATTGAGCTTTTTGATTTCAAGATAATCGGCTTACATGTTTTGCTGAGAAAGAACTAGAGAAGTGAAATCCTCTGTGCCAATATTAGACTGCCTTTGTCTTTAAGTCGTCTCTCTGTCTCTCGACAGTCATTACTGACAGACTGAGACAGCTTCTAACTTGATAAGGAAATGGTGGGAAAATAGTTATAAATAGTACCCTCGGATTTCTTCATCTCTTTGTTCTGCTCGACAATAACAGAAGAAGAAACCATTCCTGAGGTGTTTTGCATGGCATGTTCCAGCGATCAGCTGCTAATCAAACAATGTAAGCAGAACTGGGACATCTGTGGACAGAATTTGACTGTCTGCGCTTGTTTCTTTGTTTATTCAGACAATCGCTACCACTGCTTACCACGCGATGAAGACTACGCTATACATTCTAATGCTTCAAATCTAACTTCAATACATTTTATACAAACCTGTCAGAACCTCATTGAGTTAGAAAATGGAAGAAATCCAGATACATAAAACATATTTGCACTTGCAGTGGCTAAATATGTTTAGGAATGCAAGCAGACATATAGGTTGGTGTACACGCCCCACTGCGATGAAAAGCAACATATTTTACGCCTCTTTTTTTTTCATGAGGACTGTCAAAAGGCATTTAAGGAACTATGAAAAGTCACCAGTTAAGACAAATAAGAAGACGTGACTTCTTTACATGATGACTCCTCAAACCTGTTCTTCACAACCAACTCTTGAGTGCTATCCCTGTATAAAACACTCATTATGTTGGGTTTTTTTTTTTTAATCTAGAGAGGACATGAAGACAAAGTTGTTTGTTGAACAGTTATAAAACTGTGGAAATTAGCCTCCACTCTTTACTTTAGTTTAATATTAAATGTCATGCCTGCGCAATTTCACCTTAAACTGGAACAAAGTCAGGTGATAGAGCTGCCAGCAGCGTGACAGAAACTGCGCTGACATGTCTCCATAAACTGACATCTTTAATGAATCCATCTTTGTCTTCTCTGCTCTCAGCCCTGCCCTTCCCCCATCCCCCCACAAGCACACAATTAACAGCAACAACAGAGCTGTCGCACCGCCCGGGCTCCGAACATTGCTTTATTGACAGGCAGGATCACACACATCATAATCCTGCCTGACCAGCTGACCTCATGAATTCAACTCCATCGGGGGGGGGGGGGGATGAAGAGCCAACAGCTTCACACAAACGCGACTGATTGTAACTGATGTCGCTTTATCTGCAGCAGTCACATTTAACCCAAAAAATGACAGGAGGAAAAAAAAAAGAAGAGAGATAAGCCACGTTAGAAAAAAGAAAGCAAGAATGAAAACAGATGCAGTTTGCATAGCTGTTGTATAAAACCACATGTTTGAATGTGCCAACTGTGGCACAAAACCAAGCTGCAATGATTCATAAAACACAGCTGCTATCATTGTTTCAAGGTTAATAATAAATGGACTTGATGCAAAGGGCTCGGGAACATCTCAGCCACTTTAATGGCTGAAATAAATTAGGGTAATGATCTACAAAACTTCATTCTCTCCTGGTTTGTGAGGTTTGCAGCTTTTCTTTTCACCGAATTTGGAGCAAAAAGCAATACAGTGAGATTTTTATCATAGACAACTTAAATGGGGCTTATGTGTTAAAGCATCTCTAGAATTTCAGAGATCATTGAGGACGTGTTATCTTTATGATGTGTGATGTTGTAAGTGAGGCCTCAGCCTGTCGGGCTGTGCCAAAGGATCTTTTTTATGCTGGGATTACTGGGTACACTGTATCCTCTGCTGACATGGGAAAAAGGTGAAAATCAGTTGATGATCACAAGGATATTAAACCTGAATGCAAAAATAACACGCACGCCACTCTTTCCTGCTACTGTTAGGTCAGCTGCCAGGGCTCGGGGATTTGGATAAGAATCAGAAATAGCAGCAAGTTTTCCCAGGGCTCTCCAGAGTCTAATATATGTTCTAACTGCACTACTAATGAGTAGGATCACGATGATGGATGCCCAAATTGGGCGAGGCAAAGCTGAACAGACAGAGAAGGAGGGGAAGTGGGTGTAGCAGCCATTTAAGATCATAAAGTGACGTGTGATACCACACATAGAATAGTCTATTTGGTTAAAGAGCTAAGCTGTTTCTCTGTAAAGAATCTTTATAAAAAAGACACTGATCCTATAAACCAACCTACACCTAAAATGACCAAAAAACCGTCTGAGCAAGATAATCATCTAATGAGTGTGTGAAAGCTGTAGGTATTTATTTAGCGCCAGAGCAGATGCCATGATAGCGTAAGTCTGAATGCAGACAGATGGAGACAGAGATAGCAGACTAGCTGAAGTTTCAAAAGCTTGGTAATGGCACTTTTATACAAACAAGAGTCAGACAACGTGTTGATCCCGCCTTCTACGGAGGACTAAAAAAGGGCATTCTGCTACGCTGCTGCTCCTCAATATGGATCACCTTACAGTGAAGGGGGAAAACACTCATGGTTGGGTGCATGTGCTGCCAATCAGAGTGATGGATGGACAGGGCAACGGGTTTAATGGTTAACAACAGTGACCTTAAAAACATATCTGGCCCACCCGGCCCCATGAGGGGCAGATAGCTGTCCATGCGGCTTGTCAGAGACTGAGATGTGGTGGCCACGAGGCCAAACCCACTCTAGTCAATATGTGGGATGAGCAGCAATCTGACCTGGAGAAACCCCTGAGTTTCTCTCCTATATGTAATGTGAAGTCCATCATACTCTTAAAATATATTTACAGATCTTTTGGAAGAATTTGAAACGCACACATTAATGTTTGCAGCCAAGCATGATCTTGTTTGTCCAATAGCAGCAAAATGTGTAATGTATACATGTTTAACACAACATGAATTCTTCCCTGAACACGTGTATACTCTTTACAGCAAATAAAACAGAGGATTAACGCAAACGACGGCTAATTTCTCACAAATAACAACAACATCCGATCACAGCTCTCTTTGCATGACATGTCAAAATTGTCTCCTGTGAAAAGGTTCTATCATCATTTCCCATCGGTGTAAGATCAAGACTGACGATAATGAATTTAAAGTGGTTACAGCCTGGCAACCTAGACTTCCTGAAAAAAAAAAACCACACTGTCATGAAACTTTTACTGAACAGACAACATGGTGAAGCTTCAGTTGTCACAAGTGAGAAATTAGTCAGAAATGCAGATCAAAGCGTTAACAGAAGCTTTAATAATACAAGAAAAGGTGCCCTTCTTTACGGTGTATCAGACCTATTGACCGCACAGACTATTACAGACCGCATTTCAAAACACGCAGATCTATTTTCCACTGCTTTTCAGTCCAGTTTTACTTCACACCGGGACAAAGATCATTTCAGACCTTGGAAATGTGCTGTTAAATACCTTTATCTGTGTTTGACCTATTTCTTAATTGATTCCTCCGAGATTGAAAGCTTTCAGCACTCACCGCATTTTCAGATGAATATGACGGGAAAAGTGCCAAAATGCGCAGCTTTTGTCGAGTTGAATGCCTACCGCTGAGTCTTTGTGTGAGGAGATGTCAGTTAGGGCTTTGTTTATTGACAACTTGAACCGCTCCGTGCTCATCTATATCTATGCTTACACAAAGACACAAGGCTGCGGTTAAGAGTGCTTTTAACAGGGACAAAAAAAAAAGAAATAGATTTAGTAGCACCCTTATTTTTCCTTTGAAAAGAAAGGAGAAAGGCATCAAAATTAGATTCACACATAATGGTGCAAAAAGCCATCAAGAGATGTGTGGCATGTGAGAGGCTCTGGACTATTCATAGCAATAATTTCTTCATTTTTCTACAGGCTTAAAATCAGAAGGAAGCTTAAAAGAAAGAAAAGGAAACATCCAGGGAACTTGCCTAAATGGACGTAAGGCTATCGAAAAAAGTACAACAGCCAAATAAAGACACAGGATGAAAGAGCTAACCTCGGCCTTTACACAATCTTTGTTTACATTCCTGCTCCAGTTCCCCTCTCCAGCTCCGTATTGAGTTCCTGCCAATTTCCAGAATCCCCATGGCTGTACAGTTTCTGACATCAGCTCCATGCAGCGCGCTAGGGATTGGACACGATTCAAATGCTCTGCGGTACAGCACAGTCAAAATGAGCATTTACTACACGCTCTACTTGGCAGCTGTTCAAAGCCCAATGCCAACAGACAGACTTTTTCCTGTTGCCTCAGTCACCCCCCCCCCCCAGTGCTGCTCCTTTTCCTCTCAACAGGAAGACTTTCAGAGGTCTTCCCATGCTAGCTCTGCCTTTTTTCTTTTTTTTTTATTCTTACGATATAACCAGGTCCCTTTTAGCTTTGTATTGCTGTTTTATTAAGCACAGACTGTTGCAAACAGAGGTTTCACCAAGCACGACATAATGAATCGAGTGAAAATTCCCCTGTGCCGATTACGGCAGCCCCTGTAGACCGGAGTCACAATGAGTCTGCGGGGATGTGGACGCAGCACATGGCTGTGCAATTTCAGCTTATGTGCTTCGTGAAGGCTCAAATAAATTGCTGCTCTGGAGTTAACGGACAGAATCCAAGCAAATGCATCGGAGAAAAACTCAATAGTGTGTAAAATATCGATCGGAAACATGCAAAACATATAGATTGACATCAGTTATTAATTCACATGAAAAATGGCGGTGGATTTGGGAATCCAGGGGTCAGAGGTGTGGTTGGTTTAACCTGAAATAACACAATTATCTCTACCTTTTTCGCCGCATGTAATTAGAAGCCCACCAACAGCAGTTTGTAAATGCAATAGAGAAAAAAATACATGAATATACCCAAAATAAAGACTTTTTGGGGACAACTGCAGGAAAAAGAGACAGGAAATTGGGGGAGGGAAATGCAGAAAGTAGTCAAGCTGTCCACAAATTGAACCAAGTGGAGACATTTCAATTCTTTTTTCATCTTGTCATCTGTTGTAAACTATGTTTATGTCAAGAAGTCAATAAGAAGAATATTTAATGGTTTTGGTTTCAAATTGCCAACAAAAAGGCAATGAAAATAAAATGTCCTGACCTATTCAAACAGTACTACAAAATGGATCAAAAGGCTTCCCTACTGTGGAATATAAACTCAACGAGCACTTATCAGACAGCTGTATCAGCAGAAACCTGATGGGCAATCCCAATAAGTGTAGCTCCCAATTGGCTCTTATTCCAGCTTCACTTCCTGTAGTCACTAACGTCCCCCCTCCCCCTACTCCTGATGGGTGTGTACGTGTGTCTGAGCAATTTAATGTTTAATGCCAACCCCCTCCCTCCATTTGAACTGATCATGGTGAGTGCCATGAATTTTTAAAGACATCCCTACTTTACTGTCCATCTGGGCTCCATCTGTCCAGCTGCTGGTGTTTAAAGCAGACAGAGGACGCAGAAGAGGAGACTTCAAAGGCTCTGCATGGCCTCTGGACAATTTCTGGCCTGAAGAAGATATTGTTTATAAAAGGGGGCATAGTGTTTGGTCATGGCTATACCACAGCCCGTACGACTACACAACAATGAAACGTTTGTATTTGTACATCCAAAAAATATTAATTCTAAGCTTCCAAGTCAGGTTTTCCAGTGGCAAAAATAAAAGTTAACTACCTGACGAACAACTGTAGAAGAAGCAAACAAAATGAGTCACCTAATGCATTAAGATAATACACTTTAATATGTCATGTTTCTTTTGTCATAAACAAAGCATTTGAAAAACAAGCTAGCTAGCTAAGCTAACATATCTGAAGTAATAAATATTAGTTAAGATAAAAATAGATGTATTCATATGATATGAATTCTATTTATTATTAATATCAAGTAAGATCTTAAAAAAACTTTCCCCCCTCATTTAATCAAACCTAAAACATTTTTTTTTTATTAGCTGTGTAGCTCAGGCACAGCTAAACATTCCTAGCATATTACTGGGGGCTAATGGGAGCAGATGGATGCAAGCCTATTAGCTATAAGCTTCTGAACTTTAATAGCAGCGTCAGTATTTCTTGGAAATGAATTTGTTAAGACACAGATAGTGATGTTTCAAGGGGCAGTGATATGTGGGGAGCTTTAATATGGAGAGGCTGCATCGGTATCACGCTGATATCATGGAAATAACCCCCACCAGACACACAAATCAGTTTAATTTACAATTTAATCCAACAACACTGGCATAATTTGATATCTGTATAAAACCTTATCCTTTATTTAATTCTGCTGCACTCCGCAACAGCCAGATATGACGCGGTTGGCAAGGCGCCTTGAATATTTTGATTAATTCACTTAAAACCACAGAGTAATCAGACATCCGACCAGACAGCACCTCTTGGCTTGATTTAGTCTGACCTTTCAGCTGAAAGTGGAGCAAGAGGAAGGTGGCTGGGTGATCCACCAGGAATGCAGGTTGGGCTTTGCTGATATATCTTTGCCATACCTAGCCTGGGGCAAAGCTCAATTAAAAGCTGAGCTTCTGTTTAGGTTTCTTTTGCAACACACAAATGAGTTTGAGCCTCTTCTATTTAAGTGGATCTGTTTACTGAAATAGTTTTTCAGGTCTTTTTTCTTCAGATATTAGATTTATACATCTAAATTACTGGCTCACTTATTTTTTATCGTAGAAACAATGCGATCCCCGTGCTGGGACATTATATAACACATTATATGTATCATATACATGACAAGACAGAAAAGGACAGTTTTCAGTTGGAAGAACTCTTACTGCTCCAAACTGATAGAGGCATGCAAAGTTTCTGCTGAGGATCTGAGGTTCCTAGTGGCCACATTATCACCCTCCATCAGGCACATTCCAACAGCCTCCACCCACCTGCCCAAAATAAACTGTATCGTCTTAACCCTTTCCTCTCCACCCTATGCCCTCCAAAACACTAACTGCACATGAAAACACACCAGAACTCACGCAAGTAACCTAGTGTGTAAAATTCTGGTCAAAATGACAATAAAAGACCATGAGATCATTATTTTTTACTATGTTCATGTCTGGTAAATGCCACACAGCTCATATAATGAAAGTATCAAAATATTTGATCAGGTCTTTAAAAGTGTTTTCCATGAAAACATAATAAAAACTATACGTTAGAATATGTAGACTTTGGACAGATGCAGTCCGTTTCCAAAACACTGTGGCCTATAAGTAGACAAACCTTGAAATAATGCCAGTTGCTTTTTGTTGACATGCCGCTTCAGGCTGCTTTGAGACAATGAAATCCAATCACAAAAGTCCAGTTTGAGAAACTGATCTGTGAACGTTAGAGGGGAACCATTATGATTAGTGCTGGGGTGTAGCTTAGCCGAAACTACCACCCCCACCACACACACTCACACGTCTGGTTTATATTGCCCATGGGGATTCTCCATTGACGGAGTACATTTCCTAGCTCCTTTCCCTAACTTTAACCATCAGAACTGAACACCTAACCCACTAAAACTAACCCTAAACCTAACCATAGTTGATTCTAATCCTGATCCTAAAACAAAGTCTTAACCTTCACAAATCTGTTTGACCCATGAGGATAAAAGTGTGGTTCCCATGTCGACAGGAAGTCTCCATACGTTAGTATGATGTCAGGTTTTGGTTTCTGTCATGACAGAAAAATAACACACAAACACACACGCACGCACGCACGCACGCACGCACGCACGCACGCACGCACGCACGCACGCACGCACGCACGCACGCACG
>JBBBVU010000015.1:5926002-5950498 GCA_037177055.1 Atherinosoma microstoma | reverse complement strand
ACACACACACACACACACACACACACACACACACACACACACACACACACACACACACACACACACACACACCAACGTGTAATAGAAGGCATGGACCTGAGCTTTGTCCATACTACACCAAGCAAGGAGGCATGGTTCACCAAAGATAACGTGGCTGAGTGGACAAAAAAGTTGTTACATTGTTGTAAGTGCAATAAAAACTTCCTAACATGTGTTTTGGACAGATAGTCATGACAACGGCTTCACTCTTTTGATTATGCCTACAAGAAAGAAGCTTTTGGAAAGTCCCAAGGTGATCAGTTAGAAGGAAAAAAAAAAAAAAGAAGGGGCCCAACTGCTAAACAATCAAAACCCAAGTTAGTTGAAATGATGCTGTTTTAGATCACTGTTTCACGTTGACATGCCTTCCTGAATGGCAAAACATTCAATATGACTACAAATCGAGGAACTGGGAGTAAAATGAGGGAATATAATAAATTAAATGCTATATTTGCAACCTAAAGAAGAATTTGTGGACCACAGACATTAACATCTGGCCAGAAATTGGGCTTCCCAAATGTTTATATATAACTTATTTGACTCACGGAAAACTCACAAAGCAAAGCCTGAAAGCAAATAAAAAGTCCAGATGTCTGGCCGTACTAAAAAGCAGGACTTGTCAGCAAAATCATATTGACAGACAAGGTTAATTTCATTAGAACTTTTGTAAAAAGAAACTGTGAATATGGATGAATCAGTCAAGAATCCACCATACAGCCTAAGTTCTATGTAAGCATAGACATCAAACTGTTATTACGGTTTTAAGGGCACTTTATTACTTTATTGTGGCTCTTTTCCTGTGTATTACGCTCAATTAACACTGGGAAAACCTTTGACCTGTACGTCTGGGGATCAGGATTACATACCGTCATTAAGCCATCTATCAAAACAAAAATGACAAACTTCATTAAGAAAAGTTGGAATAGACTTTAAATGTAAAGTCATTCTCTCTGTAGATTAATTTTTTTTTTTAGAATACATCCATTAATGTTACAAGAAAACTGTGATGACCAGATACAAATAACCATTTCCATCATATTCCATCATATTTCCGAGTTCAGCTTCCAGTTGTTTTGATGAATTACAGCAATCTATTTTCTCTCTTCTTTTTGCAAGTTTGTGCAAAGCTAACACCAACAACCCTCTCCATTTGTTGGTACAATCTATGGCACAACAGTTTTTGAATGTGTGAAGGATAATCAGACATCAGAACACTGCACTAAGTTAATTAGCCCCATTAAAATGAACAGAGGCCATTTTTCCCCTCCACAGGGCTGACTTGTAGGTGAATGTTGGCTAACAGGTGAGATTCCTGACTTGTTTGATAAGATGAAAATGTGGTCTATACCGTCAGACTTTTCTTGATAAATGCAGTACTGATAAAAATTGACTTTTCAAGCTCAGCATTTGTCTAGTTTAGCATCAATCGCTTGAATTGCACATGATGACAAAAGCAATATTTTGGCAACCCCTGAGTTATAGCTTGAGCCGTCTCTCTACTGCTAAGTGGCATGGTGACAGGTATTTTTGGATAGAGGTTTTGCTGAGTTCCATACATGCATTATATGTCATGTTTTGCTGAAGTGGTATATTTACTCAACATGCAGCCCTGGTAAGCATGTAATTTCTTTTGATTAGGGCATGCGCCATGAACACTTAATGTGCTCAGATCACCACAATTACCAATAATCCTATATAATTTTTATCATTTTTCAGTTTATAAGCTGCTGAGCAAGCGAAGTGAATGTGGAGGTTTGCACTGAATATAAAAACCATAAAGTGTACGTTTAACTGTTATACCCCTCACTTAATGTGAAGAAACCACAAATGTCAGGATCACATATAAAAGAAGAAGTAAATAAAAATAGTGCAGCTGTAAACAAAGTAAGCAGAAATAATCTATTTTGATGAATGTGGTTAGAACTATTAGGGGGCATCAGCATTCATTTCAACAGGGAATAACTTCAGTTACTACCAACTGCTGCAATTGTACAGAGAAAAAAGTAGTCCCATGAAAATGTGCAAATTGGATTCATGATGTTCTTATCTATCAGCATTATGAATATTATGGGTTATGACACCCTTGTAAATAGATATTACTCTGTACCCTACACTGCATCGTGCTACATTGATTGGATTTAAATCGTGATATGCAGCTTTCCTTACTCAACGTCTCCATGATTAACTTAATGTTGTGGAGGTCTGATACAGGTTTTAATCAACGATAGATTAGGTAACAGTGTCTTAACTGCCAAGATACTCGCTGCCCTGATTATGTAACCGTCAGCTACATTAAATGCGAGTTTGCCTGATACACTACCAACTGACATGTCCCCATAAAACTGGCCTGTATTTCATACCTGAAGCATGAAAACAGAGTGTAAATTCAAGGCATTCACACAAAGCTTTACAGAGGAAGGGGTGTACTATTTAGAGAAGCTCAGTATAGAGGTTGCAGGGAAGTTATATTCCATATGCTCTGTAATTACAAGAAATCGGCCTTGAATTACCGAATCTATAGTTAGACTTGATAATGAAGCACATCTAAGCTGCATGCGATGTGGCAAAGATGATTTACCTCCAACACAACCACAGGCATCAATAATTAAAATGTATAAATTCCTCACCAGTTCTCCATTCTGAAAGAGTTAAGTAATCTATTCTAGGATTTTTCTTTAAAAAAAAAAAAAAGCTTATTTCTCAAACTGTTGAGCATGCTTCAAATTTGGAAATATTGCAACAGACCATGATCTTGTCTGCATTTTATTAGCGACTTGTATAATAAGCCGATGCAGAAAATGGCGTTCGGTGTATGCTACACACATCTAAAGTTAAAAATAAGTGTCTTCTTTTTTCACAATACAGAAGTGGCCTTTTATAAATGAAGACAGAGGCTCAAAAATAAAAAAGCACGTCTGTAATTACATGAAATTAACTCCCCCTATGATTACGTGTGATATAATTCTGAAAAGTAAGAAAACTATCATTATTTAACATGAGGACTTTATAAAGCTCAACGGCACAGTGTGAATACGTTTTCTTGTTCCTTCCTGTCTTTTTATTGACAACAGCCTTCAATCTAAACATAGCTGTTGACAGTCTTAAGTCTCTTCATGTAAACAGCCTGTCTTATTTCACCAGGGCCTCCCTCATAATATCCAGCCCACTGGCATGTTTACAGTAAACTCCAGCATGGTAAAGCTGTTAAAATGCTCCCGAACCCACCCCTCCCCCTCGCCACTCCTGAGTCTCTCTTCAGCTCCCAGGCCTACTCAGTATAAGAAACCTTTTTACTTCTACGCTGCAAATGCCCAACCTTAAGCAGACAGTGAAGCTCCACCACAAAAACATGGTTTCTTTACATGAGAAGTTTTGACACACGGACCTTAACAGAACACCAGGTGGCAAATACAAACTGAAAAGCCTCAACTTTTATCAACATTTGGCTGCTGGCTGGTGCTAACTTCCCACCCTGGTCAGATTACATCATGCACTGCTGCTGAGAAAGTGTCACACAGGTTTGACGTGAGGACTGTGAAGGCCAGATGTGGCTCAGTGGTCAACATTTCTTTGATTCATGTGCTTCCTCGGCGTGCCAAGTAGCTGACTTAAGAATATTTAAGGAATTTACAGTATTTGGCATGGTTCTCCAGAGTGACTACAGTAAGGCTTGTAGCTAGCAGTCTAAAGGTTGCATTCACACCAGGATAGTCCAGGGATTTGGTTCAAATAATCTGGGAATTCTACGGGGGAAAAAAATCGGCTCATCGATTGGCCAGGAGCAAAAACGGTTCATTCAATGTAGGTGAACAATGAGGCAACAAATGAGGCAAAAAAGTTTAAAAAGTCAAGTAAAAAGTCAAAATTAGAAAGTCAGCTCCAGCAGAACAAGGAGAGAGAGGTGTGGTCAGGAATGAAAAAGATCACTGGCTTCAAGTGAAAGCAGGCTATCGGAAGTCTGGACAAAGCTAATGAGCTGAATATGTTCTTCAAAGTTCAACATTATTCCCCCCTGCCTCCAGTCCAACCGACCACACACCCTCCACGAGCCCACAGCTTCCCTGTCACACATCCACTCTGTCACCGTGCAGCTCAGTCATGGACCCTAATACGGCCTCATCTTCCTCCACATCAGAACATACTGATGCCTCCTCTGCCTCCACCTCTAGCCTGTTTGTCTCTTGCAGTCAGCTGAAGAAACAACTGGAGAAACTGAACCGGAACAAGGCTGCCGGTCCAGATGGAGTCAGCCCCAGAGTTCTGAAAACATGCGCAGAACGACGATGTTGGATTCTTCAGCACCTTTTCAACACCAGCCTGAGTCAGAAAAGAGTTCCTGTGCTGTGGAAAACATCCTGCCTTGTCCCAGTACCTAAAAAATCCCAATCATCCGAACAGATGATTACAGACCAGTTGCCCTAACATCTCACATCATGAAAGTCCTGGAGAGACTGTTATGGCTTAGCTCAATAAGCAAGTGAACACATTTCAGGACCCATTACAGTTTGCATATCGTAATGGGCTGAAGCAGCCAGATGGGGTCATCTAGCTACTTCAGAGAGCCCACTCTCATCTGAACCAATCAGGCAGCACTTTGAGGATAATTTTCTTTGATTTCTCAAGTGCTTTTAATACAATTCAGCTGCTCTGTTATGTGAGAAGCTTCATAAATTCCAGGTGAATACCTCCACAACCACCTGGATTTATGACTAGCTAACAAACAGACCACAGTTTGCGAGACTGAAAGGTTTGTGTGTCCCATCATCTGCATAAAATACTCTGATGACTGCAGCGGTGGGGATTATCAGTGCTGGACAAGAAGCCGAGTACAGATAGCTGGTTAGTCAGTTTGTGAGCTGGTGCGGTAACAATCACCTCAGCTGAACACAAACAAAACGATTGTTGACTTCAGGAGGAATCCTCACATCCTGGGAGAAGAGGTGGAGGTAGTGGAGGTATACAAGTATGTTGGAGTTCAGACAACAGACTGGACTGCAAATGCAACACAGACACATCTACAAGAAGGGACAGAGCAGCCTCTACTTCTTAAGTAAGCTAAGATCATGCAATGTCTGCACCAAAATGCTGCATATCTTCTGTCTGTTGTGGAAAGTGCAGTCAGCTTTGTAGCCATCTGTTGGGGCAGCAGCATCAGAGCCTGAGACTTAAAGAGACTGAACAAACTGATCAAGAAGGCTGGTTCTGTGCTGGGGATAACTATGGAGCCGCTGATTGTCCAGGAAAGAATGCTGCACAAGCTGCATTTAATTTAATTTAATTTCATAATCTAATGCGGTTTTTACCATAATCTGTCCAGTATGAGCAGCAGGAGAGGCAGAGATTCAACCAAACAGTGCCAGTGTGAATGCACCCTTAATCTGCTTCATTAATTTTATCCCCATTTATATGGGAGACTTTTTTTAAAAAATGTTTAATACCAACGGCTACAGGTATTTTTTGCAGTCTTATTGCTGGTGCATGTATTGTTGCTATTCATGTTTTTCTCATTTTGTCTTCTTATGGGTGCTCCTAATGATTGTCTGCTTTTTTTATGTTAAGCTTCTCTACAAGGGTATCAGCTGGTATTTCTGTTTTGGTTGTACAGTTGTTGTGGTTGCCTCTTGCATCTCCATCTCCTTTTTATTCTTTTCACTCTTCCCTTCCCTGTCTTCCTCCCACTCCCCTTTTCCTTGTTTCCCCTTGTCAGGTCCAGGATTAAATGTAGCAATAGCAATATCCAAAACTGGCAATGCAAATTTTTTTTCAGCACCAGAAGGCAGCTAGACCACCTCTCTGCTTTCATGATGCCAGACAAGAAAAGAAAAAATAGATAAGATAAAAAAATAATAATAAGAAAAATTCCATATATATATATATATGAATATATGTAATATAGAGACATGCAACTTGATCTTACCTGTCGGAACTGCTCTTCATACGTCCATTCTCCATGATCCTGTCCACCCAGATGGCTGTGTGTGGCATGGGGAGGCATGACGGCTACGCGGGGCTCCTGCTCAACACTGGGACGGACCTTCAACAGCTGGGAATGGGGGTGGAGCTGGCGGTGAGGTAGCAGGAGGATACCCTTCCCGGGGGCCACAGCTTCATGGCCTGTGGGAAGACCTTCCTCTGCCAGGTCATCATCAAAGTCTTCCTCCATCTCACCTTCAAAGTCCTCTTCATCCCATTTCTGTTTACTGTGTTAGAAGAAGAATATCGTTTTAAAGATGTTGTTATAACTTCCAGAACACTTTAGGAAAACTTGCCCAAAGAAATTTTGTACTTACATCTGCTCCTCTTCATCGGACCCCATCATGTCCTTGTATTGCTCCTCCCCTTCGTCGTTATCATCGTGATCCTCCTCACCGCCGCTGCTGCGCTCTGACATGGGACTGTCTGATACCCTCTGCAGCCCAGCTGCGGCAGCGCGCATGGCCGCCAGGGCCGCGATCTGGGCCTGCTCGGCCTCGGGGGCCGGACTCCCCATCGGCTCATCGCCTGTGCGGACCTGAGTGTGCTGGGCGGCGGCTTGTTGCTGTAGCTGCTGCTCCATCAGCAGCTTGGCCCTCTGCTGCCTGTGCAGGTTCTCCATCACGGCCTGCAGCTTCATCTCCGGGGAAAGCGGCAGAGTGTTCAGCAGCCTTCCTTCCCCTCTTTCCCCCACAGAAGGAGCACTAGTCGGGGGGGGCGGTCAGGGAGCGAGGGTCAGACCTTTTCCCAAGGAGGAACTACTACAAACTGCACCTGGGATGAAGCAGCTAGCAGCTGTCTGAACGTTTAAAGGCTGTTATTAAGTGAAAATGTGGGTCCTTGAGGACGAGTACAAAGATGAAAAAGAGGAGAGAGGTCGGTAAAAGCTCTGGGACATGAAGTCAGAGGCTGTCTGCAGGTCTGAAGGCAGAAGCCTCTCTTTTGTCTCAAGGGTTTTTCCTGCAGTTGGAGGGGAAACAAAAGCCGATGGCAGAGCTGAGTCGTACAGTGTTCAGTGAAGCACAGCCTGTAGCAGTGAAGGTGGGAGTACAAGACTTCGCTGACAGACTACAAAGACCTGAAGGAGAGAAAGAATAGCATAGTGTCAGATGGCTCTCATTTACTTTCTGGTAACATCAGCAACTTGAGCTAAAGGGTGACAGCTTTTCACTGTTGTAGTGCCAAAACTGTTAAACCACTCTCCTCCTCAGCGAAACATGTTGAAAAAAGAAAAAAAGAATCATCCAGCATTTTATAGCTTTTTACTAAAGTAAATATCTTTCAATTCTTTCCCTCTGATAAACAGATTAAAAACCACACTTATTTTGGTAATGTTGTAATTTTGTTCTTGCAACTGCACTGGTTCAGTTCCCAATTGTGCAACTAACATCTTATGACCCCTTGACAGATAAAACAAAGTTAATGGGTGATACTGTAGGAAAAACTCCCGCGTGTCATTTGAGGAATCCGATTAATCTTTTTTTTTTTTAGATGTACGACAACCGCCAATCTGATTGAACTTTTGTAAATGTTTTGCAACTTGCAGAAAAGCAGCCAACTACAACAATGACTGCAGGAATGTCCCGTCAATTCAAATCACAAGTTTAAAAAAAAAAAAAGAATATCAAAAAAGGTGCCCAAGAGAAAAAAACCTAATTATTTATTTTACTCAAGAAAAAAAAAGAAGAAAAAAAAATCAATTTCAAACACAAAATGCTAATTTCAGTGTGAAATACCTGTGACACATAATCAGAGGTCCCAGAGATAATATCTGTTGTGCGGCATGTGCAGGATTACTCACACCCAAATCAGACCAGTCAAGCTGCTCAGACAGGACAAAAAGTTTTTAAACTCAACAAGAAAAAGTGAAATCACAGGAAGAACAGTCACTTTCCTCACCTGGCTGGCTTGAACTCAAAATATGTTTCAGCTCATCAACACAAAAGAAAATGATCAAACACTCCCATCAGCGCGGATTCAGGTTGGTTAAAGCCCAAAATGGACCAGGGTTTTTTCCCTTTTATAAAAAAGTTTTGTTTCATACATATATAGACATATGGGGAGTTTTTCTATAACATGTGTAGGTGGTAATAGTTTCCCTATACACATGCTCCAGAACAGGCCCAGGTATGCAAATCACTCTCTCCTATAAGCAAAGAGCCCTGACTTTCTGGTATCAAGATCGTCTGCTGCCTATAGTCACCTACTACTGCAAAACACCCATCCCGAGAACGCGCCATCTACTAGAAAAATCGGGTTTAGGAGTCTGTGTCTGCGGAGGCTGTTCCCAGATCAGACTGATACCGATAAGAGCTGCACACTAAGTATCCAGCATGTGGGGAAATTAGATTTGAGTGCAGGTGCTGGACATGCATACGTACCAGTCATGACAGGAGCTGGCAGTGACTGCAAGTCAACACGCTTTCTGCTGTGCTGACTAATACCTGAAGATCAAGACCTCGGTACCCGCCTCAATCTCACGAGCTAGTGAAACTTTAGGATTTGCATCGTTTCACCAGGTTCACTCCTGATGAAGGCAGCGCCGAGGTTCTTTTATGAGTTATTGATTAAAATGAGATCATATTAACTACTGATCAAATGTAAGAGTATATTATTATTCCACAAAAATGATTTCCTCCTTTGAAAGCTTGCGTTTGCTGGTATTACAGCTGACCACATGCATGACAGTCCTTGAATAAAACATACTTTCAAAAACAGTCTTTGAGTCAGCACACCTTCAAGGTAATTCTACTCTTCAAAGTACTACCACATTAGGCCACGCTGAGCTGCCTAAAAAGTGGCCATCACAGCACTCTTTGCCCACAATAAACCCCATCATTACAATGCAGGTATTATTTGTCTCTCAGGAGAGGAGGGGGGCGTTTTCCACTGCATGTGGCTCACTGGAATTACACTAAATCTTACTCCAGTTTCACAGCTACAGTGGCATAATTACATGTTGGCATGTTAAGAGCACAGGAGAACGATAAACAATACATTCCCTTTCAATCCCAGGTTTCTCACACGAACTGATGTAATTCTGTTGATGCTATGCATCCGTTCACAGGAAAATCGACTATTTTCCATATCTTATGTTTACATAGTCATGAATACATAATGAAGAAGGAGGCAACACCCAGAAACATCCTGGTTATCACTGTTTCTATTTAAGTAGAAACTGTAGAAACTGCCTTTTTAACCAGTTTCTATGTTTCTGTCAGCATATTTTACATTACACAGGTCTGACTCATGTGGAAGATTAAATTGTATTTACACAATATCAGTAATCTCCAGTTGCATAAGGAATTGATCAAGTGACGCACCATCGGTGAATGCCCCTTCCCTCATGGTAGATAAAGCTGAAAATGGAGCCGGAGTCAAAGAGGGGCTCTGTTTTCATGGAGCCGGAAATCTACGCTCTGCTTACGCCACCGTGCTTCTCACAAAGTGCAGGTCTGATTTGTGAAAAGGTTCGCAGAGCATCTAAATAAAGGTTGCAAAGACAAATGATGTATGTGTGGTCAATAAGAGAAGGAGTAGATGGTACATTTTAATAAAAGTAAAGGGGAAAAAAAGGCAAATTTAGGGAATTTTGTTCTTCAAGTAATAAGAAGTCAGCATACCTGCAGCTCATCATTAAGCTGGCCATATTTTTTGCTCCACAAAAGGTGCTTCAAAAGCATTAAACTACTGAGAAAACAGGTAAAAGCCTAAAAGTTTCAGAGTGCACGTAAGACTATGAAGCTAGAACCGACGACTGTCCACAGGAAAATGACTTCTGTCACCCCCATACCATGGCTGCATATGTTACAGAAATGTTGCGCAAGGAAAGAAGAACTGTGAAACTTATATGTTTCTTCAGAGGCTGAAGGAAGTGACAACTGACAGCACATGCAGCGAAGCAGCCCAAAGATTTTCAATTTTGATTCGCTGCATTCTTTAAGGGCAAAGGAGGCACAACCGAACATCCGCAGCTGTCAGACGCAGAATAGCACCAGTGTAAGAAGGATTAAGGCATCTTACCTAACTGGATCTGGAATGACTCGGAGCAAGTTTGTGCTACTTTCTGCAACAACAGAACCAAACATATCTGTGGACTCCAAAAGGAAAAAAAGGAATTCCTGTAATACTGCAGACAAATTGACTTTAGAACAGGCTGTACATCACCAGCCAACATCACCCAAATGAGGTAGAAGTCATGCAATCCATGCTTGTGCCACGACCAGTATGGTGTCTGACACATCGCTGTTTGCGTGTGCCATATATGTCATTGTAAAGACAGAAGTGATTACAACAAAGCTGTTGTGTTGAGCTGGGCCCTCCTATGTAGAGGGGAAGCAGAAGTGGTCTCATTGTTTCATGCCACTGATGATCACAAGCATCATGATTTCCTACATGCTAGATGGTGCAAATTCCATTGCACCATTACATATGTTTCTACCCACTTCCCCAATTTAGGAGGCATATCTTAATGCTCATCTTTATTTAGTGTAATCTCGTAAAATGGTGTCGATATGTACGCGATGCATTACTCCAACAGATAAATAGGTTTTCTGCATGTGTGCATGATGGAAACGGGGAGCATGTCCATGCATGAATGGAGTCAGGATTTTATTTGAACTAAATACAACAGGAGCTGGGAACACCCCGTTGTCACACCGTCCACCTTATTGTGCATATGAAGTATAATATAAGCAACAGCCGCAACAAACAAAAAACACTTAGGTTCTCACTTTTGTGCCAGCGCAGTGGAAATGTGAGAAGTATAAGAAATGTCGAGTGCATATTAAGTTGGAGAGTGTTACTGGTGCTTGCATAAAACTCTAAAGTTGCAAAGGTTTTCTAAACTGCCTATTCACTTTTGAAATAACTTTTCTTTTTTTTGTTGGTTTTTTGTGGTCCACCATTTCTCAAAACTGGTACTGACAAAGCAACCAACTGTTTTATATTTCAGTCATGAAACTAGGTACTGATTAACAACAGGATTAGGGGTGTTAATAGTGCATGACAAAACAACCAACTTACTATACGCTTTTTTTTAAATGCAACTCTGCTGTGGCAAAAAAAAAGGGCAGCAGGTTTACTTTGGTATCTCATTCTCACACATTAATAACCAGGCCTTGGCTAAAGCGATAAGCTGTTTAATGTCCACACTGCGGCTTTTGCAATGAAAGCACCATTTACGCAGCGTAAGCAACCCAAGCTGAATTCTTTCTGCAGCCAGGGTTGACAAATCCTTATTTATTGGGTCATTTCTTTAAAATATCAACGGCTATTTGGAAATGCTGATTTGTACAGAAACATTTGAATAAATGATTCATTTTTAGAGCAAGCCCCTATGAGCAGGGACCGTGTCTATTGTCCTCCTTTGCCAGTCAAAATGTTTTAGAAACTAATTTACAGCAAGCAAATCACATCACTGCTTTTCCCCATCACTAGGTAAATCACTATATCTATGCAATTGGGTGAAAGGGCTTTTCTAGTTGAGGAAATACTCAGAGGACATGAAGATAATAGACTGTTTCCCTAGTTTTATGGCCAACTTCATGAATTCTTTCTCAAATTACAAATGTGGAGCCTGTTCGTCTTCATTTGAGCCATTCATCCTGAGCCACGCAAGTCTTTCTCCGTGTCAGAGGACAAATGTAACTCCTGCTGTGATGGCTGACATATGATGACTTTCTTTTACGGGCAACCATCAGTGTTAGTGTCATCGAGGAGCAGTCTTCATTCAAAACAATAATGTGGCAAAAAATACAGTTTGATGGTTAACTGTTCTTTATCCCAGTGCTGGAACCCATTTTCCCATTCCTATCACTAAAGTTGCAGTTTAGCTTCAAATCCAGGGTTGCAGTTTTCAGATGATACATCAATAATTTCCATCCAGTAACATCTTTTTTTTTAAAAAACAAAAAAAAAACCTGCCATGTAACAGAATGATCATGAATCTTTTGGTATCTTATATATATATTTTAAGGACTGCATTGTTTCACTTTAACTTATAAAAGCCCATTTATACACTTTGGTTTTTAGACATCTTTGAAGACAAATGTTGGAATTTGCAGTTTGGTGCAGTTTGGAGGCAAGTCGGCGCTCATTTGGCACCATCTGCATTCATTCCCAGCCTACGCTCAGACCTTCTGCTCAGAAAACGAGCATATACCCGCTCAAGGAATTGAGAAACGATTTCTTATACAACACGAAGAGGCAATACCTCAATCTGCAACAGGTGACTTTAATGCTGCTTGACGTATTCCTCGGAAATCGCATCATGAAGTTGGGAATGATATCCCACCCACTTCCAGTTCCAATTGATTTTTCCTATCTGTACTTTAAAATTCAGACTTCGGAGCTAAAGTGGAGTGGACAATAAGAGCCTTAGGGCTCATATAACACCTTAATTGGCTAAAAGGAGACCACCTGCTGGGCAAGGTGGCAGGAAGCTATCTATCAGTGGAAGCAGATAAAAGAGAACCAACTGGCACAGAAACGTCAGCGTTTGGCCGAACGAGGGATAAAGTAGAAACGACAAGAGGTAATGGGTTGATCCTCTTTCTTTTCTTTTTTTTCTAAACCCATATTTGAAAGGTGGAAGATTGCAAGGTCTGAGCAAACAGGGCAGAGTGATAAGAACGAGAGCTAAGGGTCCAATTCCAATGAGATAAAAAGACCCACACCGCCTCACACACATGCACATACATATATGTCTATATGAGGATGGCTGCATGCAAACTTTGTGAAATACGGCAAACGCCACAGTCCTTCGTATAAAAGGGAAATCATCCTTGACGATTGTTTATTCCAGGAGCCCACCAACAACTAATGAAACACTGAGGGAGCAGTTCACCCAGGCGCACATGGTCTTTTCAACATGTGTTTCACAATGAGCCATAAAAAGGGAAGCTCTCAGAGGAGAAACAAGTATTAATACACCATTTCTTTTCTTTTTAACTTAGTGGGAAGTTCTGTTCGTAGTGCAGCGATTCATCTTGCATTTCGAGTTTTGGAACAAAAGCTTCATTTTCCTTTCATATACTGAAAGAACAAACCATCTCCTGCCTGATAAAGCCATGCGGTTAGAGAGGAGCTGGGCGACGTCTTTGCGAGACCTGAAACTGGGTATTAAAATGAACGTCTGCCCGTTCTGCTTGACTGAAAATCACAGAGTCAGATTCTTAAAGTGGTAATCCACTTTTCGTCTGCATCTCTGGCGCTAAGCGCTCGCTGGCATCTCTGCTCTCCACCTCATGTCAGGGTGGATGACACTTTCATGTCTTCTTCTTTGGAATTGGACTGGCTTGGTTTGGGTTTCTGTGGGTGCCATTTGTACAGTTTTTTCTATTTATGTTTCACAATGACGCTTGTGCAACACCTGTTTTGAATAAGACTCAAAGTAAAAAAAAAAAAAAAAAAGATTATCATCACAAGCATCAATGTAGTGTTTAATCACTCTACACTGCGATTATGCAGCGTTACAGTATGTACTATAATGCCACATTAGCAGCGAAACAGGATTTGTACTGATGATATTATCAACAAACACACAGACTAACAGACAAACATACACGTGCTGTTGTTTCCTCATCGGTTCAGACAGGTTTTCGGCTGTAAAATAAAAGATCCTCTTCTCTGGATATGGGATTTTCTTCTAGAAATATGTTGACATGTTTGCAAAATGGAAGAATTAGCTAAATGAAAGCTCTGAAAACAAACTACGGATGCGGCGTCAGCCACTGCCACTAACAGGTTAACAAAGCTTGCTGTTTACACTGACCTAAAGACATGCAAAGGATATTAAGAACTCTAACTTAACTTGCCACCATTTGGCTGAATCCCTCATCCCGGTAAACTCAAACATGCAGGACTAAATCTCTCCAGTGTTTCCTTCTAAGCTGAACACATGCTTTCTGTGGGCGGATGTTTGCCTTGAGTTATCGTTTGAAATGTTTTTCCCCCTTTACATGTTTTTTAATTAATAGCATATTATCTTTATGTACTGTAAAACATGCCGGGAGGGGAAGTTACACATTATCCGCAAGCCCACTTTGAATTTCCCACAATGCACTAAAATAGATTCTTTTAGAAACTTGTTTTTTTCCCCTCTTTGTTTTACTCTCATGTATGGATTATAAAATAAAATACTTCCTCAGGGAAAATAATTATATGTCTCTATCAGTCACTTTATATTCAAACTTGCTAAACATATAAAGATTTTTGATAGAGGAAAAAAAACATGTAAATATCTTGAATGCGATGATGCTACTGTATATCTTAGGGCTATTTTCATAACATAAAGAGGTTATTTGCTTTAATTAATAGCTTTTGAGTTTAAACCCTTCGTGTAAACATTTTAACATTAAAAAAAAAAAAAGTTAAAGAGCAGGAGCACAGGGAGAACCCACACTATGGCCCTTCATCATCATTTCTACATTAAGAAAAAAACAAAAAAAAGGGGAGGGGGGGGGGTGGCATTAAAGCAAGAAGTCGGTCAGTAGTGCTGGTCTTGATTATGCGACCCTCTCTCACATTCCTTGCAGTATTACCTCGTAAGGCAGTAACACAGGCTCCATTGAGCCCCTGTGCACCAACAACAAGATCATTGAGGAAGTGTCGCACAGGCTGGTCACGCATTTTCCACTGACCTCTTCCAGCAAGCCGAAGCAATATAGCAAGCCAAATCTGATTAGCCCCAGCTATGCCATAAATTAAGTGGGCATACAGCAAAAATAATCCAGTGATTCACGTCTCAGCAGTGAAATCTGCAGCCATATATCAAGCAACAGAGTTGCACTGTGAGCAAGAGAGGCTAAAAGTGATTTGTGTTGCATTTGTGACCACATATATGCTTTTTAGTGCTCTGACTTTGCACCAATATATATACAGAGAGCAGATTTAAGTGTTTACATAATATATTTCACTTGAAAAAAGAAAAATTACTTAGCGTCTGATTGATTTTTGAGTGCTTCATTTAAAGTAATACGTTAGAATTACATACTGGTAAGCAAGTTTGAGCAGTACAGAACACAGTAATGACCATAATTGAAGGTTTGAGAACCGAAACTGGAGGAAACACCTCTAGTGTTAAAAAGCCACAAGATGTCAACCATATGTGACGAATCTGTAGCTGTAACATCTCCAAAATTCACAATATTCTAAATCTTTTCTCAGGTGAAAAAGGCCACGTAACATCAGCAGGATTTACTGTTGAACACATTTGAGTGGCACCTAAAAGGAGCACTTCTTCTATCCGCAGGAAAAGTCATCGGATGGAACGTCGAATGAAAAACAAATCCCTGCTGATTCAGCTGAAATGTTTGCTGCAGATTATGTCCGCCTCACTCGTGGATACTGACCTCGCCACGTTACAGCTCCACCTAAAGCTTGACATGGAGACAGTAGCATTATGGGAGCAAAAATAAATCTCATGTGATGACAGTTCTAGAGGGGAAACAACCCATTCTTAAGGAGGTCAGTGCAGTAAAACAACAACCAACATATGATTTTATCTATATTGTGCAGTTCTACCACAAAAAAAAAACTTTCAGAAACAATCTTAAGAGATGGCAAACATTTAAACTATGACAGATAGATTGGCAGGAGACAAAACCTGACGGTTTAATTATATCTTACAATCAAATTAGCAGTTGTATAGTCTTCAGTTCTTCATGATGACCTGGGGTAAAAGCCCCAAAACCCCGATACTAGCCACACCTTTATAGTACCTTTCTTAAAGGTCAATGAAATGATACAGGGCTGGATTAAAGCAGTATCATTTATAGAAACGCTGAAGGTTGAACTATCACTTATAGAGACATTAAGTTCCATCCGAAAGGTTACAGCTGTTGTTTGCCTCAACATGAATGTTCTTCGAATGTTGAACCATCCTACAGCGTGCAGTTGGCTTTTACACAGCAGAAGTTTTCTGGTACATTAAATAATTAGCCAATGTGACAAACCATTTGTGCCGCTAGAAACTAAACTACGTTAATACCTCTTTAACTTAGTTATTGAATGTAGTTTTCATGCCTATTTCGAAGCAAGAGACCAAGTCAAATTTGTGTACCAAAGCTGACTTTGTCAAGGAAAAAACTAAGACTCAGGAGACGAGCTGCATGTTGCAGCTTGCAGAGTTCAGAGCGCTGCTATTGTAACTCTAGACAGCCGGTATGATGATAGTTCATCTGGTGCAGGAGAGGTGGGGTAGGGGGTTTGCATTTTTCATTGAATGGTATGAAAACTGGATTAACTTGTTGGTTTATAAAGGTGACTCAGTTGCCACGTCATTGCATTGTGATCTTTAACAGTAAAGTCTTTTGTGTGCATAGAGGTGACGGATGAGTGGGGAGCTTTAATGAAAAAATAAAAAAAAAGTTATACATGTTGTACACGGAGACATGCAGAGTAAATACTGCCGCTTCTCTGCTAGGTATGAGTTATAGTTCTATGTACAGTCACTCTGCTTAATAAAAACCTTCATATGCTAACTTAGAAAATAGATCTGATTAAATTAGCTTTGATTAGCGGAGCAAGCTGCCACAGCCTGCTGCCACAAATATAAAACACAAATGCTCCATGTCTGATGGACATGTCAGCATGTTGCAGCTGTGTGCTGGTATCCAGGCAGACCAGAGCAGATCGCACTGGTTGTCACTGAACCCGGTGACAGCCGCAGACTGAATACACAAAACCTAAAACATAGCAGTCTTGTTCAGGAACTGCAGGGCATCCTAAAACCTCAGACCCTTCCTTCCACCTGCGTCACCACCATCAGGCCTGATGGGATTCCCCCGTGACGCCAGCCCAAGAAATAAAGTAGCCTGTGAAGTTTTTTTCCCTACATTTTTTGGCTGAATAACAGAGATTCAGCACCGCAAGTCAAACAGGGGTTTGGAAAGAGAGAAGCTTTTGGCAGAAGAACAGCTGAAAGGCAGCCAAGCCAACTCTGCCTCCTGCTTCTTTAATGAAAGCAGGAAAGCTTGTGGTGTGAAGACAGCACTCGCATTCACTGGGACACAATGCATGCTGGTATTTACAGATGGGTAAGAATTGAAACATTCAGAAAATACAAAGTAGAGCTCAAAGCCAAAGTCCACACCCTTAAGCCTTGAATATGTATCTGAATGAAGCAACAACCTAAAAACAGCCTTTACAAACCACTGAAGGATTGAGCTGCAGTTTGATCAGAAGAAAATAAACAGACCTGTCCGTCTTGCCGGTGCATGTCTGTCATTAAGTCACAGCCACTAACCAGTTTAGTGGCAAACTGCCAGTGGCTGTCGTTCAGTCAGCCATGATGCCCGAAGGCAAACTAGGCACACTATTTACATAAAACACTTGCTACTTTCAAATGTTTGTCAAAAAAACCTTTGAGCTTACGCATCTGTGGAGCCAGGAAACCGAGGGGATTGCTGCTTAAATTCTGACATAAACATATAGAGCAAATTAAAATATGAATAAAAAAAAACAAACCATTGGCTTGGGTTTTTTCCTGCTTTAGAAGGAGCCCTTAGGGTGTGATAAGACAACGGCAAACACGATCAGTCTGTGTACAGTATAAGCAATGTCTGTTTTCTTATAGGACAGCTCCATGGCTCGTTTTCTGTTTTTTCTACATCAATTACTACAAACAAAACAACCTACAACAGCCCTTATGGACATATTCTAAAATATGTGTACATCCTCCATTACACCAAAAGTTAGGCAAAGTTTCATCAGATGGTACTATTTCAGAAACTTCCAACACAGCTTTTAATCATTGCCGTTTAATTCCCCAGATCCTGCAATGCGTGCAGTCACAAGGTCTGGTTTATACACTGATACATCAGGTCAAGGTCTGCCACTATTTCAACATGGCCCCTTTGATGGGAACCTGAACAGAAGTTTCTACAAAAAATACAACAGAGACGTCAGTTCTTCAAATCAAAAACAGCAACAAGTGTCTTTTATCCGCATTTCAGAAGAAGCAGTGTGCTCATTAAGTCCAGCCTACATTATGCAAAAGCGAGGGGAGGCCTTTTAAGACTTGAACTTGATCGGCCTGCCATACGTTTCTAATCCACAGAGGGCCAATCACAACGGAAATGCCCCCCTACCCCCTACCCCACCCCCAATCCCCCACACCGCTTGCTGCAGCAGTATTTCTCTCCTCTGGAAACCCTGGTGCAGATAGGCAGTGCCGGTCGGGAGGAAGGATACCATATGCCAGATTGGACCAAACAGATTAGTGAGGCATTTTTTTTTCCACCCTAAGGTGATTGGTGAGGTGCGGGTGTGATAAGGGCCAGGAAATCTCTTGAGATAGTGCCATGTTCTGCAATTTAGCAGCTGTCACTTTTAGATTTATCAACTACAACTTCACAGCGCACCATTATAACAAGCACAGCACTTTAAAGCTATAAGGTTTTTAACAATAACTTCTGAGAGTAAATATCAAAATGAAGCAAGTTTCCAGGCCTCCTTCTTATTTCTGCCTCCTTTTTTTTTTTTATTAACAGTTTCTTCATCACTTTCAATCTGTGACAATGCTTTAAACTGTAAATCTATCACAGTATTTATGTTAAAGGAGCATTTTTAAAGCTTCTGTGATCTGAGTTTAGCAAGTAAATTAATTACAGGGCTAAATATTTAAACTTAAAAAAAAGTGACTCAAAATGTTCTTATTTTCACTAAGTGTTTTAATCATTTAAAAAAAAAGTCTGACGCCACTTTCTGCTGAAACCAGAAAATCCTCATAGACAACGGTTATTATAATTGCTTTCAGAACATGTATGCTGAAGGTCATTAAGACAAAGAACTATACGTGGCTTTAAAACAAAACCTGCTTCCTGTGTCTGCACTCCCCCACTCCCAGTTCTTGGTGAGAAACTTTAACACGCACCACAAACCAAATGCCAGGCAGGTTTTGGATGTGCTTGGCCATGCCGACTCTCCTCACAAAAACACAGAAGGAGAAACTCTCCAACTCTGTTTGGGATGAAAAGTCTGCTGACCCTTTTCATGTCAGCTGACGTAATATGGAGGAATACACAGCTTATTATTTACAGTGGATTTTCCCACCACCGCTGTGGTCCTGAAGGCAGTTGGCTCATTGTGTCCATCCCTCGCCAGACATGTCCGACTTGCATCTGGGATGTTTGGACTTGTCCTGATCTCAGCCAATAAAAGATGCCGGCAGATTCTTTTGTTCACCTACTCCACCTTTGCACTTCCACATTACATTTAATCTAATGTTTGTATGTAAAGCACCTTGAATTGTCCTGTACATGAAATGTCCTATACAAATAAACTTGCCTTGCCTTAAAGCAGCTTTATCTGAACTAAAACGGATTTATATCACTATTTCCATTTTTCTCTCTCCTTTATTTCAGTCCTGTCTTCTCCTTATCTGGAGCAGCTTCATTTCCCTAACAACTACTTTGAAATGAGCATCTATTAACAATATGGCTGAAGTTGCAAAGCCAAACAGGACAACATGGCAACAAGCATGTAAACAGTAGAGCTTGGTGACTTTGAAGATGCTGTTTCTTGAGTGACAGGTAAAGGTAACCTGAGCCACGAATGAAAAACTAACACTGGCCATAAAATGAATACATTAAACTTATCTTTTACAAATGAAAATCTGAACTAAATGCAATGATTGTGATTATTTATCATTAATAACCCGATTACTACGTTTAAAAAGCGTCAACAAACCCACAAGCTTGCTTTAAACTCATTCATAAACACCTACAGCTTTCTGCTTTGACCCCAATAGTGACATACAGGCAGGCCTAACTTTCTTGTCACATGCACTGGCTTTATATCTAACATAGAGGGCAATATGATGTACTTATGTTACACAATCTCGCAGTGGATGTTTAATGGCGCTGTAAAATGTTGTATTCAATTCGTATAGGAGGCGCTGCCACCGAGAACTTAAAAAAAAAAAAAGATTATCCTAAAGTACTTTTCTTCATAAATCTATAAAAGCAAAGCACAATTGTGTTGGTAGTGGTCCGTAAGAAGCGAAAGCAGAGGTGAATGCTGTTAATAATCTTCTTGTAATGCTAACTGGGAGGAAACTCGCCAAATTATGATTTTACATTAGTGACAGTAGCTGCTTGACAACCGAAAAAAACCGAGTTAACGGTCAGAATTCAAACGTCAGCCGTTTCTACAGTAAACACGAAGCCAAACGGCTTGAAATCTGCTCACTTTTCATTTATAAAACTCTTTTATCGCTTTAAGCTACCGAAAAAATATGGTATAAAATCCTACATCGTGTCGTCAATATTTTACCATTTTAAAAAGTGTCGTTTCACTCTTCACAGGTTCACATTTATACACTGACTTGGTGGTTAAACGCACCCGCTACCTTTGCAATAGGTTATTGATCAGGCGTTTGATTAAGTCGTATCGACTCTTCTTTCTTTAAAAATAAAAAAATATATATATATCTGCGCCCTTTATTTTGAGAGTCAGAGACGAATGAAAATAAAAATGAGGAAGCTTCTCAAACGTAAGTGTTTTGAAAGTTAGCACGGTACGAATAAAGCAAAAGGGAAATAAGGAGAAATATTGACTTACCACATCGGCTTCCGTTCGATTTTCACACTCTTTGGAACCGGAAGAAACATTCCTGTTTTCCCCCGTTTGTCTGAATCCTGAGTCTTCCCCTCCCGATTAGAGAAAAAAGGCACCAAAACGAGCGAAAGGAGAGGTGGTTCGTGTGTTTATCGGATAAAAATCAAGTGGTTTCATGTGACTGCATGATATCCACGCATTCTGCTTTCGCGTGTAGATTGTGTTTTCAGAGTTGAGAGTGTCGCTCCGACCCGAGAGAGGCGTGGGGAGACTCTCCGGCCTGCACAGTCACATCATTGGTTGACAAACAGCAATCAGATGCAAATTCCTAACCTCTGAATCAGCAGAGGCCGCCCCCCCCCCCCGTGCGCCCCCACCCCCTGTGGAGGAGGAGGAGGTGGGGGCGTCGGTAAGTGCAAGGGTGTGAACTGTAAAACGGGCTGGAAGCTGCTCGCACATGATGCACAGTTCAAACAAACTGTACATTTTTATCTCCCTGCAGTATTTCACACGATTAATAAAACATGTAAAGTTAAGTAAATAAACTCAGAAGTTCAAAAAAAGAGGAGTAGCTCTACGCTGGTTTCATAAATAGTATTTTTTTTGTATACCCCAAAAGAAGTATTCAGAATAAATAAATTTGGTACAGTATAAACATAAAATTATCTGGAACCACAAACTGTCAAAATAACCAAAATGATCAAGAAAAGTGAACCAATGAATAAATCAAACTGAAGCTGTTTTGATTGTGAAAAGAATGTACCTCATATTCATTATTTCCTTTTTTTGTTGTTTTGTTTTTAAAGCCGAGGTCATCCCCCCTCCCCATATCTGTCATCTTACTGTTGCAAAGTGTTAGAAGCTTAACCAGCTAAATAACCAGCAGATTATCAGATAATGAAACTAGTCATTAGCTGCATGAGATCCTTGATACTTTCTGTCTTTTGTCCTCAAAAGATTAATTGTAACTGAATTTAGAAGAAAGACAAACATATGTTAACAGCTATGACCAGGAAAGGACACGTCAAGACATTATGTATGTTTTTATGGAGCATTAAAATATAAATATAAGTACTTTAGACTTTTTAAACATTAACTTTGTTATCTATGCTTCCTTAAACCAAGACCTACAGTACACCAAATCATTTTGCATTCACACTCTCAGTGTGACCCCCCCCCCCCCCTTAAATAAAACCATACATTATAAATTAGACTTATTTTAAACAATCGGTTGCAAGTTGAATGTGTTTGGTGTCGAAATTGTATAAAAAAATGAACATTTGATTGGACCATCTCTCTCTGAGTGTTATGGTCATTTAGAGTTATCTAGTTCATTTATAGATTTATTGTAATTCAGTCAGATTTAGAAAAATGAGGGTGTGTAAGTGGAAATTCACCTGAATATTTCTTAACGGAGCTTTTATAACGAGCAGGGGCTCTGAATGAATGAGTCACACTGAGACAGACTGCTAACATCAAACAGATCCTTATATCTGATACGCTCTCATTGATGGGAACTGTTGCTTCTGTTTGACACAAACATGAACAATATGATGTAAATCCTCACCGCTGCTGGGATTTTTTTTTCATGCAATCGAAATTTGAAACCCAGAGTTTAAGAACTTGAACAAACACGTGTTTATTGTGTTCTTACATTTGAGTTTAACCCCCTAATACCCACAAAGCATCTGAAAAATCCCAACAACCCTGGTGTGAAACACAATGACAGAACCTAATAATACATTTGAGGATGGAAAATGACCACGCATCATATAAAAAGTCCTGGTTGTTTTCACACAGTTTAAAACCATGCAGTTGGAAGTAAAGTGAAGGGAAATAAGCCCTTCAGCTGCAGGTGAATAAACTCAGTTTCCGTCCTCATCTTTAAATTGTTGACAGTTCCCGAGAGCCATCGGGCCACATCTTCTATTTCCACATCCGATGTGACCGTTTACAAAGTTACTGCCTGTGAGTGCTGACTGCTCAGTTGCTGGCAGCAGCTGTGGACTAAAATGAAGAGCTTGTGATATTTTAAAACAGAAAACCAATCCTCCGTGTGCCTCATCAAATGAAACAAGATCTGGGATACATGTGTGTTCATTGGCCCTGCCGCACGAGAGATTAAATTCAAATTAAATAGGCCCCTGTGGTGATGACAACTGCAATTTCACACTTGATACCAAAATAATTAAAGATGACTTATGCTTTTCAGCTTATACGAACCTCTGCCAGGGTGTGGTCAGCACTGGAAACGACTGCTTTCATAGCCACATCGACGCATGGTAGGTTAAAAGAACCCAAAAAAAACCTCAAAGCATGATGTTTCAATTTTACAATTATACACATCTTAGCAAAACGTTCATCATTTCAGGGGTTTATAATAAACGGTGATAGAGAGCTTCATTTAAGCCGCCTAATGTTTGATATAAATGAAGAAATCTCTCTGAATATTCAGTTTAAAGCTTTACAAATTATTTAAAGCTCATTGAAATGTGAAGGCTAAACCAACACAGCACACCAAAGGTTATAAAATTGGAAGGAAATTCTGTATTTGTCAGCTTAAGGTTCTGGGCTCTATGGAGACATTATTATGGTCTGTTTGCAGCCGTGTTTGTTGCAGACCGTTATCAAACTGCTGATTTTCATAAGTCTTCAGTGGCAAACAAATGCTGCTAACTGCAAACTCATCCAACCTGCTCATTTACATTATCTTGTTCATCATCTTTGTCTCATCTGGAAAAAAAAAAAAAAAGATTTCAAGGCAAAAGATTTCATATTTTAAAAATATGCATTATGCAAAGGGTTCACACAGTGAATCATACTGTTAGTCATCTCAGTATAAGGATCAATTCTGATCAATACTGGTCTGAGTTTCCTTGTGTGGTTGCACCATCTAGTGGGGAAAGTCCGAACAAACCCAGTTTTTTAAAGCTGTCATGTGACATTTACCTTCAATCTTATTTGAAAAGAATTATCAGCCTTCAATTTGGGCCTTTTATTAATATTCTAATAATATATATATATATATGCACCAGTTTTACATTCAGCTAATTTACCTCATTTTAGGGTTTTTTCCACTAGCAATTCCTCTTTGTTAACATGTCTTTCCGGTGGATTCTGACCACTTTGTGTCCCATTCAACAAAAAGCCTTCTTACATTTAGTAAAGCTGAGGATGACATATTTAATACTCAGTACCAATGACAATGCTGCAATATAAAATATGCAACACCCTAAAAAGTACTTGTCTTTCAATATTTTTACTATGTTTTCATACAGACTCCAGAACTTAAAGATGTGAACCACTGATTCTACACCAAGCCAAGCTAAATGTATCACTCAACTATAAACTATTTATTCAAAAAAAAGTACCCAATAAAATTAGAAAAGAGAGAAAAAAAAGATCTTAAACCCTTTAATTGTTGATGTTTGAAAATCATAAATACACCCATCATATATACATAAAGATGTTTCAGAAAGCTTTCAGACTATTAAGCTTTTACAATCCATGTTTTGGCACACGTCAATTTACATCACACCTGTATTTAAAAAGTTGGCAGCACGGTGTGGTGGTGGTGGTGGTGTGTGGGGGGGGGTGTTTGGGTTGAAACAGATCCACACAAGTACTTCCCCAAGAGAGCACACAGTACACAGAAAATGACACACTGTGAAATAACTACTAGACATTCAGAGTGAGAAGTTCAAAGCCTGAGAAGTTGGATATTCACACAATAAAACACACAGACTTTGGTTGTTGACAAAACGCATCAACAGGTCAAGTTTCGTTACACTGACAGTATATTAAAAAAAAAAAAAAAAAAAAAAAAAAAAACCATTTCCCTCCCCCCCCCCACCCACACCAGCCCCCCTACTCCCCACCACTCCCCCCACACCCAAACCTAAAAATACCTGCCAAGGCAAAA
>JBBBVU010000015.1:5911746-5922015 GCA_037177055.1 Atherinosoma microstoma | reverse complement strand
GAGTTTGTCGCCGTTTCTGAATCACAACAAAATGACCAATGTAGAAATTAAACAGTTATTCAGTTAAATAACTTTTCCCTGCAACTATCAGACAGCAGGAGTCCATGCATGTATTACAACACTCCAACAAGACTATGGACTGAGCTCATCTCTTCAAGCAGTTACAAATGTACGGACAGAAAACTAAAAGGCTGAAGTTCTATATAATGATGTAACAAATGTGAACGTGTCATGCAAAGAGACGGATATGAAGAAAATAATTTACACCCACCAGCGGTATTTGTTTCCGTCTCAGAGTAGCTCGAAGCCTGCGGTCGATTCTTTGGAAGCATTCCTGAGGAGTAAAGGCAGGATATACTGCGGAGAGGGAAGTGTCAGTCAGTCTGTCAAAACAAAAGAGTAAAAAAACAAATTAACATACACCGAGACACTCACCATTCCTTTGGTCTTTCAGGAGCTGGTTGGTGGTTTTCTTTTTGGCCTCTTCCTGCTCCAACAGCAACAGCAGCCTCTCCTGCTCTTCTCCAGAGCAGTTCATGAAGTCATTCCATGGCTAAAACAGCAGCACAATAAATTATATGAATGACTTTTTTTTTTTTTAAATGCCCCCAAGCTCTCAAATATATAAGCAAGACATGTACCTCTATGTAGTTTCCGTTGGTGCAGGCTTCAGTGAAGATGGATGGGATGGCTGGGTTACTGCAAACCTCCAGATCATCTTTGGAGCACTCATCCTTCTCCAGAAGATTGGCAAGAAAGCGCGCTGCAGGCAAAGACACAGGATAGCAGCACTGATATGAGCAAGGCAATGACAGATTCATTCATTTTAAGAGTTCAGTGTTTAACACATATATGTGCGCTTTTTAAAAAAACCAAAAAGGAATTACTTATGCAGTCCGATTACGTGAAAACAGAGCTTACTGTTCTCCTGTCGGCGGAGGCTCTTCTTGCCTTTGGCGCGGGGAGTGAGGTCAGAGTTGCGGATGGCTTGGTTGATGTAGAACTGCTTCTTCTTGGCAGGAGACACTCGTTTGGCAGGAGAGCTGGGCAGTGAGGTGCACTTGCGCTCCTCTATCAGGCTGAAAAACAAAGGAAGACATATCCGAGTTAAACAATTATTAAACAAATAATGGGAAATAAGCAGTCTCTCACATCCACCACATTTGACTTCCTGATGAGATTTACTAAAGCAACACTTCCTCGGGCAGTCCCTCTGCAGTCATTATTTCTGGATGTGCTGAGAAGCAAATATCTAGAAACCAGTTATTCGACTGTGGTTTATCAGAACAGGCAGACTTGACAACGTGTGCCAAGTAAGCATCAGGAACTAACCACAGCATTAAAACCATTAATACTGTGCAAGTCCGCCTCAGGCCACCAAACAGATCTAACCCATCATGGCGTCAACACACGGCTCCTGATGGCAGGTTAGCAGTTGCATGGGGGGGGGGGGCGGGCTCTGTAGATCAGCCTTGGATCTGCACAATTTATTGGCTGAAACACTTTGGGCTCTCTCTCTCCTGTTTCTCAAAAGTTCTGTAATGAAATCAAATATTTTCCAGTAATCAATTTAATTAATTTTAACAGCCAGTGGTTTTAATGTTGAGGCTGACGAGTGTATGATGAGGAATTTCAGATTTATAACAGCTTTGATCTTAATTTAAACTCAAGTATATAAAAGATGTTTTTATGACCTATTTTTTATTAACTTTGGTTAACAATGGTTTGTGCTGCCATCTAACCAAGCTGGGTGCTGTAATTAATTTTCTTAATTTAACACTTTACTGCTGTGTTGGTGATATTCACTAATTCTCATCCAAATTATAATAGGAGCATTGAAAGCTGCTGACCATGGATCCTCTGCAGGAGTCTCTGGTTTATCTCTGCGATGACTTTAAATGGATCAGAGCAGAGAAAACTGAGCATCCTACAGCAGCTTCTGATCTGGGTCAGTGGGTGGGAAAACCGCCTCTGCTGGGTTTTCTGCCTGGGAGATGCCAACTTGCCCAGCTGATGCCATTTTTAGCCTGAGCTCTGCAGGTTATTAACGTCATGCTAAGCTGTAATCTCCACCCCAGTTCGTTAGGTTTGACCTAAATCTTTCCACATTATCTAAACCCTGTTAAACTAGACGCGTAGAAAAACCCAAGTAGTTATTTAGATTTCCTCCAGAGATCAATGACTCTGATACCCAAATTGATTACCTTTATAAATAAAAGTATAAATGCTCAAATGCAAATCTGCTGACAGAAACACAATAACGTGATTACAGTGAGCTGATTTAAAGACTCATAACAAAAGATATTAAGAGGTGAGTTAGCCAGGTAGCTTTAAATGGGCTAACACGATCCGAGTTTTACTCCTTCTATAAACCGCACAAGCAGCGCTAATGAATCCACCTAATCGATGGCTGCAGGGTTAAATTGATTAAGGTTCAATCAACTTCACTAAGTTTCAGCTGACACGAAACTAATTATTATTATCATGAAACCAGCAAGCTATTTACGCTTCTAGCTAACGCTAACCAGCTAGATCACATAACAGTAATTTTCACTCACATATAATCCTGTTCTTCATTGTTATCTGTCAAAACGACCATCTTATTCAAGTGCAACCAAACGGTAAGGCCCCGCCGACTGTATCTTTAAGGACCTTGTATCAAAGAACAGCTTGACCCAAAAACAAGAGTTAAAACAGCGAAAGTGGCTGGTAAATAAGTAACAAGAAAGCAGTTAGCTGCTCGCTGCTAGCTTGACAGCGAGAATAGAATCGTCCTTCAACAAAGGTAGAGTTAAAAAGACAGAGCATTCACTCCGTCTCCAAAGCACTGACAGAATGCATTGACGGCTCAGCGGTTCAAAAAATCCAAACAAAAACAACATAATAGAACCAAACATATTTTATTGTTTTGTTTTGTACCTCATAGCTTGTGTGATAAGCTTTTTTTTTTTTAACTTACCAATGATTTCTCTTAAAACATTACGTGATTGTGTTATGGGTTTAGAAAACGTGCAGACGACTTTTACCAGAGAGGTTTTAAAATAATTTTTATTTATGAACCAGTATATGTTATGAATTGAACTCACTTTAATGCTAGTTGTAAAAAAAATTAAAAATCATACCGAAAATGATGTAAACATCCATGTGGAGTGAGGTTTTTTTTTTTAAATCATTGTTCAAAATTCATCATTTCAGTAATAAAAATGGTTAAGATTTGTACATTTGTTGAAATTCTAAGAAATATATCCTTTACGGAATAATGAAATTAATGTATCTCATACTCTGTCAAGTTGTCAGATTTACAGAGTGGGCATCTTCTTAATATACTATCTTTGGTCCACCACAACATTCAGAAGGAAAGAAAAAAATTCAGCCATAGCTTCAAAACGAAGTTCCAGTTACATCATTTAATTAAAACAAACTAACTAACAAAAACAGGTGTTCTGAGTAGTTGTGGCTGATTCATTATTCCTGCTTTTATCTCGGTGGACTTTTTCTACCCAATAAGGGTTACTGAGTTTTGTGTGCATGTTACCCTAACAGCAGGTTATAACAGACCTGAATCTGATTATTCAGAATATTTTCTCTACCACTGGAGACCTGATGGATCACAGGGTGAAGGTTTTCCAAAATTTTCTCTAGAAACATTTGAACGATATAAAGAATAGTTTAAACTATGGAGAAAGAGAAAAAGACAGTAAAACAACCAAAACCTGAACCAGATGTGTCTCCACTGATTGTGGTGAAGAAATTATGTCCAAGGATGAAAACAGTGAAGCCAAATCAGAGGATTAAAACCACTGAGTCGGACAGCAGGCCCATCCCAGACAAAGCCACCACGTGTGAGACATCAGGGAATATAATGAAGCTTTGTGTCAACTTGATGCCCATTTTGGCCTCAGCCAAGGAACCTACAAAGGAGGAAGAGAAAGAGGAAGAAAACAGCTGCATGAGCCAAAAGAAAACAGAAAACTGCAGCAAAAATCCATCTGCTGGTAGATCAGTGGAAATAAAACACATGCCAAGCTATTCTCATACAGGATTAACTTCACTGGGGACAGAAACCAAACAACTGCAGAGTCCTCCGTCTGTGCTGACTCCTAAAAATCCACCAAAACCAACCCCTGAACGGTTTGATGAGAAGAACATGCAGAGGTGCCCTACACCTCTACCTCCCATTAGTTTATACCAGCAAGAAGACACCACCTATACAAACCTTACAACCAGAAACTGCTGCGCTGACGGTGCACAGGAGATGCACAGCAGGTCCTGGTCCGCCGGTCAGCTGCTCTGCAACACTGTGAGTCAACTTCAGACACAGAAGTGTGTTAAAATAATAAATAACACATCAAGACTGTCATGGTTTGACATGAAGAGCCCCCTGACATTTTATATTTCTAACCACTTGATGTGTCTTAGTGTCTCTGCACAATCTTATTCAAAATGCTTCTTGTGGGTTTTTACTTTCAGTAGATGTTGTGTTCAGTAGATGTTTGTGTCTTTGTGTTTGTGTCTTGGAGAATTTGAAAGGAAATGCAGTGTTTATAAAGCCGTCTCTGGCTGGTTTGTTTCCACCGGCAACAGCAAACCCTGCAAGAAAAAGAATAAGTAGATACTGAACACATAAAGGCAAAATGTTCAGCTTGAGCTTTGACAGAACAGTTTGTAACTTTAATACACCATACACTAGAATTAAGAATAAATAAACTTAGCTGAAAAAGTAAGGAAGTTTGTGTGATATGAATTAGTGTTAAGGGGAATATTGCTCAGGATTTTGAGGAGTACTGCCAACATATTTTAGTCTTTCTGCAGAAGCAAAATCCTTATGAATTACACCTCATTGTAAAATGGACAAATCAGGCTTCCCAGTGTTGTTAACTGGTATTATTAAAGGGGAGAAATAATCAACCGACACACATTTCCTCACTTTTTGGTGAAGTTGCCTCTAGGAACGTTGTATTTATGTGTATTTCTGACTATTATATTACAGCATTACTTCTATGTGGAGAGATCTGCTGACTTTCATCTTCCTGATGTTTCCCCGTCTGGTCTTCTCCTCGAGGCTCCTGGTCCACGTTTCAGGCAGCAGGAAGGACACCCCCCCGCCTTCATGTATGTTTAGTAGATTTTTTACTGGAAGTCAGGATACAGAAGGGGGACGTAGACAATTTACTTAGAACAACAAACACCTCCCCAAACGGTTGATTCATGTCAGATTTATTTGATTATCTTTTTACTACCTGACAAGGAAATGAAATGAACCCCTGTCCTCACCCTTGGCTCAACAAAAAATGAATTGCTGGCATTTCATTTGAATTAAATGTTGAAATAGTCAAATAAATGACTAAAAAGGTGAAATATTTTCACCCAAGAAAGGTTTATGGGAGTTTATTGAATATAAAGACTTTTGCACGGAGATGTAAAACAGTATAATCGTCCAAATTTAGAGACATAAATGTGACTTTGTAAAGAAAAAGCAACAAATGAATGAATTTTTTCTTCTTTTTTCCTTTTAAGCAGAGAAGCAATAAGAAAGAAATCAGTCTGTAGAAGGAGAGTAAACAGACGGATGAGCCTCCCTTCACTTTTATCTCATCCCCAGACCCCCCCCACTCATCCCGACTTCCACCACGCAGACGTGAGACGCGTCACACATCAACAGACCGGACTCTGTGCTTTTAAAAACGGATACTGGAAATCAAATACATTTTATTTTCATTCATAAAGACATTCAGTACAGGTTTCTTTTTTCTATGTCGTCATATTTTCAGGATATGACGCACAACTTACAGCGGATGCACAGTAAACGTTCGAGTAGAAGAGTACATTCAGTAGAACAGACTTTCATTGCAAAATGACAGATCCAGCTAAAGGTTTTGCATAATTTCAGCACATTTAAATGTTAAAAACACGTCATCACAGTTTCAGACGAGGCTGAAACAGACATTAAAAGTGTAAAAGAGCAGGAGAACCACACTTTGAAGCTGTCGAGGGCAGTTTTTTTTGTTTATATAACCTTTTAGTTATTCAGATGCCCACATGTAAGCTTTTTATACATATCCTTATATTTTGGAATGAAAGTCTCTTGATACTTTTCGGTAGTTTCATGCAATGCCTAGATTTAGTATAGTAACAATCTTTTTAAGTATGTGACAGGTGCATTTTACAGTGCAGTAACAGCTCCAGACAGCATCCAGTCCGTCGTGTCATTTGTTTAACAGAAACTAAATAGTTTGTTACAAAAAAACCCAACTTTTCACCAAACACGATGTTTTTCTATCTTTGATTGTTCGGTGTTATTTCTTTTGATTGTATTAGGAGTGTTTGGCATATCATCTTTTTATAGTAACGTTAAAACAATATCGAGTCGCACAGCTTTTCCAGTAGTTTTATATCTTAACAATTAATTGAGATGTACGTAACTTTCAGTAACTGCAGGATGCCTTTGTGATTAAGACATGTGACGTACGTATGGATGGAAAAAAACAAAAAGCGACTTCTTGATTAAAATAAATAAAAACCAACCGACTCTTGTCGTACGTACGGTAACAGCTTTAAGTCATGACGACTACAAACCCCAGAAATAAATAAAAAAAGCTCAAATAAATGTTGGATTTATAAAAGAACAATGAAACAGTACAGAGGTAATAGATAGTTTATATCTTCATGTAACAACCCCATCCAATATGTTCTCTCTCTATATATATATATTTATAAAATCATATTCATACTGACATGTAACAAGCTACTGTTTTAATGTTTGCAGCATTTTCTTTAATAAAGTGCTCTCTGGAAGAGGTCTGCTGATTTAATCCTGAGGAACACAACCCACTGCGTTCACACTGAGCTCTGCGTAGTATTCTTTCAGGACAAAGACGCCGTTTCTTTGGGAAAATGAGTGATATGGTCAGATTGATGATGCCACGTAAAGGGTATAAAGCTACAGATGTGTGCAGAAGTGAACAAGGCACCACAGCTCTTATGAGGCCGGCCATTTCTTTCAGTCCATTTCTTTTTTTCTATTCTTCACCTTCTGTTTCAGGCGGCTGCAAACACTGCAGCAATCAAAGGAACATGAGGAAGGAAGGAAGTGATAAAAACCTTCATTCTGTCTTTGGTCCGCTCGTGTTGCACCAGTACAGCTCACACTGAGCTGTCCTGTGAGTTGGTGCCGACTATGAAGAGAGAAGAGGGATCTTTGCTGGAGCTCTCCGCTCTGAGTTTGGACTTGTGAGGTTTACTGGATTCCCCCTGAACAGCACCGTTACCGCTGTTTGATCCGCTGCTGCACGCCTCCTGGCTGTTCTCCTCTGCTTGTGGTAATCTGCTCATAGTCATACTGCTGCTTCTCTCCGCGTTAGGCTTCTGCTTGCTGGCTTTGGTCTTTTTCGATTTACCTGCTTTCGGATTGCCTTCGGGTGATTTCGCAGGCAGCTGAGGAGACTTCTTCTTCTGGGGAGGAGGTGTGACTGGTGACTGTGGTTGGATGATGGGAGGGTTAATCTTGATGGGCAGGTTTAGTTGCGCTGCCCCATTGCTGATGACAACATCTGTGAGACAGTCGTCATCCGTCTGCTCCTTTGCAAAACTGACAAACACCTACGATAAAAGCAGAACAATTAAACAATTATTCAATGAAAGTCCTCATTTGTCATCAGCTTGGTCAGGTATCAAGATATAACCACCGGTGATCCCGACTCATTTTGTCAGTAAATCATTGCATGCATGCGAACCTTCCCGGTGGAGCATGGAGATGGAAAATGTGCCTGGATGTAGCTGCTTTTTCTAGATCAGGGGTGTCGAACTCATTTTTGTTCAGGGGCCACAAACAGCACAATTTCATGTGAAGTGGGCCGGAGCAGTAAAATAACAACATAATAGTGCGAAAATGATGAAAACTCCACATTTTTCCCTGTTTTAGTGCAAAGACGTTCCAGTTTATTATCCAGATGTTTATACTTAATGGACTAAACTTTTGGAAAACATTATGAACAACCTGAATTTTCTTGAGAAATAAGTGTAGTTTCAATATTTTACACATTTACAGTTTTATTTAATTTTATATACTAAAGGGAAAAAATAGAATTCTGAGAAATAAAGTCAGAATTTTGGACTTTTTAACAAAAAATTTAAAAAAAAATTTAAAAAATTGGGAGGACTTTTTTCTGAAAAAAGTCTGAATTCAATTTTTCCCCCTTCAGTGGCCCAAGTAATCTTCCGTGTGTTAATCTTCAGTATGTGTTCATTTTAAAACATAAATATATATCAATGTATAAAATAAATTAAATTTTCTAATTCTTAAATTTGAAATTTTTTTTGTTATAGAATTTACTCAATATATCAAACCTATTTTATATTTTGCATTAAAATTTCATTTATATTTTTTAATTTACATATTTAACTAAATCCCACGTATCTAGTGAGCCAGATTGGACACTCTGGCGGGCCGGTTTTGGCCCCCGGGCCTTATGTTTGACACTCTTGTTCTATATGAAATATTGTTTAAGTGCAAGAAGACTGAATTAAAGCCTCATTTGTATGCATTTCATAGATAAACAGCTTAATAATATTGCTCAGTGACATAAAATAGTTAAATATTGGGAATTTGGGTATTTTAGTTTCATTACATCACCTTAATTATTAATGGTTTCGATTGAAACTTCACTTTATTTTATTAGAATCAAGTATTATGTATATCTCAGCTTTAAAACAGTTATATCAGCGAGACACAGAAACAAGCGCTTTAAAACAAAACTAGCTAATGAGACGTCTCATCACTGAACAAATCAGCTGTTGCAGGCAGCTTTAAATTCTATTTATTCACACTGGAATTTGTGGCTCTGAGTAAAATGTAAATTAAAAAGGAAATATCAGGGATTCTTTTGACATATTTTCCATTTAACTAGTGGTGGCCTCAAGGAGCACAGAGGCTTTCCTCATCGGGCTGAACAAGGTTTCAAATCTTCAAGGCTTTGGTGACATCTGGTGGACAAATGAAGCCATAGTAACCTCTGAAGAGCATGATTCTAATGTTTTAACCCCTCATCTTCAACCATAGAAAAGGCGGCCATCTAATATAAACCATAAATCAAGGATGGTTATGTAGTGATGGTGATGATGATAGTGATAATAATTATAATGACTAATCAATGAGAATCAACCAGTAACTGCACACAGACAGACACACACACACACCTACCTATGGAGTCTTTTATGCGCCTTAGTTTTGTTTCCATTTTTGTATTCTTAGTTTCTTTTAGTTTTTGTTTGTTTAAAAATATATAGAAAGGGGGAAAAAAACAAAAAACATAAAGAAAAGAAAAGGCGTCCATCTTTAATAATCATGTCCAAATGGCCTCATGAAGTTTTGGTTTTCTGGACATTGCATAGGAGAAGGGTTTGTGTGTATGTTGACATGTTCCTATATAAACAGTATGTTGATACACACACATATTTATATTTAAAAAACTACAAAAAAATAACGTATAGGCTATGTGATGTGACTGATGTATAACCAAAACTTTGATTGAAGTAGTTTGTATTGTCTTTGACATTTATTAGCCTACATCAGGGAGATCCAGAGGTGAATCCGACCCCTCCCTCCCCCTTCTTCTAATACAACCCCCGTACAAGACTTGAAGCAGACTCCATTAAAACTACATGGGAATGAGCGGTAGACTGGAAAACTAGTTGGGACATATCAGAGATTGTTTCCTCCTTTTTTTTCTTGTCCTCGTGCACAGATTGCGCCCTGGGAACTTGCTCAGCTTTTTTAACGTCACCTGTCACATGACAGTGTTGCTCTGATACAAGTTTCAGCCCCTCGGTATCATTCGCCCATCACTACATTTAGCATGCTGTTACAGGTTACAGGTCTGATCTAGGAGGACTTCTTCTACTGAGTCATGCTGCTTTAATACATAAATACTGTGTTCTGACATTATGCTGCTGAATAAGCAAGACCTTCCCTGGAAGATACATCATCTGGATGTTGCTCCAAGACCTGTGTGAATCACTCAATGGTTGTGGTCTGGCTCTGATCCATGCCTCTCGAATGGTTGAAGTGTGACATGTGAGTATCTTCTCCTGGGTAAGTCTTCACGCCTGCAGCACATCTAATCGTCTGGCTTGGTAGTATTTCTCCGTTTGACTTCACCTCACTTGTTGCCAGATGGTTGTTTGCACAAGTCTCTCATGTTTGGCCAATCCTGTCTTTGGAAATCTACCTCATCCCTCAGTGTTAATCCCCCGCTCTTAGTAAGGCCATTC
>JBBBVU010000015.1:5900205-5911646 GCA_037177055.1 Atherinosoma microstoma | reverse complement strand
GAGACCGAAAAGTCCACGATGCCCAGTTCCTCAGAATTGTTGGCCAGCACATCAAAAACCCGAGCCAGGCAGCAGGCGTGTGAGGGCAGCTGGTACTGCAGGACGTTATGGTGTCGCTCCCTGAGCTCGATGCCAGCAAAAGATTTCCTCATGTAGTCGGTGACGGGACACGAGTCGGGGTCGGGCTTAGCGTCCGCCAAACGGAGGACGATGGTGTATCCATCACCAAACCTAAAACATACAGAAGTAGAAATACAAAATTCAAGATGAGAAGACAAAAGACTTTTACAGTCATGTTTGTAAAGCATCAGATCGATGACCTCCACCTCTTTAAAAGGGAGAAATGCAGTATGGGTTACCTGTTCTTAAGGTGCTGCACAGATCCAAGACACTGAAACCTGCCGTTGACCATGATGGCCATCCTGTGGCAGAGAGCCTCACACTCCTCCATACTGTCATACAGACGCACAAATATAGTTAATACCATTACCATCAATAACCATTGAGCTGTAAAAATGAGTTTCAGTCGACTAAAAAATAAGGGAGTTTTGTTTTTCCATGGTCATTACAAGCTTGTATAAGTTTACACCAATTATCTTTGGTATGCACATATAAGTTATATTAAATATTTTCTATGTTTATCTACTATCCTACCTGTGGGAGGTGAGAACTACTGCTCTGCCCTCTTTGGTGACACTAAGGATGCAGTTCCACAAAAACCTTTTGGCTTTTGGGTCCATCCCAGTGGTAGGCTCATCCTGACAGTAGATGAAAAAATTAAAGCACTAAGGTAACAAAGATTAGGACAATACACGTAACGCTTTAAGGTAAGTCATTTAGTCCTCACCAGGAATATGACTGGTGGTGCCCCGATGAGGGAGATGGCTGTGGAGAGTTTCCTCTTATTGCCTCCGCTGTAGCCTCCAGCTTCCTGCTCTGAATACTGAGTCAGCCCGAGCTTCTTCACCCCCCACTGTGCCACCTGCAGAACAGCAAAGGAACTTTATCACTCAACAAATGTCACCGGAAAAAAAACAGAAAACCCACCAAAACCAGATTTTTTTTAAAAAGACATTAAAATGTTTGTCAGACCAAAATCAAATGAAATTGAAAATTGGACATTTACAATCAGATAATGTAGTTGGAGGAGGTCCAGTTAATGGCTAAGCTGAACTACATAATACTAAACTCAACCATGTCTCTGACCTCTCAAAGGAGGAATTGAAATTCCCATTTGAAGAACAGAGCACTGATCCTAGATGTTTATAGTGTAATTACAGCTTCAGACGTTTCTTTCCGGTAAAGTTACCTTGGTGACAGACTCCTCTGGGACCCCCCGCAGGCGGGCATACATCTCCAGATGTTCCCGGCCAGTCAGCAGGTCACTGATGGCGTCAAACTGTGGACAGTAACCCATCAGCTGGTGGACCCGCTCCATCTCTGTCTGCACACTGGGAACCACAGAAACGGTTGGTTTAGTAGATAAAACCTCTGCAGAGGTTTACGTCGGTGCAGCTGTGGAGACGTTTTGTACCTGTGATGGTGGAGGAAAGCCTCTCCATGTGTGATGGGTGTATCTCCAGTCAGCATGCGAAATGTAGATGTCTTCCCTGCTCCGTTTACACCAAGAAGGCCAAAACACTGGAGGGAAAATGTGTAACAACCGCATGGTATAAATACTGTATGTACAAAGCATGAAATAAGTTGGGAAGTCTACTGTGTGACTATGTGAAGTTAAGATTGGTGAAGTGTGTACTATGATACGGTATGAGTGTAATCTCTTACCTCACCGCGGGGAATCCCAAGGCAAAGACGATCCACCGCTGGTTTTTTCCCTGTTTTATAAACCTGAACAAAAAAATTTTCTTTTTATATTTAAGTGCCAAAGATTCACTTATGCTGATAGATTATCAGTGAATGGGGAACAAGGTGGACTGAAGCATAATTCAAAGCTGCAACAGACTCAGAAAAGATTTCAGTGGCAGGTGCAGAGGAGCTGCTATAAATATAAAACCGTTAACACCTGAAACAGATGCTGCAGAGCCCTGTGGGGGAGTTGCGGCAGGAGAAGAGAAGTGATCTGAGCTGGCTGCGACTTGTACTTAGTTGTTGCTTCCTCGCAGCAGCGTCAAGCCAGATGTTTATCTTTAACATTTAGTTAAAAGACAGTCACTCGGGACTGGAGTTCATGCTTGTGTAGAATGGGGAAGGGGTGGGGGGGGGTACATGTGCTTTGTTTGTGTGAGTGTGTGAGTACGAGTGTGTGATTGTGTATGAAAGATATAATTAGGTGTGTATTTTTAAATTGCTGTTATATTTGGTGTGTGAAGGCTTTTTAAATTCTCTAAATGTATAAATTGTTTTTAATTTGTAAAGCACTTTGTTTTGGGCATGAAAAGTGCTTTAAATTTGATTTGATTTGTATCAGCATCATAGTTCAAAGATCAATATTCATGGCATGTAAATATTCTCTCCTTCATACAGCTCTTGTCGTTATGAAACCGTGTTAATCAAAGTCAGATGAATGTGGACATTTAGGCCGCAGTAGCATTACAGAGGTGGAAAGAAACACATTTCAGTCTTGTGTTGTTGTTTGTTACCTTGCTCAGGTCTATCATGGTGAGGATGTCAGACTGGGCTTTGTTGCTTTTGACCCTCTCTCGCTCCCTGGCCACATCCTCATCCTCCGGACCAAGAGGAGGCAGCTGAGGCTTCTTCCACCATGGACTAGAGAGATAGACAACATCATCTAATTTAATTCATGTTATTTGCTGTTTCTACACAGACATATGTATTTATATGACATGCTTTCAGGAATGTCCTGTTTAACAATCGTTCTGGTGCAGAAACTACAGCATGTAAATGAAAGGAAGAAACTCCAGTATGTGTAAAATATACATTTTAGATTAACAATCAGAGTAACGGTATTATAAGCTTAACTTTCTCCAACTATTTCAGTGGTTACAACCACAAAAAAAAAAACCTTGACTATGTTAAAACACAATGTATGGTAGAGAAGGGTTGTGGTCAACATTACCTGAAGTACAGGAAGAATCTGTACTGCAGGAGTAAGGTGAAGATGAAGAAGATAACACCTTCAAGTGCCATCGCAAACAGATTCTTTCCCACAAAATCCCACTGAAGAGGGTCCGGAGTCTGTTTGGATCCTGTGAGATCATGAGTCACACACATCTTTCACATACATTTTAATTATATAGATCTTTTTATATTTCTAAACAGTGTAAGTGTGGAAATATTTGGACACTGTCACAGTTTTTCTGAGCCGTTTACCAGATGTTATTGAAGTTAGAGTTACAGGATGAATGTCGGCTTAAAGTGAAGACTATTGGCTTTAATTTCAAGGTAATAATGTCCAAATTTTTAAATTCTAATTTTTCTGGTTCAGGTTTATGTCCGTTTCATCTTCCAGTCATTCATTAGTAATGTTGCAGATAAATGCCATGCACTACATGACACAATGACATAGTATGAATAAAATAATCAACGAATAAAAAGATGTCCCATTAGATGCAGATCTGTTCCTACCCAGTCTCTGGAAGGCGTCTGCTATGGCCTGGTTTTTTGCCATGTCGATTAGTCCCCGTCCCAAGCAGAAATGAGGGAAGATTAAAAACACCTTCTTTAAGATGTTGTTGACGTTGTTCAGATGCTGGGAAGACAAAATGATCCACAATTACTTATTTTAGCATCACAGAAATAATCATTATCAAAACGTACGGGATTATTTGGTGATTATTGTTCAACATGTCAAGACATTTGTTCAGTTTCTGAATCTGAACTTGACTGGTGAAGCTGGAATTATAATCTTGTTTCCCTTCCTCAGGAGATTGTACCTCATCTACAAATAGCTCCAGGACGAACGTGGCGATGCTGCCATTGATCCCGATGAAAAGGTTGATGGAGGTAAGCACCACATAAGCTGTGCTTGGGACGGTGAAAACAAAAGATGCTGGGTACATCAGCGGGGTTATTGACCACCTAAAAAAAAAAACAAAGCAGAAAAATGGCAGATTTGAAAGCCAATGCGAGTCAATTTGAACATTTAGTGTGGTCAGATTTATTAACTCAGGATCTTAAAGATGTGACAGCCCAACAAACATCAGTGAAGTCCACTTATACATACCCATAGAACAGGAGGAGCAGGACAAGAGCAGGCAGGTTGGTCTCAGAGACGTACGACTTCTGCTGGAAACTGATGAAAATCAGCACCACCATGGTGGCTGGGACGATGTAGTTCAACTGCAAAAATCACAGCCCGATGTTTAATCTGACACAGGTTTCTCATGTTAAGTATGTAATGCACTGAGGTGAGCTGTTGCATCGCTGCTAAATAACAGGCCTGAAACTATGTAGTTTAGGTCAAGTTCACATTAAATCCTCAGAATTGTTGATTTTGCACAAGTATGTATATTTCTGTACATTTTTTTAGTCTGAGGCTGTAAAGTGTGCTAGTGTGAATACTGACCATGTCCCAGGTAAAGTTGGCCAGCCAATAAAGGGTCGGATTGACCCCGCTGACAAACTGCAGATGTTTAGCTTTGCTGGCTCGTTCCTCTATTAAAAAAAGGGTGAAACTGGCTGGCACAAAGGACATGGCAAATATCACACAGATGGACACCAGGACATCCACTGATGTAGTCATCCTGAAAGGGAAGGGAAAAACACATCAGCATTCATAAATACATGAAAGTTTGTAAGTTTTCTAAACTGCAAAAGGACTTAAATTCATGTTGATTTAAAAGACGCAAGTACAAAAGTTTTTTTTTTAGGTCACTGACCAACTTCAGGGTATTCACATCAAACCTCACTGTGCTCCATAAGACTTAATGACACCGGACAAAAACTTAATTAATTTCTGAAGACAAACTGGGGGGATACAATAGGTACAAAAAAACACTAAATCCTCCAGCAGCAGCAGTGAACTAACATGGCCATTTCTGTGAGCTGCTCCTTAGTGAGGTTGAGAGGATGGTTGTAAGCAGTGATGCCATGTATCATCCTCTCTGGACCTGGTGGCAGGCTCGCTCTCAGGAGCCCGTTGTTCATCACGTTGACAAATGACACCATGGAGTGCCAGCCTTTGTTGTTGTACCACACCTAAGTTCAACAAAGATGGAAAATAACATTTAAGTTGTTGGAAAAATCCGGACATAAAATTTGATTCGCTGTTTTTTTGTACCAAAGAAGCACAAAAAAGTACATAGAGGATGTCAGAAAGACATTATTTCTTTGTGTATGGAAAAAAAAGGTCCTTCTCTGAAGGCTGAATACAGAAAACACATAAAGTCAGATAAAAGCACCACTACTGAATTTACCTTGACATTGTTCTGACTGTGTAGTCCTTCCAGAAACTCTGGAAGTCTGTTCAGCAGATGATCCAGTGAACTGTTCTGTGATGAACCAAAAGACATTTATTCGTGAGGATATTAAGTATAAAACATAAAGAAGATATTAATCTTGTGTTATTGAGCACCCTTGAAACCTCTGTGTACCTGTGTTACTTGGTAACGAGTCCTGATTGACATGACTGAATCTTGGAGATGCTGGACATGAGAAACACTCTGAGTGGCACTGCCCCCCAAAGAGAAACCTCCATATCTACAACACAGACATTGGAAAGAGCAGAGTTAACATTACAGAGCTGTAAGACACTCAAAACACAGAAAGCTGTGAGCGCTGAAATCATTTTAAACTTAAATCAAATGTACCATCTTACCTGTTTTCATTCACCCACTTCTTTGTTTTTAAGCTAAGAGGAGAAAAAGTCAAAGGTTCAGTATTTAAACTTTAACTAATGATGGAAAATGTCAGTGTCTACATCAGTAAATCATTCTGTCAATCATTGCCAGACTACTTCAGTTCATCGTAGAATTTCAAGGAGTGTTATAAATGTAAAGAACAATATTTATCTATCCATCTATCTTTTAATGAATTTATTGTGATTTTTGCTATTTGTTGATGCCTTTTACTACTTTTTAATGCTTTCTTTACACTATCTGTAATGCTTTTCATGTTTTATGTAAAGCACTTTGAATTGTTTTGAACAGGAAATCTGCTATACAAATAAACATGCCTTGCCCTGCCTTATCTGTATCCAAACAGCTGCTTAACATAGAAATGTGAGAACAGATGCGAGACGGAAGAGCAGCTTCAAAAGACAGCGGCATCTTGGTTGTTTGTAAAAGTTGCCTGAGCAGCGCCTCATTACATGGTAATGTATCAAAACTGTCCCTGATTAGATCAGCATGGGACTGGCCATATGCGAGTGGCCATAAATAGTTATGCTAATGAAGTACCTTTTCTTGAGGATTTGGGGGTAGGTCTTCACCAGGTAATCAGAGATGTTATAGCTTGTTAGATTTTGGAGGATGTCTCCAGTTAGCCTCTTATTCTGAAAAAAGACCCATTTAAAATGGTTAATCTAAAGAGGATAGGAGTCAGTTTTGTACTGACACATGATACATGACACAGCATATTTCACCATGTTTCCCCATTAACTAAACATTCAATGAAAATGTCACAAGGCTTCAAATTAAAACATAATTTCTCTGTTAACTTAAAGTCAGATGGGGTTATTTTCAGTCCAAATCTGAAGCTTATCAAACAATTTTCAGACCATTCAACAGTGCATTTTGCACAAACAATAAATAGTTTTGATCCGTCACCCCACTGACCTGTGGAGGTGGAAGTCCTCCAGCACCCTGCGGGCAGTCAGGGAGCATCCGGCGAACGCTGTCTGTGCTGCACTGACATTCAGGTGAGGGTCTTTCTCTGCTCCAGTTGCCTCTGCTGAACATCTTCCAGGTGGAGAAAGATATCTGTGGCCTCATGAACTGGCCACTCCGCTCTTCTTCACACTGGGAACTCCTGCAGGGAGAACAGTGTTGTTCTGATAAACAAACTGTTGAACAAATGTTTGATATTTGGCTAAAGTCCCACCCATGTGCAGATTTTCCCGAATGCACAACTTTGATTAGATCTAGTAGGGTAGATCTAAATTCTCATAAATGCCAGAGAAGATGACAGTCAATAAAAATGTTGTAATGTTTCCAAATGCATGTCTGGCCATCTAACGCGTCTTACAAGGTTTTCTTCTGCCTTAGATTTATGTTTACATCTATCTCTACAATTCCCCTCACTAAAACCATTGAGAAAAAGATTTGTGTTTAAAGAGATGATCTTACGTGCTGTTCTCCTCTTCCTCTTTTTCCATGCACTTGGTACCAAAGCCTGGCCGGTCCAGCAGGGCTTCCAGCAGGGTTTCCATGGCTGGGTTCCCAGGGGCATCCATGCTATAAATAAACCAAAGGTTCAGGAATTTGTAGCTAGTTATCTCTGATTGCTGATGATACAGCAGACCTGATGAATTAAAAACTCTTTAGCTGACTAAATACCAAAACTTAAGTAAGATCTTACCTAAAGAAGGTGTACTGCTCTCCATACATCCAGGGCTGCAATTGAATTTCAGGGTACTTCCCAAACGGAGGAACGATGAGGCTGAAGATTAGGGCGATCAGGACGAACAGAGCAGGAAGGACAATCTTAAAGACAAATAAACATTTAGCTTTAGAGTTCAAGAAACCTTTATCAGTCTATGAGCAGAATCTAATAATAATTTTTGTCAGCAAAAAAAAACTAAACCCAGTAAGCATAAGCTCCTGTTGTGAACCTGGTCATCTAACCTGAGCGAGCAACCCCCGACGGCTCCTACGAGCATAAAGCCAGCGTTTGATGAAGAGAGCTCTCAGCTGCTGAAACGTCAACCACCAGCCTGTCAAAGGCGTCCCACCTTTGCCATTTCCACTCAGCAGGTCTGTCTCTTTAGGTTCTGCAGGGAAAAAACTGTGTGATGAATGCAGTGACTGATGAATATGTAGACCTAGACATGGAAACCTATTACATGTAACAGAAACACTATGAGCTGGCACATACGTTGTAATGATTATCACAATTTATACCCATTTATTTTCCTTGTAATGCATAGGTGTGGTGGCTTAATTAATTCAAGCAGCTACCAAAACTTTAAGTTCCCCCTTTTTTCTGATTTTAGAGGCTCATTTCTGTGTTGTTATGGCTTTAATGCCTTTTTCAGATGCTTGGATTTAAAGCCAAACAAACTATCTGTTCATTTAGCTTTAATAATTTGAAAATAGAAAGAGGAATAAAATAAATTTCTGTGGAAAAGAGGACAAATAAAACACTTTCCCCTTATCTTTATGATTTTTAGAAAGCGGTGAACTAAAGGTACCTCGTTTACGAAGTCTTTTCCTTCCTGGCAGCATTATGGAAACAGTCACAATGGGAGGTGAAACAGACGACTGACCATGCACGATAAGTGATTTGTAAACAAGTGAGTGCAGGGTGAGTGTGCACACCTGTCTCTGGTTCTTCCGCAGGTTGCTCCACATCCCTCTGCCCTGATGGCTGCTGGTTCTGGGTGGATTCTGCCTGCAGTTCTGGTTCAGCGTCCACGCCAGTTTCCTCCGCCACTTGCAGAAAGATCTAGAAATGACCAGGATGGTTATTATATAAGATTGAATTCCTCTTTTGAAACATAAAAAAACAATTATTTGAAGAAGAGGGAAAAAGACAAATAATTTCTAAAGGGCATCATTGCCATCAGTCACTACCTCTGTGTCATAACTGAATGCTTCAGACAGCAGGTGGCAGTAAAAACAACCAGCTTCATATAGAGGTTAAAAGAACAGAGTGAGTCGCTATTTGACACATAATTAACCCGTTAAGCCCATTACGACAATAGCTGCTCCACAAATATCCTGCCTTTGTGACAAATCCTGATTGTATACACTCACACCCACACACAAACAGAGGAAAGTTAATGAGAAAAGAACTCCTTGTTGTTATGACAGAGCCTAACTGTAGCTTAAGTGACGCTGGTTCGATCTGAAATAGCCCTCCTCTTCCTTCATCTCTCCTTATGTAATACAAACTAAATTATTTTCAATTGTTATACATATATTGATATATTTACATGAGTTTTCAGCAATCAAAATCAAACACTGGAAAACATTTAGTGCACTGTAGTTAGAAGAGGTAATGATGCAACAATCACACAGCAATGTTAGACTGATTTGAAAATTAGATGTGCTTCTCCAAAGTTGTCGGTAACAACAAAGAAGATTATTAAACTGACTGTAATCTCAATGTAATGCCTCATAGGAAAGTTAAAAATGGCTGATTATGTAGAGACAAGTGAACAATGAGGAGAGTTCTGCTACATCCTCTTTTTTTTTGTCAGATTTGTGAACAAGCACAACCTGTTTGCAGCTAAACAAGTTTCTGTGCAGGATCATCACAAAGAGGCGTGCACAACCAGAAAGCAGTGCTAGGCCTGGTTTGTTTGGCAGAGCCAAGCTACTAAACAAAGATGACAGTGGAGTCAACTTCTTACAAAAAGATGTTCAAAATTCCAAAGGTTCCTTACAAAGAGCAGAAGGAAAAATCACCTCCTTGTTTAATTTTAGGGGGATTTTAGCTTTAGTTGTGCATCTACATGCATCTTCTCATCTTTAAGACCTTTTTATGGCAGTACATGGAGGTAGTGTCTGAATCTCACATTAAGCAGTAATGTTGTACTGCTTCCTGTTTTCTTAGGTAACTCACCTCCTCCAGTGTGCTGTCTGAAAGGCCGTAGCTGCTGATGCCCAGCTCAGGAAGCTTCTGGTCTAGTACAGATAGGAAGACAGCCAGGGTGCTGTCTTTGGCAGCTGTCTGTGGCAGGTTGATCACTGCTTCTCGTTTCGACTCCTCTACCAGCCTCGCGCCAGGGATGTGTTGCTGTACCAGGGACAGCAAAGCTGCCAGGCCTGCCATGGAGACAACAAGTCTGACATTAAACTGGTTCTTATAGAAAATGTAAATATATTAAACACTTCTCATACAGTGTTCCACCTCAGTTCACTGGGGATGCTGTATAGTTGTACACTTACATGAGCTGCTCTCCTCGCTTCCAAGTCCAGTATCTTCACTCAGGGATGATTCACTGTCCTAAAACAGAGCACTGCTGTTAATAAGCTGAAGAACAAAAAAAGAGAAAATACACAACTAACAATATGAGGTATGTTTAACACTCCTGGTTTGTTAAATCACAAGCCAACCTTGACGAGAGGAGGCAGCTTGTTGGTGCTGGTGCTGGTACTGGTGCAGATACTAGAGTTACTGGGAGTTCTAGTGTTCATTTCTTCTCTCTTCACCACAGTCAGGTAGTAGCCAGATCCAAGCTGAGATTTCAGAAAGAGTGGTGATCCGCAGCAGCACAGCTTCCCCTTGGAGATGATTGCGATGCGGTCGCCTAACAGCTCCGCCTCATCCATGTAGTGAGTAGACAGGATAATGGTCCGGTCTGATCCAGAAAGATGGCACCAACACACACAGATGCACACATTTAGACCACTAATTGTATACTTGTTTATTCAGATGTATATGGAGTTATTGCGCTCTCTTAAGCCTAATCTATTTAAACAAGTAATTGCAAGACACTAAAGAACTACAAGGGTGTTGTAGCCCCAAAACAGCAACATGACTTCCAGTTTATATCAGATTATATTTTCCAACAGCTTTCTGGCTCACGACTGTTTAAAATGCACTTTTCTCTCGCTCAGAGAACATAAAATGTACTGTTCAATGGCACCTTTCCGGTATTTCAGCAGCAGATCCCAGATCCCTCTGCGGGAGTAAGGGTCAACACCAGCAGTGGGCTCATCCAGGACGACCACCTTTGAGCCTCCAACGAACGCTATCGCCACGGAAAGCTTCCTTTGCATGCCACCTGACGGCAACAGAGAGGGTTTCAAGTTTGGGAAAAAAACAAACAAACAACAACCAGAGTTTGTTTACACTTTCACAAGCCAAACTAATGACATTACCAGAGAGGTTTTTGGTCTGTTCGTGCCGTTTGTGCAGCAGGCCGACATCGTCCAGCAGAGTGTCAAGTTCAGCTTTAACTACTTCTTCAGACAAACCCTTAAGACACCCATAAAACCACACATGCTCCTCCACTGTGAGTCTGATAGGGAAAGAAAAATAAACACAAACACAGAGAAAACATGAGGATCTGTATAAAATCAACTGTCCCCTTCAATGCAATTCTAACAAACTGCATGCCAGCTCAAGTTTGAATCAGTTTCCCCCGTAATCTACATTTTACACCCTATATCAAATCACAAATTAAAACATGTTTCAATACAATTCTTAAAAATCTAAATCAGAATTCTTTCATTTACAAATGCATACTTGAATACATTTTAGGAGCCCCTGTGATAAGAGTACAGATTTTATTACCTTCTGCACAAGATTCGTAAACCTGGATTTAGGCATTTTCTCTCATTATTACTGGCAGATAAAAAACTGTCAGACTGGATGGAAAGAATATGTAAGCTGCACTAAACATTGTCAGAAAC
>JBBBVU010000015.1:5882075-5892381 GCA_037177055.1 Atherinosoma microstoma | reverse complement strand
GCCATTGTTTATAATTATTTTGAGAACTCAGTGTGATCAGTGTCTTCACATAGATGAGTTTCATTATTCATTAACTTTCATGTTAACTAAAAGCAACTGAGCAAATTTGTTATTTCAGAAGAGTGTTAGAAACTGGTAGCCCTTCAGATGATTTGGTCTCAGTTTTAAAAAGGTTGGTGACCCCTGCTCTAAGGAGTCAAGCTGACCCTAAGCTGTAATCATAAATGTTCCAGATAAGAGGTGCCACTGTGTCAACCCAAAGTAAACATAGCACACAGAAAGACTCTAAGAATGAGTGATACACACTCAAGACTTGTGTGTTTACAATTTTTTTGTATCTGGAGCTTATTCTTTACTAATAATTTCCATATATAGGCTTCCTACCAGCAACACGAGAATTGAAAAACACCTACTGTAAAGAACTTGGCCAAGTCAAGCTGAGTGAGGAAAAGGCGCTCAGCTGTCTGCAGGACGTCAGCTGGTAGGTCACACAGCTGAGTCTGAAGATCAGTCATGTTGGCTGCTCCTCCATCTACAGAAAGCAACTGTTCCAGTGCACTTGCATTGCACACCAGCACCTTCAATGGCATAGTAGCTCCAGAAAGAACAGCCTGGAAGAGACACAACAAATTTAACAATCTTGAGCTAGCAGACAAATAATAGATGAAACAAAGTTAAGATACCGTGTACGGCTAAATCATGTACTGACTACTGTTGGAAAATTAGAAGTGGCTAAATATATTTGTAAAGTAAAGTTACTTGTAGTATAACATCTAACTTTAATTATCCTGTGTTTTGAATGCTACTTATTTCTATGTTTATATTTAAATTGAATTAAAACATGTAAGCAGAGCTAAGAATATTTCATAGTATTTTGCAAAAGCAAGAATTAAAGAAGTAAAGTCAAATTTGGCTGTAGTTGGTCCCTCGCTTACACAAGCAGACTTTGGTGAAGTTTGATAAACAAAGATCAAACCTGGAAGTTAAGTTGAGCGTTCATCAGCTGGTCCACAGTCGCAGGCGACAGGCTGGTATTGGTCAGGAGAAAGGTGGAGAAAGTCTGATTGGGTCTCAGGCATTCTTTCACTGGGAGAGCTACAGAGGAAAACACAGTAATTAGTTCTGTACAGAGTCATGAATTAAAGTTTGTATTAAAGCAGAATTACCACTTACAAATAAAGCAGATCATCTCAAATACAAGTTATTTGCAGGTTAGTTGACACACTGAGTGAAATCAACATTTTGGAGTTTTTAAGTTTGTCTCAATGTTTATTTCCTGTTTTCCTTCTCATATTTTATTTTCACATAACTGAAAGATAATAAATAACTTGAGTCTGTGTTTAAGATTTTATGTCGGCACTAAAGGGTTTTCTTCTTTAGGAAATAATCTGCTACAGTACAGAATGGATCACATTGAAATACCATTAGCTTTGAACTCGTAAAACGTCTTATTGATTTTACCGACAACTCAAATTCCCATCCTACAGCATTAGTGAACATTTTGGACATGCTTAATCATTTAAAATACAGCAGGCTGTATGTCAGATCAGTGAATTATCCCTGTTACAGTAAGAAGATATCAATGTAAAATTCCCAGCTGAGAGCGAAGGACAAATAAATGTACACACACATTGAAAGAGTACTTTCATTCACTCCACTTTTACTCAGGGACAGCTATGTAACTTAATCTGGCCTCAACAGGGAGAAGCTAAACAGACACAGTGCGGAGCTTTCATAACAGCAGTAAGCAGACAATCAGTCTGTCACTTAACACCTGTCTAAACCATTTATACAGGTCAACTACTGTTTTCCAATGTAGACCCTCAGTCTAGCTCAGCTAAGTCTGAGAAAAGCACAGAATAATAACAAAAAACAAGAACAAAAAATATCAAAAATATTTCTATATCCTCTGGGTTTTGATGATCTGTACACTTTAAGTGTCTTACTCCAAACTTATTCAATATACTGGATAGAATAAGGTTTGAGTTGGGTGATAATAAAAAAAAATGGAATAAAAAAAAAAAGGATTAATCTTTATTTCCTCATCACACAATAACCATGTTCAAACTACAGCTCAAATGAAGAAATTGTGACTTTCTTTATGTACATAATACACCATTATCCTTGGAAAGCAAGCTATATCATATAGCTTGACTTTACACAGCATCAGTCAAAAGTCTTGACTCACCAACGTACCATTCAAAATGAATGGAAAACTGTATCCACACTGTTGACTGGTCCTACAAAACTCTACTGTTATTGTGCCCACACATGGTTGTAATCAAGATGAAAAACTCTCGGCTGAATAAGGTGGTGCATGACAAGTTTTCCCCTCAATAACTTCAAGTGTCACAGCTCATGGCAGGACATGATTCAGACACATACTTGGTAATGATTCAAGTCTTCCTCCCAGCAGCCGGACGCTCTCCATCATCTCCTGATAACCGGAAAATCTCCGGTTTGCACTGAAGGACAGAAGAGTCTGAGCATCCACAAAGAGACGCGACAGTCTGGAGAAGACACACAAGAGATGGCTTTAGTGGGATGAACATGTGTAGTACGGTTATATTTACTGTAATTACGTCACAGTATGTTGACAGACTTCAGTTAAACAACAGTTTTCTGTTTCTGCTACCGTTAAACGGAGTCATCTCAAGTTCAACATAGGTCAATTAAAGAAATCTGAACAGTATTTATACAACTTGGATATCCCAGGTGTCAACAAGTATCTGCAAACAACAAATACAATGAATGTCCAGTGTCTTCCCCAATAAGTTAATACTGACAGAAATCATTAATTAATATCATTATTTATCGATTTGAACAAAACAATAGCATGAAATAAAACTACTGCTGCTGATACAAACAGAAATTACTCTCCCCTAAGTGTAAAACAGACAATAAATGATCTGTTTTATTCATGAACTTTACAGTCTGGTGAGCAGATTGTACCCCTCAGACAGAAGAGGGCTACAGCAGCTGCTCAACAGGTTTCAGTCTTTATGCTAAACAGCTGGCTGTACCTCTATATTTCAAAGTATAAACTGTATTAATCCTCTGATTTAATTATTAGAAAAACAGTCTTCTTAAACAAGTCAAACTTTTCCTTTAAGTTATGCTCAAGTCAAGGACATAACTTTAAGGTTCTAGACTAATGGAGCAGCATGCAGTCTTGCTTTAAAGCTTTTTTGATTAAATAACATTAATATACAAACAAATGTTAATAAGTCTGAAACCTGACATGTTTTCCATCAAATTACTCTCAATATATAAAATAGGAACTATGCCAATTATTCTATATCCACCAAGTCTGTTTCTACTTCCAGTCTACCTACATGGAGTTGTCAAAGTTGCCAACTTGGCCTGGAGTCTCCCCTGGTGTTGGGCTGTGGAAACAGGGGTTGTTGATGTTGCAGATGATGCCCTGAATCCAGGGCAAGGTGCCTGCTGATGGCAAGGCTTTGTTTGGGAAGTGACCTACAAGTTAAGATGAAAAAAAAACTGTTCAGGACCAAGAAGTTGACATGAGATACAAAATAAAGAAAATACTGTACGTGTGTGACCTAAAATATGGTCTATACCGTTTTGTTTGGATCCCAAAAAGATATAAACTAAACTAAACAAAGAAAAATGTTTCTTTACTTTACTTTAGTGTACAAATATTTAATAAAAACCCTATAAATCAATCAAATCCTCAAAAACTATTGCTTTAATTCTAATTTAAATGTACGTAATCATGTGTATATAGTAAATAACACACCCTTTATCAGCACTGAATATCTAGTTCTGATAGTCTGCAAGGTTCTTTTGATGTTATGTCATACTTGGAAAGTTTGTATCTTCCACAAAGATAAATTTATCAAGAAGTAACTTTAAGGTGCAGAAAATGTAAAACACTGACTAAGTGACCTAAATTCTGACTTATTTTCACATGTGAACATGAGCATATTATATCACTTTATGACAACGCAGGAGCTTTTTAAGAAGGTCGAGATTGCCGAAGGTTTAAAAAACGAATGTGCGTGCGCGGAACAAGTATCACTCTCACTGAGTTAATCTTCTTTAGCTGGATGGCAAAAGGTCCTTTATCAGGGCTGCAAGTTGGCTTGTGCAAGAGCATGTATTACATAGTATCACTCACATTGGCCTTGTTTGTAAGGCGAGTTTGAATAACGAACGGAGATGAGGATGAAGAAGAGGAAGAGCGGCCAGAGGATCTCAATGACCAGCTGGATCTGTACAAGAGGTAACATGGGAAGTGTTAACAGTGAATCAAAGAATCAGTGATTACTGAATAGTCACTGAACCGTGGCTTGTGATACAAAACCCAAATTTATCTATGAATGAAACTTCACGATTGGGGCTATGACAACATAATCATCTAATGTCTAAACTGTGTCTAATAGTACATGTTTTCTTGCAGATTGAACAAACTTTTCTGAAAGGTAAAGATGGGGATACCTTATTCCTTTTGCGATAGGTGATATTCTTCCACAGCAAGAGATAGAGCTGTCTGAAAAAACCCATTGTTTCGAGCAGTTATCTGGCCATGACGTAATGCTGAAAAACAGAAAATCTGATGAGGAAAAATGACGTCATCATCATTTATGGTTTGCTGTTTCCTGTCTTGTCATCTTCCTCTATAACATCATCTATCATGTTTACACGAAGAGAAAAATGATGAGTACTCTCCCTAAGGTGTACTCAGCCACAAACATAAAACATAAAATTATAAATATTAAAATGTTTAGGCTATTCAAAAATACATATTTTGATATGTCAACCACTAATAAAGGACAGTAGTAACACGTTGAGCTTAATATTTGGCACGGGGAATACATAGTTAAACCTAATCAATCAATAAACTGACTCGTCCCCCTTTCACAAAAATATGAGACACTTAAAGTCTCCAACAGGCTCTTTGTATGTGTTTGAATAACATTTGTCTTTCGTGACCGCTGTGATTTCAACTCAGACAATCCCCTGCTTTATCCTGAAATCCTCCTGATCCAAACAGCTTACCTGTTTCACTCTCAGCCTGTCACTTTTGCCCTGCCACTGCCACCTGAATGTGCTCTCTTGTAGCTCTAGTAAATAAACTGAGGTGGGAGTGTGTGTCCGGTTAAAAGGATATGCTCAGGCTAATTTCCCTTGCAAATCAATCAGAATATTTCCATCCATTTGAAAGCACTGCAGATGTCACTGTGGCTGTAGCATTCAGTTGTAGATATGACTGAAACTCAACTTTTTGACATTTAAAACTTTTTCTATATTTTGATCATTTAATTTCCTGAAATCTTTTTTTTTCTATTTTCTGTTCTAAACCTTTACGAATGACAAGAAAGTATTAACAGGTTATTATTGTAGTATAAGCTGTGTGATGTAACCACACACCGTAACATCATCAACAAATTAGGTAATAAAACCATTTCAACAGCATAAAGGCATTTGAACATTCAGAGCAACTAAACAAAACGTATATGAATAAATATATCCAAATGCTAATCTTAAGTACTGCAGTTACAGGTTAACATCGCAGCAAATCATGTAGTTAATTAAAAAAACACCTCAGCTATCAGTTAACTAAGAAGACAGTCAAATCTAGATTCAGCTGTGATGTTAGCTTCCTCTTCATAGCATCTTACAGTGACGCTATTATCGGTAACACAGATAATTCCGAAGGAAAGAAACGGACTTAATAACCTCTAAAGTTATAATGAGTTGTCAATAATTACCTCTCTGTAATAAAGGTGGTCTAAAAATTCTTCTTGGTGTTCCAGATACACCGTCGGCCGCTGGTAACTTGACATTGACTTCCCAATGTTTGTGACAGCAGGTGGAAGCTTAGACGTCCCGCCCACACCCTACGCTGATTGGACACTGTACACGGGTCATAGATGCCGGTAAGGAATCTGATTGGTCAAAACCTGTGTTTTTGTAACTAAAATGTTGATTGGCTTGTTTCTGACACGCTCACATTTTCTTTGAAAATAACTTTTTATATTCTATGGGTAATAAAAGATTTATCATTAAAAGCAACTCAGCATTAGATACCTATAATTAAAAGGCAATATTTATCAAATTATCTGTATATAAAATTTTGATTAAGAGTGTTGAATGTATTCAGCATGTTTTCAATGATAAATTCTCAAATTCAGCCTTTATAGTTATCATTATTCCATTTTATATGTATCAAGCAACATAAAAAGCAGCATTGTATCTGAAACTCATACAACACCCACTGCCTCTCAATAAAGAACATCATGAAGATATATCAAACACCATTTTAATGAACGTCCATACCAGCAAACACTTAAAAATATAAGCATCTCTCTATCACACAAGGCAGTCACCATTAAATGTGCATACAGTATCTGCTTCATGTCAGGCACGGTCAGTGAAACATTGCATAAATGAACCAGAGAACTCTCTGAAGCTTGAACCAGACACTTACTGATATGTATTGTGTACGTGAGGAAAAGAAAGTAGATCACAATAAAAACACAGACTCTTCTTTCTGATTGAATAAAGTTACCCCTTTAAACATGTAAAGCTCCGGCATGTTGGGAACACATGCCAGGGCTGGAAGAAGACTGATCAGGTGCTCTTGGCTTGATGCAATCTCAAGACTAAGTACTAAGTTTGTGAGTTAAAACAAATTGCCTGAATTGTTTAATATCGTAAATATCTGATAAATACAAATGGACAGCTGCAATCTATCCCTGTCATTTCAAATAATACTCTCATATTCAAATGTAGTTTGCATCTTAAAGATATATAACTAGACAAGTTTGTCATGTGGCAGCAGTGGTACGACAACAGTCTTTAATTTGTGTGCGATACTAAATATTTTCTGAGTTTGGCAACAGCTTTCGTAGTTTGAACACTGTGCAGTGTTTATGTCCTCGTGAAGCAGGATGCGGTCAAAGAAACACCGGCTGCTCCTGTCCTGTTAAGAGTCGATACGTCGAGGCCGGCATCGTCTTCAGGTGAATCTGCCCAAAGAAAGAAAATCCTTTTTCAAGCAGACAGTAATTCATTATGCTACTTAAAAGTGTAAAAAATTATTTGAGAGGGAAATACTATACTATGTAATGACAATAATAATGTTATACTGGGTTTGTAGATTCTAATTATGTCTCACCTCTCCAACAGCATTTGTCAGGATCTGGATAATTTTGTCATGTGGCGTTGCAACAACGCTCTGTCCATTGATTTCAATGATGCGGTGCCCGACACGTATTCCTCCTCTCTCTGCGATACCACCTCGCATTAGACTGCAGATCTTTAACATAATAAAACAACCATTATGATTTCATTTTCTAAGAAATGATCTGAGATATGCTTAATTAGTGCTTTAAGTACATTTAGTCAGATTTCTCATTTAAATATTTTTTTTCTGTTTATTTACCATGGAAATGTTGACTAAGTGTGCAGAGATCAATCTTTATAAAGCATAAAGTTATGCAGTACAAACCAAAATACTCTTCTGTCCAGATCAGTGTCATACTGAGGTAATAGCTACAATAGTGACAAACAAAAATATGAATATTGACATACAATGCCATCCTCCACACTGAAGCCCAGCTGAAACTTGGGGTCTGGTCTCTTAATGATCGCCATGGTGACTGGGGGGCAGTGGACGATGCTGAGCTTCACATACTTTTGGCTTTTCAGGTCCTGAGTAAAGACAAAAAAGTGAAAAACAAAAGGAATGGTGTTAATGCCACAATTATTGCAAAGTTGTTCAAATGGCTAGCTCTTTGTGGGGTTAGCATGGTTTGTCATTCACAAGTGAAATGATCAATTTAGGCCAAGAAGATCCAGTGCTTTACAGACGTATGGTAGGATTTTGGAGTCCGATAAGATAATTTTACTGTGCACTCTGAGTATATCTTATCCATCTTGATGGTGATGACAGCATGGATGACAGACCTTGAAGCTGTTCCTTGATGTCTGTTCTCTGTTCTGCGTTACGTTAGCAGAAGTGGTTTCATATCAAAGTAAAGAGAGAATTGAGCTGAAAGGGGGGGGTGGAGATGGGACAGTATCCCTTCTAAATGTCAATATGCCCTGAAATTAGGACTGCAGGAAGATTGTCTTTACTTTGTTTAGATGAGAATGAAATTCTGGTGCCACGTTATATCTCATCAATCCCCTTTATCTGCATCTTTAACTTGTACAACATGTCTTTTCAGCGGAGAGGAGGGAGGGACAAAATAACCGTCATCCTCAATGTTGTCCTTGATGTCCTGGGTAGAATAAAATGGTCTTTTTCCTTATTCTTTCCATAGAAGTGGTGTAGGAGAATATAAACTAATTGACAGAATGCAGACTCCTATACTGGTTAAATCAACCCTAACCTACACAGGAAGGTATGGTTATATGGCTCCCAGAATAGACTGAATGTGCTATGAAGCTTAGGTTTTTAAATAGTGCATTCAGAAAAAAAACAGGCATTTAAGTTCCTTTAAGTAAAGTGAAGATTAGACCCCGTTAGGCTTTATATTATTCCAAGGTGTATGTGTTCATGTTTTTATAATCCAATAACACTTATGGCTGTTTTCTTAATCATGTCACTGACAGATGCACTAAGTAGTAAGTTTCTTAAATATGAATTTTAACATTTTTTATTTGTTTGTCATATATCAGCAGGGCTTCGGTTTGTAATGTTTCTGCTTTGATTAACTCATTTTCTGTGTCCAGTATATATAGCATGTCCTGCTGTGATGTTATCCTTTTCAACGAGACAATCGATTATTTCAGACCTCGAGTCCAAACATTGCTCATGGGAGTCCAAATCAAATCTAAGTCAACAACGTATAGAACCACAGTGCCGTCTACAGCATTTTAGGAGAGCAAGTAAAAGAATAATCACATGTACCATGAAAGCATTTGTTCATCAGAGCTGAGAAGCAAACTGCTGTTTTGTTTTTTTTGTTGCTTATTTGTTTCACTTGTTTTATGTAGACAACACATTACACTACTATTATTATTACTACTATAATCATAATTATTATTTATATCATGATAATTATTTCCATTGTTTGGACATTGTTTTCACTTCTTACCCGGATGATGTTCTGGCAGGTGGTTATAGGCAAACCCACCATACTGGTGCCGTTTACGGACATGATGCGGTCACCGATGCTGAGCTCACCACAGCGTTCAGCTGGACCGCCATGAAGGAGGTTGGCCACCACCACAGTGGGCAGGATGGAGCCCCAGCCTGATTCCACCACAGCAAGACCCACGATCTCTCCAGGAGTCTTGGTGATGACAATCTGAACAACAGATACACACAAAGATTTGATGAACAACTATCAACATCAGAAATCTTATCATTATTTATGTCAAGTGACACCTGAATTATTTAACTTTTTCCCCCCCTCTTTGCAACCCTGTGCTTAGTACTTAGTACTGAACCCTAAACTCGTTATCTGTAAACATTTACATGTACTACAAAAAGAAATTCTGAGTGTTTTTTGCAGGTTGTGGCTGCAAAGTTGCAGAGCGTATCATTTGACATGATAGTTATTGCATCACACTTGGACAAGCCCTCCTAACCAAAGCAGCATTTTTGGTTGCGATTTTAAGAAATGTCTTCTATATGTTTTAATGTTTTTTATACAATGTGGAGTTTACTTGGGTTCAGGCAAGAAAAACATGAATAGGAACAATCTGTGCAGACATAGTGTAATGGAGCAGCAGACGTTTGAAAAGCTTACTTGGATATGCTAATAATTCATGTAAATGTTATACATAACTTGTAAAGGAAATAAACTTGTAACTCTGGAAGGCTCTATTTGAAAACAAGTTTTTTTAAACCTAAAGGCTGGATTGAAGTTATTTTCACATTAAAAATGCTGGTTAGTTTTGCATTCAAAGATAAAATATACAGGAATCTAGTAAAGGGCTTTGTGGTGTCTCCAGAACCAGCTGCACATCAACACTTCTAAGACCAAGGAGATGGTCTGGGCTTCCACAGGACGAGACCGCCAAGACAGCCTGTCCTCATAGAGGGTCAGGAGGTGGAGGTGGTGTCGTCCTAGAAGTACCTTGGTCTGCAGCTGGACCACAAACTGGACTGGTTGGTGAACTGTGAGCATCTTTACAGGAGGGGGCAGAGCAGGCTGTATTTCCTGAGGAGGCTGGCAGCTTTTAACTCCTGCAGAAAACTGCTGCAGATCTTCCACCAGTCTGTGGTTGCCAGCACTCTTTTTTATGCCGTGGTGTGCTGGGGAGGAAGCACCAGGAAGAGAGACACCAACAGACTGGACAGAGTGATCAGGTGTGCTGGCTCTGT
>JBBBVU010000015.1:5832566-5858485 GCA_037177055.1 Atherinosoma microstoma | reverse complement strand
GAACCTCCCAATGAGCTTCTTTTCAGCTCTTCAGAAACCTCCCGGATAATCTGTCCATTCATTTTACAGTCATTGGTTTTCACACTTAATTACAGTTCAGTTGAAAAGGACACAAAATACCACAATAAAAAAAAAAATCTCTTAACATTCAGGGTTGCCTGTCACTGTGGTGTTGCGTTACAGTATCAGTAAGAAGAAGATGGACTTTAATTAGATGTAAATGGAAGATTCAAACTTAATAGGTTGACCAAGTTGCCGCTGTGAGCTGCATCATAATAGTGCATCCTGCTAAAATACTGTTTAATCATCAACCAGCATATTAACGAGGCAATTTAAAAGACAGGCAGTGTTCTAAATCAATCAGTAGGTAACAATTATTAATTACATTTTTATCTGTTTTGTGTTGTTTTCTTTTTCTTGTGCAATTCTTTTAGTTTTTTCTCGTGCCTATAAAACAACTACGTTGAACAATAAAGCAGAGATCACTGAACTAGAACTCAGTACTTGCTGCTGTGTTTTCTCAGTTTTACAGCGAGTGGGTGCACAAGTGGGTTTCATAACAAATGCAAGTCCTTTCTCACTATCCCACATTAACATGCAAATTAATTCTCACATCTGTAGATGAAGTGTTATCCCTCGTGGATGTAAATACAGTTTCATCTTCACATGTATTTGAATAGATTTCTTGTTTTCCACAATTCTTCTCAGATCACAACAAATTCATCGTTAGATTTAGCTTTGCTAGCGCATCAGATGAACAATGCCACCATTAAAAAATGACTTGCTAATGTTAGAACAACTTAGAAAAATGAGATTTGGGGCTGAGTGTATTTTTTTATTATTTTTGCAAGGAGTCAGAAGTTTTTCCAGACATCATGTGCCAACCTTTCGTTTGTTCTTGATAAGATGCAGCTGTCCTACCACTGCCAGTATATCTACAGTTTCTCATGAGAAAGTAGGGGACTTTTCTGCCAGGTTAGCATAGACTTTACACAGTACAAAATAAAACAATCGTATGTAAATGTGGAGGAAACATGTGTGAAACCTTTGGCGTTACCAGGAACTCTGTTCAGATTACTCCGAATAACCTCAGATCTTTTATTGAGTCAAAGTTAAAGACATAATCTGACTAAACTAATGAAGCACGCAGGTTAACATTTAATGCCTTTTGATCAGCCGCTCCAGGACTGACTGGTGAAATTGAGTGAACTTACTCAATCTATTAAGGCTCCTTTAGCAACAGTGGCTTTCCTCAGATGTCTGCTGTAGCTGTTTATGAGACTCCTACAGCAGTAAGAAAGATGTTTGGATCACTTTTCTCAAACTGGTGCAGCTCATCAATATTTCTGAGACGTTTTCATTGACCAACCTTTTTCAAAGGGGGGGGGGGGGGCTCGGTCTCTCCGCTAGGTGAACAGCAGGATTCTGACTTAGCTATTCCAAAACATGAACTATCTGTATCACTGGTTTATTAATCTGGTCTCAAGGAAAGTGTGTTTGTCATAGATTATCTGTTTATCCCAAAGCAATGTGTGGGTCCCTGCATAATTCCTCTACAATGTCAATCCACTGATTGTAGCTTGGAGGATCATATTTCAGTCAGTTTCTTGTAACTGCATTCTTGTACAGTAGAAGGTTTCATCCTTCCATTCTTGTTTCTTTAGTAAATGCATTCATGGCTTAACATCGCAAAGCAGCTCCTAATAATGATCCTGCCTCCACCATGCTGGAAGCTGGACCCCCCTTTCCCCCTTTCAAATGTACTGTTGTGACTTATTTTTATCATTCCTCTGGTCTTTGTCCATACGATTTTGGTCCAAATTGATGTTTTGGATACTTTAGATGTACTTTGGTGTATTTCAGAGAGTATTTACTTCCTTTATTGTGTCGTTTGTGTCTCTCTGGGATTCTTACTGTAAATACAAGTTCTTCTAAGAAATTGTATGAATTGAAGGATATTCACTGGGGATAGACCGATGGTTTTTTGGTTTTTTTTAGAGCTGATACCAATAGTTTTTACATAAGCCTTAGCTGATAGCCGATACAGGATAGCGATTTTCTGGAGCCGATATTTGGGGCTGATACGCTGTTCCTCCCTTGAGTTACATGATAAAAATGACACAATGATAACAAATGTTACGGGTCTCATTTTTGTTAATAAAAGAAACATTTATTTAACCTAAAACTAAATTTAGAACAAGTAATGTTACGTAGTATGTAACAGCTTAATCTTTATATATTAACGTTCAACATTTAAATTAAAATAAAGCGAAACAATTTGGCCCCTGGACAGTTTTTCTTTTTGCAAATAATTTGTTAGAAAAAAATGAAAAAGGGGAATCAACCTGTTGGAATCGGTGAGGGAGTCGGGCAGTGTTGAAGCTGATGCTGTAGGCTTCCCTCTACTCTGCTGGGTGGAGGGGGCATGCTCTGCACATGGACTGCAGCGTCTCCAAAAACACAGAGCTGCCTTGCCTGTCATGCCGAGAAAAATGATCGGCGAACGTACCTGCAATATCGGCCAATGCCGATGCTAGTAAAAGATGCAAACGCTTTGTGTTTAAGTATAACAACCAGAGCCTTGCACGTGAATTAGAAAACACTTATGTGGAACCTGAGTAATTTTCTGCCACAGTGCATGAAGTGCTGTATGTATTTGTTTCCTCAACCTCTGTCTTCTCTCTCTCTCTCTCTCTCTCTCTCTCTCTCTCTCTCTCTCTCTCTCGTTGTAGGTGTACGTATCTCTCATCCCTATCATCGGCGGAGTGCTGCTGGCCACTGTGACTGAGCTTTCCTTTGATGTTTCAGGATTAATCAGTGCTCTGGCTGCCACGCTGTGCTTCTCTCTGCAGAACATCTACTCCAAAAAAGTAAATTATCCTCATGTTGTCGGTATGCACCACATGATCTCATCCTACCCACGACCCCGTTAGAACTCGGTGAATTTTAGAAAGAACATCAGTATGAATGAACAAAAATCTTGACCTTTGATTTTGAGTGGTTCTGTCTCTGAATGATCCCCTCTGTTGTGTTCTGGGTGTCCCTTATTATTTGCAGCAAGCATGACATTTTGCTGCTTTTGCAGCCCAACAATAACGTCAGGATTTAAACTTGACTTTGAGGGTAAAGTACGGGGGAAATACTTCATTTTTGTATTTGAGGAACTAAACTTGGATTTCCATGTTGCTTTAACGAGACAGGTGAAGATGATATCCAGGCCAGAACAAGAAAAAAATGTTGAATATATAAAAAAACAAACATGTTTTAAAAAAAGACAAAAAACAACTTTATTTTTTTATTATTTCTTTTAAAGGTATTACGTGACACAAGGATCCACCACCTGAGGCTGCTTAACATCCTGGGCTTCAACGCTGTGATCTTCATTCTGCCTACCTGGGTTCTCGTGGACCTCTCTGTGTTTCTTGTGAACGGAGATCTGGTGAGCAGCAATGACAACACTTTCGATGAGTTTCCCATTCTCTGTGGTGGCCAATAGAGTTAATCTGAGGTGTTTTATGTGAGTGAACTATTTCCGACACGACTGCTTTCCTTTCAGTCGGAGATGTCCGAATGGACGGGTACCTTCGTCCTCCTGCTCATCAGCGGCTTCTGCAATTTTGCCCAGAATGTCATCGCCTTCAGTGTTCTTAACCTCGTCAGCCCACTCAGTTACGCCGTCGCCAACGCTACCAAGAGGATTATGGTCATTAGCATATCTTTGCTAATGCTGCGCAACCCGGTCACCCTCACAAATGTCCTCGGAATGATGACGGCCATTGTCGGGGTCTTCCTTTACAATAAGGTGAGTCACCCCGACTGCTGGACGTTCGCTGGCCAGGCAGTGATGGGGAAAAAAATGAAGTTAAACCATGAGCTTGAATTTAGATCTACTTTAATGTTGGTTATCCACCCAAGATATTAAAATGAACTTCTATTTGCCCTTCTCCTCTGTCATCAGGCCAAGTATGACGCTAACCTGGAAAAGAAGCTGCTGCCAAGCTCCAAGCAGGACCTGATGTCCTTTGACAACCCAGGGCTGGAGAAGTTCCAGGCCAACGGGTCAGTGCCTTTCTCCCACGGCTTGGAGCAGCAGCACAACTTTAACAACGTGCTGACTGACCACTTCCAGTACAGCCGGCAGGCTTACACGGCAAACTACAACAGCAACCACCAGTATGTGGTGTAACGGAGGAGTCGGCCCTCTCTCTCTGGGTAGCTGTCATAGACATTACTGTGTGTAGCCGCCCCTCCCAGCTGCGGGTTTTTACACTCGCTCCAAACTCAAGACTGAAGGCAAGTGTTGTTTGTCTTGGAAGGTAAAAATAAGATGAGTTGTTTATGATGAGCCCGAGTCGTGAGCTCTCCCATGCCCGTTCTTATCTAGACTTCATATTCTTACGGCCACGCTGTGGGTCATTGTTTATTTATTATGTTGGTACCGACTGTATGGAAGGGCTTGATGGAGAACAAAATGTATATCAGCCATTTTCTGACATAAAAGTGACAGATTAAGTCATGAAATGCAGAAGCAGAACTGTGCCACAGCATGTAGACATCTTGCTTTCTTCACTTCTTGGAATCATATAGTCTTGTTTTCACAACAAGCCATAAATTATGTTGGGTGTAGCTGTTAAATAATTAAAGTTTGCACAGAATCAAGGGTCTGTTACATTGTTGGATGAAAGGAAATATTCTTTGAATTTTTTTGTTGTTTCAAATTGTTTTCAGTGAATAAATCTCGATGGGACTTTAGGGGAATCTTTGATTAAATGGACTTAGCTTGGGTTTGATTTTTAAATATGAATTAAGATCAAAATGAGAACCAAATAGTTAAAGAAGCTTAGATGTGATATTTTCCTGCAAGTTTTTTTGGAAGGGTTATTGCAGTTTTGGATGCTTATGGACAGCTGAGGTGTGAAGTTTTCACTGCTGGATGCAAAGTGCTCTAAACTCAAAATAAGATGTTAAGTTCTGCAAACGTGATGTTACAGCAGAAGGATCTGAGCATCTTTACATCAACAAGCCAAAGCTTTGTCATTCTTCCCAGACTCGCTCTCTGCAGCGGCAACGTCAACATATAGTCCCGTCCACAGAATAATACGCGCTGCGTGGCTTTAGTCTCATCCTCCTTCTCTCTTGTGGCCCATGGATATTCCTGACTACACCCCTGTTTGTACCAGTATCATGTGAGAGGGAATCACAAGTCAGGTGCCCTCAGTTTAAGTTGATTTGGAATTTAGAGATCACAGATGCGCGAGTGACAGATTGGATATACTAAATGTTCCCCTGGGTTTGTAGAGTTGGTCTGAGGGTCATATCAGTGGGTAGAGAATGTTTTTAGCTTTTCTAGCAGCATAAATCATGATGGTTCAGTGTTGTCAGACTGAAGCATCTCACTGAATGGATTGTTAGAAAAATAGGGACACTAATGTTTATGTCTTTTGACTTTTTTTCAAACCTTTTGTGATCATTTTCATCTGATGGCATTTTGGGGTGACACTTTAAATTTGCTTGCTCACATTATAACATCATCATTTCTGCAGGTTTTGTCAGCTTAAACTGTACTTTGATTAAAACTGATTAACAAATGCAAACATGATCTGAGTATGGAAAGTTCTGCCATTGAATGCTACCATGCAGACTTTAGTATTAACAACAAATTACATGTAGCACTGTGAATTAGGACAGCCTTGTAGAGCTAGCATGGTAGGAAGCTTAGGCTCAAGACTTCTTTTGGCTGCTGTAAGCCCACAGCTGCTCTCATTTTACATGTTTGTTCATATAAAAGTGTCTGATTTCAAGGAAAATGGCCAAATTGAAGGAAATTTTAAGCCCCTGCAAAAATCTGATGCTTGTAAAGTTCTTACACAGCCGGATCAGTAGAGCGAAAACTTGATTCTTAACTTAATATTTTTTATCTTTGAATGAAGAGCGAGACCAGTTCTGTGATTCAGAAAGGTCAGTGACCTCTTATAGATCTGTCTTTATCCCCAGTGGAGCTAAGATGGCATTACATGTTATCAAGAGGTATAAATATAAACATCCCTGTAATGTGCACGGGATGTTTGTCTGACAGGCAACATGTAAAATGGAATCGTGTCCTCGTCGCTGTCGGGCATTAAATGGTTTAAAACAATTTTTTAAAAATGAATCATCAAAGCTTCCAAAGCAGAGAAATATTTTCTCTCCTGTTTGGTCTTTTTTTTGTTGTTGTATTTTATACATTTTTGTTAAGACCTGTACTAAATATTTTTTTTTCTTTTACAAAAAGTCCTTGTCAGGTTTGCACATCTTGAAATATCAAAATCTGTCACTTTCATGTGAGCTTCTGTCAGCCGTCTTGGTTATCCACCGTCACGTGAAGAGCATTTTCAACAAAATGAATGAAATCAGAAGTTTGATTGTGCAGTCCAGCGTTTAGCTGTCATTTTTATCATTATCATCACTATTTGCAGTGTCTGTACAATTGATAATTCTCATTTTGCTTCTTTTTTTTAAAAGAAAAACTGTTTTTACTGCTTTAGGTACTAACTTAAGTCTTTTTTTTGTGTGTGCAGAACCTGCTCTGATCCACACTCTTTTTCATATTATTCAGATGCTTCAGGTGTAAGGTGAAGTTGTAGCGTAGGAGACGATAATGTTTCACACCAATTGTAATTGTAATGATATGTAATGATATGGCTTTTGAAATGCTTCTTTTTGATATTTGAAACACTGTCACAATATTTAGTCTGAGGAAGTTTTCTGGAAAGAGATGATCGAGTTTGTCAACTAAACTTAGCATAAAAAGTAAATGAATTCGTGTTCGGTCAATTATTTCTCTCCCTTTTAATAACAAGTTTGTGTTATATTACATTAAGTTGGTAAGTCTGATTAGTCACCTTTACAATGAGCTACAACTTGGAAGGATCGTGCTTCTGTGGAATGAGCAACACAGGTAAATGTGCAAGTAGCATCCCTCAAAAAAAGTGCCAAAATCACCTGCAATATCCCCCTGTTGGTGTTCACTCTTGTTTTGAGATTTAAGTGTGTGTCAGTCACAAATGTATGACTGGCACCCGATAGACAGAAATATCAGAAGGAGTTCCTGGAGTCAGTGGCGATCCCATATCTCCAGAATCTGGGACTTAACTCCATCCTCCAGTAGCCTGAATCAACCCAGAAGACCTCCAGAATGTGGGAGTGGAGAGGAAGAGTTTAGCTGCTGTGAGTCCAGACCTCAACCCAAATGAACTCGTGTGGGATCAGGTTAACCTTCTACACCCCAAAGAGGAGGAGCAAAGCTGTTGGACCTTCCACATGCTACTGAGGTCCCTGGCAGCGTATAATGAATAAAGTTTAAAAAAGGCCAATATATGTTGTTTTTCCTTCTTACTATGGGGAAGTGCAATCATCCAATCATCCAATCCACCAATCAGCTAAAACGAATGAATAACAGGAGAATATTGCAGGCAATTTTGGCACATTTTGGGACACAGTAAGCTGTTGCTCATTCCATAGAAGCATGATCCTAACAAAGTAAACCTGGTTGTAAAGGAGACCAATTAAACGTTACAATGACCTATAATACCAACACCAATCGGTGCACTTAAAAGGGAGAAATAATCAACCAAATACAAATTTCTTTTTGTGCTAAATAGAACTCCTGCTTGGATTCATGGGGAATCTTTCTTATAATAAATAAGATAATATTTTTTAAAACAAGTTATACAGTTGAGATAAAGCACCACATCTGTGTGATGCTGACAATTTCTACAGCGATAGAAAAATGACTCGGATGTCCTTTTTTTATGTCGACGAGACTCCTGCTGTAGTTGTGTGTTGATTGTCATTCGTTTTGAGGCAGATTTCTGTAGCTGTGTTGCATAAAACTGTAAAAGTTGAAACGACGCAGGCTTTTACAACATGGCAGAATGCAGCCTAAAAACAGCAAAGAAGACTAAATTTTTCCTTCTATGATGTAGCAGGTATCTACAGGAATGTTTTTTATTTGAACTGTTCTGAAAACCTCAAATGGGCTTTGCATTAAAATGACTGCATGATGTCAGAGTGTTGCTTAAAGCAGAGCCAGTAAAGAATTAAAAAATCTGCCTCTGCTGCTTTGTGGGGTTGTTTCATCATCAAGGCTAGCATACTCCCAACATCTTTAATCGTAACACGTTTGGATCAGTTCCTGCAAGCGGCCATTTAAAGCATCTACGACGAATACCAGACATATTACCTTCCTCAACACACCTGTATTTGGCAGCTTCCTTCTGAAAGGAAGGTATTGTTAGTTGGCGAGAAATGTTTTTACAGTAGCATCTTCCTAGTTTTCACCATGGTTAAAGAAGACAGATGCTAACCGAGCAGCATTATTATTTCATGTACTACAAGTTATGAGCAATCTTTCTCTTCAGAAGTTAATTTGTTAACATTAGAAAGGACGCTTTCACCTTATAAAAAGGCCAAATACTTTTAGAAAAAGATGATTCAACATCTTCAAAATGCGGTTTATTTATAACACAGATGCAAAAAAACCCAACCAAGTGAAATGTGACATATCATGCAGCCTCAGGTGTTTAGATGAACTTTTGAGAATATGGAAACATTTATAATCCAGCAAAAGATGATTGAAAAGTCTAAGTTATGTCGTGTTTTAACAGCAGTTTGATGCTGACGCTGGTGTGTTGAGAATCTAGAGAGAAATGGTCTCATGTTTGATTTGCCACACGGTGCAGCAGATTGTTTTTAGATGTTGTATTTCTTTATGTCCTTCCTCCTCCTTCCTTCCTCACGTTGCCAAAAACAGATCGTAACCCTTTTCATATCGGTGCACCGCAGGACAGAGGCCTTGTTTGCAGGTGGGCGAGATGAAAATTTCATAACACGTTGGAGTGATGCATCACTTTCCAGTGTCATTCTTATTGTTTAGGTTTTTCCTGTACAGCGAGCTGACTGGGAGAATAAATAGTCGGCTCTCTTGTAAAGCTTTTCACTGGGGGGGGGGGGTGTAAATGATAAAGGTAGTAGAACGGGGAGAATTCTTTGTAAAACTTGTATAATTATTATTTTTGTGTGTCTTTATTGGATCTTGAGAGAATTTTTACTTCAACTATGTTTATAGATTTTTATTTATGAGGTTGAAAAGGTACGAAAATGTTGTACAGAGGTGCAACTATGCACGGTCTTGTCTGCTTATGTTTAGTAAATATTTTTAAATGTTGGGGAAAATAAATGCATCATGGAACACTGAGCATGTCCGATGTGTTTTCTCTTAACTCAGCCACTACACTACTTCTAGTTTATATTATAGGCAGTACTGGACGATGTTTTCAAATTCTACTTTTGGTAAAAACATACTAATGCAATGTAGTAAATATTTTTTTTAAAGTACATATAAAACTGCATGCAAGAAGCGACTGATATAGCTTGATATTTTAAGTATTAGTAAGGTGTTTGCAAAGAAAAAGACCTATTTTTGAAAGGATGTATTGCTTGAAATATAGGAGGAATATTATCCAGGACGTACAGGGGGAAAAATGTTCCACTGCATTCATTTTCAGCAGAGTATTTTCACATTTTTGCTTTTAAAAAAAACCCATTTTAGTTAGATACTAGAGTTTTCTACTTCATATATGATTTAATTACAAAAATCTGAAGGGGAACTGAAGAAGAAGCGATGCATTGCAGAAAGACTCGGGCACAACACTGCAAGCAAATTCACCCATTCAAATACACATTCAGCATGTTTTAAATTGTTTCTGTAGCATTAACCTGTGCAATGCTTCTTTCTCTGTCATACACACTCAAACACATTGAGGGCAATGTTGGGTTCAGAGCTGTCTGAGGACACTTGAACATGAGGACTGGAGGAGCCTGTAACTACAGATTCTCTGATTGGTGGATGACTGCCTCGTCTCCTGAGCCACAGAAATACAGTAAACGGCCTGTAAATGAATACAACACTGATGTCCTACTTTTTTCTTTTTAAAAATGGGAATAAAACCAAAGTTTAATCATTTGCAAGTCATTTGTAACAAATATTTAATTGATTTCAGTGCCAAGACAACATACATGTTAAAACTGAAAATTTATACAAAGTTGTTCCTTGACAAGGAAGTCATCTGTGTATGTTGCTTTAAAACCTGTGAATTAGCAGAGTTAATGATGCCAATGTGCAGTCATGAACCTGAATACCATCCCAGGTGCCGGCTGTAGAACTCTGCACAGCTGACATGTGAGTCCCTCTCCTCTGATATGGCATCCATCATTTTTTTTTAAAACAATGTCATATTGATTTGTGACCACAGGACAGTTTCCCACTTGACCTCTAGTCTATCTTTAATGAGCTCCGAGCCTGAGAAGGATGAGAATGAGGCAGCATTTCTGGATCTTGTGAGTATTAATTTCTTCTTTGTATGGTAGAGTTTTAACTTGCATCTACCTATTTACCAATTTATTCAATTAAATTTAATTAATTAAGTTTGTTTATCTATTTATCAAATCCAATTGTAAAAGAACTTTTAATAAAAAGAAAATATATCAGTTTTCAGCTTAACATGTCAATGAAATAAATGGATAAAATAAAAAAATAAGCATTTAAATTACACTGAATCACAGAACTACTGTAAATATGGTCATGTTCATTATGCATACATATACTTTGCTCTAATAAATTCAACTTCATTAACTTTTGAGGCAGAGAGGACAGAAGCAGAGCCCTGTGGATATTTTCCATCATTGCTATATCATCTACACTGTGACACTTTTTTATTTACATTAGATTCATGACTCTAGGAGAGCCTTTTATATATGAAGCCTGCAAACTAAGAATGTTATTTCTGTTTGATTTTAAACTGGAAAGCCAACCATTAAGTTATCTTATTTGAATTTGAACCAGTTCAGGGACACCTGATATGATGTTTGTAATCGAAGAGACAAGACCAGAGTATCACCAGCAGCTTCTTAGGTTTCTTATGTGTGTCTTTCTGCCCCCTAGTGGCCACAAACAGATTGCAGCATAAATATTTAAGTAGTTCACTGGCCTCAACAGATTTTTTTTATTCATGCAAATTTCCATGCATGCTGTACTTGATCTTGCTTGCTTTCACAAGCTGTGATTGTGACCAATATCCATACAATAATATATCACAGTCTCCTTCTAGTTTTGTTTTCTATTAGCAGAAGTATTCTGTGTGCTGCATCTTTCCCAGAATATTTAAGAAAAGCAAAGCTGTCAGCAAGATATGTGTGGTGGACTTGAAAACAACTTGGACAGATCCTGCAGATGGAGCTCAGTCTCTGTTTCTGAACAAAGGAGGAATTCTTTTGTTCCTCATGCATGGCAGACGCATCCTGGACCACTGATGCTCCAGCTTTGGGATTCAGAGTTTTTGTTCAAAAGCATTGAGATGGAAGTGAAATATGTTAAGACCCCCCAAACAATGATTGGCGGATTGTTTCTGATTTATATGATATGCAGAGAGAGGATACTATTTATTCCAGCTGTTATAAATTCATGTGAATGTCTCTACTTCAACACACATTTTCCCACCTAGTTAGAATACTTCCTCATACATCTAAATCATGCCTGTATTAAAAGGTTGTTTATCACAAGAAATAAAAAGGCACCAACATCATAGCTGATTATAAATGGAGACCCAACAATGTGAGTCCAATTTAATGTTATGACACCATAAAGACTGGGGGATTCACAGCATGCTTTATGCTGATTTTCCTTACATCACAGACAAAACACAAATAACCCACAGGGTCAGATTAATCAAAAACATACATTTTTAATACAAATAGGAAATAGCAGCATGTAGCCTTTTTTAAAATTTTATTGAATTTAGTGTTTCAACTAAATTAAAAACCTATTTTAACATAAAAAAAAGGATAAAAAAGGTAAAAAATATAAAATCAGAACATGTTTCAATGTTCTAATTTTATGTTTTTTACCGATATATTTTGTTGTCTTATATCTGAAATTTAGAATTTTATGAAATGTTATGTTCATGATTTTATAGTTTGCGCTTGTTTGAACTGTCACAACATAAACATTTTTTTACCTTTCAAAGCCTGCTGCAAAGGGACAAAAGTAAAAGGGTTGTTTTTGGAGGGAAATTTTGCTTTGTATTCACAAAATGTTATTTCTGATGAACTTAAGTGAAAAACAAGGTGCCCATCCGCCTGAAGTAGCTGTGGTTGATAAAAGCAATTGATTGGTGTGATGGAGGGAGAGGCTATGAGAAACACTGTTACAGAAAACTGTAGCTGTGAGGCAAAAACCATCAGCAGAGTTTGTAGAACAATGAAAGGTACAAAATAAAGGCTTATTTGTGTCTCATTGCACTTCAGTAGCAACGTAGGAGCCAAATAGCTTATCTCTGCACTGGAGGAGCTCGGCGTGTGCCGCAATCACAGCACTTCTCCAAGTTCATTTTAATAAATAATACCTCAGGAGCTCTGAGGATCATGTGCAGCCGAGGGTCCACACAGTCATCCTCATCTTTCTGTCTCACACTGCAGTCTACTGCCCTGCATGAGACTGTTAGCTGCAAACATTCATAGATGTTACACGTGCTGAGTCTGCAGACTTAAGTGTGGCAAAGGCCCTTTGTGTCTTGTGAAGTGAATTAGACTGTAGCAGGGAGCTGAGAGATAATGTTTGCATTGCACATCAGCTGGGTGAACACATGGCTGTCCTTCATGTTTTCAGGACACAACAGAGTCTTTTGTGTTGAGGGAGGGGAAATGCCGCGAGTTCTGCTACGTCTCCTGGTTAAACTGAGTAACCGTCGAAATAGGGACCTCCTGAGGAGGATGTAGATCCAGGGGTCCAGGATGGGGTTCACTGAGGCGGTCCTGATGGCTGCCAGATCTGCTTCGTGGTTACTTTTTAAGCGGTTAGCAAACACACGCACCTGAGGGAGAACAAGGGGAAAAAAAAATCATACTTTTAATAGGTGTGATGAAGCAATATCATGCAAACTTTTTTCAGAAATATTGAGGTTTACCAACTCAGGTCAAATAAAAGTTATTTCCCCAAAGAGATATATTCCAATCTGTTTGATTAACATGCTGTTAGTTTACAAAGCACTGGTTTATAGGACCAAAATACAGTCAGAATCTTGTGGTTCATTCTGAACCAACCAGATCTCTCAGGTCATCGGGATCAAGTCTACTTTCATTTCTTTCTTTTAAAAGTTTGTTTTGTTTTAATGTACTTTTCTGTAATATTGTCCTGTACATGAAATGTCCTACATAAATAATCTTGCCTTGCCTACTTTCTGTTAAAGTCAGAACTCAACACGGAGAGGCAGCGTTCAGTTTTTATGCTCCTCACATGTGGAACAAACTCCCAGAAAGCTGCAGGTCTGATGAAACTCTCAGCAGTTTAAAATCAGGGTAAAAAAAAAATTCTATTTGCCGCCTTTGATGAAAACGATTGATAATTAACTTTTGTTTCCTGCATTTTTATCATATGTTCTTTGAGGGTTTCCTTTTTTTTTATTACCTGTTTTACTTCATTTTATTTGAAAAGTTTGTTTTTAATGGGCTACTACTTAATGCTTCTTCTGCACCCTGCTGTAATGCTTAAGTTTTATATAAAGCATCTTGAAATGTAGACAAATAAACTTGCCTTGCCTAAAAGCTTACAACCCAAATGTAAAATGCCTAAATAGGAATTACTAACAGGATTTAGGTACAATTTGATGAGGCTACAGGCTGATATTCAGTCCAAGGTTGGTTCAATATTAGACAAAGATGCAAAGTATAACAGCTCTCATAATTAGTTGCTTTAGCATTTACTCATGCATGCATGCAATGAATAAATAAATGTGAAACAACCCATACAAACAGCAATAACTCACCACTAGCGGAGCTGAGCAGGTTAGAACCACCACAGAGGTCATCACCAGCACCGCGATCATCTGCGTCTCCACGGCGGAGGACAGCGCCCTCCACCTCTGCCGGACGCTGGCTCTGGTGACGGGTCGCTGCACAGTCCTGCGGCGCATCAGCAGCAGCGCTCCGCACACCACTAAGTTCAACACGATGGTGCCCAGGATCAGCAACAGGCTGACGACGCCGTACAAAACGGAGTAAGAGGTAGCCACAAGGTCATTTGACCTCCAATCGATGAAGCACCAGGTGCCGGGTGGCTGCAGCTCGCTCCTCGCCATCCCCATCATGGGGAGGCAGCAGAACAAAATGTGACTTAAGTAAATAAATAAGAGGAACTTCTGCGCAAAACGGCGGTCCACTCCCCACCGCTGGTAGGTGTATGGACAGCAGATGGCCACATAGCGCTCTGCTGCCATGGTGCATATGATGCTCAGTCCGGTCAAACCGAAAAACAGCAACAGAAAGGAGTGAAACTCGCAGACATGCCTGTCCATCAACACATGCTTGTCCAGGTAGTTGGCAATGGTGAGCGGGCTGGCCAAACAGGTGCCCAACAGGTCCGTCACCGCCAGCCCACACACCAGCGTAAAGAAAGCGGAAGATTTTCTCTGCTGTTGCGATACTGAAAGGACGATTATTGCTGTCAAATTCCCCACAGCACCACCAGCGAACATAAAAATCGGTAGAGCGATTCCTCTCCCAATCGTCGCTGGACGCTGGGACAGCGACTGATTGACGGAATTAGATCCGTGCGTAAAGTTCTGGTTCTCCATCTCCAAATACTCCCAGAAGTTGATGCCAGATACTTATTTCCTTTGGTCTGTATCAGGTCAGGGAGAGCGTTTCCTCTTTAACCCCCCCTGCAACAGATAAAGAGTCAACAGCGGAATGCTCTGTGTCATTCCCACTGCTTCCCAAAAAGAAAAAAATAATCACAGACGTGGCTGCGCGCAGCTGTGAGCTGAGAAGGGGGCTGTTTCTGAAGTCTTGTACCACCCAGCGGTCTACAAAGTTTTATGGATGGGAATGTTTAGAGCGAGGCAGGCTTGGCTTGGCCTACAGTTTATGCTCAAACTATCAACTGCCAGTTAGTGCAGGCGTCATCACAGACGTGTGATATTTGCTGCAGCGTTAGGAGGTCAATTTGTCGAACAGTTGAGTACAGACAGACGATAATGAAATAGAAGAGGCCCTAGTTCCACTTATCTAACCAGTATCCATTTAGCAGCACAACGAGAAGATGAAGTGATCTTCCAAAATCTTAAAGAGAAATATTTTCAAGATAAGTGCCCCCCCACACCATTTCCTCTCATGGTAACATAATTAGGAATTTCAGTTAACAGGAAAGAGGTCAACTTAAGCCCTGAAATATTCATTTATGAAAGAAAGGCCCCTAAGATTACTGGAAAGCAAACCAAACTCTCACTGTCTGACCTGCTAAAGATGAAGACAAAAAAGAAGAGCAAACTTAGGAAGATGTAAGAGAATCTACAATGATGGTGCACAAATATGATTATCAAAGAGAGATATGAGGAGTCATCAGGAAACAGTCATTTCAATCCAAAGCTACATCAAATTTCCTCCAAGATCTTTTTTTAATGATGAGAGAGTCTGACTCATCTCAAGCAAACCCCGAAGAGTCTCAATAGAGTTGATGTCTGGTTTCTGTAGTGGCCAATCCATGTGTGAAAGGGATGTGTCATGCTCTATAAATCCCTCAATTTGAGCCCAGTAAATCCTGGTTTTGTCATCTTGGAATATTCCCTTATCCTCAGGAAAGTCACAATCTATTGATTTAAGAAGCTGGTCATTCAGTCAGCTGACCTCACATCTTGGACACTTTGAACGTAGACCTGTGAGGCAACCTTAGATCATGAAATAGCCAGGCTTGAATATCTTGAGTTGTCTTCACAATGTGTGTGTAAATGGTTTACTTTGACTTTAACATTATCCTGAGTCCTACTTAATATACAAGTCTGATATTTCATCAACAAATCCGGACTTAATACTGTGTAGGCATGAAAGTCCATGAAAAGTACACCTCTCCAACTTTTAAGCATGGGGGCGGACTGGTCATGGTTTGGACTTGCATTGCAGCCAGTAGCTTGAGGAACAATAATGAAGCAAACATCATGGTATCAGGGAAGAGCCTAAAAGTAAAAAAGAAAAAGAAGAAAGAATTGCTGGATTTGTTTAAATGTGTGATTTTGGGGTAATTTGCATACAGATACTTTACTTTTATTTTCTATAACACAACAATCCAATTTCAAGGCAGAACATTTAAAAGTTCTGCTGATCCACAAAAACCACTGACGGCTTATATAATGACATACAAGTTGAATGTCCACATATTTTTGTTACCTAATAGTACTTAATGAATATGAAGTTAACATAATGTGTCAGTTTGTTTAGACTTCATTTCGTATTCTTGCTTGCTGTGAGGTTATCTTTTCTATGTAAAACCCTGAACTCTAACTTCAGGATAGTATCTCTGTGCTCAAACTCTAAGACCAGCCTCTAGATCGTATCACAGTCTATTTCTAATCCCTGTAACCAAATCTTAAACATGTCTAACCTCCTATGACCCTGGTTCCATATATGTGGACATCACATATTCTGCACCATAATACTAAATTTTGTGTAACTGTTGTACACAAACATGGACACTTACACTGCCATCTGGTGGTGTCAGATTGTTTTTTTTGTTTTTTACAGTATAGAAAATTATATTTATATCTACTTAATATATGATAAAATATCTATATAATACAATGAAGTTAAATACATACATATCTTAAAATTCTATTTATTGCTTTTTACTAACTCTAAATAGCTACAAGAGATCTAAATTGCAAGCCAAACTAAGACACAAGTCAGTATACTGATTCATAAAATCCACCATATATGAAAGTGAGTTAGATGTTGCATAGGATCAAATTTTAGCTCAATATTTGCTTCTTAATCAGCAGATCTTGCATTCAGCAATGAAATTCAGTTTTTCCTGGTGAGGGTACAATTTTCCCCCTTCTTCTTTTTTTTTTATTTTTCCCTTCTACATTTGTTCTTATTTTTAGGCAAACAAAACCTAACCAGGCAACAACAGTTGTAAACTGAGGTAAGGGAGAGAAAGATTGTGCTCCCATCCAACAATGCAACATGACATAATGTATTTTCTGTACTCGGATATGTTTGGATGTTAATAAAAACATGGTTAAAGTTATAAAAATCATGCACTGTTTAGGACTTACGTGTTCAATATGCAAAGCAGTTGCAGTTATGTCACATGGAAAAAAAAACAAACATGCATTTTAATCACAGAGTTTTCTAACCTTAATTTGAACACTTCCACGTTTTGTGATATGTGATAAAAATACCTGTGAGGCTGATCTGAAAATAAATTTCTATTGATAGTTACACCTGCAAAATTGACATATAAACCAAGTCTAACAATCACTAATGATCACTGCAGGTTAAAGCACACGTATGAGAAGCTATCTCCTCTTTCTGTGCAGGTTTCTCTTGTTCCTGATCAGTGAAATGTTACCATCTCAGGACTTTTGTTTGCCCCAAATAGGACCACATGTTTTCTTTTCCATTATCATGACTTTCTTTTATATTTTGATTAATTTCAGTCTGTAAGGCATTTAAATTCTTATCAGAAATCCTACAATATAAAACCAACTTTGAGCTAAACTATCAGATAAAAACATTGTGTGAAGTGGAAACCCTTTCATCCAGCGTTTGTTCCACTGCCTTGTTGTGGTTGATATTTTACCCATGACAAACCAAAGGGCAGTGCCCCCCCCCCCCCCAACCTATAACGGTAAATGGTTGCGAGGAAAGCAGGAACATATAGGACGTCAGTGCACTTAGCCTGCTCTGACTCTGCAGCCGTCGCACATTCATTACAGCTTGACTAATGTTTACATAGAAGAGCAGCAGAAAGGGGTCTCTGTCTGCAGCCGACATTAAAAGACAAAACAAAACACCTATCTGAGAGATAAACTGCAGCAGCTCATCTCTGCTGCAGACAATAAGGAGCTGGCAGACTGCGAACAACACAGAAATGCCAGGGCTTGGAAACTCCAAACTGACTGGAATATCATTCAGTTCACCATGAATCATGGGATGTTCAGACTCTCAGTGCAACGTTTATAGTGATCTTGAATGTCTAAACACAAAGTATTTATTAGATTTGAAATATATTGTCTCCGTCTGTGGTCTCAGCAGTGTACTCAAGCTATAAAAGTGTGCTGCTGTAGGAGTAATCAGCCATTAAGAACATACCATGATCCCTAAAAGGTCATGTAGGTGCTTTTTCCCTCTATAAAAATATGCCAACCCTTACGTGACCAATGAGTCAGTGCTGTAAGTCACCCACTGTTCTCTTAACAAAACACGTTGAGACAAGTCTCATTATTTAGTTAATATTAAAAGTATGTTGAGTTCTTTAACTGTTTTCTTACACTGGTGATGCAATTACAGCTGCAAATATAGGCATCACGTAGACCTCTAAATACTGGTTGTAATGCAAAGTCTTCATTATTGATTAGGTGTCTAAATGCTTTAAAATCTCCCCAAATTGTGTAAAATTGTCCATCTCAGCTTCTCACAGCTAAGATTTATGTTAATTAATTTCTTCAGCCTGCAGTTTAAATGGGAACATGTGCAAATGAGAATTTTTTTTATCAAGATTTCTTTCATAGCTTTGGAGATACAGACAGAAGATACTGAGAACAACAAGCAACTATGATTTTAACAGTAATCTGTCAGTTATTAGGCTTGTTTGTCTTTGCCTTTTTACTGAGGGAAATATTTGGCTTTTTGGTTTGGCTGCCAAATCCTCATGTTCCCCCAGTAGGTCACCAACTGCAACAGTTTTTATCTTTCTTTCTTATTTTCTAAAACAAACAAACAAAAAAACACCTTTTTCAAGCTGCCTGCTGAAGCTGTAAATGATAATAATCAGAGCAGAGAGTTGAACCACAACAAGAATGTGACTTTATACAGGGATCATTTCAGCTCTGCTTCTCTTTATTGATTTTATTTTGTGGATGATAAGTCATTCATTTAAGACCTGCACTTCGTTTAGTCAGTCAGCTTTTACTGGAATACAGTGATTTGGTAGAAACAACCTAGTCTCCTCAGTCCATTTAAGTCTGCAGGTATCGGTGTATGCACATCACTTCAAACAATCTTGTCTGGACTTTGACTGGACTTCGATTCTTTTCTTTTTCAGACATTTAGTTGGAGATTTGCTGCTGCGTTTGGGATCATTGTTCTGTTGCATGACCCAATTTCAGTCAAGTGTTAGCTGTTAGACAGATAGCCCTTAAATTTGACTCTTGGATACTTTGGCATACAGAGTCGACTCAGTTACTGTAAAGTGTGAAGGTCCAGTGACTGTAAAATCTGCCCCAATAATCAGCCCTCAAACTGTGCTTGACACTCTGTACGAGGTGTTTGTGATGAAATGCTGTATTTGGTTTTCAGTGCTGTGAGTTACGACACAACATTTACACTTTGGTCTTATCTGTACAGAGGATATTGTTTCATAAGTTTTGTATTTGTTAAACTTCATCATATGCTGTGCTGTTATTTTCTTTTAGATTAAAGAAGCTGTCTCCTGGCAACCCCTTTAAAACAAGCCATAATTATTTGGTCTTTTTCATAATTGTGCTGCCGTGAACTTGACCATTTGATAAGCAAACTGAGGACTGTAAAGTCTAAGATGTATTGGGTTATTACAGTTTTTCTCAGCACTGTATAGTCTGACCTTGAGGAGAACTATAGGAGGTCTACTCCTGGGAAACTCACTCAAACGTTTCCCATTTGTGAGTAATCTTTCTTGCTGTAGAATAATGGATTTAAAATTGGCCACATAAACTGGCCATTGGCCATAAACTGGATGATATGGGAACTATGGTCCCACATTTTGGTCTTGTATGCATTGTGTGCTACCAGCATGCTATGAACTGTTGAAAAGGTTGTGGTTATTTCACACATCTTTAAGACTGGTTAAAACCAGTTACTATTTTCATCTTTCGAGTATTTATATTCTCTTTTTTCCAATAACAATCAATAAGCTGCTTTGAGAAAAGCTGTAGGCCTACATTATCTGGTTATCAGAACTTGATGTTTTTCCCTTTATGTTCAAGAAAAAATAGATAGTTATTGATTTTTCCCCTTTATGCTTCAAAATCACTGACATTGTAAGATTATTAGGGATAGTAAAAAGCTCTTTGTAATAAGAAAAGTTATATGTATTCTACTCAGGCACAAAGAAGTGCTATTTGTGTGTTTCTAAGAGTATTATCCTGATGGATTAGTATTTTTCATTTCCATCTACATAAAACATTAAAAATGATACCTTTAACTTAAGTTATCATGTGATGTCAAAATTCAGAGTTGTATGGTGAATGGATTTAAGCAAGTGGAGATGCAATGTACAATCTGCAACAACAATTTGGAGGTCTGACAACTTAACTTCCTTGTGCTAACTTGCTTGAAGCAAGAAAAACTACGAGGCAGATTTAGCTCCACAATGGGGAAAAATGTACCAAAAGCAGCCTAAATGCTTAAGACCAGGAAAACTGGTCTGAAAACATGAAGGACACCAAATTTTCATGTCTGTATCCGTCACAGTCAACCAAGAATACTTTATTACTAGAAAAATAAATGCTAAAAATCCCCTTTAATTGAATGAAAATACCAAAAACAGACATAACTTGTAATTGACTTCTAATATGCTCAAAGAAAACAGACTAGAACACAAAGGTGTGAAGGGCACTTTTTCTCAACCCTGGGGATGCTGCAGAATATCACTGTGCAATCCAAAAAGGAGTCAGTTGCTATATACACACCTCTCTTTTTACTTTTGTTAGGCTTTGTTTTTTTCTCTTAGTGGCATTATTTTGGTAAAAAATCCTTTCTGCAGACTTGCCTCTGCGATGCCATTCAACAAGGTCAAAACACAAAGAAATGCACAGCAAGGAGAAACCCCTCTCTAAAGATAACAAAACCCATCTGTGTGCATCTTTATATCTAAATACTTTATTTCTTCTTTGGCCAATCAGTCCAAATAAAAGGAATAAAAACAATTAATTTCAGGGGTTTTGTGTGTCAAAGTCTTTGTTGAATAAGGCAAGATGCTTCACAATGGCTGGTAGAGCAGGTCGTCCAATGATCGGAAGGTTGGCGGTTCAAATTCTGCTCCCCCCAGTCAACTCTCATTGTGTCCTTGGGCACGACACTTAACTCTCCTTGCCTCCAGTGTTGACACCACTGGTGTATGTATGATTATGAATGTTCAGTGATGCTCAGAGAGGCTGTTGGTGCACACTGGCAACCATATTTCTGTTATTCTGCCCCAGGGCAGTTGTGGCTACATATGTAGCTTACCATAAGTGTGAATGAATAATTGGATATAATGTAAAGTGTCTTCAAGTGTCCAGAAAAGTGCTATATAAATCTAATCCATTATTAAAATGAACAGATATTCCACTATTTTACTCCAGATGCTTCGCTGCTCCAGTATTGGAATCATTTTGGATAATTATATAAATCATATAAATAATAATAAGAAAAAACAAAACAAAGAAACAATTAAAACAAAAACAACTAACTATTGACATACAAATAAAAACAACAGCAATGTTAGATGGGATTACAGAGCACTGTAACCATGTGGTGTCTTCTCGTTTGCTTTAACAGCTGCTCCAGTTTTCTTACTGATAAATATAACCGAATGCCAAGTCTGAACAGATCTTGCATGACGTTTTTGTCGCTGAATGTAGAAATATCAGCAAAAGCATTCCAAGAGATATTTTTGTCCCAATGTTGAATAATGTAATGGTTGTTGGTATGAGAGGTGCTCAGGGATTTGTGAGAGAAGGACGAAACTGAACTGCTGAACTCTGCTATTTCCTGGAATCGAGTCAAGATGATCTCCTGGGCCCTCAAGCCCAAGATAATCCAAAGTCAAGAAAAATGGTCTAGAGTAACATAAACACAAGTGAAGTTGACATTAATTACAACAGTTTAACAGAGTTCAATCAAGAAAGATCACAAAAATCAGATTAGAGTCAGTAAAAAAAACAGCATTAATGTCACCAGAGGCAATACATGTCAGTTGATGGACTCAAATTACAGGCAGGTTATGCTGAGTGAGGGAAGAGTGAGATCAAATTCATCCCAAAAAGCAGAAAAAGATTAAAATCAGCCTAGACCTCTGTAGCTAAGGGAAGCTTGGATGAGAGTGGGCTGTCAAATAGTGTACGTGAACAAAGTGATGTTGATGGATTAATTTCAGAATGACCTAAATAACTTTTATTCTCAAAGATTTCATTCACAACAACAAATCATTTCAAAGATACAGAAAAAAATCCAACAATTACAACCATGAAAAAAAATTCTTATGACCTTGAAGAACTCTTTTTACATAACCAAACATTATCCATTGTACTATCACAAGAATAAAATTATTATTTTTTTGTTTAATAAGTTTATTTTATTATCATTTAAAGGCACAGACAAATTAAGTTGTCCTGCTGATAGAGATTAAAGTGACTTGAACCACGACAACCTTCTCTGATAAGTGAAGTTCACTAAACTTTAATCAAGACCATCGTGTTGGAGGCCACCCACATTCAATATTTTTACCCCTTCACACATAAGCACTGTTCAAGTGTGTTCAACAATCTTAAATCTTTCAGCCAGATAAGGCAATGAAGTGCTGTTTTGTTCTCTGGGGTGGTGGTTGCTCAGTGGGCAGAGTGGTTGTTGTTATATTGAAAGAGAGGTTTAATCTCTAACCACTGCACATGTGAAAATATCCACAGGCAGTCTGAACCTCCACATTGCCCCTGATATACTTACAGGCGTAAACTTGCAGTGAAAAAGGGCTTAATATTGATTGCTGCCCAGATGTAGTGAATGGCTGAATGAGAAACACACAGCACTACTGGTATAGACCGTTTAATAAGGAAGAATGTCATTTTTAAGTTTAAGGTCTTTAAATGGTAGGAATAATTTTAAATTCTACTTTAGATTTTTAGCCAATGTAGAAAGGTTAACACAGGAGAGCTCTCTTGTTGGTACTGCCTTCTGGCTGTATAGCAGTTAGATCGACTGAATGATTTTCACAGAATTCAGCTGGTATTCACCTAAAATGGCGTCACAGTGGTCTAGCCTAGATGTGATAAATTCATGGACCAGATTTCCATAATTGCTTCCCGACTTTGGTCATACTATGCAGGTATGACATAGAAAAAGACTTGCTCTACTGACTTGTTGGATTTCTGAAAGAAAAACAAATCCAGATCAACAATGAGTCAAAGATTCCTCATTGTAGTATTGGAACCCAAAGTAATGCCATCCAGAGCAAAATATGACCTTTGTCCTGTCTGAATTCAGAAGTAGAAAATAACTGGTCATACAGGTTTTTATTTCTCCAAGAAAAGTCTGTCAGCTCAGTAATTTCTTTGTTTCAGTGATAGAGTTGAGTGTCATCAGCATAAAGTCAAAGTTTATCAATGTAGATATAAATTCCAGCTGATAATTAGATCTACTTAGCAGCACTTGGACTAAAGTATCAATATTGGGCCTGGTGAGACCTTGATTAAGGCCCATTTAGGCTCATTGTAGAAGACGGACACTTTCGTCCGTCTCCTGCTTTGTACCACGCACGTAAGTTGGTCCGTTTTCAGGGGGCTTGAGCAGCAAATGGAGCAATCAGAATCAGAATCAGCTTTATTGTCATTGAGCCAGCGTCCTGGCACAACAAAATTTCCTCCAGTACAACCCGTCCAAGACAGCATCAGGTAGACTGAGGCTGCAGCTGCAGAGCAGCGCTGCCTTTTTGAATACCACCGGAAACCGTGGGGGCAGTGTTGAGCAGCACCGCCAACCTGTGACCAGTGAAAGGAACAAATCAGAGAAGGGGATAGGTGGGGATAGGTGGGGATAGGGGTGCATCATTACCACCTACAAGTGTCTGAAACCGGCATCAAAACACGGAAGTGAATTCTGAACTCAGCAATGCCCACTAGTGGATGAATTGACTTTACAACAATGGCAAAATTAAAGCTGCATGGAAGTATAAAGGCGGCGAAGTATGGCAACCTTTGAAATGGAGGAACCTATTTACGTACGTAAGGGAACATAAATGGGTAATTACTCAGCCTGGTAAATTCAAAAAGTCTGTTATTAAAGGCACAGTGTGTAAGAATAAATGACATCTAGTCATAAAGATGGGCATAGAAATGACTTTAAATGCCAAGCACAGTTGTTAATGGATGGTGGCCTTCAGTGACCTCCAGACATAAACATGTTTTTATCTGCAAGTGGATCCAGTGGTGTCAGGTGCAGCGATGACTGCACTACAGGTAACTACTTTAAGTGCCTTTAAGGCATTTCTTAAACCAAACGGTGTTCTTACACCAATCAAATAAAGCCGGTTCTGCAGTTTTTAAAGCTCACAGGGTTCTCACTTTACACACAGAGTTGTTTGTCCATTCAGAGACACTGTAGCAAAAATGTTGGCACAAACATGGCAGCTTCCATGTATGTGGACCCATGTCAATTTTATATAAATGGCTCATCCTAAGAATAAAAAACAAAAGTGTTAAAGTGATTAGATACCAATAGAAACAGTTTTTGATAATATAATGATTTTATCTCATTGATCTCAATTGACTCATTGACAATTGAAATGTACAGTTACAAACTGCACCTTTAAGTTGGTTTTTGCCTGATGAATTCTTGTTTTCTAAAATGCATTGATATGAGTTGTATGCATTTTCCTTACAAAAGAAAAATATTTGGGCAATGAGGAACAACAAAGGCATAAACCTATAATTTTAACACATTTTACAATAACTAAAACAACAAAACTGGAGCAACATTTCACTGCAAAAAATTAAACTGAAAACAATTAATTTTACTTAAGAGAAAATTTATGAGCAACAGTTTTTGTTTATAGTTGTAAAGCATAGCACTATGGTTCACTCGGAGATGTAAAAAAAAAGAGTCTGAAGTTTCTGGCATGTCATTTCATGCCACAGACTGTCAAGTGATGATACACTGTCCTGTGTTTTTACCCTAACCCAAACAATTCCCCATTCAATGTTAAGGATGTTGATGATGTACAGAAATCTTAAAATATGGAGAAATTAAAGGTCAAATAAGTATGATGTGTCATGCTCTTTATACAAAATGCATTAGATCCCATGGTACAATTTGTCCCTCTGAGTAATTCAACTTCAAAATCACGCAATTGATGACAAAGTGACAAACAGAAGTCACAACACAGTCAATCCAGTTCCAGAGCTCAGCTCTGCAATGTCTGTGTCAAATATCTTTTGATTTTTTTACTCTCACTTTTGGGAAATGTGAACACAACCGTCATCCTGCACTTGCTGAAAATGAAAACCACTCTGTGTTGTAATGAAAGCCATTTAGATAACCTTTTCCTGACTGTGGTGTTTTCTATAAAGTTGATTAAATCTGATATTCAATGTCCTCCGGTTACTGAAGTCTCTACTGATCTGCCAAATCTGCCGCACTGACCTAAAAAAAAATCTGGCTTTGTTTATTATCTTAACTTTAAACCAATCCCTCTAATTTAAAAGAGTTCTTGGGAAAGCTCCTCCTAATCTCAGATAAAACGCTTCCTGTTTTTGGGGGGGTTTCAACATATTAGCCACGCTTCCTGAGAAAAATGTTTCTGCGTGCTGGAACTTCTTGACTGATGCACATTTCTTGTCAAAAGTATGAAACATTATTTGAGTCAGTGAATCACTTGCATTGGATCCTTATACCAATAAAGTGGCTTGATAATTGGAGAGAAGGCATTGTGTGTAGACAAAATGTGGACTCAGGTTACCTTTTGCAAATTTAAAATGCTACACATGAAATAACACAGAGGCAGATACGTTTGAAACCATTTTCTCTCCATCCATCCATCCATCCATCCATCCATCCATCCATCCATCCATCCATCCATCCATCCATCCATCCATCCATCC